>OX637341.1:15258601-16458601 GCA_951799405.1 Agapetus fuscipes
AAAATTCTTGCATTCTGGACCTCAGTTACTTATGTCCCTTTTGCGACAAAATTTCTGGATTTCGTCGGCTAGAAATATTGTGCGTAAACGCGTCCAATTATGTAACACTTGTCAAGGTTTGTCCGTTGCCAAATCAATAATAGTACAATAAATAATATACAGTCCACTCGCTAAATTAAGTAGATTTAAATTATAATAATAAATAAATAAAAATAAATCATTGTTTTGAAAGGACTACGTCCTCTCAAGCTGGGGGGCATGTTTGGGCGAGCTGTTAGGTAGATTTGTTTATAGGTAGCTGGCCATAAAATCCTGTGTCCTTTAGCCTATAAACTGACCACTCCTACTTTACCCAATCACCTGTCTCCAGCAGTACTTCTTCATACGCGGCCTTGGATAGACGTGTCCATCGCAGTGTTCATCGCGCGCGACAGAAATAAAGGAGAAACCACACACAAAAACGCGACCAGTGCTCCGCGAAAGAGGCATCCATTGGAGATAAGGTGAGTCCAGACTCTGATTCCGTGATTCCTTCCCCCTTGCTCCATTGGTTGGCTGCCTAGACAGATTTGTTGGGCAGTTCGTCCGAACGCGATAGTCGAGAACCAGTTTGCGATCTCAAATCCTCCCCCACGCACCCCCTTATGATAACGTCAAACTTGGCGTTATCAATATGTATATATTTAAAAAAATGAAAATTGTGTACTTAAAAATGGAACAAATAAGGATTATTTCTCCTTTTTCCTTTAAAATTAATCTTCTTAAAGTGTCAAATCAAATAGTCGGTTTTAAATAATGCCTGATTAGTTTCAAAGCTATGTATGTCTATAAAATATAAATTAAAGAATACGATGTATTGTTTTATTTTAAATATCGCCAACTTGAAGGTAAAACTGAATAATAATATTAGGATGATTTATTTGGTGAGCGCTGTTTTTGGTGGTGTCACACCTCAAGAGCCCTCTGCGAGTTTGGTCGTCGCTGTAGAAAGCGCCAATTCTCAAGCAAGATCCAGTTGTTGTAAGGTTGGATGGACCTTTCAGTGACCGGTCTTTGGTAAAGGTTTATGAATTTTTCAACTCAGCGAAGAGCACATCCGAAAAATAAATGGTATATTTTTGTGCTCCGCCGGGATCCGAATCCACAACCTTCCATTTACGAGTCCAAAGTGCTGCCACTGGACTACGGACCGGTCCAAGATGCCAACGACTCGCGGTGTACCTGAGCGGTAACACATCCAAGTACTATCCGCGCCCAATGTTGCTTAACTTCGGTGATCTATGGGAACCGGTGCTTTCAACATGGTAACGTCGTTGACCTTTAAGGTGTTGATATATTAGTTTGTACTTGTTTCTACAGGTATTAAAGGTACCTATCATTTAAATTTTACAACAACTTTAACTACACCTCTGCGGCACTACAAAAAGTATCATAGACCCTTTGAGTCTCTAGAATCTAGGCAGTCTTCTGCACAGGACTTCTTAAAAAAAAAAAAACTTAAACTTCGTTTTTTTGTTTCAGATTGCACTGCGAAAAATCATCAAATTATGTGAGCTCTTAACAAGGTAAGCAAACAATCTATATTTTATTTTTAAAATAACTTCAGTATTGCCGAGAAAATTAATAATTTTAAATTTCATTTTGTTGATTTCAAAAATGTTTGAAAAAAGTTCACAATAACATTCTCCGATTGCACGTTGTCGACTCGAGAAAAATATTTCTACCGCAATTTCTATTTACTACAAAAAAAAAATGCCACAAAACAAACAATAATATTTGTAGGTAGACTTTGTCATTTCGGTGACTCTACCTCAAGTGAACCATATTTCGTTTTAACTCAATAATAGCGCTTACCAAAAAATGTATAGAACTTAAAACAGAGCCCCTAGTGAACGTTTTTTTTTTTGAAACGCTATTGTTCAGTTTAAACGCAAATTTTATACTTGGAGTCATAGAGGAACTAAATAAATGGAGGGGCTATGAATGTGATATAGTACCAATCAACATGATGCACCGTCTTTGACACCATACATTGTTTATAATGCTGTCTCGCTCACGACATATGAAATGTTTTTCTCATTTTCTATGTAAGCAACGTGTATCTACTCCATCTTCGATCAATTTACATATCACCGTGAAAACCATGAAATCACCATAGCAACGGAAGTTGTTACTAGTGTTGTTGAAAGTATGAAAGTATCTGATAAATACCGAATTCAAAAGCGTTCCGACCTCATTGTGTACGGGATGATTTTCACAAGTATCTATTACCGCGAGCATAGAAGCTACATACTTGAATAAGGAAGTACCTACATACTTAAACATCACTAGTTCTAAAAATCGCTTTCGCGAGCAAAACATTTCGACAGATGAAAAATAAATTTTATGAATGTAATCATACAAAACAGTTTTTCAAGTGAAATATTATTCTACATTTTTTACAACAATGTTTTTCGTTTGTTGGCACGTTTAGAAAATATCCAGTTTGGTATATGTTTTTTTTCCAATTAGGTAACACAACTGTAGACAGTTGGAAGGTTACCGATAGGCTGAATTTGGATTTTTGTATGATGAGTGGGTTAGCGCATTTCTAATTCTCAAAGGATTGATTTCTTAGCCCATCCTGTTCTTATATGCTTGGAGTACTTTACCGCGAACAATAGGTGTGTAGGTATAAGGGAGAGAGAACACGGTAGCTCCGCTAGCTCGTTATGAAGCCAAGCCGTCTTTTACAGTTTTCTGTAGTCATGCATACTTGTATTATAAGATACTGGAGTATAGTACGATAGCTAGGCGTCACGTAATTTTTGTAAAAGCAACTCACTTTTATTCAACTCATTTTTAATCAGAGAAAACTCGATTTTTTTTTAATATGAGCTTTAGGCATACCTACACGCCCAGTGGCGAAGGGTGCCAACAACTCGATTCCTATCGGCTTCTTTTTTAAAATGAGGCAACAAAGTAATTAAAAAATATAGCCAAAAAGTCAAAAATTACATTTAAAACCAAAAAAACATTACGTTTTTTTTCCCCATTGAAACCATGCAGTCTACTTTGTTATAATTTTTGCCTCATTTTAAAAGGGAAACTGATGGGAATCGAGTTGTTTGGCACCCTTTGCCACTGAATTAAACGACCAACTGATGATGCTGGAGAGTTGCTTTCCGGTATCTGTTACCGTAGCCTCTGGGAGTTTTATTGTTTAATCAAGTTATCATCATCATTTCACTTTCACGCTAAAAAAGTTCATCGTAGACATGGACGAAATGTCCGGAAGCTCCAGCTCCCACAGATCACGGCAACATATCACAAAAAGCAACTCTTCTTTAAGCTTTAATAACAATGAATCATTAAATATTTTATCTTAGTTGCAAAGATGTATATATATAAACAAATAAGATTCATATTTCATGCATGGTAATTATAATACATTTAAAAAATTGTGACAACGAATGCTGTATGCCCAAGTAACCACTTTAGTCGTCCTAAGTTGTGAAAATTGTCTTTAGGTCTTATAAGGCTCATAAAAAGGTTAATGCTTTGCTATTTGGTCATATAAATGGCTTGAGGATAACTTATACGTCCAAAAACCAACTGGTTATTATTTCAACGTAGAAGTTGCTGACAAGAGGTTAAATTAACGTTATTGTGACTTAAGTTTCAAGAGCTTATAGTCCGATGATCTTAAGGTTGCCTAATATTCCTGATTACGTTCTAGAGAGGTTGGCATTTGCTAAAGTGAGAGCTAAAGGTTATCTTTTTAATATTGTTAGAACCATAAAGTAAAAGAATGTTGAAATTGCTTTAGGTTGTATAAGACTTGTCTAGGCAAACAAATTAGGACTGCGTGGTAAGAACCTAAACCAATAGGTTGTCTTCAGGAGCTACAAGTATAATATTATAATGCTTTAAAAGGCATTCTCAACAGCTGTTGTTGTCTACGGAATTTCAAAGCAATACGTTGCCTAGTAAGATGAACCGACACAGGGTGATATCAAAGAAATTCAATGGAAATTTTAAACGTAAAGTCCGTAATTTTTTTTTACGAATTATCAATACACCGGTAAGTTTTTATTATTTTTTATGGTAGGTAGTTCGGTGAATGGTAAAGACTACAAAGCATCTTAAATATTACAATTATTATTCATTTATTGTATTATTATTAATTATATATTTCTATTATTATTAATTATTTATTTTCCTTGACTGATAGGTTGGTATGCGGCTGACCACCCATACTGTAAAAAATGGTTCACTTTGCCAATTTCACCCCTGTTTCAGGGAAGGTCAGCAAGAGTTGCAGAGATTATGTTCATTTGAGTTTTTTTTTATTGTAGGTCCACATGCGGCATGTGTAAGCGCGAAATTATGCGTGTCTGCTTGTGGGAATACATTTAATATGAATCTCAAATGATACATATCTTTGCAGCTAAGATTAAGATTTAGATTTTTAGATATATATAATATGTATATGATTTATTTTTTTGTTTTTTGGAAACATCGTTAAAATAAAGAAATAAATCATATTCCATGTCGTGAAATTTTTTATCTAAACATATATGTATATATTTAGATAATTTTTTTCACGACGTGGAATATGATTTTGTTTTTTGGAAACATCGTTTGATTTTTATTATTTAATAGGTGAATTTTCGGCCTCGCAAGGGAAGCCATCTTCGGACCTTTAGAGTTATAACGTTATAATAAAACTAAGTGTAAATATTATGTGCTGAATCTTTTCGGGGGTAGTCGGCTACTTCCGGTAGCGGTCGGGGGTCTTCGGCAATCTCCGCCATAGATTTCTTGCAGGACCGTCCGGCGTTGTCGGTCCACTCCGTCTGGAGCCGCTCCGGAGTGGTTCGGGCGTTCTCGGTAGCCTGGTATGTAGTGAAAGCTGTATCGCCGGTGGTGCCGAAGACCCCTGACTGCTACCGGAAGTAGCCGACTACCCCCGAAAAGATTCAGCATATAATATTTACACTTGGTTTTGTTATACTTAGTCTTATATATATTATATATATGGGGCTGTCCATATATAACGTCATTCGCATTAAGGGGGGGGGGGGGAGTCTGGTCTGCAGATGATGGCAAATGATGTACGAGTACCAAAAGTGACGTTGTTCTCGTAAATACCAATTTCTACAAAATATACAAAATATTATGTAAGTTATATAATATTATTAATTATTAAGCTCATCCATTATTACAGCAAGAGGGGGGGGGGTCATTAGATAATGACTATAGGATGATTGTAAGGGGAGGGGGGGTCGAAAATCGGCCAAAATCGATGACGTAATTTATGGACGGCCCCTTTATATATTATATATATTATACTTGGTCTTAGCTAAATAGTTACAGTAATGAAAAAAATCAAGCATCTTAATTATAAAGCTTGAACAAAATATATAACTGAAGAATTGCCATCACAAAAAAATATTTAAAAAAACTCGTTTTTTTTACATTTTTGGCTTTTTTCGTGTGTGCTGTATTTTGGAATTTTGTTTTTGCTTTTAATTACAGAACTATACATTGTTTAGGTTCCGTACTTAACATTTTTTTTATAATGTCAATAGTTTTTGAGTAAATACGGAAAATAAAGAAAAAGTAATAATAACAACAGTAAACACAAACACTATTTTAAAGGAAATTTTATACAATACAATAATGTATATTTTTTAAAACTTTAAAATAAAATACCTGCGAGTTAAAAAGACAAACTTGACGTAAAACGTAATCCAAAGTGTTTTTTTAACATTTGACTTTCAAGGGATTGAAAAAATGAACTTACTTTCAGAGGACCCTGTAGCTGTTTTTTTAGCACTCTTTCGATGAACAACACGTCCTGTCAGCAACAAAACTTAAGGTAACTAATGTTTCTTCGCAGTTATTGTCGCGACTGACAAATCTTTAAGAGCTCCTCGCAATAAGCTTAAAGCTGCGAAAATAGCCTTGTGGTTGTTAGTAGCTCCGCGAGATAACCTTTAGCTCTTTTTTTGGCAAAAAAGGTATATTTTAAAGCTTACTGGTAATTTCTTTACGGCAGCCATATTTTTTCAATGAAAAAAAACTAACTATCTTAATCAACAGAAATATTTTTATTTAATTATGCAAAATTAAATATGGTATCCTATGCGATTTAAAATACATGCCTTTTTGTATGAATATAAGTTTAATTTATAATGCAACTTACCACCAAACACTTAATTGAAAAAAATTATTAAAATTAAAATATTAAATTTTTTAAGTTACGAAAGGCCCGTCTCGTATACAGAACTATTATCCTAAAGTATCACGATAAAGTGCCATTCGCAGTATGTTTTACATTTCCCCTGATTTCTTAAAGCCATTTAATATTTTGTTTGAAAACAACTCATACTTATCTATCCATTTTGAAACTTGGTAAGTCGGAATATGGCGCGCACGCGCCATTATAATATGTATTTCAATTCACGGCTGTGTAAAAAATCTTCCACAGAAACATCTCGTTCTCGCTCACCCGAGCGAGCTCACCATCTCTCGCTCTCGCTCGGGTGAGCGAGAGCGAGAGGACCCGAGTTGTAAGTTGTATACGAGTTACATCCAAGACTTATTTAGAACGTAAACGCTGTCTTGCTAGGTTATATTGAGGTAAAATTAAGGTTGCCGAAGTTATATTTGGGTTCTGCCGTAGCTCGTAGAGCGGTTCTGTATTTGAGCTATAGGTTTTGGTGTAGCTCTTCGCAAGGTTCTAAAACTGGGGCCCTTTTAGCACTCACGAGGTTAGTATAAGGTAAATATAACGTTATTGAGACTTCTAAGACTTACGTGCCGATTTCCATACAAAGGTTGTGGGACCATTTTGTAACCTTTTTAAAACCTAAATGGTTACTTGGGTGTGCACTCACAAAATTTCAAATAAACATAATCCCTGCAACTCTTTCCGACAGTACCTGAAACAGGGTTGACATTTTTAAAAGTAAATCAGTTATCGCAGTACAGAGAGTCAGCTACAGGACAATCCAATAAGAGTCTAAAAATTTCAAGAACCCAATGTTTTTTTTTATACCAATTAAGTTGCATACAAAGTCTCTATCAACATATATAAATATTTCTTTATATTTTAATAAAAAAAGTTTTAACTTCAGGAGCAATTTATGCTACTAAAGATATCTTATTAGCGAAAACGTTTGAGCAAAAAATTTATGGTAGGGAATTCAAATTTAAGTTTTTTCTTTTGAATATATAAAAAATCAGTGTACTTTTACTGTGTTAACAGAATTATCCTTAATCGTTTTTTTTTGGATTAAGGGAAATTTATTTTAAAATTATACCTATTGACCTATTTTGTATGAAACTAACGCTCAAAATAAAATAAATGTATTTTTTTATCCCCTGTTTCAGCAAGAAATCGAAAAATTGAAGTATTTTCTCATTTGCGGTTCATTTTGTTGCTTATGTAGGTACACAGAGTACAAAAAGTGGGTTATCTCAAATTCTAAGAATTATTTTCATACTGGAGATTGTATAGATGAGATGGGATCGTGGTTAAAAAGCCCGACTACGGGTCGTGTACACGCCGAGCCGGCGTTTCCGCTCCAGTATTTTCCGCAAGCTTTTCAATTTCGCCTTCAAAATCCGTGATATTGTATCATGAGGCGAATTTGCAAGATGCACTCGCGAAGTCAACCGGCCGCGTTCCAGTACAAATGGATAAAAGACAACCCGTCTCCAGACAGCTCAGATATAGACAAATCAGTCTCAAGACAGTTTGCCAACACCAATGTTTGATCAATGACATTTTGGTTACAGTTATCTTGTACAGTATTATACAGCTATCTACGGTTATCTTGGTCACAGATAATTCATCCACAGACAAATTGGTCACAGATAATTCATCCACAGACAAATTGGTCACGGACAATTCAATCAAACGACAGGTCGTCTACACGACTTTTTAGTCAAACATACAATATAAGCCTATAGACAGCTCCACCGTAAACCTAAGATTTATCTAAAATGTATGCTCCTTGACTTATAGGTTGGTATGAAGCTGACCACCCTTACAGTAAACCATGGTTTACTTTGCCAATATCACCCAAAATCGGCAAGAGTTGCTGGCTGTATGTTCATTTGAGATTTGGATTTTTATATTGTAAGTCCACGTGCGGCATGTTTAAGCTCGAACTTACACGTGTTTGCTTGTAGGAATGCATTTAATATAAACATAAAATGTAATATATCTTTGCAATTAAAATTAAAGATTAAATGACACATGTAAGCACGCGTTTACGCATGCTGCATATCTATTTACAAACCAGTCAAAGACAAATGACAAATGAACATACACCCTGCAACTTTGTCCTTCCTTGAAACGAGGTTGGCATTGGCCAAAAGAACCATTTATTAAAGTATGTGTGGTTAGTGACATACCAACCTAAGAAATACTCAAAGAACTTGCAATTTTTACAACAATAAAAAATGAACGTTATAAGAAAGTATTGATAAAACTGAAATAGCATCTACCTCAATATTTAACTCAATTTCAATAAGAACTAATTTCTCTTAACAAAAACAGAGGCCAAAGAAATTGAGATCATATTTCACAAGATTTATGTTTATATCCGCAATAATACCGATAAAATCAACAGAAATAGGTAAACACGGCGGTTATTAAAGTAAATGTACTTATTGATTGCTTTCCCGGGCTTTTTCCCGTTTCAAGGAGGTTATTACGGCGGGAGAAGGGTTCCCCGCTATTGTTTGTACGCCATTTCGGGCCGCATGATTGAAAAAGGAGCATATTTCCAATAAAACGATATTAGAAAAGTGTCAATAAAAGGAGCAATAAAAAAAATTGGGACCGACAAAAGTCGTACAACACTTTTTCACGTTTCCAAAGCACATTCTTTTTTAGAAAACTTTTGAACAAAAAAAATAAAACAAGGATAAACTATCTTTGTATTTTTTTTGTAACGTTACTGCAAATTTAATCTTAAGAACTACAAAATATAGAAAAGAGTATCGCAGGCTTAGTATATTTTAATTTATATGTGATAATTTTAAATTTTAATTTTCATGCAATGTGGATAATGAAAAAATAGTTTTAGACATAAGGAACCTATTTTTTTTCACAGGTTAGTAGCTCTTTGACTGATAGGATGGTATGAGGTTGACCCCCCGTGCTGTAAAAATTGATTCACTTTGGCCAATACCCCCCCCGATTTCAGGGAAAGGTGGCAGGAGTTGCAAGGTTTTTTCTTAAGAAATCCTGTAGGGGACACTCCCTAGATTTTAGAGACTCTAGGGGTCTATGACACTAATGTCAGTAGTGCTGCAGAAGTGTACGAGTTTGGTTGTCGCTACAAAGTTCCAATATTAAAGCAAGACCCAGTTGCTGTAAGGCTGAATAGAACTTTGGTGACCGGTCATTGGTAAAGGTTTATGAATTTTTCAACTCAGCGAAGAGCAAATTTGAAAACATAAATGGTATATTTTTCTTTCTCCACCGGGATTCAAACCCACAACCTTCCCATTCAGAGTCCGAAGTGTCGCCACTGAACTATGGACCGGTCGTTAAATTAAATTTAGAAAAAATATTACCAAAAGTATTCGAAAGGTATCAAACTCAAGTCTTCATACTTCAAACGAAATCTTTGTACAAAGTGACGTATCATTTTAACGAAATAATATGAACTTAATATAAGTTTTTTACAGATTGATAATTTTTTTTAATTAAAAAATAAAAGAAATGAGAACTTTGTTTTATTCCACTTTTATTGATTTTTGAGTAAACGTTACAAATATTTTCGGAATTACTTCCATCTCCGGGTGTGGAAAGTACACTGTCTAGCTACCCTTCCTAGAATTCCACTCTCTAATACAGTGTGTTACTAACCAAATGTATGTGTCTCAAAACAAAGCAACGCCACACACACCACAGCACTGCGCGGCTAACGGCCCTGCAACCGGACATGGACAACTGCCACATCACCAACACCTCTGCGACACTATAACAAGTGTCATAGACCCTTAGAGTCTCTCGAATCTAGGGAGTCTCCCGCAGCTTTCTATATATAAAAAAAAAAAAACTAACCATTACTAAAATTAAACTTAAAAACTAAGACAGTGGAGTGTGAACTATTGGTGGTAGTGCTAAGGGAGAGGGTAGCAAGGTAGACAAAGTTCTAATCTCTTTAATTGAAAAAAATAATCAATCTGTAAAAATGAATTTCCACAGTGTTTCACAAAAATCTTTTGAGAATTCATTAGTTTTTTTTTGTGTGCCTTTTTTTCATTTTTGAAAATCAACTAAATCCAAAACCTCCCGTATCACATATCAAAGGGATGCGAAAATCCCCAATATAAGTTTGGGGGATTGTCTACGAGAGCGAATAAATAATATACCCCGGATAAAGTGTATTTGATAAGGGTTGACTCAGCCTTCGGTGTTTACAGGGTAGGTTTTACGGATATCTGTTTTACTTTTATTGACACCTAGCGATGGTAAAGGACTCTGCGAAATACCAAACACCTGTCGATGGCTCGGGCGTACCCTTCACTGAAGATTTCCCTAAGGCTAGCGGTCTGAAAATATTTACGTTCAATAGAAAACAACTTAAATATGAAATAATACGAGTAACTTTGTTCTATTGAAAGTTTTGCGATATTTATTTTTACATCAAATATTTATTTATTTTTTTGGGATTTTTTAGTTCACAGACTAAAAGTTCTGCTTTAAATAGTACTTAGGTATAAACAAAATAAATAGGGTAGGTGTATATAGACTCTAGCTGTAGGATGAAGTATTATTAATTACCTAGTGTAAGGAAATATTTTATAAGTAATAGTTGTAGCTTATGGAATATGAAAGACGTTTCCAGATGAATTTAGGCCTAGAATGTTTGATTGTAAAAGGCGTAAATTGCCTGCAAGTTGAGAGTCTCAGAAATACTTTTAGCCATTACAGACCAAGTCAGCGAAAGTCAACCAAACAAGTGAACCATTGTAAAATAAATTGTGAACTAAAATAAATTAATTTAAAATAAATCTCCGGCCGTTTTAATTAAGAAGACCATCATTTTAAATTTTGCAAACATTAGAACCCTAAAAACACTACAGTACATTCAATACAAAAAATATATATTTGTATTTCTTGACTTATATGTATGTAGGTTGGTATGAAGCTATAATAATCTATAATAAAAGATATATTAATATTCAATGCCCATATCAAATGCATGCCCACAAACACGTGTAAGTTCGCGCTTACAAATGATGAATTCAAACCCAAACCTAGAATGAACTTAAACCCTGATACTTTTGCCGACCTTCCTTGGAACAGGGGTGGCATTGGCAAAGTGAACCATTTTTTACAGCTTCATATAAACCAATAAGTCAAGGAATAGGCTGAGCACACATATTCTGAAAATTGGTCCGACTTGTCAATGTCACCCCTGTATCAGGGAAGGTCAGCAGAAGTTGTTTTTTTTTTGTAAGTAGGTAGGTACATAAGCAAAATTTCACAAAATTTCACGTGTCTGCTTGTGGGCATGCATTTAATAAGAATCTTAAATAAAATGTATCTTTGCAACTTAGATTATAGACTACACAACATTCCAAGCTCTTTACTACTTTTATTGATCATAGTTATAGTTTATAGAGAACTTAAATAATCTATGTGAGAGCCGCTTAGGAACATTAAGGCAAAACTTGAAATTATGCCAAAATACAGAGTACATCTTAATTGCTATTGGCAAATACTTCGAGTTATTGAAATCCAAAACAATTCGCATCTCGAGATCTAGAGTTACTACTCTAGATCTCGAGATCAATAATAATCTATAATCTAAGTGGCAAAGATACATTAACATTCAAAACTCATATCAAATGCATGCCCACGAACGTGTAAGTTCGCCCTTACAAATGCTGCATGTGTAGTTACAAATGAAAACTAAACCTCAAATGAACATAAACCCTGCAAGTTTTACCCACCTTCCCTGAAACAGGGGTGGCATTGGCAAATTGAACCATTTTTACAGTATGGGTGGTCACCATCATACCAACCTATAAGACAATGAATGATATTAACTAAACCTCACATGAATGAAACATCTTGGACCGGTCCGTAGCCCAGTGGCAACACTTCGGACTCGTGGAAGCCTGAGGATTCGAATCCCGGGGGAGCACAAAAATATACTATTAACATTTCCAAATGTGCTCTTCACTGGGT
This sequence comes from Agapetus fuscipes, assembly GCA_951799405.1. Lineage (NCBI taxonomy): Eukaryota > Metazoa > Arthropoda > Insecta > Trichoptera > Glossosomatidae > Agapetus > Agapetus fuscipes. The sequence continues at coordinate 15,270,810 of OX637341.1, forward strand.
TGAAAAAAATATACACCTTTACCAAAGGCCGGTCACTGAAAGGTCCATCCAACCTTACAACAACTGGGTCTTGCTTGAGAATTAGCGCTTTCTCGAGCGACGCAGCGACGCAGAGGGCTCTTGAGGTGTGATACACACAAAAACAGCGCTCTCCAAATAAATCATCCTTATTGTTATTAACATAATCCTTGCAACTCCTGTAGTCATTCCCTGAAATTGGGGGCGCATTGGTAAAACTGAACCAAGTGTTCTATTGTACACATGTATTGTACACATAAAATTATTTTAAAAATGAAACAAAAAATGCACAGAAAACTTTTAGAAGATTTCATATTTCTGAGATATCAAAGTATCGATTTTAAGTTCGCTTTTAAGATCGCTAGCCGAACGTTGCACAAGGCGGACGTGTTCACGCGGACGAAGTGCACATTTGTGTTTGTTTGTATTGTGAAACTAAAAAGAATCGCGCCCAGCAGGGCGAGATATTTTTGAAAAAAAAAATGGATTCAATACTAAGTGATATAAAGGAGTGTATTAGTAAAATGACGGGATCAGTGAAGGAGACTAAAATAAAGCTTCAACTGGAGCAGAAGATCATGCTACTAGAAGAAGAGATGCATGCTGAAAGGGACGCCCTTCAGAAAAAGATCATAGAACTCCAAGAAACGGTAATAACAAACAGCAAGCATTACACTAAAAAGTTGGAAGAGTTTATCGAATCTGGCCACAAAACCTACGCGGCGGTGGCTGGGGAAGATAAAAATGTTAAAAAGAACAAAAACGCAGTGACAAATTACGCAATCATGGTAGAATCAAAAAACACATTAAGTGCCGAAGAAATAAAAAAAAAGATCCAAAAAGAAATCAACCCTACTGAACTAAAAATTGGTATATCGGGTATAAAAAAGACTGGTGAAAAAAAGATAACAATTACATGTACTGAGAAAACAAGCGCAGAAAAATTGAAAAAAGAAATTTCCAATACACTTGGAAAGGAACTGACGACAGAAGAAATGAAAAAGAAAAAACCTTACATCATACTAAAGGGACTAGAAAAAAACCTCATAGAAAAAGAAATCATCATGGGCATCGTAAACCAAAATGAGGGTATTGAAGAAAAAGAAAAAGAGAACATAAAACTTATAAAAGAACTGAAAAGTATTAACCCAAGAGAAACTACCAACTATATCATACAAACAACAGGGAGACTTCGAAAAATTCTTTTAGAAAAAGGCAAAATTAATATAAAATATAATAGAGCATACGTAGAAGACTGCAACCCATTAGTACAGTGCTATCACTGCTTAAAATATGGCCATACAGCACAAAGATGCCTAGGAAGAACACAACCACCAAATTGTCCACACTGCGCTCAAGATCATACCTACGCGAAATGTAACAACTTAGAAAAAGATGCGATTTGCAGTAACTGTCACTTTTTAAATATTAAATACAAAACAAAAAACGACACTACCCACAAGACAACTAGCCCTCAATGTATTTACAGACAAAAAATGTATAAAATTGCCATAGATCGAATTGACTACGACTAAATTTACATATTTATGACTGACATAAACATAAGCTACATAGATTCTAAACTAAATATAAATGAACTAATATTCGACTCATTCTATGAAGCAAATCAAATATTAGTGAAGTGTGAAAACAGTTTAACAATCCTACATAATAACATATGGAGTATACAAAAAAATTTTGATGAATTTGTTATTTCAATAAAATTATTAAATTATTTACCGGACATTATTGTGTTAAGTGAAACCCACTCTGCCGGACAAATAGAGTATAATATTCCTGGGTTCACTTATTTAGCTGCAAGTACCAAAATTAACAAGAATAGCGGTGTAGCTATATTTATTTCGGATCGTAATATTATGATAAACGTAAATGAAATTAACACTGTACCTTACGTAAATATATTAAATCTTGAAATTAATAATAACAATAAAAATTATAATATATTTGCAATATATCGTACTCATACATCAATTATATCACAATTTATAGATGGATTAAAAAATATACTCGTAACTTGCACAAGTAAAAAAAACATTTTGGTTGGTGACATGAATTTAAATATTGCTGATAATAATTACACAAACGATAAAGATATCTACCTAAATATGCTGGCAGAATTGAATTATTTCTCCTGCATTAATTCATTTACAAGAAATATTAGAGGACAACAGCCATCATGTTTGGATCATATATTTACAAACATCCCCGACTTTCATAATATTACTTCCGCAGTCATTCACACATCTATAACAGATCACTTCTCATGTATATTTAACTATAAATATAATACTCCACAGATAGAGACAAAAAAAACAAATAAAGTATCAAAATATAATAAAATAAACCTAGATGGTTTAAAAGATAAATTAAATGTTGTGGACTGGTCCGATTTATATCTAATGAATAATGTAAATGAATGTTGTATAATGTTTGAAAATACAATGAAAAAACTTGTTGAAGAATCAACAAGTGTGCAACATAACATAAAACACAAATATAAGCCGATTAAACCATGGATCACACATGGGCTAGTAGTATCAATCCGACATAAAGAAACTCTGTATAAACAAACCCGTCAACAACCGAACAATCTAAAATTGCTCAAATATTTTAAAAAATTTAAAAAAAAGCTTACATATTTAATAAAATCCACAAAAGAAAATTATTACAAACATAAATTAGAACAAACCAAAAATAACCCTAAAAATGTATGGTCTGTTATAAACGATTTTCTTGAAAAAAACAAAAACATGAAAAATGAAATAATAGCCATTAATCATGAAAACGAAACCACGTGCTGTAGAGAAAATCCCTCAAAAGCTGCTAATATTTTCAACAATTTCTTTTCAAGTGTTGGAAAAAATTTAGCTCAGCAAATACCTGGAAAAAGTACTTCTCCCGAATTAAAGTGCAATATAGAAGAGAAACACATGATATATATATTTCAACCCACAACAAGGGAAGAAATAGAGACAGTAATTAGCAATCTGAAAAACGGTACGGCGCCTGGATATGATGCTCTTTCTGCTGAAACTTTAAAACATATTAAAGAACAAATATCGAAACCACTACAACATATAATTAATTTGAGTTTTGAAAGTGGAACGTTTCCTTCAAATTACAAAAAAACAATAATAACACCCATATTTAAGACAGGAAATCGGGAAAAAGTAAACAATTACCGACCCATTTCTGTTATATCTAACATAGCAAAAATTTTTGAAAAATTAGCAAAAATTAGGTTAATTAAATTTATAAAAGCCAACAATATAATACACGATAACCAATTCGGATTCATGGAAAACAGAAGTACTCAAGATGCCATCGCGAAAATAACGAACTTAATTCATAGCTCACTTGACCAATCTTTTAAATGTATCGGAATTTTCATTGATTTAAAAAAAGCATTTGATAGCATCTCTCACGAAAAACTAATTGTAAAACTGAATTCAATTGGGATAAAATTAAAAGCGTTACAATGGATAAAAAGTTACTTATATCAGAGATCTCAAATAGTTAAAATTAATAGTTCTTATAGTCAACCATCAACCGGTGAATTTGGTATCCCACAAGGTACTGTACTGGGTCCATTACTATTCATTTTATACACAAATGATATTTTCACTCTAAAACTCAATGGAAAAATAATATCTTATGCAGATGATACTGCCATTATATTGGAGGGACAAGATTGGCGCTCTATTAATGAACGAGCAAATCTTGACATGAATATACTGAAGGGGTGGTTCGATAGTAATATATTATCACTAAATATTGAAAAAACTCAATTCATTTCTTTCGCAATAAATAAATTTAATTCAGAGCCGCCAATTAAAATCATCATACACAGTCAGAATTGCAATGAAACTAAAAACTGTGAAAACACATGTTCAACACTAACTTCAACTAAAAATATAAAATACCTAGGCATTATTATAGATCAAAATATGAAGTGGAAAAATCACATAATGGAACTGGTCAAACGAATACGAAAATGTATATACATATTTATAAGACTCAGAAACATTCTTAAGATCGAACAATTAAAAATGGTATACTACTCAATTGTACAATCAATGCTACAATATGGCATAATTGGATGGGGGGGATCATATGATAATATTTTAAATTCAGTCAAAATAGCTCAGAGATTAATTATTAAAGTAATTCTAAAAAAGCCACCAACATTTTCAACAGAATCTTTATTCAAAATTTTTAAGGTACCAACTATAGAACAAATTTTCAAACTGTACTCTATTCTGGAAATAATAAAGATTGACAAAGCAAAACAATTTGAAAGAGCTATATCAAGGAGAAGACAAAATTTTATAACAATTCCTAAATTTAAAACATAACAATTCGAGAATAATTTTATCTGTAGGGGAATAAAATACTATAACATATTGCCAAATGAAATCAAAATAATTAAGGATGTTAAAAAAATTAAGTTTAAAATAAAAAAATATATATATTCATAGTTCTACTTATTGATTGGTTGTTTCTAATTTTTGTTTTTTTTTCATTTTTTATATTGTTAATTTATTTTTTTGATTTATTCTTGTGTATTACCTATATTTTTTTCCTTTAAGTATTATATTAAGTTTTTATCTCATTATATTATATAGAATATAAATTAAGAACATAATTTATTTAAGATAGCTGCGATTCCCTCACCAAGCACAAGAGCTTGGCTCTTCAATTGGTGAGGAAATAACAATTAAGTTTTTATTATTATTTAGAAATATTACTTGTTTTAAAATAAATTTGTATTTATATTTTGTTAAATAAATAAAAAAAAAAAAAAAAAAAAAAGTTACATCGCCTACCATATCAGTACGACCTTTTAGCATTCCGATATAAATTTCAGATACATTTTTTTTCGAATTTGTAATACTCTGGTATCGGCAATATCAGTCTTTAACAGAAGGCCTGCCCGGCTCTACGGAAAAATGTAGATATGAAAATGTATGAAGAGATAAAATCATCTGGCTTTACTCGGAATTCTCTTGCAAATGACATGGCTGTAATACTTCAAGTACAAAACATTTGCTTAAACTCAAACTTAGCGTATAGCAAAAATGTATGAAGACTCAAATAGCGTGGCTAGTGAGCGTTTTAGTTTATTCACAATTTTTAGTGAAACGCTTTATTTGAGTATTGAAGTTGGGGTATGGATAAGAAATGTTATTTTTATTTTATAACCAGCATAGACGTATTACTTTTTATCGAGATCAAAGGGTGGATGGTTTGAAAAAAATACGTTCTATTTAGTCGGAGGTTTGTTAAAAAAATATGTAGTTTTGTGTATGTAGTTGAAAGATAGATTTCAAATCATAATTTGTGATTTATGTGTTGGTATGAGTTTGACCAATCATATAAAAAATATGCCTTTGCAAATTTCAATCCTGTTTTAGGAAGGGTGGCAGGAGTTGCTGGTGTATATTCATTTGAGTTTTTCTTGGAAATAAAGTACGACACTATTGTCCTACGGTCCTTTGGTTCCGATATCAAAACAATTTTCACCATTTTACAATCGTTTTTTTCTAGCTTAATTTTAGTACAATCATTAAATTTTAGCAATGTTTTGAAATTAAATGAGTATCGTAGCACAACGTCCCTCAATGCTTGCTTGGCTTATCCACCATTTGATTAAAAGATGACCTTTCTAATCTAATCTAAGTTGCAAAGATATGTTACATTGGAGATTCACATTACATGCATTCTCACAACCAGACACGTACAAGTTCGCGCTTGCACATGCCTCATGTGAACCTACAACATAAAAACCAAATCTCAAATGGACATACACCCTGCAACTCTTGCCGTCCTTCCCTGAGACAGTGGTGACATTGGCAAAGTGAACCATTTTTACAGCATGGGTGGTCAGCCGCATACCAACCTATAAGTCAAGGAACACCTTTCAATAAAATTATCTTACAAATTACATTCTACACAATCTGAGCTAAAAAAAAAACGTAAAACACGATAGTGTAAGAGTTATTTAAAATATATTTTTAAAACAAGTTCCGGTTTTCATAAGCACACATACAAATATTTCGCATGTGAAATTACCTCTGATGACAAACGCATAAAAGGGTCGGTATATCTATTGATAGAAGCATATATTCTGCTTTTTTAGGAGCATATTGTTCAACACAACACTTATCCTGGATTTTTTTTATGCAAACTAATGCTGTTAATTCGCTTTTTCTTCCCACACAATTTTTTCTTCGGTAGGGTTAAAAGACGAACAAAGCACTGAGAAGATGATTAAAGTAGGTTTTTGAAGACTTGTTTATACATCCTAATATGTACAGATTGAAGTTATCGTTGGAACTTTAAATCAGCAATGCTTGGTAAAGCACATTGCCTTAAACTGCCTGGCCATACACCACAATAGCAAAAACAAATAAAAATTGCGAGCAATGTTTTGTCCGGGATATACAGCGAATTTCCAGTCCCCCAACCATAAAAAATACGTTGAAACTCCACTTTAGCGTTCTACCTAAAACACTGTAAGACTAAAACGCTCACTGCGAGTGCTGCTTATATTTTTTTGGACAATTTTATGTCTGATTTTGATCACAATTTTATACTTGGGGATCCGGAATGGAATCTGTTGCGAACGACGTCATTCGAAAGCGTATCTAAAATATTTCCACTCATTCAGCAGAGTTTACGATGCACCACAAATCTCAACTGTTTCCTAAGTATGAAAAAATACGTTGAAACTCAACCATAGTATCAAGTATGGATGCTGAACCAGAGCATGTGGTTAGCGTTTTAGTTTCTTTACATTTTTTGGGGAAACGCTAATGCTGTGTAAAAACGTGACTTGAGGCAGTGGACGTCAAATTGTGAGATTGCGGACTCTGGCGTGTTGGGATCATAAATGCGTTATTGGATAGTAAATCAATAATAGTAAAGTTCTTACTGTTGGTTGAGAAAAGCGATATCAACAAAGCAAAATAGCGTATCTCGAAATTTGCAATGCATTTGTTGCTTTGACCACTTTTCAGGTCGAAAGCTAAGAGGGTAGAATGCTTTCATTCCTTGCCTCAAGTTGCGTTTGCCATGCCAGATAACGCTTTGATCCATTTGATCCACGACATAGATGTCTGAAATTATTTTCTGTTTCGGTATTTTTTTCATATTAATTGAAATAAAATGATATCAAGGCTTACTCAGCCATCACAAGACATAAGAACCAGCGCCCTCGTGAACTGCTTTGAGTGAAAGTGACAAGAAATGAAATTGAAAACGTTGATCACTTTGATGAAAAACAGAAGCTTGTGGAGGTATATGCAATGACACATGTTGAACCAGGGTCGGAGTTAAGACGTGATTCGAACCAGCGTTATTCTGTTCCACATACGCCAGTCAAGAACAGCGACTTGACTCCTTGGCCATAACACCGACTAAATAATTTCCCAGTTTGTTATTTCTTTCAAATTAAAAATAAAATTATTTCAAGGCTTACTCAGCCGTTACAAGAAATTAGAACCGGCGCCCTCGTGAGCTGTTTTGACTGAAAGTGACCAAATATGGAAAGAAAAAACGTTGATAAACTTTGGTGGAAAAATTAAAATCCAGATAACACTTTTTTCATCATCGTCATTAATGGGACGACAACTCAATGTGGATCTTAGCCTCTGTGATCAACCGAAGCAATCACTGCCTGTCAAACGCCTTCTTCCTCCAATCTCCACTCCATCCAACTACCTTAATCTAAGTCCCTTTGATTCCATCCCCACAGTCATCTTTCACAGCTCCAATGATCCATTCGCTGAAGTGAGTTTTAAAGTCATCATCATCTTCTTAAGGCAGCGCCTTTTGTGTCAGCCATTTGTCTCTGTCTGTTGCCATCTTCTTGTGATGCAAATGGGAGAAGACATTCATCAGCCGCTTCACATCCTTGAAGTATGAAGTTCTTGGGTGACCTCTTGTTAGTCTTTCCAAGATTTTGCCTTCGAGGATGTTGTTAAGAAAGGTGCTATGTCTAATCAAGTGCCCAATTAGCTTGGCTCCTTTCTTCAAAATGTGACTAATAAGTTTTTTTCTACGTCCCGCAACACCTCTTCGTTGGATTCCTTTTCGACCCATAATGTCTTGGACACTGATCTCCAAATCCACATCTCGAATGCCTCTAGGTAATTTTTTTCATATTTCTGGATAGTTCAAGTTTCGCATCCATACAACAAAATGCTCCAAACAAAAGCTTTCATGAATTCCTTCTTTGTTTCCATTTTAAATGAGCATTTGTACAAAGATTATATTTTTTCATAAATGCTTGCTTGGCTGGCGTTATCCTCGTTTTTATATCCTGAATAGATTTGTTGTCGTATATTAGGGTGCTACCCAGATAACAAAAGTTTTCCAACTCTTCGATTGTTTAATTGTAAAGATCCGTAAATGTCAAGGTAATCCTATGTCCTGTAATATCGTTCACTATAAAAACCATTTCATATTATGGTATGGAAGTTAACTCTTTAATGTGACTTGAAACGCCTGCAAGGAAAGCTATGAAATGAAAATATTATGAGTTTCTCCTAAGAGCTGCCTGTGAGCTAATAAAATATGAAGACTTGCAATTGATTAAAGGGTAATAATCCATTAAATGATGCACTTATAGTTTATGCACTACATTAAAAATACTTAAATGAAAATGGTTCCGTAGAGATTTACTAACAAGCATTGTTCTACGACACCAATATAGTCGGAACGTTTTCGGTACTGATTAAAATTTTGATCATTTCTCGCGGACCAAGGTTTATGATACTTTCCTCTGCACTTACGCAACTACGCAACTAAGCTACACATATAGTGTAACTTCTTGCCTGCGTTATCCCCGAAGGGGTCGCATGTGGCGATTCGGGACCTATTTATTTTTACGTGTAAGGGTGCCGGCCTCACACCAACCACTTCAGTTGAAGTGGGGGTTTCCCAGCTCTCCGGGGGGGCTGGTTCTCATTTTTTGTAAAGGCTGAGTAAGCTTTGAGATCGAACCTTTGCTCTCAGCATGGAATGCAAGCATTCTACCAAGTGAGCCATCGACCTTTTTACGAGCTTGGTCGTCGTCGCTACACCGCGTAAATTCTCAAACAACATTCAGTTGCTGTAAGGCTGGATGGACCTTTGGTGACTGATCATTGGTAAAGGTTTATGAATTTTTCAACCCAGCCAAGAGCAATTAGAAAATATAAATGGTATATTTTTTGTGTCCGGGATTCAAACCCACAACCATCCATTCAGAGTCCGAAGTGTTACCACTGAACTACGGACCGATCCCGGTTGATTAAAGTATTTATAATAAGCCTTTATTTTTGCAAGCTGGCCGTGTAGTGTCACACTTTTTTTTTGTCTATTATTTTGAATTACGGTACCTCACTGAAAATCCGCTCAAAATATTTAAAGAAATGTCACAAAATTTCATACAGCCTTACAGTGACTGGCTCTTGCTTGAGAATTGGCGTCTTCTATAGCGACGATCAAGCTTGCTGAGGGCTGTTGAGGTGTGATTCACACAAAAACAGCACTGACTAAATGAAGTATCCGATTTTTGTTACATTTTGAGTAATTTTCAAAATATTGAATCTCCTTCATTGTTACAAATCCCATAAGCTCTTCCTTCTTCTTGGAGGGAAACCTTTAAAACTTAATACGTCATAAAATAGATCATGAAGTGACTTTACGGGTTTCATATCCCTCTGATCCCACCCGTACGTACTATCGCCTGCAACAATAGCTCAGTGGCTAGTGATGTAGAGAGTGCTTTAGGAGAGTTAGAACTTCGCACTCGACGGGACAACTAGCGCGCTAGTAGACTATAGCAAAAGTCGCTTAAATAGATGGTTACTTATGAATGTCATTTTTTTGTCAAGGCAATCAAGAAAATTTCTTCAACAGGTTTATTTTATTGTATACAATGTGCAAACGAAAATTTTAAACATAAAAAATCTAACAAAATGTTTATAATACATAACTGCTAAATTTGTTTCGGACCTCCGTTTTGTAATTAAAATGAAAGCAGTATGTCAAATTGGCCGTAACACTAATTTGGTACTTTTTTACTATATGGCGAAGAAATGTTATCTGTTATCAAAGTAACTTCTTTCAAAATGTACAGGTATTATGTGCATTATTGGAAAAATATATAAGTACACATTCAGCATTTGTAAGCGCGAAATTACATGATATGAGTTTTTAATGTTAATATATCTTTCTGTGCCTCCTGTGAAAAGTGATACAACTCGAGTTATACCCTTTTTGAGATTTTTACATAGAAATAATCAGAAAAAAATTAACGATTTTTTGGTCTTACTCACATTCTTCTATCTGCTATAGTTTAGGAAATATAACTGGCAGGATTTAGGCAAAAAAACGTGAAAAGTGATATAAGTCAAGTTGTATCCCTTTTAGTAATTGATCCACACATTGTTTGTTACAAATCTATCGTGAATATTGATACATCTCGACTTATATCACTTTACACCAATTTTTGACTGGAATTTTAGCCAAGTTATACGATTCAGGTAAATTATGAAAATACTACTATTTTAAGTACAACAATTGTGTCTTTGAGGTAGTATTTTTATAATTAGTTTGAGCAACATTCTGCCTGGACCATTATCTTATGAGTTATTAAATTAAAAAAAATATTAAGCTTTTTGTGTATCACTTTACTCAAAGACAACTTATAGGTGCAATATAATATAACTCGACTTGTATCATTTATCACGTAATAAATTATACAAGTACAGGCAAAAAAAAGGTACAACTGACAGAGTTTAATAAATTATTTGTAAACTATAATAGTAACCATAAAAATTAGAATGCACAGTGAAAGTGAATGTTTTTATCTACAAAATAAGGTACTTATGTGTAACCTAGCCCACTTAGTTCATGAATTAGAATTTTTTAAATCTTGTTTTTGCTCTCCTGTAAAATGATGATTTTTGAGTTGTATCACTTTTCACAGGAGGCACAGAATTATTTACAAATATTTCTCAAATAGGGATCGTAAAAATTAATTAAATTTTACATATCTTAGTGAAATAGTGACAGTAATGAAAATAATTATTGTTTATCTTAATTACAAAGGTAAACAAAAACATTTATATCTTAAAAAATGTCAAAAAGTTGTAAAAACGAACACTTTTCTCCACATTTTTTTTATCGTTATTTTTTATGTGTTATATTTTGAAAGTATTTTTTGTCATTTCAATTACAGAATTATACTTTGTTTAGTCTAGCAAGAAGCCGATTTTTGTTAATGTGAATATTTTTGAGAAAACTAATTAATTCATTAAATTTCTTGACATAGTTTTTCCGCACTTTCTCAAAAACTATTCACATTATATTAACAAGAATCTTAACGTACAAAAATTGCACGCAAGAATGGTCGTTCGTAGGGAGTATGAAAACTTCGCATGCAAGACGCTTCAATAAAATTGCAATTCTGTCAAAAATAAATTACGCTTTACGGTGTTCGATTTTGTTCCCATTGTTGTAAATAATCTTCTATAAGAGTTTTCTTATAAAATATGAAGCATATGGACGATTGGTCGGTGCTATGGCTGAGTGAACTAAGGCAATGTTAACAAACGTAGTTATATTTGACCAAGACATTTATATACCTGAATGTTATTTATTATTTGTGTTCCTTCACTTATAGGTTGGTATAAGGTTGACCTTCCATACTGTAAAAAATTAATCACCTTGCCAATGTAACTTCTGTTTCAGGGAGGTCAGCAAAAATTGCAGGGTTTATGCTCTTTAGAGCTTTTGATTTTAATTTGTAAGTACCTACACATTCAACATTTGTGAGCGCGAACTTACACTGGTTTGTGGGCATGCATTTGATATGAGTTTTGAATGTTAATGTATCTTTGCCACTTAGATTATAGATTATACATCGCTAGTTTGAGTCGTCAGTTGAACCTTGCTCCGAGTAGAAAACATTACGTAAATCTCACTTCGATTGCGTCAAGCAAAAATGTATGGAGTATACAAAGGCACTCCTGGAGAGTGATATAGTTTTCATTAATTTTTTCGATTTACGCAATCAAGGTAAGTTAACACAAAGCTGTATCTACTAAGGACACCTGTCTTAAAACTGAAGTTATATTTGACGGCGGTGGTTTTTGAGAGAGAGATGATATAATTTTTCGAAATCCATGCAAATTTTTGACCTGTACTGGCTAAAGTCCATGTTGCTTCATTGTTCTCTTTTTCCATAAACTGTATACGCACTCAAACAATAAATACTTCGCGTATTATTACTTTGCACGGGGTTTCTTTCAATGCATATGTACATATTTTCCTCGCGATATCGCAATACCAAAACCAAGCTTCTGAAATGAACCTTTTGAGATGTATGATGATTGAAGAGCCTAAGGTAGAACTAAACATAAAAAATTTAGGTACCATATTAATAAAAAGAAAATCACATGTTTTTCCACTACAAAAACTTTCAGTGAAGACTTTTGTAGACCGAATTCCAGTAATGGTTCTAATTACGTAATTTGTAAGTGCAAAATGTAAAATTGTAAGATTTGAAAATGGTATGCAAGAATAGGAAAAAATTCAGAGGCTCTAGCTACTCTTAGCGGAATGGCGACAAAATTACAGTTACAATGAAGCTTATTTAAAAACAATACTCCAAACCCTTCACATTTAATATATGTAAAACATAACATAATTTCCTTGACTGATAGGTTGGTATGCGGCTGACCACCTATACTGTAAAAAATGGTTCACTTTGCCAATGTCACTTCTGCTTCAGGGAAGGTCGGCAAGAGTTGCAGGGCTTATGTTCATTTGAGATTGGGTTTTTTATATTGTAGATCCACATGCGGCATGTGTAAGCGCAAAATTATGCATGTCTGCTTGTGGGAATGCATTTAATATGAATCTCAAATGATACATATCTTTGCAGCTTAGTTTTAGATTTAGATTAAGATAACATAAACTCGCCTCGTACCCTTAAAAATGTATGAAAAATAATTAACCCACTAGTGATGTTTTTCTCTATTTCATACACTTTTATTTTTACTTTACTGAAGGGAATTTATTTAATGTTTTATACTGATAGTACCTGTCTTGAATGTCCCTTTATATCGTCACTTAACTGTACACATAACGTGAGCAGCCCTGAGCCTGGTAGCAAGCGAAAATGGCCAAAGATAAGGGCAGTTTGATGGGCGCATAACAGGAGACTTATCCTCGACATCCTCAAAAACCCTCACACCCCCTTAAAAAGCCCTCGAAGTGGGAAAATTTTACAAATAAAATCCACAGCACCTGGTGGTACTGAAAGTTTCAGGGTTCTTAATAATGTCGCTACATATGTGCATATAGGTACCTACTGGGCAAGTTTATTTTAGAATGAATATGTTTTATGTGATAATAAAATATCATATTAAAGTCCAGTTTGAGTCCCAACAGTGACTCGAATTTAATCGTTTAATTCAATGAAAAAAAAAACTGAGGGCTTAATGCATTTTTTTCCTAATGTTCGATACCATATATTTGACATCATTGCCTGAATGGAAAGTTCCCCCCTGGGATCACTCGATGTATGTTACTGTGTATGTATGGCATAATAATTAATGCTTATTTACGTATCTTTAAAAAAATGTACGCAACGCATGACAACTTGCTCCCCCAGTTCTTGTTTACCGTATACGCCAATCTTGTCAAATATGACTTTTTCATGCAGTTTTCTTATGAATCAAATTCTACACAATCTGAGCTAAGAAAAACCGTAAAAATCGATAATGTGAGAGTTCTTTTAAATATTTTTGAAATAAATTTCTTGTTTTCAAAAGACACATTGGTCCAGTACATATGCTAACATTGCTCCTGTAAAATTTTCTCAATGGTGTATACGGTAAACAATAACTAAGGCAGCGAACTAAGAACATACGAGAATAATGCAACATTTGCCCGCGTTGACTTCGAAATGTCTCACGTGGGTAGTAACACCTATTTGTGTTCACGCAAACCTCTTCACTTGATGTAAAAAAATATCTAGGTACTCCTAAACGGGAAGGTTACATTTCTTGTGAAAACTGAAAAAGAAAAAGCTGGTCGAATCGAAGATCATAAAATGAGGGCCTTAGAATCAAAAAGGCAAGTGTCCCATAAATAGTTTGTAGGACACTAGTCCATAGGGCACTAGTCTATAAGACACAGTGTCCCATAGATAGTCTGTAGGACACTAGTCCATAGGGCACTAGTCTATAAGACACAGTGTCCCATAGATAGTCTGTAGGACACTTACCTTTTTTATTCTAATGCCCTCAAATATACTGAATATGTTATATAATTATATTTAGTAAGAAAATTATTTAATAATCCGACAGATATTTTTTTAAAAAGACGCCACAATGAAACAAATACAAATCACAATAAATAAAAATAATTTTCAAATTAGTTTTTTTTGTTGTACTATTTTTCTAGGTTATACCTTCCAGATACTGCGAGTATGACCTCGCATAAAGTGACACATCCGATTTTTATGGCTTCTTTTTTATTGCATGGTATCAATTCATAGCTTCTCTTTTTATTCTTTCTTTTTTCTGTACGCGTCTTATTAGAATGGTTTTCGTATAAAAAGCAGATTTTTACGGTGCGAACGAGTGATCATAATAAAAATTGTCATTTGAGAGGGATAAAAAAATTTGGAAAAAGATTCCACTTTGTCGACTTCTACTTCAAGTTTTCTTCCAATAAGTTTATGGCCACAATTGGACATTGATGGCGATTTCTGAACACACAAAATAACTTTTCGGTATTTTATTTAAAATTACTAGTAAGTTCATACAAAAATTAAATTGTTGCAATAATGAATGAAAATTCAAATCTAAACTCTACGTCAGAAAAAATAGTTTAAAAGTTATTTTTAGAATATTTACTTTGTACATTAAACATAAATAAATAAACAAAATTGATTGGCGATCATTAGCTAGTAGGTATAACGTGTTTTTTACCTTATCTATAATCTAAGTTGCAAAGATATATTAACATTCAAAACTCATATCAAATGCATGCTCACAAACATACACTTGTAAATTCGTGCTTACAACTGCTGCATGTGCATTTACACATTAAAATCCAGATCTCAAAAGAACTTACACCTTGCAACTTTTGCCGGCCTTCCCTGAAACAGGGGTGACATTGGAAGAGTGAACCAATTTTACAGTATGGGTGGTCAATCTCATACCTATTCGAGGAATAATAATTACATACATATGATTTTTGAGAAGACATATTTTTTTAAATACCAAAAACAGTACTCTATTCCGAAGGGAAGAGTTCAATGTAGAAATTGTCAATTACCTGATAGCTCTATAAATTTGAAAATGGAAAAAAATAACACAACTGTGAAAATATTTCAATACAAATTTGAAACATTACAATGAATTTTCCGTGTGCACAACTTACATCGATAAATCTGTATGAGAATGTTTAAAAATTCTTGGAAATTGTTCAGGAATTTATTGCCCCCCCCCGACTTATTACTATTGTTTTCGAACACGTGCTGAAAATTTTATTTATGCTCCGAACGCCCGTGCGATGAAACATATACAGGGGGCACTCGAAAATATAGCGCCTTTTCTCGGCGAGTATCAGCGCTCGCCAAATACGGCTTGAACCAAACGAATCATTGGTCTATAGCAGTGGCTAAGGGTGCCATACAACTCGATTCCCATCAGCTTGCCTTTTAAATGAGGCAACAAAGTAGTTAAAAAATATAGGCACAAAGTAAAAAAATACTTTTAAAACCAAAGAAACAATACGTATTTTTCCCCATTGAAACCATGCAGTCTACTTTATTATCATTTTTGCCTCATTTTAAAAGGGAAACTGATGGGAATCGATTTGTATGGCACCCTTCGCCACTGGCTATAGCACATATTTTTTCAAATTTAAATCTTCTCCATAATGTTTGGTCAATAGTTTAGTTGGTACAGTGCTTGGATTCAATGCCTAGAGCTCGGGTTCAAATTCTACTGAGGGTGTTAGAAACGATTTCCCGTCTCGGTGTTTATTTCAAACCCAGAATAAAATACCGGCAAGGTTTACTTAGACATCACAATAAATGAATACTTGAGCCTTTTAAAGCTGTACAACCCTGACTTGTACTGAAGTGGTTGGTGTACGATCGGCCCTATTACCTGTAAAAAATAAGTTGCCTCGCCATATGCGCGAGCACCCCTTTGGGAGAACGTGGAAAAAAGTAACACTGCACTTGTAGTTAAGTTGCGTTTTTCTTGAGTAACTGATAATTGTTTATCTAAACTTAAGAGAAGAAAAATACCCACATTCCAACATAACGTCAAATCATTCGTGTTTCTTTGAAATTTCAGTACGGAACAGAACCCTTGAGTTCCGTGAAATATTAAGTAGCCACGTTTACGCTGTATTGCTATTACGGTGAATGCCTACAGTTCCCAAGTATACGACTTTAACTTCAAACTCAACCATAGCGTTTTACCAAAAATGCATGAAAACCGAATCACTCACAAGAGGAACATTGTATAAATTCCGTAAATTTCTTGGTAAACGGGTAGGATGAGTTTGAATGTAAAATTGTGTACTAGGGTGCATAGGTTAGCTTGTATCAAGCCTGGCTATCAATATGTACAGGCCTTTTGAACCAAACTGACACCATTATGCAATAAACCAAGAGCCCCGCGTTATTCGTGGTAATTTAACGCGGGCGGTGCGGTTTAAGGAGAGCTTTGGTTACAAAATTAAAGCGCTCTGTACGTGAAACTAAATTTAGTGCAATTTATGTAACGTATTTTAAAAAAGGTTTTTTTTTTATTATTTTGCGACAGTGAAACAATGTGGATATTCTTACAATTTACGAGTTCAATTTAATAAAAGCTTTTGTAAATTTATTTCAAACAATTTATTTAAAGATTACGTTTATATTTTATTTGATTACAGAGTGGCTTCTTAACTGTTCAGTTCGACGGCTCTGATACAAGTCTGCGCTACAGACAGCTCAAGCTCTTGATAATGTTTGATAATAACGTTTTTTGAAACACGAGGAATCGGAACATTCGCGACTTTGCCAGAACATTTTAAGGCGTGTTATAAAGCTAAATCTGCCGTTTTTGTTTCTTACACTTTATGGTCTTAGCAAAATAGTTACAGTTATGAAAAAAATCAAGCATGTTTATTATTTTTTTATCTTAATTATAAAGCTTGAACAAAATATATAACTTAAGAATTGCCACCAAAAAAAAATATTTAAAAAAACGCGTTTTTTTTACATTTTTAGGTTTTTTTTCGTGTGTGCTGTATTTTGCGGTTTTGATTAAATGCAGAGAAAAGTTAATATTATATGTTTGGCCTTTTTACAAAAATAATGATGGTCATATAAAACTACCGGTCCGTAGTCTATTGGTAAGCGCTTCGGACTCATAAATGGAAGGTCGTGGGTTCAAACCCCGGCGGATTTCAAAATATACTATTTATATTTTCAAATATACCTACTCTTCGGAGGGTTGAAAAATTCATATACCTTTACCAAAGACCGGAATCCAAAGGTCCATCTAGCCTTACAGCTAATGGGTCTTGCTTGAGAATTGGCGCTTTCTATGGCTACGACCAAGCTTGCACAGGGCTCATATTTTTCGATTCAATCCAAATTTGTAATTACACAGTACAAAACATAATTACTTGGTTTTGCAATGAAAACAAGAAATTTGAACAAATTCGTTCGACGCACTAAAATTGGGAAAATTACCTCCCACTGGGATGATAGTCGTGTACTACGGATTGTGGCTGAAAACAGTAGTCGCAAACTACGGTGCATGTCAGGCACATTTAAGAATAGATATTTTCTCCCATTTCTTTAAAATAACCCATTTAAAATTGACTGTAGCGCTAACGATAGCTCCAATCAAACATTAATTTTGAATTTATTTTTTATATTTTTTAGAAACAAATTATAATACAACACTGTTTCTTTTCACAGGATCTTATTTGTTTTCTTTAATCAATATGAATTTTCACAGTGTTTAAACACAAACTATAATCTATAATCTAAGTTGCAAGGATATAGTAGCGAAATACACTGGTAGATGCTTATTGGTGTACGTGTGTTTTGAGAGAATGTTCTGGACCAGACGATTGTAATTGTAAGGTGTGTATGTAGGTAGGAAATGGACTCTTCATGAAATAAATATGTCCAGAATCGTCTATACAAGTGTGGTGGTGGATCTTTCTAGGGCAGGCTGGAATGGCCCGTAGGTTCCGCTATAAGAAGGGTGACAATCGGCTGGAGGTGGGAGTCTTTCAAAGCACTTACACAGAGGAATATCTAGTTACTAGGGCGACCAATATGGTGTAAAATAACTGTAATCTGTACGAAATAAATAAGTGTGTTAAAATAAATGTGTTAAAATAAGTCTGTTAAAATAAATCTATTGTAAGAAAGTCTGTGTAAATAAACTGTATGGCTAACTTGTGTTGAACTTGTGTTTTAATTAAGGACCCTCGGAAGAAACGTAACAATATATTCATTTGAAGCTCTCAGATGTATGCCCACAAACCAACGCGAGTAGTTCGCGCTTACAAATGCTGAATGTGTACTTAAAAATAAAATCCAAACCTCAAATTTAGATAAGCCCCACAACTTTTGCTGACTTTCCTTGAAACTGGGGTGACATTGACAAAGTGAACCATTTTTTACAGTATGGGTGGTCATACACAAACCATAAGAAATATAATAATTTTTCATTTTTGAATGTCAATATCAAGCGTAAATTCGTTTTTTACTATATATTGCCTACCTATTAGGCGTATGTGCTTATATAGGATGCACGCCACTGGTAGATGTGGTTAATTACGGTAGATATGATAAGATTTGGTCGTTTTAAACTGTGATAGAATTCTTGCAGTATAATACTGCGTTTGTGAGGATCTACGGTATAAGTATTGAGGTGGTAATATGTTGAACTACAGGCCGGTCTATAGTCTAGTGGTTAACACTTCAGACTCGTGATTGGAAGATTAAGGAAAAACCGGCAAGAGTTGTAGACTTATGTTCATTTGAGATTAGGTTTTAATGTTGTAAGTCCACATGTTGCATGTGTAAGCGCGAACTTTTACGTGTGTGCTTGTGAAAATGCGTGTTATATGAATATTAAGGGCCTGTTGCACCAACCTGCAATCAATATTTGATTGACACATCAAATTTTATTGCTTAATTCTGTTAAGGACCTCGGTTAATAAATTCTCGGAAGTCGCTAGTAATATGATGGAATATGAACAGAAAATATGATGCACATCAGCTGACTTGCGTATATGCAAAAAAAAAAAAATAATGCGAGAATCACATTTCATTTTTATTTTTATCTGATTGGAGTTTGGTGCAACATGCCCTAAATGTCATACATTTTTGCAACTTAAATTATTAAAAGTTAAACTCAGATTAATTATCATATTAAAGATTATGTTAGTAGGTAGCAACAATGAGAGAACAGAGTTTTTTTTTAAATAACGATAGTTGTGTTACACAAGAGCGGGTTGTTTACCCCTAACGTCCACTGTCGATAATTAAGGCCAGCTAATGAGGTCCCTATCATTTTAAACCCCTCCCCCGATTTTCATTCCAAATCGTCAGTCAAGCAAAACCCACCGCGTAGAAACCAAACCAACATAGACGTATATCATTGTATACTGAATACGTATGTATACGGGCGACTGGAAATTTTCCACAGCCCTGATTACTTTGATGGAAAATATACCGCTTTAATTTTTTATTAAAATGAGTCAATTTTATAAAACAAAATGAAACATTAATGTTTTTAGACTTTCACGGTCGGATTCAGATGCTTGATTTTGTCTTTCTGGGTTTTGACCGTGGTCAAAACTATGGACCACAATCAAAGCCCCGGAAAGACAAAGTCAAGTAAAATGTAGCATGTTCTTTTAATTTGCTTTATTGTACAAAAAAGACTTAACAATTTGGTTGATAGACGATTGAACGCGTTCAAAAGCGGAGTGCTGGGTTTGATTCCCAACGTGGGCTTCAAATATGATTTACCGCGTTGGTGTTTTCTTCCAGCCCAAGACAATTAACCGGCAAGGTTTACCGCCTCCATCTTCACTATAAATGAGAACCTTCTCCTTCAGAAACAGGAAAATCTCCACTTTATTTGTTACTTTTATAAGACTTCCTTAGATTGGTATGAGTATAAACACACATACTGTACAAATTGGATCATTTTGCCATCACTTCATTCATTGTAAGGTAACAAAATTGCAGATGCCATGTTCATTTGCTTGCAAGAGTTCTCATTTTGTAGGAGCACAGTCCGGTTGATAACTCAGTTGATAGAGTGCTTGAATTACATGCCGAGAGCTCGGGTTCGAATCCCACCGAGGGTGACAGAAATCATTTCAACTTTCGGTGTTTAATTCAAACTCAAAATAAAATACCCGCAATATTTACTCAGCCTTCAAAATAAATTGATACCAGCCCTCTCGGGAGCTGAAAATCCTCACTCTAGTGGTTGGCGTAAATTTCTTACCTGTAAAAATAAATAGGTTCCACTCACTACATCCGATCCAATCGGGGAAAACGCGGCAAGAAGTTACATAATACATTATATGTGGCTTAGAAGTAAGGTAGCATATAATGACATGTGCAAGCACAGACTTACACAACTATATGTGGGCATATCTCAGCAACTTAGATTATAGATTGTAGTTGTGTTAGTTTCACAATATTATTTTATGACAGGATGCTTAGTTTGTAATCAATTTCGGTTCATGTTTACATTAAACGAATCATTTACCGATATTCACAATTTAATTTTCAAACCACATGATACATTTGATGTACCGAACACATCAAAGCAGAATTATATATTAAATAATAATCATTATTATCCTCAATAGAATCTTCGTAGAGCGTTCAATTATCATATTCCTGGAACCGTCTTAATATCGCCAGCATTTGTATGGCTTTGCCAAAACCATTTCTGTCTAGTCATAAACAGGAGGCATATCCAGAGAATAAGGTTACAACATTTCAAATTACAAGGATTTACTAGGTATTTTGTAAGCACAACCAGCTGAGGACACTTTATGGTGTTACGAACGAAATTTCTTGACGTATAGGTTGGTATGAGGCTGACCAACCATACTGTGAAAAATGGTTCACTATGCCAATGTCACCCCTGTGTCAGGGAAGGTCGGCAAAAGTTGTTGGGCTTATGTTCATTTGAGGTTTGCATTTTATTTGTATGTACACTTTCAGCATTTGTAAGTGCGAACTACTACCCGTGTTTGTTTGTGGGCATGCATTGTAGAACTTTAAATGTATATATCCTGGCAACTTAGATTATAACGTTAGAGTTCGTGGGGTTTGCTTGTGTGTGTGTGTCCGCCTCCAGTATAGTGATTAAATGGATGATAGTACAAAGTTCTAGTACAATCCACTATAGAATAATCTAGAACAAGCGAGAATGGGGATCATTCTTGCTTCGTACCTATATAATGTGAGCCGCAATTGTGTGCAGGCCAGAGTTGATTGAAACATTGAGCCGTGAAGTCAATAAGCTAATATCTGGAAAAGTGATCAAAACATTGTAAACCGACATTGTAAAAATAAATCTTGAAAAATAAATAAACTGCATTTTTTAAAAATTAAAATTAAAAATGAAAGGTTACAAAGTGAATGCCTCATCAATTAATGAAATTGCATTTTGATAAAAAGAACCCAAATAAAAAGCATACCTAAAAAAAAACAAATAAAATCAAACACAAATTCTAAAAAGTTCAATCAAAACAATATTGTTCAAACACAAGGAGGTTAGAGTCTATGAGTACCTTTTATCGCGTTTTTTTTTGTGAAATATTGAACAACCTTGCAGGATTAAAAACACAATGCATGTTATCAGGATACATACACGTAGGTACATAAGTTGTAGGAACTTTTTTCTTTTTCCTTTGCAATATACCAGTTTTATGGTTTTATGTTTTTTTAGAAAACTTCTTTTCTTTTGACGATAATTCTAAAATGTTGTTTTTATTACAAAAAATCGCAGTCTTTGTAGGTATCCTCAATTTCTGAATAACCCTCGTATGTTTGTACCTATACGTAGTATGTACGACTTAATCTTCCGAAACTCAAATAAACATCTAGCCAAGACAAGCTAATGAATATGGAGACCGAATTCAATCGAGCTTGCCCATACAGGCTACAAGTGTTTGTCTTCTGCATACTATGAAAGTACTAGCAGTTCTACCCGTGCTACGTGCGGTCAAATTCTAGGTCCTGCGGGTGGTTTCGTTCAATCAAACTTCATCGGCAACTTCTTCTCATGTGTATTTCGTATTATTTTGAAGTGGTGTCTGAAACAATACATTAAATATGTGATGCAATGGTCCATTAAAATTAGAAAATGGTCTCGAAATATTTATAGCTCCTTGAATCTAATAAATAACTCATATAAGAATTATAATTACAGAATTAATTTAAATATTATATTACCTACAACGTTATAATTTACAAGATCGTTCAGCTTGCTTTTAATTTTACAAATACATTTATTTTTAAAAACTGTTTTACAACAACATGGTTTCCTGCTAAAAATCTGAATTTCAATGTTTTTTCACGTAGTAAAAATACGATAAATAGAGTATTTCAAACGATAGAGTAAGTTCATCTACATACTATTCTAAACCTGAAGATTATTTGTTTTCTTGATGGTTCAGCTAGTAACTGAAGTACAAATTATTTATTTTCTTGATGGTTTGTTGACCGGTCCGTAGCTCAGTGGTAGCACTTCGGACTCTGAATGGGAAGGTTGTGGGTTCGATTCCCGGCGGAGCACAAAAAATGTACCATTTATATTTTCAAAGTTGCTCTTCGCTGGGTTGAAAAATTCATAAAACCTTTACCAATCACCGGTCACCAAAGGTCCATCCAGCCTTACAGCAACTGGGTCTTGCTTGAGAATTGGCGCTTTGTAGCGACGACGATCAAGTCGATAGCTCAATTGGTAGAATGCTTGCATTCCATGCCGATAGCAAGGGTGCGATCTCAAAAGTTAACTCAGCCTCCACAAGAAATGAGAACCAGGGAGCTGGGAACCCACCACTTCAACTTCAGTGGTTGGTGTGAGGCCGGCTCCCTTACCTGTAAAAATAAATAGGTCCCGAAGCGCCACATGCGACCCCTTCGAGGATAACGCAAGCAAGAAGTTACACTATATATGTAGCTTAGTTTCGTTTTGCGTTTATGGTTCAGCTTGTAACGGAAGAACAAAATGGTATCGAACAATTATAATTACTATGTATGGGATGGTACTAACTACTATGGCTTTATCGCAATCTTAAGGGTTAACGGCACACAGTAAAGCTGTTATCATCATTGTCGGAATTTCATGCAAAACTAAATTTTGGGTTAAGTTATTGTGTCGTTAAACAAACAATAACCTTTAAATACGTACCAAGATTATACAGCTTTTGCGAACTTTATCTCTGTTTTAGGCTAAAACAAAAATATTTCTGTCCAAGCACAAGATATGTTTAGAATCTTCGATACATCAAAAAAATTAGAAACCCACATAGACTTGTGGCATAACCTTACCGAGGAAAATTGAGGATGTTTTGACTGCATAAATTTATATGGGTTACCTTATGTTTATTAAGTCAATTTCCTAATGATTTGGACAATAATTGAGAACATAATTTTCGCTTCTTTAAATGATCTTTTATTATTTAAAATAATAATTGCATTTCAAAGTTAAAGGGATCTATATTTTGTACGGTTTGTGTTTTAACACTGTTAAAATTCATATCTACTCAATTTTATAGAACTAAATAAACACGGTTTTATTTTCACTTAATAATAATATTATGATAATAATATTATTCCTTGACTTATAGGTTGGTATGAGGCTGACCACCCATACTGTAAAAAATGGGTCACTTTGCCAATGTTACCCCTGTTTCAGGGAAGGTCGGCAAAAGTTGTGGGGCTTATGTTCATTTGAGGTTTGGATTTTATTTGTAAGTACACATTCAGCATTTGTAAGCGCGAACTACACTTGTTGGTTTGTGGGCATACATCTGAAAGCTTTAAATGAATATATCCTTGCAACTTAGATTATTATAGATTATGATGATTTTTGATTGATGATTTATTTGGTGAGCGCTGTTTTTGTGTGTATCACACCTCAAGAGCCCTCTGCGAGCTTGGTCATCGCTGTAGAAAGCGCCAATTCTCAAGCAAGTCCCAGTTGTTGTAAGGTTGGATGGACCTTTCAGTGACCGGTCTTTGGTAAAGGTTTATGAATTTTTCAACTCAGCGAAGAGCACATTCGAAATATAAATGGTATATTTTTGTGCTCCGCCGGGATCCGAATCCACAACCTTCCATTTACGAGTCCGAAGTGTTGCCACTACGGACTACGGACCGGTCCAAGATGCCAACGACACGCGGTGTACCTGCTTATCAATTTTATTTTAATTAATACGTACGAAAGTTTTTGATCTCTCAATCATCTTCCTGAAATCTTCTGTATCATTTGCCATAAATATCTTAAATTATGATTAATACTTAGCAAGTGAAAACAAAACAGGGTTTCATTAAAAAATTTGATTCTATGAAATTTAGTAGAAATCGATTAGAGGGATCGCATTGTTCTGCAAAAAAAAACATTTAATTTTTAGTATAAAAACAATTCACAGCGTATTATGAATACATTGATGTTGTATTTCTCGTAAATCAAAATGTGAATATTAAAGATATTTTTTTAATTTTTCAGACTAACTGAATCATTTACGTATTTTAATCAAATAAACAAAGTTCCAATTCACTTTTTACAATTTTATTTCTGTCTTTTTTTTAATTTAATTTTAATTTTGAATTGTCATTGTCCTGATGATGCCTTGTAGGCGAAAGTGCTAGACAGAAATAAAAACGTAAAAAGTGAATTGGAACTTTGTTTATTTGATTAATATACAATGAAATTTCACTGTGTAAACCTCCAAACCCTTAAAAATAATGAATCATTTACGATTTGAAAAAGCCAAAAATTTAGTGTTAAACTTCTTTCAAAAATATTTTATTGACATTAAAATCTGTGATATATGATTTCCTGTATTTTTCAATCGAAAAGAAATATCGGAGACACACACCAGATGTGGTTTACAAGAACAGATGTTTCATCCGTAAGATGATGTGATTGGTCTTTGATGTGACATTTATTGATTCTCTAGCCAATAGGAGTGAGGCACTTTCAGTTCTATTCTCAAAGAAACATTTAATCCATCGATGATCCGCGGTAAATATTTTTTGTAGGTGAAATTCACATAAAATAAATAAGAAATCTCTGTAAACACATGTTCCTTGACTTATAGGTTGGTGTGCGGCTGACCACCCATGCGGTAGAAAATTGTTCACGTTGCAAATGTCACCCCTGTTTCAAGGAACGTCGACAAGAGTTGCAGGGCGTATGTCCATGTGAGATTCGGGTTTTTATATTGTAGGACCGTTAAGTGTTAAGTTAAGCGCGAACTTGTGCGTGTCTGTTTGTGAAAGTGCATATAATGTGAATCTTCAACTTAGATTTGATTAGATTGGACACATAAATGTGAAATTGACAGATTGTCCCCTTAGTGCTTGTTTGGCTTATTCCCATCAGAGGTTATTTCACATGAGCAATGTTTGTATGTGTACTGGTGAAATGTGTCTTATGAAAACTAGAAATACATTTAAAAAATAATTAAAGTTACTGTCACATCATCTAGTTGTATGTTTTTTTCTTAGCTCAGATTGTGAAGAATGTGATGAAAGGTCATCTTTGAATCAAATTGCAGATAAGCCAAACAAGCACTGCGGGGGGCGATGTGCTTTTGGTTTTTATCATTTTAATTGAAATAGTTAATATATTCTAAAACCGAATTGCATTAATAGTAAAAAATATAAGAACATTTCAATTTCAAGATTCCATAAGTCACATAGGTGCAGCACACATAAAAACATTGCTTATGTGAAATTACCTCTGATGGACATAAGTCAAACAGGCACTAAGGGTACGTCATGACTGAAAAATTGTAGATTCTCGATAAAGCCCCAAAATGAAAGCCATATTATGAAAAGCTTACCTGAATAAAGCAGAAGCTCCGTAGTCCAACATTCATTAGGTTGGCGGGCCATTTTAATGAAAAACCAACTCATGTAGGCTTCAATATAATCAAAATGGACTTGTTTATCTTTATCCCCAACTCCACAGGGGGTGAATTTTCTTTACCTTTGTTTTCCAAACATTTTCTTTAATATAAACCGGAATTTCTAACGCAGAAAAATCCTATGTTTTTTTGTAAAAAAATTCAAAACTATTAAAAAAAAATCCTTATTAACGAGTAGCTATGTTTTTCAGGTTATTGTTGTGTGGAATGAATAACACTGATTTTTTTGGACAAGGTAAATTTGGTTCTCGTTTTTCAAAACAGGCATGCTCTATAATATTATGCATGATTTATAAAAATATGCTATGTGAATGTCTTTAAAGTCATATTGAATTTAATGTGAACTTAATTTTGGATAAGTGTTTGTTTTAAAATAATTAATATTCTTAGCAACATGGGCTCTTACTGTGTGGACCCCCAAACATTAAATGTATACAAGCATTAAATTTAGTTATATATGAATACCTACACATAATATATACTACTATTTTCTGTCCAGTTAAATAAGTGTTTAATTCTGCAAATGAAAACAAACAAAAAGTCACAAAAGATTTTGGGAAATTTTCATTTTCATTTTGTTTTATTTTGCAGAAAAACAAAAATATTTTAATTACATCTTACACCGCAAAGAATATTATTTTTGTATTCAATTCTATACCTATTGTCCTAATTCTACAAAAGCAAAAAAAAAAATACAACAAAAGAAATTAAATAATTTCCAAAATAAGTGACTGCAAAAAATAATATTTTTACAGGAAGTGGTCGACGGGCTGAAACAAAAGAATTATCACAAATTTTCATGAAAATTCACGTTGCAAAGTTGAAGATTTTTTGCCTCCGAACTCAGTACGCCGACTTTTAAGCATTGCGTGAATACTTACCCAAAAAAAAATGTACGAAAGGCAGAACAAAGCCTCTAGCGAGAGTTTTAATTTTCACTATTTTTTTTCTGTATACGCGACGGTAGAGTATTAACGTAATGTAACTGTAGGTATGATATAATATATGGACCTTTTTGCTGAGAAAAAGCGATATTACTATTACTTCATAATTGCTTCGTATGTTGGCTTGAAAATTCTTCTGAAAATAAATGTTTCGTTAAAACTGATTTATTCGTATGAAAAATGGTTATTGCGGCGAAATTCTGGTCGTTAGAAAGATTAAGGTTTGCGAAAAATGTAGGCTTTGCCTGGCGTGGTGTGAGGTGGAATAGCAACTTGATGCCAAATTATTCAGCAATTAATGCTAGATAAATAAAAAAGCTTTTGCAACCATGGATTTATAAGGACCATGGATTTTTAATTTAACTCCACGTTTGCAACATATAATCTCACTCGAAGATTTATACGTATGGAGATTTTTTTGTGATGCGTTTTACTGTTTTTGTCAATTGTATTATTTTAGCCGACCTTCTAACTAACCACAAGAATACACATATAGTGTAACTTCCTTATCCCCGAAAGGTTCTTATTATTTTTTATTTAATCCGATTTATTTATTCGGGATTTTTATGGGTAAGTGAGCCGGTCTCACATCAACCACTTTCAGTTGAAGTAGAGGATTTCCAGCTCCCAGGGGGGGGGGGCTGCTTCTCATCTATTGTTAATGCTAAATACACCTTGCCGGTATTAATTTAAAGACAACTAAACGGGAAATCATTTTTGACATTCTCGTTGAGGATCGAACCCTTGCTTTCGCCATAGAATGCAATTATTCTACCAACTGAATCACTACTCCCCGTCATAGCTCAACCCCCAAAAATTTTCCACTGCCCACATCATTGTAGTTTTTAGATATTATGTTTTTTCGTTAGTTGTTCCTGACTAAAAGATTGGTACGCCTGACCACCTATACTGTAAAAAATGGTTCACTTTGCCAATGTCACCCCTGTTTCAGGGAAGGTCAGCAATAGTTGCAGGGCTTATGTTCATTTGAGACTGGGTTTTTATATTGTAGGTCCACACGTGGCATGTGTGAGCGCGTAATTATGCGTGTCTGCTTGTGGAAATACATTTAATATGAATCTAAAATGATACATATCTTTGCAACTTTAATTTCGATTTAGATTTTTTACTTTAAAAGGGTGTTTTAACACTTAGAAAACGTTCAACGTATTAAACTCAACTCGTGAAGATTTTTTTTTTTTTCTTCATTTATTTCATTTTTTAAGTAATAAGATGGATCAAAAGTATCAGGGTAACATGTTTGAAAAGAGTTATATATGCGTGGCATTCAATTACTGTGCGTAGGTCCTTTATCAGCGGCATCTTCCGTCCTCGGTCAGAGGTTGGACTCGCTATAAATTACACCTTGCTTGATAAGAATTGGCATTGGAATGTGTGCGGAGGCGTGCGCTGAAAAAAGGGGTCAACCGGACGATGGAGGCGCTTGCGAGATTGAAAAAATAAATCTAACTGTCGAAGGCTGACTTTACAGAATGATAGTCTGCCTCGCCTTTATAATCTCGTGTAATTTTATCTTCATTCCGGTCGATAGCTCAGTTGGTATTTTATCTTCAGTCCGGTCGATAGCTCAGTTGGTAGAGTGCTTGCATTCTACCCCGTGAGCTCGGGTTCGAATCCCACCGAGGAGGGTGTCAGAAATGATTTCCTATTTCGGTGTTTATTACAAACCCCATAATAAAATACCGGCAAGGTTTACTCAGCCTTCACAAGAAATGAGTACCAGCCCCCTCGGGAGCTGGGAAACCCCCACTTCAACTGAAGTGGTTGGCGTAAGGCCGGCCCCCTTACCTGTAAAAATAAATAGGTTCAACTCGCCACATGCGACCCCTTCGGGGATAACGCGGCAAGAAGTTACACTATATGTGTAGCTTAGTTGCGTTTTTTTTTTTTTTTTTTTTTATTCAATGTGTTTTCCGTCAAAGATCTGAGTTTACCGTAGCATTACAATTAGCGTTATAATTTTCTTTGCCAACTCAACTGAGCTGAACAAAAATTGCATCTCTTAACTGCGTTATCCTAGAAAAGGTTGCATGTGGCTTTTAATACCATTTTGTTACTAACAAGTTTGTAAAACACCATCGACTTTTAACACATCAAAAACTACTACTACTACATTCAAAAAAATTTCAAAACTACCATTACTACATCAAAAAAAAATCGTTGACTTATAGGTTGGTATGCGGTATGACGGCAAGAGTTGCAGGGTGTATGTCCATTTGAGATTTGGTTTTTATGTTGTAGGTTCACATGAGGCATGTGCAAGCGCGAACTTGTACGTGTCTGGTTGTGGGAATGCATGTAATGTGAATCTCTAATGTAACATATCTTTCCAACTTAGATTAGATTAGATAAGATTAGATACTTCACTTAAAATGAATATTTTTCAGCGTCTGGGAGTGCTGGTTCTAATTTCTTGTGATGATGAGTAAACCATGCCGGTTTTAAATTCGGGTTTGAAATAAACACTGAAGTGAGAAATGATTTATTATACCCGTGGTGGGGATCGAACCCTAGGTAGCTGAGGCCTGAGCAGTAGCTCCTTGGCATAGAATTTAAGCATTCTACCAACTGAGCTATGACTGGACTGTTGGGATATTGAAAATCCTATAATCGCATGGTGTCCCGCGGCCTTCCTGATCCTAGAACATTGAAAAAACTATAGGTTAATGCATCCGCCTTCGAAAGCAATTTTTCCCTTAAAGGAAAAGATTAGTTATTGTAGCGAGTATACAAGAAATAACGATGAAAATGAGAAATCCATGAAATATAGGGATAAAATTTGAATTATGTTGTATGGTTAGATTGTTAGGTACAAACTTGCTTGTGACAGCCGGATCTCTATTCCTGGACAAATTTAATGTCTACCGCAATCATTGTAGTGTATCTACCGCTATATTTTTCTTATAATTTCTTAGTTCAATACTCATGCATGCATTATTTTCAAGACGGCGACTATCTTTCGTCAGAATATCTCCCTTTCCCTCGTGGTCTGAAATAAGTCCTCAATGAGATCTGCTTCCTGCCAATGCCTTGTTTTTCTCGATCTTTCCTCCAATGATCAAATTTTCCATCCATATTTTCTGCTTCCTTCCAATACCTCGTTTTATCTCGATTTTTTCTCCAAAGGTCAAATTTTCCGTCTATATTTTCTCGTCTAAACACATGCCTTGAATATGACAACTAGCTATGTATGCTCAAGTTATGAAAAAGAAGAAAATAAATCAAACTCAATTGAATACAACAAAACCGTTACTTGTTTTTTTTATTAAAAATTGAGAACCCGTATTTTAATCAAATTAAATCAAATTTTTATTCAGGAGTTAGGTTTACGCAAGCCGTCAAAATATTTACATTTTTCATATAAGTATGCCAAATAAAAACACATTTACCTTCCACATACATATTTCATAATAAGATACACACTCCAAACAACAGAAAGGGACATCACTTACTGTACTTGAACAATGCGTAAATACTCGACAATCGCGTAAACAGAACAAATCTATGAAAGATTCTTTTGCGCGTCTAGTAGCTGTTTTTTTTTTGTATACGTTTTTTCTGTTTAAATTTTGGTTAAATATTTACGCATGTTTTGTACTCGAGGGACTTGTATGAGGAAGGTAAAAAAATTAGCATACACCAGTCTATAAATAACCGTCGCAGAAATGTGGACCTGCTGGGTATATTATTTTATCACACTGAACGGGTCAGTGAGCTAGGGATGAAATGTATTACGCATTCTGTGGGAAAATGAGGGTTGAAATTTGGATATTTGATGGACAGGTACAATATTTTGATACGTTTTATTTTGAAAACAAAAATGTACTCGGCATATTTCAATAGAATTGTAAAAATGTGCTCTCTTTTGGCTAAATTGCTGAAACGAAATATAAATATTGTATCAAAAAAGTCCATTCAGCCTTACAGTTACTGGGTTTTGCTTGAGAATTGGCGCATTGTAGCGACGACCAAGCTCTTAAAAAGTCCAGACGACAGCTTAGTTAGTAAAACGCTTGCATTCCATGCCGAGAGCAAGGCTTTGATCGCCACAGAGAGTGTCAGAAATGATTTCCCGTTTCGGTGTCTATTTCAAGCCTAAAATAAATACTGGCATGGTGTACTCTGCCTTTACAAGAAATGAGAACCAGCCTCTTTGGTAGATGGGAAACCCCCCCTTCAACTGAAAGTGGTTGGTGTGATGTCGTCTCCCTTACCCGTAGAAATAAATAGGTCCCGAATGGCCACATGCGACCCATTCGGGATAACGCAGGCAAGAAATTACACTATATGTGCACAACCTTAGTTGCGTTGCGTGTTGTGGTTGGTTAATCTAACGATGTGATTCTTAAAAAAGTTTTCCCCCAGGACACCTTCTTATGCTAGAGGCGAACAAATCTCTGAAAAGGCAGATTTCATTTTGGAGAGCTCCTCCTTCTTCTTAGAACTCTTCAGTGAAGATTGCCGATTATATTGGCAATTTTTACCTTTGATACTGTTACACGAAAGAGAAATCTAGTGTTTCTGCTAAACCACTGTCTCTAGTTCTTCAACCAAGATGTTTTCTCTAGACCTGGATTTATTCACCTCTCAATTCTCATTTGTATGATGAGATTTAGAAGCGAGTGTAACACATTTGCATTACATGGTCGAAATATGTTTATCATAAACTACGTGCTCCGTTCAATAGCTCAGTTGGTAGAGTACTTACATATATTGTTATACCAAAAGCTCTGGTTTGAATCCCACCGAGAGTATCAGAAATGATTTCTTCCCGTTTCGGTATATATTTCAAACCCAAAATAAAATATCTTTTACTTAGCCTACACAAGAAAAGAGTACCAGCTCCCTTGGAAACAACTGGGTAGCCCCTACTTTAACTGAAGTGGTTGGCTTAAAGCCGGCGCAATTACCTGTAAAAATAAATAGTTTCATTCGCCACACGAAAACAGTTACACTAAGTTGCGCGAGTTTAAAATTCAGCAATTTTCTTTTTAAGAAAAATCAGTCAACTTCTCTCTTGGCTTGCGTCCTTTTTGTCATGCCATATCTCTTAGGCCTGGGTACCGAATTCCCTGTTCGCATATTATTATGAATGCCAAAGACATACGCGGCCGTCAGTCCCAGTGATTGATGGCATGATTTTTCAAACTAAATTAACCGCCCCTGCCGTAGGCATCCACCATAATCCCAGAATTGTGATATTCTACGTGGGGCACTTTAACCCCTACTCTACTGGCAATAAAAAATAACGCTCTGCTTGCCACGTTGCTATAGAAATGATATATGAAAGTACTCTTCAAGCCGCGTTTGTTTTTTTTTAAAGTCGTTAAGATAAATGTTATTCGTCAAATATATTTTTAATATATCTGTTAAAATGATTAATAAGCGTTATTGATATAACATTTGTAATATATGTATATATTTTTGAAATGTTTCAGCGGAAACTTTGTAGAACTCCATCCGTTACTCTGAAGATGTCCTAGAGGCTGAAACCGGTCAACTTGTTTATTTTGTTTGTTTTTGTAACAAATTTAAATAAAATTAATAGAATAAAACAAGGGGTTATTTTTTTAATTTTTTTTTAATTTGTAATACTGTAACGAACTTATGAATTCGTAGGGTTTGCTTTTGTGTGTGCGTCCGTCTCTAGTACAGTCTACTGTGATTTTTTTGTGTATATGTACCTACCTAGGCACGTTATTTATCAGTGTGTAACTGGAATAGTGTAGAACGACTAGTGTAATGATTAAATATATGATAATATACTGTTTTGGTACAGTCCACTATGGAATAATCTTGAATAAGCAAGAATCGTCTCTTTCCTACCTATATATTTGAAACGCAATTGTGTGGAGGCCAGATTCGATTGAAACATTTAGCCGTGAAGTCGATAAGCCAAGAGCTACAAAAAGTGACCAGTACATTGTAAACCGTATATTGTGAAAAATAAATAGACTGCAGTTTGATTAAAATAACCCAAATAAAATCTTAACAGAACAAACAATAATAGTGGAAATAAAACCCTTTTCTTCAACGGCTCTGCAAACCATATCGAGCCTTGACCTCCGTTATCTTCAGGCACCATCATTTTACTCAATGGCATTTGTGTAACCAGAGTCAAATTTATGGTCGAGGAGTTGGACGGGAATCAAACTAGCATTGTTTTACTTTTAAACTCGCTTGTCGGAATCGCCCTGTGGAAGGAAGACTCCTGCAAGCCGTTTGCGGCTTTTTATACTCCAAGGATAATAGTTACTACAAGCTAATTTTGCTGGAACCTTCCAGAAAGACGGTCTTCTAAAACCTTCCAGTACATAAATTTGAATATCTCTTTACCCTAGGTATTTATAATAATTAATCCTACTTAAACACACTCTTATCAGCTATAAATGATATACCTACCTACCTAAATATTTATAAGTATTTGCTATTTACATAAAAATATATTAACAATCGCGTCTGGCGTAGCACGCGTATTTTCGACGATACATCTTGTCTACGGCAGTGGAGCTAGACGGGAGTGCGCGCTAAAAAATATAATATTATCATGACGTCACGCCGCCTGGCTATAATAAAATGTGCCGAGATAAATATCAAAGTAGTGAGATAGGGTGTGATCCGAGATTCAACTGCTCTACGCACAAACAGCAGAGCAAAAAATGTTGTCCTAGTAGTAAATTGTACTGATGTCTTTTTAGGGTTTAAATTAAATAAAACTGGTCTCTGTACAGGATATTTATTTTACACTTTATATTTAATTTTAATAACTCACATTTATGGTTTAGCAATTTCTTTCGTGTTCAGAAAAAGACTGCCGTTTATCAACTGACTCCTGCAAGCTGTTTGCTTGCAGCTTTTTATACTCCAAAGATAGTAGTTACTAGAAGCCAATTTTGCTGGAACTTTCTAGAACGACGGTCTTCTAAAAGCTTTCAGTACATAAATATGAATATATTCTTACCCTAGGTGCTTATAATAATTAATCCTACTTATATACCTCTTATTAGATATAAATGATATACCTATCTAACTAAATATTTATAAGTATTTACTTTTTACATAACAGTACTTTTAAGCTCAATCATAGCGTTTACTTTGGTATCAAAGATTTTTCTCTTCGTATTCACCAATCTAGCACTTACTTAGACTTCACGTGCGCTATGAATGGTTTTATATAGAAGGTTCTAGCTTTACCCTGTCTACCCTTGTGGTGGCTCGTCTGGTGGATTCATGCTGACATTCTGTTGGGGGTGGCCAATATATCCTTTGAAGTTTCTCCACTGTGCTTTGTCTTAGCACACTTCTTTTATTCTAAGAATTTCCCTGTCATAAGGTGAAAAAAGGCATATTGCTGCTCTTATTTCCTATATTGATCCAGTTTTTTTTTTATATAGAAGACTAAATTGGCATGTTCACATAAACTTATGTAAGTTTCATCGTAATCTGTTCAACAGTGTAGGATTCCATAAAGGGCAAACATACGTTTGATTCAATATACGTAGATAAATTAAGGTTCAATACGCATAATACAAATATCTTTCGTTCCTTCTTTGGCTGTTCCCTTGGTTCTATAAGACTTATGTTGATTATAGATTTAGACCACTTTTGTAGATCAAAATTATGATTTATTAGTTTTGCCAACACCACCCCTTTTAAGAGAAGAGCGTCAAAAGTTGAAGGCCTATGCTCACTTGAGGTTTGGTATATTGGGTAAACACACATGAAGTATGTGTAAATGGAAACTAACATGTTTCTGTTTATGAGCATGCATTAGATGAATGAATTTTAAATGCCAATTTATCCTTGTAAAATTGATTATATTAAGCCCAAAACTTACCTTTTTTAAATATGTTTTCTACAATATAAATAAATGTGATTTAAATTTCTCGTAGAAATGAAAATATTTCCCGTCAAGAATGACATTTCTTGAAAAGCTTCAACATAATACTTGTCACATTTTCCCTTGCAATATAGCTTTGTATGCGCGTACAATACAAATTCAGTAGCACAACAATGCATCACCTGCATTTGCACGGATATCATGTGGCTGTCCTATTGTATGAAACCACACAGCAAAGAAAGAGCGGCCCAGTGACTCAAAAGGGGAAAGATTCGGTTACCTTTCATGCAGTACAAATCTTTTCAGCTGTTAACGATTGCATCTTGAATGACGTTATGTGAATTCATTTTATTTGCAAGTTCGTGAATGATATAATATGAAATTTGTGATTTTGTATTTTTTCTCATGTGTGAAACTCAATTTCAGCAGTTGCGAATTGGATAACAGTAAGAACAGTATCAGAAGACAAACAGGTAGGGTTGGAGGCAAAAGCAAAAGAAAAATAAAGTTTGACTTTGGCCATATTGCTATTGAAGAAAAAGAAACAGTGTTTTTAAAATGTAGTCTTTCCTTGTCTTATAGGTTGGCATGCGGCTCACCACCCATGCTGTAGAAAATGGTTCACTTTGCCAATGTTTTGACTCCTTTTTCAGGGAAGGACAGCAAGAGTTGCAGAGTGTATGTCCATTTGAGATTTGGGTTTTTATGTTGTAGGTTCACATGCGGCATGTGCAAGAGAATGCATAATATAATGTGAATCCCCAATGCTACATATCTTTGTTACGTAGATTAGATCAGATTAGTGTTAATTTTTTTGAAGAGTTTTTAGTTATTTACTTTTTTCTACACTGCTTTTATCCATCTATTTGTGATTTTTTACTACCAATTAAATACAGACAACTAAGAGTGTTTTCTTCGTAAGATTGAAAAAGTCATCTACTTTTACCAAAAGATCGGTGGCAGAGGTCCATCTAACGTTACAGCAGATTTTCCTTACAAAATTGGTTCTGACTAGTGACGAACAATCATGCAGAGGGCTTTTGACGTGTGATTTACGCATATTAAAGCTCTGCAAATGAATCATCCTGAAATTTATTTATTTATTATACAGGACCGTTAGTCTTCATTCTAAAGCAGGCCTGGCCAACCCAAATTGCACCCCGGGCCGCATTGATGGCCTAAAATTTCCCCAAGGGCCACACATACAAACATTTTACAAAAAAAACGAAACCACAACCAGATGTGAAAAGAAAACACGCATTGAACCAACAACAAAAAATGTATGTATGTAGTAAACAACACAAAAAAAATTCAACAATAGAAAAATATTTTAACAATGAAAATTATTAATTAACCCTTAACTTCATAGAGGAAAAAATTCTTAATTTTTCATTTCAAAACAATAATACAAATAAAACCAATTATCAGGGACTTCTCCTTTCAGTGCAAGATTTGAGATTCTTTTCGCTTACTTAATTTTTCTAAATCTAGGTATTTCAATATTTGAAGTTACACACCTTTACTGGTTTTCCAGATTTACGTCTGTTATAGACGCCCTATTTTTATTTTTCTTATATTTCATTTTTATTTTTCATCACACATGACCGCGGGCCGCACGTAAAGGCGCCGCGGGCCGCATGCGGCCCGCGGGCCGCGGGTTGGCCAGGCCTGTTCTAAAGCTTAGTTAGGACGAGCACTATTTTATACTGATATATTGCAAGGGCTAAACGTCACTATAACGCATTAATCTAGAACTGACCTGGTCGAGGCTATGAATCGTGTGATTGCGCTGATGTGTGTATGTATATGTGAACATATCAGCACGTACGAGGAGAGACTCAAAAACTATCAGTATTTTTGTCTAAACTGAAGCAATCATTTGTCCGCAAAATCTCTTCAAAAAACTCTGCATTTAAGTTCAGTGCATGACCAGTAGTGTACAGTAATTTCCAATACATCCCTTATGTATTTTGTGATTTAGTTTGTGAACGATGTTTTCGAAAGAATCACATACAAAAAGTAATTTTAAAGTTTGATAGACTAGAAAATCTAAGTGATTGGTTCTTCACATTATTCGCGTGGGAACAGTCCCCTTGCAAAACTTGAGTAATGTAAAGTTTACGGCAATTATTAAAGAGTGATTTTCCCCAAAATCTGCCGTTTTTGTTTGTTTGAAATCGATTTTATTCATCACTGTAACTCTTTTGCTAAGACCATAAAGTGTAATAAACAAACACCGCAGATTTTGGGAGAAATCACACTTTAATATTTTCTGTAAATTATGAACTTTTCTCAAGTTTTTCAACTCGTACTAAGGGTACTGGACATTTTTTTAAATGTTTTTTTTTTTAACTTTTGATGTAAAATCCAAGGCTGCTTCTAAGTACCAAAAATCTTATGGAAATTGCATTGTTACTATCAAGCTTTCAAACTCTCAGACATTTATATCGTCCAGTTTGGATATTTTACAAATCTTAGCCCGGACACTTTTGTCCTCTTTTCATTGGGTTATCACTGTCCATTAAGGTTTGTTCCCCCGCTGGATAAAGGCATATTATGATATCAAAATAATAATTTATTTAAAAAAATACAGTATTTAACAATGAATATACAAAGGACACTTACATCTTTCATCCTCTGGAAGAAAAAATACGTGTGCCTTAACTAGAAAATCCTATGTCTCAGGCATGGCAGGCAATAAAAATGAAATGTACGTTGAAAGCTTTATCAGGACCAAAATATAAAGCCTACCTCATCGCATCGTTGGAAAAAAGATAGAGTATCAATGATGTAAAATTATTGAAAACCAGGCACGTGCATAGGGTATAGGCAAATACATTTCAGAATGAATATTCTCTCCCATTCCTTTAAAATAACTCATTTGAAATTGCCTGAAGTGCTATCGATGGCTCCGATCAAACTTCGTTTTTGAGTTTTAAATCTCAATATCAAGCTTCAATGCGTTTTTTACCATATATTGCCTACCTATTAGGTGCATGTGCCTTTATGGGATGCACGCCCCTGCTGAAAACCCTACGCCAATTTCCGTAGATGCCCATCCTTGGAGTAGAAGTCTCATCCCCACGGTAATTCTTACCTACCGAATATCAGTAGTATTTGTATGGAGACTAATCAGATGTTCACTTGCGGCCATCTTGGATTGACAGTTCTTCATACAAATATTACCAATATTCTAAAGGTAAGAACTACCGTTGTCATGAGACTTCCAGCCCAGTATGGGTCTCTCAAATATTCAAGAACAACAAAAAAATACATATGATAATTGCCAATTTTATGATAAAAGAATTCGGTAAGAGTTCGGTTATTTCCGGATCTCGCCTCGCCTAGCAAGTCCAGTAAATCCCAGCTGACACATTTGTTCCGCTGGCTTATCTGCCGATAAGAGACGATGAGTGGGCCTATTAGACAGTAGCAGAAGCCATAAATTACCGACAGCATCAATGCCAGTGACAGAGACAGTGCTTGCAGCCCACTTGCCTGTCAGGCTTACCTGGGAACTTGCTTCTCAGATGCTTGTGTGAATAGGCACTCAATAATAAAAATAATAATATTAGGATGATTTACTTGGTGAGCGCTGTTTTTTGTGTGTATCACACCTCAAGAACCATCTGCGAGCTTGGTCGTCGCTGTAGAAAGCGCCAATTCTCAAGCAAGAACCAGTTGTTGTAAGGTTGGATGGACCTTTCAGTGACCGGTCTTTGGTAAAGGTTTATGAATTTTTCAACTCACCGAAGAGCACATTCGAAATATGAATGGTATATTTTTGTGCTCCGCCGGGATCCAAATCCACAACCTTCCATTTACGAGTCCAAAGTGTTTGCCACTGGACTACGGACCGGTCCAAGATGCCAACGAAACGCGGTGTACCTGAGCGGTAACCCATCCAAGTACTATCCGCGCCCAATGTTGCTTAACTTCGGTGATCTATGGGACCCGTTCCTTCAACATGGTAACATCGTTGACTTAAGCTTCTATGGCATAATGCATTTCCGCTTAGTTGGTAGAATGCTAGCGTTGCATGCTTTAAAGTTAGGGTTTGATCCCCTAAAGGGTGTTTGTAATGATGAGTCGTTTCAGTGTTTAATTTTAAACCCAAAATCGGAATACCAGAATAAAATCTGAGCTTTTACAAAGTTGGTTTGAATAAAGTAGTATGTAAAAATAATGTTGAACTTAATATGCAGTTTGTTTCTATAGGAAAAAAAAAATAGGGATATTTAAATACGGTATAATTGAATAAGTCTAAACAATATATATTTAAAGTGTTAAAAATTAAATACTGCGAGTTGATTTTCTTTTAAACTTCAAAAAGGCAACGAATACCACGCACGGCTAACGGCTGTCCACACACAAATATGTCGATACCTTTTGAGTTTACTTTCACACTTTCTATTTTTGTACCAAAATTGCATGAAGTATTCCAGCCCTCTCAAACAGGTTAAGTCTTTTTTTCAGTTACTGTTACAGTTTCAGTGACCAATATAGTAATCAGTGTATAGTAACTTTTTCAATCAACCATTTGTATAATAATCTATAATCCAGGGTGAAAAAATGTATTGGTATTTAAGGCTCATACTTAACGCATGCCCACAAGCAGGCACATGAAGTTCACGATTACATATTTTACACGTGTGCATACAAAATAAGCCAAACCTCATATGGACATAAATTTTGCAACTCCTGCCGTCTTTCTCTGACACCGGGGTGGCATTGTTAACGTGATTTTTTTTTTAGTATGGATGGTCATCCTCATACTAACCTTATAACTGAAATAATAACATCAGGGTTATTTCAATGATTTATTTTTTCTTCTTTTGTCCTTTGTTTTCAAATGGAGACAATACCATCAAACATGTTTTTGTGTGTTAAAGTTCACCAAGACTTTAAAACTGGAGGGTGAGCCTTATGCCCTCCTAGAAGACCCCACACTGTTTTTGGAGACAGGGCATTCAAGGCAGCCGCTCCAATGACCTGGAATGCTTTTCCTGACACACTGAGGAAACTGGATTTGGAGACGAAATTTAAAAGAAGTCTCAAGACTCACCTCTTCGTCCAATCATATGGACAAGCGCCTTTGTAGTGACACATTGTCATAAAAGGCGCCATATAAATTCTGTGCTTATTATTATTATTATGCCAATATATTATTAGTCAAGGAACACAACAATTTTTGGAAAGGCAGATACAAAACTAAAAATCAAATTTTAAATCAATATTCTGTAACAAGCTACGTATAAGTTTGTGTGTACAACGTACTTGGACGTAGTTTGCTGTTGTGTAACTGGAAAAGTGTCGAACAATATAGTATGTGTGTGGAAAAATCCATTGTAGAAGTAGGTAGAATAATCTAGAACATGCAAGAATGGTCTCTTTTGTACCTATATAATATACAAACCGCAATGGCGAGGAGAGCAAGGACACTTAAAACATTGTGACGCGAAGTCGATAGAGCTAGAAAAGTACTGTGTAATCGTATATTGTGCAAAATAAATCCTCTTTAATAAATAAACGCAGTTTAATTAAAAACAAACAAATAAAAATCATAACAATTGAGCGTTTCTGCGAAACATGTATATATTTACATATTCTTCAGTACATGTGCATACGACATGTACCTTCATGTTACATTAATAGCACGGACATGATCTGGCGCACATGCCAGTTCTGTACAATAAGCGCATCGAGCATATTGTAACATGTGTCCGAACACGAAAACGTGAAAAACATGTAGCATGCTTTGTATTTAAAGCATCCATTCATATTCTGCTTGCAATTATTTTGTAAAATACAGAATCAATATGAAATCTTTTCAAACAGTGACTTTTCAATTAAATGTTTATTTTAATATCTAAGCAGTCCTGATTTGTATCAAAAGGATTTTAAATTATCAGAACTTTGTACTTATAAATAATAGGTAAAAATAGAATGAACCAATTTAAAGGAATAACATTTTTTTTTTCCGAAGGGGTCTCATGAAGCGAGTAGAATCTATTCATTTTTACAGATAAAGGGCCCGGCCTTACGCCAACCACTTCAGTTGAAATTGTGATTTAGATCAATAACTAATGATAATTCTGATTCGGCTGGGATTCTTTTATTTTTGAGAAATCCTGTGCGGGAGACTCCCTAGATTTTTAGAGACTCTAGGGGTCTATGACACTTGTTGTAGTGCCGCAGAGGTGCTTAAGAGCTTGGTCGTCACTACAAAGCGCCAATACTCAATAAGATCCAGTTGCTCTAAGGTTGGATGGACCTTTAGTGGCTGATCTTTGGTAAAGGTTTTGTAAATTTTCAAACCATCGAAGAGCATATTTGAGTCGTATAAATGTAAACGCCGTCAACTCCTTACGCGATGATTTTGAGAAAAATAAACTTGTGTTTTGAACGCAATTTGGAACCAGTTGGAGATGACGGCGTTTGCACGAAATCATACTTTTTCAATTAAAATTACGAAGGATTAAGTGAGGTTTTCATCACATTGCACACAACAAATGATTTGTTGTACCATGCCGATATTTATTTTGGGTTTGAAATAGACACCGAAACGGGAAATCATTTCTGATACCCTCGGTGGGGATCGAACCATTCGAAGCATTCTACCAACTGAGCTATAGACCGGACTTTTTACGAGTTTGGTCAATTCTCAAGCAAAACCCAGTTGCTTTAAGGCGGGATGGATCTTTTAATGACCGGTCTTTGGGAAAGGTTTTATGAATTTTTCAACGCATCGAAGAGCAAATTTGAAAATATAAATGGTATATTTTTTGTGCTCCGCCGGGATTCGAACCCACAACCACAATCAAAAGTGTTTACCACTGGACTACGGACTGGCCTTATTAATACAAACAGTTTCTGGAAACCTTTGACACATGTATACTTTCAACTACTCATTTGCAGTTATACGACTCATTTGAAAATATAAATAGTCTATTGTTTGTGCTCCGCTGGCATTCGAACCCATAACATTCCATTTACGAGTCCGAAATGATGCCACGGGACTACGGACCGGTTTTGCTCTAGTTGTTCACAAAACAGCAAACGATGAATTTTTCATATATCTAAGCCAAGATTCTCAATTACATATCATTCATTAATAGTTTTTGTTTGAATTTCATGTTTTCAAAATTAAGACAACTCGGAAACATGAACCTCAATTATCACGGGAATTTTCTTAAGATTTTTTTTAAAGCTTAAAGAATCCCTGAAAAGACCTTTACAATTTTTCTCCTAACAAGATTTCTAGGCGAGATTCACTATTAAGACCCTACAGGGATTTTCTTGTAATTTTTACCTCATTACGGTAGAATTCTTCAATCATCAGTACTTATCCAGTAGTAAAACGGGATTTCACTTAATTTATTTCAGGAATTAACTTTGCGAGTCACTTCTGCAATTATCAATTTAGATTGTAGATGGTTAAAGCACATGCCAATTATGTGACGATTAATAAAAAAAAAGCGCCTTTTTAATATAAATTATGCAAAATTCAGAACTTTTTATCAAAAATCGTTGTTGAAGAATGCATATTCTTCTTTTGGTGTCATTTCTATTGAAAATCGGCAATTATGATGACTATTTTGACCTTGGACACTGCAACTCGAAATAGAGACTAGGTGCTTTAGTGTTTCTATTTTATGCAGTATGTTTTCACAACCTTAAGCGCTGGAGTGAAGTTTTTTTTTTTGTATCCAATAGCATGAAAAATATATATCACTGTTGTACTTATTTAATGTCAATATTACCGAGATTTTTTTCATATGGTAAAGGTATTTGTATGTTTTTTTTCTCGAAATCGAAAAAAACATTTTAATTTGCCTCTATTCAAAGCTTTTAAAATCAAACACTAATATCTCAAGTGACTTTAAATAATAATTGTATAAGGCCAGCAAAAATCTCAAAATGAAAACTTTCAAAGTTTTTTTTTCCGTTTGCCGAAAAAATATAATTAGAAAAGTTGTGAGTAAAACCGCTCGCAAACACCGTACCAACACTCTTATATTAATAAAAGCTCTAATTATTCAATCCCCCCTCCATTCTTTCCACACCCCCAAAGCCTCTTTTTTCATCCCCTTACGTAAGTGAGAAATTTTCTCAACTCAGTTTTGCAAAAGCAATTTACTTAGGGCTTTACCGGTGCTGAAAAGTCGGACGACACTTGTGTGGATGGAGAGTGCTTAATTTTTTTATATGACGACTTTTTTCTTGAAATTTATTTTCGGTTCCTCAGCTTATAATTTTTTTTTGTTTTCGTAAAAATCAGAGGTAATTTGAAAGATAATATATTTTATTATTTTGTTAGTTTGTTTTATTTCTTACGGTCGATATTTCAGCTGGTTGAGTGCTTGCATTCTATGCCGAGAGTTCGGGTTTGAATCCCGCCGAGGGTGTCAGAAATGATTTCCCGGTTCAGTGTTTATTTTAAACCTTGAATAAAAACACCGGCCAGGTTTACTCAGCCTTCCAAATAAATGAGGACCAGCCCCCTCCTCGGGAGCTGAGAAACTCCCCACTTCACTGAAGTGGTTGACGTAAGTAGAGCCCCCTTACCTGTAAAAATAAATGGGGTCACTCGCCATATGCGACCCCTTCGGGGATAACGCGGCAAGAAGTTACGCTATGTGTGTAGCTTAGTTG
Organism: Agapetus fuscipes; assembly: GCA_951799405.1. Lineage (NCBI taxonomy): Eukaryota > Metazoa > Arthropoda > Insecta > Trichoptera > Glossosomatidae > Agapetus > Agapetus fuscipes. The sequence goes on from OX637341.1 coordinate 15,314,538, forward strand.
CGTTGCGTTCGTTGACTTGTATTGTACCACAGGCGGTCTCTACGATTTTCTTTAGATACTTTTTATTAGTCTAGATTAAATAAAAAAGACGAAGTTATGTAAGAGAAAAAAATGGCGGTTAATCTGTAATGTTGGTGGCTGATTGTTGTATTATTTATTCTTTCGTAGTGTTTAATGTTATGTTATTGATATACCTTTATATTATATATGCTGACTTTTTTATATCGATTTATTTATACGGTTCTGTTATTTTTCGTAAAGTAATTTATTTAGTTTTCCAATGTGACCTCTGTTTCAGTGAAGGGGGATTGGCATCATTTGTGATTGAGTTTTTTTTATGTTCTAGGTCTACAAGCGGCATCTGTAAGCGCGACCTTATACGCATTTTCTTATGCAAATCATGTTATAGGGATCTTAGAACTTGGATTATAGATAAAAAAAACTGATGTATTCTAAAATAAATAAATAAAGTTTCTCAAAATCTTGAGAAATCTTCTTTTTCAAGTTTGTAGTTTGTAAAATACATTTTAAATTTATATAAAAAATAGTAAAACTCCCATTTTTTATGGAAATGGTCGTTTACAACATTTATTTGGCCATGAAACGTTCTACACACCAATGTAATTCATTAACCTTTCAAAGCCAAATAAACGTAAAAATCAAATTTAAATATCCTTATCGTCCGCGGCTTAAAATCCCCTAAAAACTTTTATTAAAAACATAAAAATATTTACTTAGTTAATCCTGTTTTCGCAGCTGAGGGTTTATGGACCAAAAATTAATCACTGTGCAATCATAAACTTTTCAGTCGGCTCGCGTCCCGGCTAAATTCCTCGCCGCGGTTCGGAGCTCCGCTAAATGTTTCACGTGATTGATGATGGGAGCTCTAGATTATATAATTACGCGTTCGATGCCAATTTTTGAATAACGACCCCGGGCGGTAGGAGGCGCTTTCCACTGTAGGGGAGACCGGGGCCGGTAGTCACATTTTTTAGATAGTTAAAAAAAGAAGACAAGCCCATAAATACGCGGTTGATACAAATTTTATTGCATAAACAAACTTGATCAGTGAAGGAGGTTTTATATTTTTTGTTAAAGCAAAAAAATCTGCAACAAGGATCATTGCCACGGATGGAAGAAAAACAGTAAACAATTGTGTATAAAATGTTATTTTATCAATTTTCTTGGAAATCACATATTCAGTGCTACTTATGTGATGAATCCTAAAGTTGCTATTCTCGTTTGATGCTGTGACATAACTGCGATTTTTTTTTCAAATTACCAGCTCTTAACAAAACCATTTCTATCTGTCAATGAGCAGCACCAAATGTAACACCGAATGGATATATACTTTTTAGATGTAAATAATTTGCATATATTAAAATTTAGAAGGTTAATTGTAGCTCTCATTTAACGAATCATTAAAATAACCAACCCTGCAAAGAAAACTAACAAGTGAGGTACAATACAACTAATCTGCTAGAAACCAACCCGTGTGACAACTAATGCATAAGAGAAAAAATCTATATGCCAACTAATTAGTGAGACAAACCCGTGAGACCACTAACTTGTAAAAGAAAAATCCTGTGGGATAATCAACCCATTCGGCAATGAAAAATGAGACAATCAACCCATGAGTTAACTAAACCGTGCTACAACCAACCACTCAAACAATTATCAACAAATGAAACAAACAACCCATGAGACAACCAAACCGTGAAACAAGCAATGCATGAGACAACTAAACCGTGTGACAACCAACCACTGAAACAATTAGGTATCAACGAGGGAGACAAACAACCCATGAAACAATCCATCCATGAGACTACTAACAGTGAGACAAACAACCTTTTTGGCAACCAAACCGTAAGATTAATCAGTGAGACAATAAACTCATGAAAAAACCAAAATCCCTTAAACAACCGACCCGTGTGACAACCATACCTGGTCTCCCCTACTCGAAAAAAAATGTGAAACCGATCGTTTTATAAATAATTTAGGCACAATGGAGAAAGGCCATTCAATGTCGTTTGTTCACTTTGTGTGACGGCGAGAGGGCTTGTCGTTGAATACGTAAGTGGGTTTGCTTTCATTTATCCAACAATAAAAATACTACGAAAATTGTACTTTGATGCCTTGAAATAAACATTCTTTTCATAAAAATAACTCTAACCTTCAGTATCATACTTTTTCATGATAGATTAATTTGTTTTGAAATAATTGATACAAAAACTAAAAAAAATATGTTTTTTTTATTTAATGTCACCATTGCTTCAGGGAAAGTTGGCAAGAGTTGAAAGGTTATATTGATTTGAGGTTTGGAGCTTATTTTGTCATTACACACACGCAGCATGTGTAAGCGCAATTTTTTTTAAATAAATTTGTGAAGAGGAATTCAATTCACCAAACAACATTGCCTTGCCAGGAACAGTTATTAACATTATCAATTAATAATTCATTATTTATTATTTTTAATGAATTATGAACTAATATAATTATCCAACGACATCTGATGAATCAAAGTCGAAGTTATTGTCGAAAGGGCACGGCACAGGCGGGGTTCGAATCAGCGGTAGTGTCAGTAACGCAAATTCAAGTGCCGGTGCCTTATGATGATGATGATGATTATGAGTTGGTGATTTCTTTATAGCGCGGTTTCGTGATGTAGTTACTCCAAGAGCGCAAATCCCTTCGACCATCGCAGCGACCGTGCCTTACTGTTAGTATGCATTGAATATGAATCTGAACTTGATAACTAAGATTTTAGGTAAACTATACTTTTGTGTACAAATAACTATAATTATACTTTTTTTTCACACTCACTTATTTCCATTCGTTTCATTCTATAAATTCTTGACATGAATTTGGTTACACAGGTATTTAAAATTTTAAAAACTATAAAATTGTAAACGCGTTAAATTTCAGATGCACCTAATTATTTTGTTTATAGCGTTTTATACCAGACAAACAATATCTCTTAGAATTCTGTACCCATGTTTAAACTCAACCTTGGCGTCTATAAAAAATGTAAAGACTCAAAAACGCTCACTAGATGATGTGATTTAGTTTCTTTGCATTATTTGGTAAACGGTATGGTGAAGTTTAACTCTTGGGGTACAGATTGAGTAGTGCACTTGTTATTACATATGAGAACGTATATGGGGCATAAGATAAATCATTGAACTAAAGGCTTGAGTGAAAATCGTCGCTTTGTATTGAAAATTTATTGGAAATCCACGAGACGGCAGATATTTGATCGAACTTAGGAAATCGGAGATCGAAGATCGGAGTCAAAATGAAGGAAAGCCAATGTATGAACAAGATTATGACTCTGAATGAAATGAAAGACGTATAAATGAAACGGGAAAATGGCGCTGGAAATAAAATCAGACGGCTAGAGATTTTCAATTCAAAAGTAGTATCTATAATCTAAATTGCCAATATAATACATTGAAATTGGTGACTCTTATTCAAAGCAGACTTAGCTTGCCTTAAAGTAGACACGTGTAAGGTTGCGCTTACACATGTAGTATGTGTACATACAAAAAATTAAGCCTTGCAAACTCTGCCTCCTTTTCGTGAAATGGCGTAGCATTGGTAGATTAACCTAAGTTTTTACAGCATGGGAAGTCAGTCTCATACCAACCTATTGGTCAAATAATTAATTAATCGGATTACGAGTCCCTATAGCATTAAACACAAGACTATGACGTGTGTGAAAAAATAGTAACCATTATTTTTATACGTTTGATTGGATTACTTTTTTATTGAATTTGGTAACAAAAAAAGGCAATTCCAGTTATATTTTAAACAAATGTAGGTCTATGGGATGGTGTCATACATAAGCGTAGAGTTCAACCCATATTTGTAGGAAAGCTCTTCTTTCAACGGTATTTGCTTAGAAATTTTAATATCTCAATGCACTAAAATATTTCTAAAGGTTCCATCCTCTATGTAAACTAAGGGCGCGGTATAAAATATTACGTCTTTACTCAACCATCGCGTTTCACAAATTTTCTACGGAAACTAAGCAGCGCTATTTAGTTGTCATATATTTTTTGGTGGAACGCTCTAGTAGAGTTTAAGCGAAATGTTGTAAAAACTTGTGTTTCAAGAGTTCACACAGAGTCAAGCGAGCTTAAAATTTATATTTATTTGAGATCGGATGAAGTTGAACCGTGTAGGGAGTCCTCATATGAAAGTGGAAGAATTCAGCGTGTAAGCGAAAGCGATGAAGGTCTAAATCTATGTAAGTAAATTTTGTGGATTGGATGTTGAAAAGTTATTAAACATATTATGTATTTTTTCTGTTTTTTATTTCAGTATGTCCTTTTACTTTTTGATACATTTGAATCCATAGTTTGGGGAATTATAACATTTTTGATTAATATTATTGTACTTATTTATTGAATTATTTTTAGTTTTCTTAGCTTTTCTGTCTTAAATCTAAGAGCCCGTTCCCACTTGTCGGGTGTCGGATCCGTATTTTCATCGGAGGTTCCAGTTGCAGAACATTTCGGACAAAATCAGTTTCCGATAAGTGTGAATAGCTCCATACATAATGTTCTGTCACTGAAACCTCCGATCAATATACGGATCCGACACCCGACAAGTGGGAACGGGCTCTAAATCTAAATCTAAGCTGCAAAGAAATATATAATTTAGGTTATATATTAAAGGCATTCCCACAAGCAGACACGTATAAGTTCGCGCTAACACATGCCTTATTTGAAACTACAATATAAAAACCCAATCTCAAATGAGCATAAGCCCTGCAACTCTTGCCGACCTCCCCTGAAACAGGGGTGATATTGGCAACAACAACAACAATTCTAAGGCAAAGAAACCATATTATTTTTCTAAAACTGAAATCGCTTAATTGTGTGTGTGTGTGTTTTTTTTAAATTTCATTGAAAGTACCAAATTGGGTTTCACCCACTTTTCCAAAATTTTTCAGAAATTTTCATTTTATTTATCTCAGATATCTACCATCATTTAGTACTTTAGAAAGCGCAGAACTTACACTGTAAATTCTTGAATAAATGTCCTAGCATACATTGTTTTTGCTAAGTCTTTAGACTGTAAAACTTGGCAGTATGAACGCATTCCGTTGGCGTTTTCTTTGGTTATAAATGGACTTCCATTCCCCTAATGACAAGCTACTTAACAAAACGTCTACGGATTGTTATTATTTCAATTTAAAATGTAAAAGGGGCTTTGAATGAAAAATGCTCTTTTCTTGTTTACTCCAGAGAACTACAATTATTTATTACTTTCTCCACAAAGATTTTTTTTTATTTTAGTAAACTCAATAGCATACTACTTCTTCTTCTTTTTCTTCTTTGTGGCGGATTCCCGCGTTCAGCAGGGGCGCCGGTGTCAAGTTGTTCAATAGCATACTAAATTGAAGCAAATGAATTTATTAAATGAAAAAAAAAATATGTTGATGATGGAAGAAGGCAGTGATGGTACAAATTCAATAATGATAGATTGATTATTAAAAATTGATTATTAATAATTTTGATTATTGCAGAATTGAGAATATAAATAAAAGAATAGTAAAGAACTTAATTACACAATAATTGATAATTACCTACAGATTGATTATATTAAAGAATGATTTTTAAAGAACAATACGATGAAGAAATAAGAAAATATAGTGATTCGATGAAGAAATATGTTTTGAAATATTTTTTAGTGTTGATCGGTTAACACAGTCAAAGTCCATTTTTATAAATATTTAAAAATATAAATGGTAAAAGATTGTTTTAATTCATGTTTCACCAATATTGCAATAATTTGTTTTTTATTTTGTTATTATTATTATTATTTTTTTTAACACATTTTATTTTTATTGAATAAATTTTTTTATATTTCATTATACCCAACAATAATGCATTTTTGAATCTTACATTTGTGTTAAAAAAAAAAAAAAATATCTATGAATTTTGCTTTTGTTTTGGAAAAAAAAATGTTTTGAAAATTATTTTATAAAAATATATTTGTAACCATTCTGCTCTTGAAGATGCTTCATAAGGCGAAAATATTCGAGCATAAACAAAAATAATAAAGTTAATTAAAACAATGTTTTACCATTTATATTTTTAAATATTTAAATAAATCAATGAAATGTTAAATAAACATTAAACAATGAAGTATTTATGTATTACAAAGAATGAAAAGATTAATAAGAATAAAGACTGGATTTAATAACATGACAAAAGAATAAAAGAAATATTGTTCGCAATAATCATTGATTAATTATATTAGTTAACAGTTCTTGAACTAAATTAATCTTTAAACAAAGATACGATGAAAGAATCAGTTCCTTAAATAAAAATAAACAAACAAATCTTTTGTGAATTTATCACTCTTTCTAAATGTGTTGTATATTAATTCAATTGAAATGGATTTTTACTTTTTTTGTATAGATTTATTTTTAAGGTTTTGTTGTTTTCTTATACTTAAATGTTATTTATTACTCGTATTCCTTGACTTATAGGTTGGTATGAGGCTGACCACCCATACTGTAAAAAATGGTTCACTTTGCCAATGTCACCCCTGTTTCAGGGAATGTCGGCAAGAGTTGCAGGGCTTATGTTCATTTGAGGTTTGGATTTTATTTGTAAGTACACAATCAGCATTTGTAAGCGCGAACTACACGTGTTTGTTTGTGGGCATACATCTGAGAGTTTTGAATGAATATATCCTTGCAACTTAGATTATAGATTATAGATTATAGAAATGGAACGACAAAAATATTAATAAAAACCTTACATATCAGGTGAACGGTAGTTTTTTCTTGTTTTCTTATAAATTTTTGGAAATCTTATCACAAATCTTAAAAAAATTATGAGGTTGCAAGAGTACTCTGATTTTCTTTTATAATTAAAAGTTCTCGTTTATTTTCATTCTATAAAAATGTTTTCTTGTGTGGGCGTGTATGTTAATATTTCTCTGCAACTTAGATTACAGATTATAGAAAGAAAGTAATTTTCCACAACAGCGTAGCGTGTTTATACACAAAAGCAATAAATTTTGATAAATTAAGTAATCGCCATTTTTTCACTCAATAAAAGTGTTTAATTTATTGCATCTGAACATGAAAATTGATAATGAAATTATAGGCCTAGTTAAAAAAGATTAACACTCTAATCGTGAAGCATGAAATGTGAAAGACTCACGCCATGATTTGCAACTTTGATAAAAAAAAGTAAAAACGCCTATTTTCTTCTTTTTCTTCTTGTAGTTGTTAAGTTGTACCACATTGGTCATTAGAGTAATATTTTATTTGAATTCTGCTACTGTACGCAAGAGTGAACCGTTGCCTCAGGTTCTTCAAACAAAATGTCTCCTTACACCTGGAATCTATCGTCCTTAAATTTCTTGATTATACTTTCCTGTACCTACATTATTCCTTAAATAAAAGGTTGGTATGAACAAATAGTAATAATTTACTCCCCGTGATGTAAAAAAAAAACAATATCGGTGTTATAGGCGAGGGAGTCAACTCGCTGCCTTAGTTCTTGTTTACCGTATACGCCATTGAGAAAATTTTACATGAGCATTGTTTGCATGTGTAGGTACTGGACCAATGTGTCTTATGAAAACAAGAAATTTATTTTTAAAATATTTAAAAGATCTCTCACATTATCGAGTTTTACGGTTTTTCTTAGCTCAGATTGTGTAGAATTTGATTCTTAAGACAACTGTATGAAAAAGTCATATTTGACAAGATTGGCGTATACGATGAACAAGAACTGGGGGAGCGAACTGGCTAATCTTTCTTGCGTATTTGGAATAGAATAACATTGATTTGATCCCCGCTTGGGTCGTTTTTACCATAACTTTGATCCTGGTTCAACATAATATGTCATTGGGTATTTTTTAATTGATAATTCATTGAAATTTACAAAAAATAATTTTGAATTGGTGATTTTCATACCTGTTTCTGGCCAGGCAGAATAGGTTGGTGAATTGCATACCTCTTCATTCAAATGTATTTTATATAAAAAAGAAAAAAATGTATATCCTAGAACGTACTGAATAGATTAAATAAAAAACACTATATCCCTAGTGTTGTTGAATCGAAAGTAAAACAGAGCTTTCATAGAAGGTGTCAACGACGATACCATGTTGAAAGCACCGGTTCTCATCAGATCACCGAAGTTAAGCAACATTGGGTGCGGATGCTACCTGGATGGGTGACCGCTCAGGTACACCGCGTGTTGTTGGCATCTCTTGGACCGGTCCGTAGGCCAGTGGCAACACTTCGGACTCTTAAATGGAAGGTTGTGGATTCGAATCCCGGCGGAGCACAAAAAAATACCATTTATATATCCAGATGTGCTCTTCGTTGGGTTGAAAAATTCATAAACCTTTACCAAAGACCGGTCAATGAAAGGTCCATCCAACCTTACAACAGCTGGGTCTTGCTTGAGAATTGGCGCTTTCTACAGCGACAACCAAGCTCGCAGAGGGCTCTTGAGGTGTGATACACACAAAAACAGCGCTCACACAAATAAATCAGCCTAATATTATTATTTTAAAGGAGCACTTACAAAAGAAAGATGACTTCATGTACTAGTGTTCTAGTGTACAGCCATATAGTTATGTTTTCATAAATTAAATATTTAAATAATCCTTCGTTCACAGCTGAAAACTTGTTTCATTATATTCTTGAATGCTTAATGAGAAATCTTGAGGGTGCTCATCTCTCATAGTAAGGGCTCAGGCAGACATAGCTCAGTGCTGGGACTTTAGAGAAAATGCATTAATTTCTGGATAGTGGGAGAAAACATCTTACTTAAGAGCGTTCCGGCTTAAACTGGTTTAAATCAACTCAAGTATTATACTACTTCAACCAAAGTTAAAAACTTTATTATTTTTAGATTCTGTCATTTTTATCAATTCAAAAAAGAAGCGGATAACTATGCAAAATTAATTCACGATAGGGTTTTTTTGTTTGCGTGCGTACATAGTTTGTGCAAAAGAATAACAATGCGTTATCATAGACTCTTAAGAACTCGGGTATAAAAATGTGTACTACGAGTTTACGCAACGCAAAAAAACAACTAAGCGGAACAAAAAGTGCAACTTTTAGCCGCGGAAGGCGCATGTGGTGAGTGAACCTACTTGTTTTTACAGGTAAGGGCAGGACGTGCGCTAACTACTTCAGCTGAAGTGGGGATTTCCAATCTCCCAAGGCGGCTGGTACTATTTTTTTGTGAAGGCTGTGTAAGCATTGCTGGTATTGTATTTTGGGTTTAAAATAAACACCTAAACAAGAATCTTTTCTGACACTCTCTGTGGGATTCTAACCTCTCTCAAATATTTGTAAAAAAATATTTTCGCTGGATTTTAAACCTCCACTAGGGGTGCTTTCAGAATAATACCCCCGCTGAAGAGGATAAATTCAAAACAAATATTAATACACAGAATTGCATAATAATTCTTAGACTAACTTTGGTTTAAAATTCAGGAAGTAGTTGAACTTAACAGTTTGCTCGAACAATATTAATATATTTCCTCCCTTGAAGTTTAACCTCAAGAAACTCTGTAAGTTTTCCAGAGTCTCATAATTGCATAACAAAACAACAGCATTGAAGTGCTGATTTAGTTTTCCATTCAAATATAACAGCTGTAATTTGATATCGACGGTTAAAAGGCAATAGGGCATAAGCGACATAAAATCAATTGTTCAGGAGAGCAGTTTAAAGTTTGAGAAAGCATTAATACAGTTTGCATTTGGTTTCTATGTAATTTCAAAAAATATACGTAACATACTTTTTCTTTAGTACGCATAAAATAAAATCAATACTTCAACACAGCGAAGCTTTTTTCCATCCACATTTTTTTTTTGGACTCCCAGATGATTCGAGAGAAATCATGTATTATCTTGCCTGAATGAATCCCGAAGTAGGATTCCAAGATAATGTACGTAGAATTAAAATTACTTGTAACACGAGTGTGTACTTTCTTACTTACATAGCATACGTTCCGCACAAATAACGTAGAATTATCGTTTAAACTCGGACGTCGCGTTTATCAAAAAATATATAGAAACTGAAATAGCGCATCCAGTAAGCATTTAAGAGTTGTACCTGATGAAATTTTTTATAACGTAAAGTCAAATATTAGACATGCGTGATTGACATTTGTGTATATTATTCCCTTAACCTTTTTCGTGTTCTGGCAAACTATAGGTAGATATACCAATTAATTTATAACGTTTATTCAATCTTCACATTTCACTTCACTTTCATTCTAGACTTCTCAACTACAGCAGTGTTTCTCTATTTTGTGAAATTAAAATTGATATAAATCATTGTAATCAGCGCCCTGATTTTTATTAAAAAGAATCACTTGTGCCTAAAATCAAAACCACACCGATACAGCTGAGTAACGTCGAACCAGCTGATCTAGAACCACAGCAAATCAGATACTTGCACATGGCCCTTCCACACAGGATTTACCAAATCTTGGACGTGTCTCCAATTATAGGCGTGTCGACAATGGAGAGTTGCTCTCCGGGATCTGTTGCCGTGGTCTATAAAAGCTGCACCTTTTCGACGTTTCGGCAAAATCTGTGACATTGTTTGCCCATTTGGGGACGTCCGAGTGGTCTAACATCAAAAGAGGCCCCATCCAAGACATGTGTGATTATCTTAGAGTCCTCTGCAACCACAGCATATCCGTCCCACTTAAATATTTTTGATTTCAATATCTACACGATGCTTGACTCATGAAATATCGACCTCAGTTACTCGTTGGTAAGGATGTGCCATCTGTCACCCTCAGGTTTAAGTCTGAAAGCTCGACGAACATTTTTTCTGTATCACCTGTAGACGTTTATCTTATTTCTGATTTAGACTTCTCATCACCACGGTGATTCTTACCTACCGAATATCGGTAATATTTATATAAAGACCTGCCAATCCAAAATGGCCGCAAGTGAACAGCTGATTAGGTTTCATACAAATATTACCGATATTTGGTAGGTAAGAATTACTGTGCTGATGAGACTTTCAGTCCAGGCTTGATATCCTGACAGCACAAATGGCCAATCAGTAAAAATGTCTCTTGAATTTTAAGTTTGGTGCGAAGTGTGCGTTACACGAAAAAACCGGTCAAAGACAACTCTCCCATAGACAGCCCATAGATCAATCAGTCACACAAAACCTCACGATTTTTTGGTCAACGACATTTCGGTCACATACGATATAAGTACACAGAAAATTCCATCACAGATGATTTTGATCTCCAAAAAAAATTTTTATAATTACAATACTTGTAGGTACTTAATTGTTGTTTTCTGTGATCTATAATAATCTAAGTTGCAAGGACATATTCCTTTAAAGTTCTCAAATGCATGCCCACAAACAAACACGTGTAGTTTGCGCTTACAAATGCTGAATGTGTACTTTCAAATAAAATCCAAACCTCAAAAGAACATAAGCCCTGCAACTTTTGCCGACCTTCCCTGACACAGTGGTGACGTTGGCAAAGTGAACCTTATTTTTACAGTATGTGTGATCAGCTTCATACCGACCTATAAATCAAGGAATTATAAGGTGATTGAGTGATGGATCTATATATTGTATGCCACCGAAATGTCGTTGAGCAAAATGCCGTGCAAGCTAACAGTCTGATTTGTCCGAGTGGCCAAGCTGTCTGTGAGTGGGTTTTCTGCGACGATTCGTCTTGAAGCTCTAAGTTTGTTTAAGGCACCTCAGTCTCCTTGATTGACGGAATGCAATTACTGCAAGGATTAAAGCTTTACTATTACATCTGCTTAGCGGTGTTTGTGAATAGCATGACAATGCATAAAGGAAGCGGCGGTGTATCTGTCACGTGGAGTAAATACTCACCGGGGGAAGTGGAAGACAGATGGCCGCTATCAAACAAGCTAATCCCTCAAAATGCCGAGTGAATAATAGCAATAATACACGCAGATGGACGCCGACTGTTTATTTCTCTACCGGGAGTCTGGACAATCTAAATTTGATGAAGTGCCTGAAACAGATGGTCATTCATTTGTATAATTTTAGCATAGCGACCAAGCCCAGCGCTGGAAGTCTCATCACTACGGTAATCCGTAATTCTTACCTTAAGAATGTCGGTAATATTTTTATGAAGACTTGTCAATCCAAGATGGCCGCAAGTAAACAGCGGATTAGTCTAAGATTAGACAAATCGCTGCCTCAGTTCTTGTTTATCATATACGCCATTGAGAAAATTTTACATGAGCAATGTTTGCATGTGTACTGGACCAATGTGTCTTATGAAAACAAGAAATTTATTTAAAAAACATGTAAAAGAACTCTCACATTATCGAGTTTAACGGTTTTTCTTAGCTCAGATTGTGTAGAATTTGATTCATAAGACAACTGCATGAAAAAGTCATATTTGACAAGATTGGCGTATACGATAAACAAGAACTGAGGGAGCGAAATAATACCGGAATTCAGTAGGTAAGAATTACCGTGTTGATGAGACTTCCAGCCCTGAAATCACAATATAGTATATAGGTTATAATCTATAATCTAAATTGCAAAAATGTATTTAATTTGAGATTCATATAAAAGGCAGTCCCACAAGCAGACACATAAATTCACGCTTACACATGCCACATGCGGACTTACAATATAAAACCCAATCTCAAGTGAACATAAGCCCTCTTGCCGACCTTCCCTGGAACAGGGGTGGCATTGGCAAAGTAAATCATTTTCTTCAGCATGGGTAGGCAGCCGCATCCCAACCTATAAGTTAAGGAACATACACAACAAATAACATTTTTAAAATAGACAAGTAATAATATGTATAAACATCAAAACGAGTACAAAATTCCAATTTAAAAAAACTTTTAGCCCTAGCCGCTTATATAACAGATCAGCATTACAGATCTACCGCCATTTCTATCTGTCCTTACATACTTCTTTCATTTTATCCAGATTCATAACCTTTTTCATACAAGCTCTTCTTTTATTATGACTTTAGATATTCCATTCGTTCGCAATTTCGGATATTTGGTCCATCCATACTTTTCTCGGTCTTCCTCTACCATGACATCCATCTATTCTACCAACATATACTTTCTTCGTCAGTCTTTCCTCATTGATTCTCTCCATATGCCCAAACTATCTAACTAACTTGGCCTTAGCCGCCTACATTACAGATCATCCGCCATTTTTTTCGGTCCTTACATACTTCTTTTATTTTATCCAGAGTCATAACCTTCGTCATACAAGCTCTCCTTTCATTATGACTCTGGATATCCCATTCATATATCCATTCGCTTTTTCACGAATTTGGTCCATCCATACCTTTCTTGGTCTCCTTCTACCATTACATCTATAATATAGTTAGAATTACAATAATTATTAAGTTTTGAGTTGATCTCAATAGTAATATTTCACCCAAAAATACTGCCCCGTTTGTATTAAACCCTAGTTGTTTTAATTTTTTCTCGGTGAAATACTTAAGTGGACGCTAAGTAAGCGACTGTCTCTGAATCACACTAATTGTCATGAAATCGAGCCAGATAAGCGATTCGCTTTCATCGCTACTTGAACAATAGCAAACGCTCGAGGCTTGATCACCCTCGGAAATATCTGAAGTCTCGAACAATACACGCTGTAGCCTGCTGGACCGATTGGGAAATCTACCCCGGTATCTCTGTTCATCCCCTTGCCATTTGCCAATAATGTATGGTTACTAACAGTCGTATTCACAAACGATACTGTGAGACTTGAGCAATGTTAAAATGTTCAAAAGTGATTTCAATGAAAAAAATAATGTCTTTTATAATGAAAACGTTAAAATAAAAATTTAGCTACCTTAGGATGCAAACGATCGGTTACCGGTCCGAAGTCAAGTGTCAACACTTCAGGCTCTTAAATGGAAGGTTGTGGTTTCGAATTTCGTTGGAGCACAAAAAATATGCAATATTTTTTTCAAATATGCTCTTCGCTGGTTTGAAAAATTCATAAAACCTTTACCAAAGACCGGTTTTAAATTAAAAATGTAAAAATTCAACATTTAGCCACCTGAGGATGCAAACGATACTGTGTGACTTGAGCAATATCAAACTATTTAAGAGGGATTTAAATGAATATTGGTACTTGGACCGGTCCGTAGTCCGTAGTGGCAACATTTCGGACTCGTAAATGGAAGGTTGTGGATTCGGATCCCGACGGAGCACAAAATATATACCATTTATATTTCGAATGTGCTCTTCGCTGAATTGAAAAATTCATTACCTTTACCAAAGACCGGTCACTGAAAGGTCCATCCAACCTTACAACAACTGGGTCTTGCTTGAGAATTGGCGCTTTCTACAGCGACGACCAAGCTCGTAGAGGGCTTTTGAGGTAAGTTACACACAAAAACAGCGCTCACCAAATAAATCATCCTAATATCATTATTAATAATACAAATTATCGTTTACCGTGCGTGGCATAAAATGTATTTTGTTATTTCCAAAACCCAACTTTCAGTGTTTAACCAACGGTTACATATTTATAAATTTTCAGTGAAATACATGTAACTATTGATTTTAACTGAAACTGAAACATTTCACCACATTGAAGCTTCCATTGTGAGTGGTGAAGGGATTCTGTCCACCCCTCCAGCGTCTCTCGTTACACAAATCAAGCCACACAAACTCTGTCGTGATCTGCGTTGCCTTGAGTGATTGATTGTGAGAGAACCGATCCTGGACAAAGAAATATCGAGCGGTTGTTGTAAGCCCAATTTTCACTTTTCTAATCTTATCTGAGTTGAAAAATATATGTATCAATCAAGATTCACATTAAATGCACTTTCACTGACATACATGCACAAGTTTTCGCTTAAACATGCCGCATGTGGTCCTACAATATAAAAACCCGAATCTCACATGGAAATACACCCTGCAACTCCTGTCGAACTTCCCGGAAACAGGGGGGAAATTGGCAAAGTGAACCATTTTCTACAGCATGGATGGTCAAACGCTTACCAATCTATAAGTCAGGAACAAACAAAACAAATTCCAATTTGAAAAACCGTAGCCGCCAACATTACAGATCAACCGCGATTTCTTTCTGTCCTTACATACTTATTTTATTTCCTCCAGAGTCATAACCTTTTTCATACAGGCTCTCCTTTTATTATGACTCTGGATAGGTTGGTATGAGGCTGACCACCCGTTCTATAGAAAACGGGTCACTTTTGCCGATGCCACCCCGGTTCAGGGAACGGCGCGGCGGCAGGAGTTGCAAGGTTTATGTCCATGTGAGGTTTTCTTTATTTTTATGCACACATGCAGAATGTGTAGGCGTGAACCTACATGTGCCTGTCTGTGGGCATGCATTTAATATGAGCCTTAAATGTTAACATATCTTTGCAGCTTAGATTATAGATTGTAGATATTCCATCCATTCGCAATTTCGGAACGTGTCTGTTTGTGAATTGTATTTGTTTATAATTTTTTAATCAGTGGTAATTGAATCCGAGTTCTCAGCATGGGAGGAAAGCATTCTAGCAACTGAGCTATCGACCAGACTATGAGAGACTTACCACATTTTAGGTTACAATGCATTAATTATATGAAACAATTTAAATTTGTAATCAAGAATTTTCCTCACATTGTCTCCAATCCTCAACGTCTCAGGATACGTCCTCGCTATGAACTCCACTATATCCTCTTGCAGAGCCAGTCTTTGCAACTTAGATTATAGATAATGCTGGCCTGAAAGCCCTGCGCTACTTTAAAAAAGACTTTTATTCTTTTAATATACACAATGCAGTCAATTATTTTTTAGTGTTTATTTATTTAGAAAGAGGTCGTAATATCCCGGGATAACGGTTGTACGTAAAATATGGAATACGAGACGTTAATATCCATTTTCACAACACTAAAATAAGTGGACATTTGACCCAGTTGGATGTGATTCCATGAAATAAATACACAGCATAGGGGTGGGACTCGTGCGAGACATTTACCCCTTTTTGATATCCGTCTATAGTGACATTTACTCTCGTAATACGACCATTTATGTTAATTTATAGTCTGCGGCCAGAATGAATGTAAATTCTGCTTAACATCTATACAAAGAAGAGTTTATTTTTATTTAACTTGACTTATAAGTTCATTCAATTTTGGAATGAGAATGACAACTCATAATTTAAAAAAAAATCAAACTCCAAATTAAGGAACACGAGGCATTCATGTTGATTAAGTATTGAATTCCTCTTATTTTCAATTATAAAGGTACAAGATAAAAATAACAGTAAAATTTCAATGAGGTATGCGTATGTAGAAAGTACTAGAATATTCCGGTGAGTGCTTAGAATATAAAATTACATACATATATAATATAAATTGCAAAGATATATTAACATTTAAAGCTCATATCAACACCTCTGCGGCACATAGACATAGACATAGACCCCCAAGATTTTCAAGAATTGGTAACTTCTAGAACTTCAAAAAAAAATCAAATGCATGCCCACAAACAAACACGTGTAGTTCGAGCTTACAAATGCTGAATGTGTTCTTACAGATAAAATCCAAACCTCAAATGAACATAAGCCCTACAACTTTTACCGACCTTCCCTGACCCAAGGGGTGGCATTGGCAAAGTAAATCATTTTTACAGTATGGGTGGTCAGCCTCATACATAATGGTTGAAAAATGTGCTTGTACGAGTATGTGTGTGACTGTGACTGGAGTGTTGCAATTGGATGCAAGAAGACGTTCTGGGTCTTCCCAGTCATAGGTTATTGAAAACGACAGTCGCTAGAAGCAGAAAGTATTCAGTCAACTGAGGTAGACACAAGAAGCTCTAAATAAATGTTTTATGTAAAACAAATTTGTGCACAACAAAGAAACGTGTAGGTACATATAAATATAATAAAAAAATATTTTTGTATTGAAAACCCGCACGTACATACGTAAAAATGGCTGATCGTGTTTTTTTCTACCGGAGTCAATAAAATAATCGTTTTAAAAATTATCATTAAAACTGATTTGTTTTTTCTTTGTTTTAGGTAAATGAAGGTGCAATAAAGAATTTTAAATGATGAAAAGGAAACAACATGCAGCAAACATAAGGTAAACAAAAACGGTTTTTTCATACAATTTTTTCCATATTCGTGAACTGACAAAATTCTTCCTGAAACTCCCTGAAACAGGGGTGACATTGGCTAAAGTGAATACTTTTTAGAGTATCCATAGTCAGCATACGTATTAATCAAGGATTAACAATTGAAAAACATTATATTTTTTGACCGGTCCGTAGCTCAGTGGTAACACTGCGGACTCTGAATGGGAAGGTTGTGGGTTCGAATCCCGGCGGAGCACAACAAATATACCATTTATATTTTCAAATTTGCTCTTCGCTGGGTTGGAAAAATCATACACCTTTACCAATGACCGGTCACCAAAGGTCCATCCAGCCTTACAGCAACTGGGTCTTGCTTGAGTATTGGCGCTTTGTAGCGACGACCAAGCTCGTACACCTCTGCGGCACTACAACAAGTGTCATAGACCCTTAGAGTCTCTAGAATCTAGGGAGTCTCCCGCACAAGATTTCTAAAAAAAAAAAATATATTCCCAAAAATAAATATTACAAAGTACTAAACAAAAACAACTTTAAATTTTATCGTCTTGCTCCAACATTGGAGGACAAACGACATTTTTTCGGTTATTGTGTTCGGTTCACTTTTGCCAATGCCACCCCGGTTTCAGGGAAAAGCGGCAGGAGTTTAATGCTCATCTGAGGTTTTGTTTATTTGTATGTACGCATGCAGAATGTGTAGGCGCGAACCTACATGTGCCTGTCCGTGGGCATCCATTTAATATGAGCCTGAAATGTTAACATATCTTTGCAGATTAGATTATAGATTGTCTATTATTATTTTTTTCAATTCATCGCGTTCCCTACTAACGAAGCTAGTACATATTTGAAAAATATCTTTTATAAATTTTGCACTTATATTCACGCTACCTAATGCAATAAACCACCGTGCGCTGTAGACAAAAAAATCTCTAATGTCTTTTTTATGGAGCACTTACTTTGCAATCTGTACAATGCACGAGTTATGTACAGACGCGTTATTACAGGTTAACGGCGTAATACGATTTTATCTTGGTTCACTTTCCTCAAAGGTTTTCCTATAAAATATACATATGCAGTATTATATCTTTTATACTTCTCAGCAACGTAATTTTTCTATAAAGAGATTATTTTGTAAGCATTAAAAAATATGTGTCGTTTGACAGCAAAATGAGTAAAATATGTACGATCAAAATGAAGCATTTGAGAAGCATGACAGGAAAAACTCTGAAGGATAGAGTTAGGAATGAATGGGTAAAGAAATAATGTAATTTGAAAGAGAATGTAAAAGTTAAGGTACAAAATAATGTGATGAGACGGTTTGGGCAAGTGGAAAGAATAAATGATTATAGACTGACAAAGCATATACACAGAGGTAGTGTGAATGGAAAAAGAGGTAAGGGGCGACCGAGAAAAGTATGGTGTGATCAGATTGTGGAGATTGTGAAAGAATGGGATATACAAAGCGAGCGTAAAAGAAGAAAATGCATGAAAAAGGTGATGGATATGAATGAATTGAAAGAGGGATGTATGGATAGGAAGAAATGGAGACAAATCTGCAGAGGCTTTGGCCACCCCTAGCGGAATGGTGACAGAGTAACAGTTACAGTTACAGTGACATATTGACTAATTAATTGCAGTGTTAGGTAATTCAACTTTTCAAAGAATAGATCAACTGCTATGGGAAACTTACATAATTGTTGATGTTTCGTTTGTGGCGTAGCCATCGTCTTCAGGAGGCACCTTCTCTGCACGACGACTGAGGATGAACTGTAAGTTGAGTTTTCATTTTTGTAAACACAAAAAAGTTTTTTTCTTGTCTATATCTTTTATGTCTATATATTTTATGTAACAGAATTATTATGGACAATATGAACTTTTAAAATTGCGTGTCTACCCTCCCCTCCCCCCCCCTCCCCCCCCCCTCCCCCGTCAACAGAATTATTATGGACAAAAGTACAACAAAAAAATTGTAACCCGCCACGATTACAAAAGTGCTAAATCCGGCTTGCCACGATTTTGAGTTGGACACCCCTGTGCTAGAAGTTTCTATGTTATTTTCATATTTTTTGTTACCTTACTAGTTTCTGTCTTTATGTCCCAAACTTTAAGACTGAAAGTGTATTTTGAATAAAATAGTATCCAAGCCAAGTCCTTGTTTTACTTTTCACTGTTTTTATCATCACTTAACTAAAATAATTACTTACGTGAAATATTATTTTTCAGTTTCCAATTATGTTTTCAAAAAAAGTGCAATAAAAAATAATGGATAATGTTATGACATAATTTTCTGTATTTTACGGATAAAAGAGAAATAATTCAAATTTATACCAATGATATTTTTTTACAATTTATACAAAAGAATGTGATGAGATGGTTTGGGCATGTGGAAAGAATGAATGATGATAGACTGACAAAGTATGTATACAAAGAAAGTGTGAAAGGAAAAAGAGGGAAGGGACGACCGAGAAAAGTATGGAGTGAT
The DNA here is from genome assembly GCA_951799405.1 of Agapetus fuscipes. Taxonomy (NCBI): domain Eukaryota; kingdom Metazoa; phylum Arthropoda; class Insecta; order Trichoptera; family Glossosomatidae; genus Agapetus; species Agapetus fuscipes. The sequence continues at coordinate 15,334,122 of OX637341.1, forward strand.
CAGATTGTGGAGATTGTGAAAGAATGGGATATACAAAGTGAGCGTAAAAGAAGAAAATGCATGAAAAAGGTGATGGATATAAAGGAATTGAAAGAGGTATGTCAGGATAGGAAAAAATGGAGGCAACTCTGCAGAGGCTCTGGCCACCCCTAGCGGAATGGCGACAGAGTTACAGCTTACAGCTTACAGCTATTTAAGTTTTATTTTAAAAGAAAAGAGAACTATTAACTTGTGTCATGGCTGATGTGGGCTTTAGTGCGACAAATTAAACATGCAAAACTTCGAACGCAACTTCCCAACCTTCTTAATATTTGAGTTATTGCTTTTTTTTATTAGGTGTGCGATTTATAAAAAAAAATACCCACGTTCATAATATACAGTGTGAGACAGACGGAATAGTACTTTTGCACGCCTTTGTTATAACAAAAGATATGCTCTGCTCACAACAAACGTTTGAATTCAAGATGCCAAAAAATGTTTAATTATTTCAACATTGAATAATACTTGTGTCAAATCATTTCTTTTTGCAATTTTTGATGCATAACTTACGGAATGAGCCATGCGGTCGTAAATACTCAACAATAGCGTTTAAACACAAGTTTATAAAAACTAAAACGCTCGCTAAGAGTGTCAAGATAATTTACATTATTTTTTTATGAAACGTAATGCTTGAGTAAGAACATTAAGTTATATACTTCAGCAACGACATCTGGCCATGATCAGTCAAAGTTATTTGACGTAAAATTACGATTTTAGTTTCATAAAACAATTAAAGAGGTTCTTTAGTCCCGATATTAATAACCTTCTTAAGCTCTCGTATACCCTTAAGTATCTATTTGCAGGCATACATTTTATTTATATTAGAGTAACATTTTTTTTTATATTTCATTTTTTTTTATACGACCCATATAAAGTGTCTGACTACCAAATAAGTTCTTTCACATTCTGTGACTAAACAAAAAAAATACATAAAAATCTTACAAGGACGCCAGTACAAAACATCACGTAAATTCACTTTTATCGTGTAAATAGACAAATGTATGGAAGAGACAACAGCACTCTTAGGGAGTGATTTAGTTTTCATACATTTTTTTTCTATTTAGTGAGAATTTTCTACAATGCGTGTTTTATACGACCCATATAAAGAGTCTGTCTACCAACTTAGTTCTTTGACATCCCGTGAATAAACAAAAAATATATATATTCACACGCCAAGTATAAAAAATCATCTTGTAAATTCCACATTATCGCGTAAAAAGTAAAATATATTGAAGATAAAACAGCTCGCCTAGCAAGAGATTCAGTTTTCATACATTTTTTTCTATTTTGTTAGAAATTGTCACGATGCGTTATATACTAGGTAAACTGAAGTATATTAAATTTTACAGATGCTTTTACATCGCGTTTACTATCTCGCAGACATCGTAAATTTTACTCCGATTTCTAGAGAAAATTTGTGAAAAACATCTTCTCGTAAAAAACTGTGTGAAATTATTTACGTTAAATTTTCTGACTCTGAAAGTGCTTTGGTAGCTGAGATTGTACAGGCAAATAACTGAGTTGAACAATGATGTCTCCTGAAGACATTGGCTACGATGCGACGTCAACAAAGCGTTGGGATAATGTTGGTTTTCATGCAACGCCGGTTCGTCAAATATGCTATAATTGTAACTGCAGGTGCGTCGAAAATTCCTCTAAGAGTGACCAGAGCCTCTGCAGATAAAGTCATTAATACCCGCCACCTTTTGCATGTAGTTCCTTCTTTTACATTCGTTTTGTACATCACATTATTTCACAATTTCACCAATCTGATCCAGCCATACTTTTCTTGTTCTTTCACATTTCCTCTATATAAACGCTTTTTAAGTCTTTCGCTATTCATTCTGTTAACATGCCCACACTATCTCATCACATTTTTTGTGTCTCTACTTTCACATCTTCTATCAACTTACATTTGCCGTTTATAAACATCCGAATCGTAAATTAATTTCAAAATAAGTTTTTACTTTTTTCATCACTTTTTTACTAGCATTTTTAATTTATTCAAATCTGTAATAAAAAAGGCAATGAAGAATGCAATACGACCATTGGGAAAGAGCAATATCTAGGATGAAATTTGTTATAGACCGCACTTTAAAAATACGTAAAAATGTCAGCGTAAGTAGACGTAAATATTCACTGAGAATTCGTAAGTTCAGTACTTAAGTTCCATATAAAATTCTCCAAACTCCAACTGTGGCCTTAGTGTTTTTTTGTCTAATTTAAAAAGAGATTATGCCACATGAGCAATGTTTGTACATATGTGTACTGGACCAATATGAATGCTGAAAATCTATTTTGATAATACAACAAAAAACTCTCACATTATCGTGTTGCACGTTTTTTTTTATTGGTAATTTCATGGTTACGTCAACTTTTAATAAAATGATAAATAAGCCAAACAAACACTAAGGGCACAAACTAACACTTAACAGCAGCTCCAGAAAGTTTCATAATCTTCAATACAACTTTCCAACGACCAGTGTTGTTCACACATAGAAAATCCATGGCTCAACCTCCTTGATGTATAAGTTGGTATGAGGCTGACCACCCATACTGTAAAAAATGATTTACTTTGCCAATGTCACCCCTGTTTCAGGAAATGTCGGAAAGAGTTGCAGGGCTTATGTTCATTTGAGGTTTGGATTTTATTTGTAAGTACACAATCAGCATTTGTAAGCGCGAACTACACGTGTTTGTTTGTTGGCATACATCTGAGAGCTTTGAATGAATATATCCTTGCAACTTAGATTATTATTATTATTTATTATTAACCTCCACCTAACGTGAATTTTCCATACAAAAAAAGGATGACCCATGGATTAGCTACGGATAACTGAATAAACATGCAAGAGTTACAAAAATCATTTTTAATGTCATTCGACAAACATACAAAAAATGATCTGCCGACATTTTTTTTGGTCCTGTTTACTTCTCAAATTTCATTCAGAGTCATACCCTCAGTTGGTAAAATGCTTGCATTCCATGCCACAAACAAGAGTTTGATCCTCACAAAGGGTTTCTGAAATGATTTCCCATTTCAGTGACTATTTCAAACCCAAAATTAATGCCGACAAGGTGTATCGAGCCTTCGCAGTGTAACGCATGCAAGACGTTTTACTATATGTCTAGCTTAGTAGTGTTTTTTTTTCACATGTAGCATGTGTGAACGTGAACTCCAATGTCCATGCTTGTGGACTCGCATAAAGTATGAGCCTTAAATGTCATCTTTGCACCTTAGATTATAGATTATAAAATTTACTTGCCTTATTTTGAGTGCCCAAGCTTAATGTTATTATGAACAACCTTGAAAGTAATTGCTTCCCTCCATTTCAAACTTGAAACTTAATCTTTTCACTAATTTTCCATTGATAGGGGCATTTTCCTTCCCCAACATATAACGAGGTTCGCTCTTAATTTTAGAATAGTTCTTGATTTTTGAAATCCATACCAAAGTTTAGGGTATCAAGGGCTTGCTTAGTGAAAATAATGATCTGCGTTTTTGATTCACCTTTCACCTTTTATGGACCTCTTTGATACATACCCAATGCTGAGACCTAGTGCTCGGGTAGCTTGCTTTTAAAAAAATATTTTAGAATCACCAGATTTTTGAAAATTAGGTTGGTCGGTGACACGTTTTAAAAAAGCGCAGAGATTTGGGTGTTGTTGAGATAAAAAATAATAATATTAAGATGGTTGTGAGCCCTGTTTTTGTGTAAATCTCACCTCAAGAGCTCTCTGCAAGCTTGGTCGTCGCTAAGGAAAGCGTCAATTTGCAAGCAAGAACCAGTTGCTGTAAGGTTGGATAGACCTTTGGTGACCGATCTTTGGTAAAGGTATATGATTTTTTCAATACAACAAAGAGAATATTTGAATATATAAATGGTGTTGTTACGAACTTATGAGCCCGATTACGTGGTTTGCTTATGTGTATGTGTTCACCTCCAGTATACTACTGTGAAAGTGGTAATAATAGTATGGGCAGACCCTTTGATCAATTTGTAAAAGACTGTCCATCACCAAAAAATATATTGCTTAGACCAGTTTTTGGAAACCGCGTTTATGCAGTGCGTTATAGTTGGTCAGGTGACCGTTTCTTACATGTCTGAGATAGACTTCTACAGATGTAAGATTCCTGGAAAACCCCTAGGACCTTGTTAAGCTAAATGTCAAATTACGGTCGTTTGACATATTTGCTCATCCTCAGTCGTACTGAAGAAAGGGCTGAAGACGTTAGCTTCGTCACTAACCGAACGTCTACAATAATGTAAGCTCTCTAACAATCACAGAGCACCTAACAACGGTTCGTTTAATATCCGAGTAAAATATTTTATTTATATTTTGTATTGTTTGTGTATTAACACTGTGAAAAGTCATATTGTTTAATTTTATATAATAAATATTTTAACTTTGTAGTCTTTAAGACCTCAACTGACTGTTAGGCTGTAGTGACTATAATTTCATAGCGATAGATTTAAGTATTATGTTATTATTTGTACTGAATAATAAATAAAACACAATTTAAGTGTACTGTCGTTTTCTTAAGAATAGTTTTTTTTAAGTTTTGCCTCGTGTTTTCTTCTGTATATGAAGGGCATACCTTCCAGTGGTATGTTTTTCTTCCAAATCTATAAATGTTAAGGTATTGAATAATACACACATCATGTGAGAGAGCTAGAGGACCATGGAAAGTTCCGGAATGCACTAAAGACAAGCAAATTTCTGGCATCGTTTGCACAAGCGCCCTTGGAGTGATTACATCACGAAACGGCGCTATAAAGAAATCATCAACTCATCATCATCATTATCAATACCTTTGTACGAAGATGGAAAACTAGCCACAAAGTTCTCATTAATTTTGCCTGCAAATCAAGATCAAACACGTGGAGGGAAGATTTCCGACAAAATAACGCCTACTTTCCTGAATACTATTATTGCCGTTCCACCGGAATACTTGGATAATTGTTGTATTCAAAAGTACTCAAGAATCCATACGTACCCATGGATATCGATGATAAGTAACAACAAAAACTTTCGGATATTTTAAGTTTGAAAATCATCCAATCCGTTAATTTGTTAAATATAATGAGTTTTCGTTTTTTTTAACGCAGGATTCCTCTCTAGATGCAAAACCTGGTGTTCCTTACCTCCTTCACTGTAAATAAAAATAAACATCAATTCATTTTGTTGGTAAGCGCATCTATAATAATCTATAATCTAAGTTGCAAGCATATATTCATTTAAAGCTCTCAGATGTATGCCCACAAACAAACACGTGTAGTTCGCGCTTACAAATGCTGATTGTGTACTTACAAATAAAATCCAAACTCAAATGAACATAAGCCCTGCAACTCCTGCCGACATTCCCTGAAACAGGGGTGACATTGGCAAAGTGAACCATTTTTTACAGTATGGGTGGTCAGCCTCATACCAACCATAATTTAAAAAAAGGGTGATCAATATTTTTTATTCTGATACAGTCATTATTTAATATTATATAATTCAAATAAAGCTCTTTAGTATACATTTGAATTTATTGCTTCTATTTACATTTATATATGTACCCTATCTAACCACGTAGTAAAAAGAATAACGACTCTACATTTTCAACAATAAAAAGGTTTACTTCAAAGTAAAATTTATCACCAGCTACCCGAGTATAAAACATCACGTAAATACATAATCAACGAGTAAACAGATAAGTCTACGAAAGAGGCAGCAGAGCCTCTTGTAAGTGTTTATTTTAGTTGAAATATTTTTTTACTGTTGACGTGATTGTCGAGTATACACGCTATGTTTTAGACTCGGCCCACAGGGCTTGCAATAAAAACTAAACAAATTCCCTAGAGCTTTAACTGTGCGTGGTTACAAAAGTTTAATTTGAGTAAATGAGATGTGTCCCTAATATGGAGCGACCTTATTTTCTTTGTATGTAAAATTTGGACCCGTCTGACAAATAAATGCAAACAACTTTTTAAATTGGTTGTGTCATGTACATAAATAATATGAGCTAGAGTTGAAACACACCATAATTACTGAAAATCTTCTAATAAATGCACAATAACACATAAAACTTAACTATAGGATGGTATAAGACTGACCACCCATGCTGTCAAAAAAGGTTCACCTTGTCAATGCCCGTCCCCCCCTGGAAATACCGGCTAGAGTTGCCGGGCTTACGTTCATTTGATATTTGCGTTTTATTTTGTAAGTTGCGGCATGCAGCATATGTAAGCGATAATTTTTTTTTTAAATATATTTGTGAAGAGGAATGCAATTCACCAACCTATTCTGCCTGGCCAGAAACAGGTATTAATATCCTTAATTAATCATTCATTATTGTATATTTTAATGAATTATTAATAAATAATTACTCAATAACATCTGTTAAACCAAGGTCAAAGTTATGGTCAAATGACCCAGGCGGGGATCGAACCAACGTTGTTCTATTCCAAACACGCTAGAAAGATCAGCCCACTTGGCCCCCTAGGCTATCACACCGACGGGTTGTGATGAACGTGGGAAAAATTGTAAGTTTTAAGTTTAAGTTGGAATAACGGTCGTTTGACATATTTACAATAATAATAACTACCTACACAGTTACAATTTATACTCGGATATTAGACGAACCGTTATAAGAGAACTTACATTATTCTTGACGTTTCGTTACCTATGTAGCTAACGTCTTCAGAAGACACCCTTTTGGTCGACGACTGAGGATAAACTGTCTCCTGAAGACACTAACTACGTCACTAATGAAACGTCGAGAATAATTTTAGTTATCTTGTAACGCTTCGTTTAATATCCGAGTAAGATTTTTAACTGTGTTGTTTTTATTATTGTTAATAATAAGTCGTCAGTTTTTATAGTTCACCGTGTGGTAAGTAGAGCTCCTTCGTTCGTCTTTTTTTTCTTGACTGAGATAGGGCTTATGTTCATTTGAGGTTTGGATTTTATTTGTAAGTAAACATTCAGCATTTGTAAGCGCGAACTACACGTGTTTGTTTGTGGGCATGCATTTGAGACCCTTAAATGTTAATTTATCTCTAAAACTAAGATTATAGATCTTTTCATCTGTGATTCACAAACAATCTTCACATCAGCTTATGGACTCTGAGATGAAGACGTCCAGCTATTTTTTAACCTTTTGAGAGGTTTTCCAGCTGGGCGTGGACCTATTGGCATCTGATTAGCTACATACAATTTATGCGAGTCTTTCATGACTCATTTTGGATCTACTCCTTCTCACAATATAACATAATTTTTGGATTGAGCAATTGCGGATGCAATGTCGCTACCAATTTGGCAAACAAAAAACGCAAAAAACTTTGGTAGTGTTATCCCAGGGAATTAGTAAGCAACCCCCAAATTAAAGCAGGGGTAGAAATGTACCTAGAGAGAAAAAGTCGAACGACCCTTAGTTAGGGTGGGGGTCAATGTGGTTCAGTTTAAGGGTCCACATTTCGTGTACGCTGAGAATGATTTAGTTGGTTTTTTTAAGGAATGGAACAACATTTTATTGTGTAGCCTTTACGAGTAAAAGCGACCTTACCATATAATTATCGTCCCCTCAGTCTTGTCCCCAAAGTTGACCTTTAAATACAATTGTCTTCAAAATAAAATTTTGCACAATCTGAGCTAAAAAAAAATTCAAGATCCAGTGAGTTGATTTTATCATTTTCAAAATCAGGTTCCAGCATTCATAAGACACATTTGTCGAGTACACATGCAAAAATTTCTCATATCAAATTAACTCTGTAGAAGATAAGACAACCAAGCGCTAAAGTAACATAATTATGACCTTTTTTTTTGACCAAAAATTTGTATGCATTTAACAACCATAAAAGGTCCATCCGACATTACAGCGAATGGATTTTGATTGAAAATCAGCGCTTTATATATCAGCCGATCTTGTATATGAACTTTTGATGTGTGAATCACATAAAACAGCACTCACCGAAAAAAATATCTGTATTTGTCTGTTTTTGTTTACATCAAATTTACTTGCAAGCTTTTGCCGGTTTTCCTTGTAACAGGCGTGACGTTTTTTTCTTTCAACAATATTTTTCATTAATAACGCAAAACGCAAAGACGCAACTAAGCTACACATATACTGTACCTTCTTGCCTGCGTTTCCCCGAAGGGGTCGCATGTGGCGCTTCGGGACCTATTTATTTGTACAGGTGAGGGGGCCGGCCTAACACCAACCACTTTCGGTTGAAGTGGGGGGGCTGGTTCTCATTTCTTGTGAAGGCTAAGTACACCTTTGAGATCGAACCCTTGCTCTCAACATGGAATACAAGTATTCATTAATAGATCTATCGACCTTTTTACGAGCTTGATCGTCGTCGTTACAAAGCGCCAATTCTCAAGCAAGATCCAGTTGCTGTAAGGCTGGATGGACCTTTGGTGACCGGCCATTGGTAAAGGTTGTCAAATGTGACAAAGTGTCAAATCTACACCAACACGTGTAATAATTCAAGAAACCTTAGAAACCGTGTATATTTTTTCTCAATGTTTTTTTTACAATACTAAAATCTACAATTTTCTGTAGAATGTAACACAATGAAAGGTACACCCTTAACAAATCTGGCTTTACCCAGACCATTTATACTTAAGGCCTCACCCTGTTTTTGCAGGCCTGTACTGATATGTGTGATTTCGGATTAGTCCGCTTTCCCCTTTACCGTGTGATGTTTGACTTTGTCATTAGCTCCTTAAAAGTTAGGGTTTCCATTATGTGCTCTATTTTGTTTCTGATAAACTTTATTTTCTGAGGACCATTCAGTCCCTCTTATATTGTTATTTTAATGACTTTTTATAGCAATTAATAACGTAAAAATAAAACACATAGTTTTCTTCACGATTTGATTTATTTCCTGGAGCACTTTCGATGTTATCACATAAAGAGGACAAGATCAAAAAGGTTGATAATGATATTGTCAAATAGTGAATACACATTAATGTTTCGGTAGGTAGATATAACATTTGTCCCTGATGGGAGCTGTATTTAAGTAGTATTAATTATTACAAGTACCTAGGGTAAAGAGATATTTTAAGAAAGTACTAGCAATCATCACCATTATGTACTCGAAGCTTCGGAAGACCGTTCTCTCGAAGGTTCTGGCAGAATTGGCCTGTGGTAAATTTTATTACTGAGGTATAAAAGGTCGCGAACAGCTTGCAGGAGTCACTCTATATACGACAGTCTTCTTCTGAACACGAAAGAAAATGTAAGTGAACACTACCCAACTGTGAAATAAATGGTAATTGCTAAACCATAAATGTAAATTGTTTAAAATAAATATAAATTGTTAAATAAATCTAAGTGTAAAATAAATATGCTATAAAGAGGACTAGTTTTATTTAATTTGAAGACTATTGACACCCTAAAAACATAACAATGTAAAGAGGATTGATAATGATGTGATAAAATCGAATTCCTGAAGAAAAACTTTGTGTTTAATTTTTACATTATTAATTTAAAATTAATCTTCCCAATGTTAATACACATATTAAACTTTTAATTTTCATTGCGTTAATACACAATCCATCAAATATTATATTTATTTATTTATTAAGATCAAATTCAACGCTTAAGGGTGCTTATAAAATCGCCCATTGAAAGTCTTATTGTACAAGCTTTCCTGTTGAATAATCGATATCTACCGTTCATTAATGTATTTTTTCCCTCCTTGAAAGCCTCAAAAGCTCGCAATGCTGAAGGCTATCTCGCTGAAGCGGAACTTAAGATAAATATCTTTCTTTGATACCGCTGAGAAAACAGCCGCCTTTCCCTTCGCGAGATGATTGGCGTTTCTAAGTAAACTAACCGCCCGGGAGTTGGAAATTAAAATCAACCGTTATTACGTAGTTCCATTACAAATCTCCAACGTTATCTCCTTCGTTTTTTACAGCTCATTTTCTTTTTTGTCATGTTGCATCCGCAGCGGATTCACAGTAGTCCTGCATTTTTTAAACTCTATGAGGAGGTATGAAGCTGACCCCGCATACCGTAGAAAATGGTTCACTTTGCTAATGTCACCCTTGTGTCAGGGACGTCGGCAAAAGTTGCTGGGCTTATGTTCATTTGAGGTTTGGATTTGAATTTATAAGTACACATCGACCGGTACGTAGTTCAGTGGTAACACTTTGGACTCTGAGTGGGAAGGTTGTGGGTTCGATTACCGGCGGAGCACAAAAATACAATTTATATTTTAAAATTTGCTCTTCGCTGGGTTGAAAAATTCATAAAACCTACACAAATGACCGGTTACCAAAGGTCTATCCAGCCTTACAGAAACTGGGTCTTGCTTAAGAATTGGCGCTTTGTAACGACGACGATCAAGCTCGTAAAAAGTTCGACAGCTCAATTGGTAGAATGCTTGCATTCCATTTTAATTTTCCATTCCAAGGGTTCGATCTCAAAGGTTTACTCAGCCTTCACAAGAAATGAGCACCAGCCACCCCGGGAGCTAGGAAACCTCCACTTCAACTTAAAGTGGTTGTGTGAGGCCGGCCCCTTTACCTGTAAAAATAAATAGGTCCCGAAGCGCCACATGTGACCCCTTCGGGAAAACGCAGGCAAGAAGTTACACTATATGTGTAGTGTAGTTGCGTTGCGTTTTGCGTACATTCAGCATTTGTATCCGCGAACTTACAAGTGTCTGTTTGTGGACATACATTTAATATGAGCTTTGTATGTTAATATAACTCTGCAACTTAGATAAGATTAAGATTTAGACGTTAAATGAAACTCAAACCAAGGTGTTCAATAATTTCTGACACCTTCCTTAGTAGGGATACAACTCTATTTTTTTTTTTCTACCAATTGAGCTATCGACCGGACTATCAGAACCTTGAAAACCCTATTTATTTTTTATTAAAGAATAATACTCCCTTGGAAAAGTTAATACAAAAGTCTGAGTACAAATGCGTACAAAGAATTCGATATCTCCTTGAAAACAAAACAAAAGCATAATATGCCAGTTTGTTTGCAATAAGAGCCCTGAATCTTTTGTTTCGACACCAACAATTTGCCAAAAAACTTTTTGCAACAGTCATCTCTGTTTAACATTGTCCAAATTTAGATGGTCTAAGCTTATACTGTCAATGATAATTGTAATGTTTTTTTATAATATTGCCTCATTCGTTTTTGATCTAGAAGTGTGTACCATGTGATTTAGCCGAATCCAATCCGACAAACAAATTAAAACTTTTCTAATTCAACTAGAAAGAGTCGTATGATATTTCATTGCGAAAGAGAAAAAAACGAGTGAATTTGTTGACCCAAGACTGTTTGCTCTAAAAGGGATAATAGAAAAGAAGTTTAAATGCTAAATGATATTGTAAGAAGATTGTTATTAAAGATGTCGCTTTGCAAATAAATGTATAATGCATAGGTATAAATTAATTAAAATAACTTTTATAAAACACATAGATTTTTATGATTCACATTTTTTGAGTAACATTGCCTAAGCCCTATCGGATTTCATCCGTCCATCTTTAGAGGCTAACTCAACGAATGTGAAAATAAAATTGTATATTTGATTATAGTTACATATTTTTAATAAATATAAAAATGAATTTTTACTCCGTAAATGCACAATCTGTAGAAAAAATTAAATGTCACCAACTTAATAATGAGGTTCATGAATTAAAAAGGCCGTCTAAATGAATGTGGTTCTTAGAAAACTATAACATAATATTAATTTTCCTTTTCCCTGAAAACCCGTTTGGATGACGTCACAATGTCTTGTCTTTGAAATTGGCACAAATTCCATTTTAGGACATATCTGGCATCATTCTGTTATCTATGATTCTGTTCTAATGATTCTGTAACATCAAGTTCTTGTTGCATTTGTTACTGATACATTTTCAGGATTTGAATTTTCTCAGTACTCAAAATGAGCAAAATGTTTTCAAAAGAACTGGAGTATTTCACTTAAATTTGAAACGGTGTTTTTAATGTTTCACTCCAAAACAATGGCAGCGCACAGAGCTTTATTTTTCGAGAAAAAATGAGGAAATTTATCATGTGGCTTTTGACACAAAACAGAGCTCACGAAAACTTGTGAAGAAAATGAGTTTTTCCAGTGAAAATAAAAATAATAGGAACAAATGTACGTTATAGTAATAACCGTTTTAATGAGCAAGCTAGGAAACGCTTCGAACTTGAAACGCAACTAAGCTACTTGTATAGTATAACTTCTTGCCTGCGATCTCCGAAGGAGCCGCATGTGGCAATTCGGGACCTACATAGCTAGAAGTATTAGGTTTGAATCGCAAATAAGTCAACCTCAAAGAAGACATCGCGCAAATTTAAAATAATCTCTATGAATATGTAAAAAAACATGGCTTAAAAACGATTGGATCTAGCTAGAATTGGTGCTCTTGTTTGTAAAAAAGTATTATTGCGTTTTAATTTCAAACAATGTATACCTACATAGGAACTTGATTTTAATTTTTTTTTTGTTTTTTCAAGTCTTACGTTCAAAAGAAAATATTACTTCAAAAATAAACGTGTGCCATTTGCGTGAATCAATACGAAAAAATCACCTCAGAATTGATTCGGAATCAGTCATGGAAATTATTCTACGATAATGCGCCAACGCACACATCATTGCTTTCAAAAGGACTACTAGTGCCTGCATGAAACTTCTTTCACTTTATATATCAGCTTTTATTGTGACAACAATAATACTAAAGATGCATAAAAAAAAACTGAAAAAAAGAATAGAAACTGAATAATAGCATACTTGAATCAATCTGAAACAAAAGCTTTCACAAATACCGTTTACCGTGCATATTTTTTTTGACGTCGTTTAACTTTTTTGCAACGTTTCGCATACTGCATACTTTACGCTGACTTTTGCAAAAATAATACCACACTTATTAAAGTTTTAAGCGCCAAAACAAAAGCTAGCTATTATGAATTTTGTCTTTTTCATTTTTTAAGCCTTCACCGAGAGAAGTGTTATTGTTCTTTTTTTCTGCTGTTTTTTGAGGAAATTTTCAGGTTTCTTTTTAACAAGGCTAAACGCAAAGTTGGGAAAATATTTCAAATTCAGCAAGACAAGTTAAAATGGTAAATGAAAAATACTGCAAAAATAAAATAGGAGATTTTGGTCGTTGAATGCTGTAACCGAAAAACACGAATTTTATATTTTAAATCGAACGGATGTTTTTATATTTGTCTTCTAGGGACTCCTAAACTACTAAATAAATAATGATGAAACTTACACGATTTATTGTTGACATGCTACATAGTGGAGGCTTCTGTTTAAAAAAACTGGAGCATTAAAGAAAATGGGAGCAGTAATATGCTAACAGTATTTTCACCTTATGACAGGGAAATTTTTAGACTAAAATTAGAGTGCTAAGACACAACACAGGGGCCGTCCATAAATTACGTCATTGATTTTGGCCGATTTTCGACCTCCCCTTTACAATCATCCCATAGTCATTATCTAATGACCCTCCCCCCCCTCTTGATGTAATAATGGATGAGCTTAATAATTAATAATGTTATATTACTTACATAATATTTTGTAGAAATTGGTATTTACAAGAACGACGTCACTTTTGGTACTCGTACATCATTTGCCATCATCCGCAGACCAGACTCCCCCCCCCTTAATGCGAATGACGTAATATATGGACAGCCCCACAGTGGAGACACTTCAATGGATATATTGGCCACCCCTAACGGAATAGTGGATGACAAAGTAACAGTTACCAAAGGAGCCACCACAAGGGGTGACAGGGTACAGCTAGTGTTACGTAAAAACTGATTTACAGTCTCTGATAAGTGATCCAAGCTGGCAAGATGTTTTAACATAAAGATTCATTTTAATGCAAGCCCACAAGCAAGCACGTATAAGTTTGTACAATTGTAGTTTAAATATCTCCTCGAAAACAATTTTTTATTTTCTATTTCATAGGTCTGTAAAAAAAAATATCGTACGCAAATTTCAAAGAAAATTACAAGTTAGTTGTTGAAAATGTTCTTCAAATGACCGTGTACCATTTCTGTTTTCCTCTTTTTTCTTATGTGCTAGAAGAAAAAAATCACGGACCACGATCAAAACCTGAAAGAATATTTAAAGTATCCGAAAGCCTTAAAAACCTTTTAAATCGATTAAATTTCAGTAGATCACTATTTTTTTTTTTTAATCCTGTGCGGGAGACTTCCTAGATTTCAAAGACTTTAACGGGGCTATTCTTAGACATTTTAGTCGTCGCTTGAGCCCACGCTTTGACAAACTAATGGTGCCTGCGCTGGAAGTTTCATCAGCACGGTCATTCTTACCTACCTAATTTTGTAATATTTATTTAAGAAAAATCAGAATGTATGTAAACAAATCAGCTATTCACTTGCGGCCATCTTGGAGTGACAGGTATTCATACAAATGCATCATTAGTTTGTCAAAGCGTGGGCTCAACCGATGACTAAAATGTCTAAGATAGCCCCGTAAGAATTTATGACACTTGTTGTAATGCCGCTGAGGTATATTCGAGCTTGGTCGTTGCTATAAATCGCCAATTCTCAAGCAAAACCCAGTTGCTGTAAGGCTGGATGGAACTTTAGTGACCGGTCTTTGGTAAAGGTTTATGAATTTTTCAACCCGGCGAAGAGCAAATTTGAAAATAGAAATCGTATATTTTTTGTGCTCCGCCGGGATTCGAACCACAGCCTTCCATTAACGAGTCAGAAGTGGACACACACTGGACTACGGACCGGTCAACGAACAAAACAAATTTCATTCGACGTTCATTAGTCATAATATATTATTACGTATTAGCTCACACATATTTCATACCACAGCATCGTTTCTTTCTTATTATATCGCTAAATAATAAAAATGGATGTACGCACACAGAGCCAAAGTATAAAAACTTCTTCTCCAATGGCCGAGAACGTATCTTGACAGGCCCATTGATTTGCGACCTCTATTTTTCCTTCCTGCGGACGGGATTTTCCTTTTCCTCTTAAACTAGAAATTTTGACACCTTATTGCTTGTTTGTCTTATCGCCAACAGAGGTAATCTTACAGGAATCTTCATGCTACTCGTGATCTAGCAACAATCTCACAGGGAGTGCCACCCTAGGTATGCTATTAGCTTCATTATTTAGCGCAGTGTTAACGACCGACGATACCATGTTTAAAGCACCGGTTCTCATCAGATCACCGAAGTTAAGCAACATTGAGCGCGGATGCTACTTGGATGGGTGACCGCTAGGTACACCGCGTGTTGTTGGTATTTCTTGGACCGGTCTGTTGTAGTCCAGTGGCAGCACTTCGGACTCGTAAATGGAAGGTTGTGGATTCGAATCCTGGCGGAGCACAAAAATATACCATTTATATTTCCAAATGTGGATTTCCAAATTCTTCGCTGGGTTGAAAAATTCATAAACCTTTATCAAAGACCGGTCGCTGAAAGGTCCATCCAACCTTACAACAACTGGGTCTTGCTTGAGAATTGTCGCTTTCTACAGCGACGACCAAGCTCGCAGAGGGCTCTTGAGGTGTGGCGAGTTGAACCTATTTATTTTTACAGGTAAGGGGGCCGTCCGTACGCCAACCACTTCAGTTGAAGTGGAGGTTTTCCAGCTCCCGAGAGTGCTGGTACTCATTTCTTGTGAAGGCTGAGTAAACCTTGCCGGTATTTTATTTTGGGGTTTGAAATAAACACCGAAACGGGAAATCATTTCTGACACCCTCGGTGGAATTTGAACCCGAGCTTTCGGCATGGAATGCAAGCACTCGAAATCTACCACCTGAGCTATCGACCGGACTATATACCTACACACAAAAACAGCGCTCACCAAATAAATCATCCTTATATTATTATTATTTCAGTAACATCGAACCATTTACTTTTAGAATCATGGGCACGGCTCTAACCTAGAGGTTATTGTTTTGTCGTGCCGTAGCTTTTACTTCATGGGAAGGCCTTCCGCCACTTGAGAAAATATGTAGCTTTGTATGAGCGTCCATACATAGAGGACGGGTATGAGGAAGGCTTGAGCATGACCAATGTTTGTGCGTGTACTGGACCAATTTGTTTTACGAATGCTGGAAATTGATTTTGCAAATATAATAAAAAATTAACTCTTACATTATCATGCTTCACGTTTTTTTCTTAGCTCAAATTGTGTGGAATGTGATTCTTAAGACAATTTCATTTAAAGGTCATCTTCGAATCAAATGGTAGATAAGCCAAACAAGCACTGGGGTGATGATTTTCTTGGCCAGTACCACAAATATATAACTTTTGTAGAAACTCAACCCTATCGTGTTGCCATATAGTAGTACAAAACTAAATCACTCGCTTGAGGCGCTGTTTTTGATGTTATATATTTTTTAGTAAACGCTATGTTATATTTTACACGTAAATAAATACTTGGCGAGACGAAACCTTTTTGTAACAAGTCAAGGTCTTACCATTTAGGTTTTTTGGATGAAGAACATATTTAAGTGTTGAAATTGGGTAAATAATTTTAGATTGGTTACCTCCTTGAAATAATTTAGGTCTATATTTAAAACGGGCAAAATCCTTCATATATTTTTTTTATTGTTATTTAATTAAATAACACTTTTTAAATTTCAAAACATTGTTTTATTTCCACAAATCTATAATATATTTAAAAATTATCAAATTTTTAAATATTTTAAATAGTACAAACGTTTTCGACCAATATAGTCATCTTCAGGTAGTCATTTTCAGGTAGTCAATCTTTCATTTTTATTATTACGTTTTTTTTTATGTTTTCTTTAATTTAATAAAAATTTAATTAATTAAACAGTTTCAGTTTTTCTATGTTTTCTCAAAAACAATTGACGTAAAAAAAATGGCCTTTGGAATGTTAAACAAAATCTGTAATTTAAAAGAAAAAAAAAATCTAGATAAAGCACATACGAAAAAAAGAATAACAATGTGAAAAAAAACGTGTTTTTTAAATATAATATTTTTTGGTGAAAATTTTTAAGTTGTATAACCTTGTAGACAAAAAATAGTTATTTATGCCACTGCCAAGTAATGATAGTCTTTTTAACACGAGTGCTAGTTTGTGCCATGAGGCGCAGCCGAATAGCACAATAGAAAGCACGAGAGTTACAAAGACTAATTACGTGCAGTGGCATACAATACTTTTTCTACGACCATGAGAGAATTAACAAAATAGTGAATAATAGTCATTATAATGTACTCGTCCATTTGAAGTAATTAAAACCTTACCTTTGTCAAAACGTGTGATTTATCATTCCCTTCGATTATCTAATCTAACCTAAGTTGTAAAAATAAATTATATTTAGGTTTCATATTGAATTCATGCCCACAAGCCGACACATATGTATAAGGTCGCGCTTTTACATCCTGCATATAAGCTTAAACATTCAAACCCAAAACTCAAATAAACATATGCCCTGCAGTTGTATTGGCAGGTGAACCAAATTTGTACAGCATAGGTGATCAACCTCATACTCACCTATTAACCAAGTAACTTTTTGAGTTTGTTTATTTTTTGCGGTGAAATTTTTTGTATTGTTTTCCTTTCAAGCCTTTTATTTTCCATTGAAAAAAGGAAAGCTTTATTTGGAGCAATCCGATAAATAAATTCGATAAATTTTAGCACTATTAACAATTTTTATTTGACTCTACACATAAAATATACTTATTTATTTTCATCTGAACAGGGCTGAAAGTCTCATCACCACGGTAATTCCTACCTACCGAATATCACTAATATTGTATGAAGCCTAATCAGCTGATCGCTTGCGGCCATCTTGGATTGACAGGTCTTCATACCCCCATACAAGGTTGACATTTGAAATTAAAAAATGGTTCCAATTCTGACAATGCGCATGCGCACATGTTCATTTTAACACGGTTACCGGTTGCATAATGTAACATTATACAACGGGTGTAGAAATGTATGGCATTGTGATTGCGTTAGCCGTTTTGTAATTAGTAAATTACCAAATGGGAGTAGAAAAAATAATAAACACGCCAGATTTTATTTTTTATTGTCTAAACTAAAAGGTTATACAACCTAAATTTTTTTTTCATGACTGTCACTCTTTTGCTAAGACTACAAAGTGTGAGAAACGAAAACGGCAGATTTAGAGAAAAAAACACTCATATTTTAGAATTGCCTGACGATCTTCACCATTCACTTTTTGCAAGATCATATTATTCAGATCGATTCGTATTCTGCATTCTCTATTTTAAAACCATTTTTAATAATAACGTGTAAAATAAACATCCTTCTCGGAGAATAATCACAAGTTCTGCTATTGTATGCAAATATTGTAATGCAAGTAAAGTGCATTAGTTTTCTTGATAACAAAATAATATTCGCATAAATCATGTTGTTCTTTATTAAGTCACTTTATAAATTTATGTACTAAGCAGCAAGCCTTACAGGTCTCAGGTATGCTACCATAAATTTCAAAAACTTTATGTCCAACCCTCTTTGTAAAAAGACAAGATACTGTTTCACCTCGATACAAGTCGTGTAAATGTATATTGTATACGGATATGAAAACGTATTTTTGTATGAACTGATTACAAGTTTATTACGTAGATTTTTGGCAGTAACTTTGTGAAAGTCTATTTTAAGAGATTTAAATAAAAATTGTTTGTTAAAGTTCACAGTGAGTTTTATTTGTTAAACACTGTTTTTGATAACTGTGTTTAATAAATAAAACACTGTTTTTGATAAATGTGTTTATTAAATAAAACACTGATTTTGATAACTGTGTTTAATAAAGAAAACTCACTGTGAACTTTATCAAAGAATTTTTATTTAAATTTGATTACAAGTTTTTATTAAATTTCGAGCTTTGAAAGAGACTGCAATGACTGAAAAAATAAATATTATTAGGATGATTTATTTGGTGAGCGCTATTTTTGTATGAACCGCATCTCAAAAGCCCTCTGCGAGCTTGGTCGATGCTATGGAAAGCGCCAATTCCCAAGAAAGACCCAGTTGCTGGAAAGCTGGATGGACCATTAGTCAAAGGAAAGGAATTCAATGACCAGATTGATGTGGAAGGATATTTCAAGGTTACCAGGTGTTGTGGTTTTCAAATAATTTTTCTACAATTTTGCTAGGGATTTCTATACTTTATTCATTTCAAATCACATACAATGTTCTATATTGTGATTGTTAATTGGAAGCCTAAATAAAAATTGAATCTGATTTTCTGTCATGTAAAATTAACTTTATACCAGATTATAGATATACCAGCCCAAAACTTCGATACTAATTTTTAAAGGACCAACATTCATTGGAAAAAAACTTGGAACACAGGAAATTTTGTGAAATATTGAAGAAGTTCAAAGGTTAGTTTTATTTATCCCCTATTTTTCAATCATTTTAATAGTAATGTCTTGTAGGTTGATATGAGGCGGACCACTCATATTTAAAAAAAAAAATACTTTGCTAATGTCGCCCCTGAGTTGCAGGGCTTATGTTCATTTGAAATACGGTTTTTATGTTCTGAGTCCACATGTGACATGTGTAAGCGCTTCTTATACGTGTCTGCTTATGGTAATATATTTATTTGATTCTTTTTTTCTCTTTGCAACATTGTAGACAGCTATTTTGGTACTTGAAGAGTCAATAAGTTGTTTGTGCCCAAAATAACGATTGTTGAGGTTTCCTTATAAATATAGTTGTACAAAATACAATACGGAAGTCCGTTTTTGGCTCATGCAACCCTTAACCCTTTTCTATATACAACAATAACACGAGAATATGCTCTACAAAGAGGTGAACTTTTAAGCTGTTTTTGAAGTACAATTTCACAAGAGTTCTTCTTTTCTCTTGTTTACTTCTTCCAGACCGGTGGTTAACGGTACGGGATTGTAAACGGAAGGCTATCAGCTTAATCCTCGGAGAAGCACCTTTTTTTAATATGCTCTACATGGGGTTGAAAATTGTATTTGCCTCTATTTTAAAAGACAGATAACAAAAGTTATTTGACAAGCAACGAATATGCATGCAGACGGCTCTTGAGGTGTGCTTCACATAAAAAACAGCGTTTACCAAATAAATCACATCTTTATGGAAATAGATAAAAATTAAAAAAACTTTGTTTTTATAACGAAGGTTATTTTTTTAAAGTTTTCATTGTAGTACAGTTGACTCGTTTTGAAATGATCATTACGAAACAAGCGCTTGAAGCTTTGTGTCATAGTTTGATGTTTTGTATTGAGTAGGTACATTACCAAATGGGAGTAGAAAAAAAGTGTTCATTTTTTTTCTCTTTATAAAAAAATCAACATTAAAGTATTTTTTTAAGAGTGTAACAAACTCTTCATCTGTATTGTTTTTGCATTTCTTCACAGAGGGTTGTACAAAGTTGTCACATATTTTTACGTTCCAGGTCTCGCGTGTCCAGCGTTTGCCAGTCTATAAATTACCAGGAATTGCAAATGCACTTTGAGACTTGTATTGTTCACGTTTATATGGCTGGATGCATTTGTCGTTTGTCTCGAATGCAATAAATTCCAAGTGGAATTTATTATCTTTTGGCTTTAAAGTCTTTGCATGGCTCACTTAAAGAATGTTTAAAAGTTATTGAGCTACTTTTAAAACAAACCTTTAAAAGATATCTACTTTTTTTTTGAGCGTAAAAATACAGTTCAAACGTTTATTTAAAATTAAAAAGCCGATTTTGTAACACCTTACAAAGCTGCATATTTATTGAAAAAATCAATCCTGTACAAACAAATCCCTAGATAATAAAAAAAAAAACTGACAAAGATTATTTTTAATCTTTGGAATTGAGTTTGTTCTTATAAATATAAAACCGAAATATATTTTTAAAAAATACACAAAATATACAGACACATTCAACATAATTATGAAATGCTTTCAAATTCAGTTAGGTTTTTACAAATCTTATTTTACAAAGGCTTTTTTTGAGGAAATGAAATAATCAAGGTAATGCTTCAAAATCTATGGGTTAAACATGTTTTAAAATCAAAATGAAAAGATCAAAAAAACTTTCAATCTTCTTTAACTTTAACTATCATACAAAAAAAAGTTTATTTTGAAATTCAATATCATTAACTATCCGTTTTTTTTGTCAGTTGAATATAAAAAAAACATTTAACTGCAAAAATGATCCAATTCTACAATAAAAGTTACAGAATTAATAACTCAATTGCCAAATATATTTCAAAATTTTATTAAAGCCATGCCCTCCAGTTGTCGAAAAGGGATTACCATTTGAAATCCCCTCTGTAATCTGCGCAGTGAAATCCCATTAAATATTACGGAACTTGTCCTCTCACAGTTCCTCCCTGCTTTGTTGAATTTTTGAAGCAGAAAAAATCAACAACTTTGTCTGTTTGGTGTGAAATTTCGTGAATTTTTAAAGTCAACAGAATTAACAAACTTTTGTTTGTTAATTATTTTAATAACAATAAATTTTCTATCGTGGACACATTTATGGAGTTAATGTTATTTTCTAAATATTTTTACAAAAACTAATAATATTCTTGGGAAAGTATTATTTTTTCCGAAAACTGTAAAAAAATACTTCCTTAAGTTTTAAAGAATGAAATAAACGGATTTTACTGACCGTGCAAAAGAGAAGAACGATTTGCTCTACGTTTTGTCGGAGTCATATCCGACGTTCTCAGGAGATGTGTGTCCTCTACAAAGAGGAACCACGAACTGTTGAATTATTGCTGTTTGATCGAGGCCGAAGGTTGTAGGTACTTTTATTAACCTTCGGTGATACATCCATAGATGTCGCTATAACTTCAACAGAGATGACAACTACAAACTTTCCAGTATATGGAGGCCAGTACTAACTTCTATGATCCACCTTTTCATTAATCGGACGATTTCACAAGAAGACATAATATCGTTCTTCTGTACAACTGGGGCTATTGCAACATCTATGGATGTATCACCGAAGGTTAATAAAAGTACCTACAACCTTCGGCCTCGATCAAACAACAATAATTCAACAGATCGTGGTTCCTCTTTGTAGAGGACACACGTCTCCTGAGGACGTCGAATATGACTCCGACGAAACGTAGAGAAAATCGGTCTTCTCTTTTGCACGGTCAGTAAAATCCGTTTTTTTCATTCTTTAAAATGTCTAACGACCGTTATCATAATTTCAAATCTTCCTTAAGTTATTTTAAAAGTAGGAATAAATTATTACAATTCGTAAGAGGCTTAGGTACTACATCAACTCAAACAAAATTTTGTTTTAAAATATCCTTGACTTACAGGTTGGTATGACCACCCATACTGTAAAAAATGGTTCACTTTGCCAATGTCACCCCTGTTTCAAGAAAGTTCTGCAAAAGTTTCAGGGGTTATGTTCATTTGAGATTTGTACTGTAATTTGTGAGTACACATACAGCATTTGTAAGCGTGAAATAACACGTGCCGTAACGTTCATTTGTCCGCATTGAATTCACCAGTCCGTCCGCATGTACTTAATATGAATTTAAAATACAAATATTTATTTGCCACTTAAAGTATACATAGATGTGAAATTGATTCGTTGTTAGGGACTTTCAGGGTTTTGTCGTTGCCAAGGAAGCAAGCTCTCATTTTGTTCTGAAAGCTGAGATAACCTGATCAGTATTATGATACACGCTTGAAAAAAAACTCAACTAAACAACTAAACATTTTGTAATGTATAAACCCAAGTCTTTTGGATTTTAACGCAAGCATTCTACCAACTGATGATTCCACCGGATATTTTACCTAAATTAACAAAAGAATGAAAGAAGTATGTAAGGACAGAAAGAAATGGCGGTTGATCTGTAATGTTGGCGGCTAGGGTTTATTAAAATGAAATTTGTTTTATGTTTTAAGTTTTTGATGTCCATGTATATTATTATTTATTTATTTAAAAAATGTAATTTGTCGTGTATGTTCCTTGACTTATTGGTTGGTTTGCGGCTGACCACCCATGCTGTAAAAAATGGTTCACTTTGCCAATGTCACCCCTGTTACAGGGAAGGACGGCAAGAGTTGCAGTGTGTATGTCCGTTTGAGATTGGTTTTTATGTTGTAGGCTCACATGAGGCACGTGCAAGCGCGAACTTGTACGTGTCTTGGTTGTGGGAATGCATGTAATGTGAATCTCCAATGTAACATATCTTTGCAACTTAGATTAGATTAACATAGCCTAACCCAACTAAACTCAACATTTTTTTATACATTTTGTAATGTTTAAGCCCAAGTCTTTTGGATTTTAACGCAAGCATTCTACCAACTGATGATTCCACCGGATATTTAACCTAACTTAACCTAACCTAACAATACTCAATAATGTTTTATGCATTTCATAAAGTTTGAACTTTAGGCGTCTGGCTTTTATTCATAAAAAGGTTGTAATTTTTAAACCAGTATAAGGTCGGTTTTCCAATACTAATATGTTGGTTTAACTCCGGTTTTGGTTTCAAACAATCTAATAAATAAGGAAGTTGGTGTTTAACGCAAGCATTCTACCAACCGATGATTTTGTGGGACTGAAATGTCACCCCTGCTTCAGGGAAGCTCGGCAAGAGTTGCAGGGCTTATGTTCATTTGAGATTGGGTTTTTTATATTGTAGGTCCACATGCGGCAGGTGTAAGCGCAAAATTATGCATGTCTGCTTGTGGGAATGCATTTAATATGAATCTCAAATGATACATTTCTTTGCAGCTTAGATTTAGATTTAGATTTAGAAAGAAGTAAAAACTTGTAACAATTCTGTGGAACTGGGATTGTTCCAATGCTTTTACTCTCTGCTGTGGGTTAATACACACATTTATTCTGAACGGGAGCGATACAGCGCCCGGAGAGTAGCTAATTTATAACCCACCCGTTCCCCATAGAGAATGTATGTAGTGTATGTATGTTGTATTGCGAACTTTTACCCATAGCAAGGGTATATTTGGCCGCAAGAGAGGAGCAAAAAATGTGTAACGTCTATGGTCACAAAAAGAGAAAAAGTTTTTATGTTGTTGTTCAGTTTTGAATTGCTAAATATTTTACCCAAAGTTGTATTAACACTAAAAGGCCTTTTAAAACAAAAAGGCTAATGTAAAAACCCCTCCATGGACCATGGGCATAGTTTTTCAAAACCAAATCATAGAAGTGTAAAGGTTATTCAGTATGCATAAGAATAATAAGAACTTGCACCCTCGAGAGCGGGGAAAACCCCACTGCAATTTATATTTTTAATAGTAATAATAATAATAATTGGGCAATATTTTTAGTGCCGTTTACTGGGCTCTTCGCAAGAGCACTGACAACTTGTTGATGGATGACTGTTGATTTTTTTGTGTGAAACTATTTGTGTGTGAATCACACCTCAAGAGCCCTTTATTAGCGGGATTTTTTCTGAATAAAAAGCGCCAATTTGTCAAGCAACACACAGTCACTGTTAAATTACATGAAACTTTTGTGAACGGTATTCAAAAAAAATATATATTTCAACATCAAAAAACATATTTGATAATAAAATTGAGGGCATCTAGCCTTTTCCCTTTCGATTATTAGTTGAAGCGCTTAAAAACATGACGGATTTTACTGTAAATAAAGTGATTTCAATAGAATCGTAAAAGCTTTTTAAATAACATATTATTTTCTATTAAGAGTAACTTGCTCTTTTATTTGTACGTTTAGAAAAGAGCAAGAATTTATTTCAGTACTGTGGCTTGAGGTTGGATGTATTATTGCTCTGCGTGGGTGAAAATGTTTATTTAATACTCAGATACTCGTATGGTATTCTGGTTTCATTCAATTCCTATAAAACAGGACGTGAAGCCCTTTTTTTAGAAAAGTGCGTATGTATATTTAAAAAGCAAAATTAGCTCGTTTTCCAGAAAAACGAATACTCAGATAAGCACCGTAACTATACTGTACATTATAATGCAATATCTCACTGTGTTATCTCTAAGGGGCATTATGTGGCAAATGTAAATAAAAAAATCACATTTTTTTTTTTTTTTTTTTTTTTTTTTTTTATAAAAAAATAGATTTGTGAAGAGGAATGCAATTCACCAACCTATTTTGCCTGGCCAGAAACAGGTATTAATATCATCATTTAATAATTCATTATTGTTTATTATTAATGAATTATTAAATAATAATTACCCAATAACATCTGTTGAACCAGGGTCAAAGTTAAAGTCAAGTGACCCAAGCGGGGATCGAACCAGCGTTGTTCCATTCGAAACACGCTAGAAAGATCAGCCCTCTTAGCTCCCGCGGCTATAACCCCGACATGTAAGGATGTTATGTTACCCTGACCACTTCACTTGAAATGGGGGTATCCCTGCTTCCGAGGGGGGAGGTACTTATTTATTACGAAAGCTGACTAAATCTTGCGACGGTTTAATTTTAAATTTGAAGTCAGCACAAAACGGGACACTCTGGGTATCGAATCAAAGCCCCTTGTATTTGAACGTAAGTGTTCTACCAACTTAGCTTTCAAACAAACAGATATATCCCTTAGACTTTTCTACATTCTTCTTTTTTATGCCCACAGGATTACAGGAAGTGCAAATTTCCAAAAATTCAAAATACATTCAATGGACTCGACACAAACAATAAAGGCAAAATTTTTAACTACTTCCGGCTTTACAAAAAAAATACTACGAAAAGAGAAACATAAAACCTTTTTATTGATTGCTAAAAAAAGGACCTTAGCAAATACGTTTGCGTAACAAGAAAAAAAAAATCTACTCGTAATTTTGTACCAAGTCTTTTCGTACCAATTAATTTATATATTTGCCGAAACAAAAGATCTGTTCCAACGTATGTCTAATGATCATAAGCTTCATTGAATTTTTGGTTAATAATTTGATATATCACAGAATATCACATTACAAGATACGTAATAAAGCGTGTATACGTATTATAAAACGTTGTTAATTTCCTATAACGGGCAAAGTTGCCCTTTTAGCGTTGCGTTAAATACCGATAAACACTATTAACGCTGGTCTAAATTACTCCTTTATAAGACATTATAATATCTGTAACGCTCAATAGAGGTACACTAGCATCCCAAGTGTAAAACAACAGTTCAAACTCAACCTTTGCGTTGTGCTAAAAGTGCATAGAAACTGAAACGCTCACTCAAGGCGCTGTTCAAGTTTCAGTAGATTTTCCTCGTAAACACTGTGGTTGGGCTTCAGCGCGATGTTTTGTACTTAAAATATAGAGTCATTTGAAACTTTGTCGCTTTTCTATACCGTTGACTGTTCATGGAATAATAAATAGTTACAGAAAATATAGAACTATCCATTTTAAAGAAAAGTTTTTTTCAGAAACAAAAAAAAGCCCAATAAATTGAGTTTGAAACACTTGATAAACGTTTTCACAAAATGAAATGAGAATGTTGTAAAATAAAACAACTCAAAATATTTCGATAATATTTCAATGAAAATTTTTGTGTTATTTCTTCATTGGGAGTCAATCAAAATAAAGGTTCCATTGTTCGAATTTTCTGCGATAAATTTCGATTTCCGCACAGTTTCAAATTGTTCAGTTGATAAATATTTTTTGAAATTAATTAAATTTCGCTTAAATTCAATCAAAACTGTAAAGGAATCCTTAGAAAAAATTTTATTCAAATAACTTATCAGAAAAATCTCAACTCGTCATCAAGAATCAGAAAACAGATATCTACGAGAATTTTTAATAATCTTCCATAATTTTTTATTCTATTTAAGCATTTTTGATATTTCACGTTTATGTAGGTATGTTCCTTGACTTATAGGTTGTTATGCGGCTGACCACCCATACTGTAAAAAAAATTGGTTCACTTTGCCAATGTCACCCCTGTTTCAGGGAAGGACGGCAAGAGTTGCAAGGCTTATGTTCATTTGAGATTGGGTTTTTATATTGTAGGTCCACATGCGGCATGTGTTAGCGCGAAATTATACATGCCTGCTTGTGGGAATGCATTTAATATAAATCTTAAATGATATATATCTTTGCAGCTTAGATTAGATTAGATTAGATGTAATAATATCGTTTAAAATACCGGCAAGGTTTACTCAGCCTTCACAAGAAATGAGTACCAGCACCCTCGGGAGCTGGGAAACCTCCACTTCAACTGAAGTGGTTGGCGTAAGGCCGGCCCCCTTACCTGTAAAAATAAATAGGTTCAACTCGTCACATGCGACCCTCGGGGATAACGCGGCAAGAAGTTACACTATATGTGTAGCTTAGTTGCATTTTTTTTTTTTATGTAAATTTATGTAAATTTTATGTAGTAAAATTATCGATTAAATCACAAAACATTTTTTTTTTGGTATGTGCGTATTTTCCGTTAAACTGTATGACAAAATATGAAAAGTTATCAAGGAAAATAAATAACGAAAATAACTGACTCTTTTTGTATGGTTATCATAAAAATAAATAACTCTTTTCCATTTTTTTGCCAAACAAAACTTAGCAATTTGATATTAAATTCTTCTAAGAAAATCTGTTAGTTTTACAACAACAACAAAAAACTGCAAAAAATATATCATGAGCAAACGCGTGATGTTTACAAATTGGAGCAACTAAAAAAAACAACATTTCTTCTCTCAACACTTACAAAGAATGAAGTGAAAATTTTCCAGGAATTTCAGTCGCCTGTAGAAAAAGAGCATTTATAATATTTTGTTAAAGGCTTCAGGTAGGTACCACTCCCAGGCGTGTAGTTTTAGACGTCGGAAGGAAAAACTCGCTCAGATTCTTTGGTGAGGGTTTTGGCTTCCCGAGAGCGTACTCCGCTACTGTGTCCGGTATTGACGCTTCACACATACGTTTGCAATTCTAAAACACATTCATAAGATCTTCAGAACAAATATTCTTATGAAAATAGTAGTTTGGTGGTGGTTTGCCCTTCATACCCATATGCTAGTATCTACTGAAGGTTCCGTACATACATTTTTTTACCATGTACCAATGATACTCAACCTTTTTTGTCTTCGGGCCACATACATGTATTTGAAAAGCTACGCGGGCCACAACACTATACTGGTATGACAAAAAAAACATAAAACCCCCCCTCCCCCTCCCCTCGGTTTTGGAAAAAAAAGAGATCTTTAAAATTATAACTTAAAACAGAATACTAATAGTACATATCACTTTTCATTATCAGTATACGGTTCCTTAAAAATTACAGTGGTGAAAAAAGTAAAAATCAAATGTAACATTTTTAGAGGAGTAAAAAAAATTAAATTTGCGATATCATTTACGCTCACTGGAAGCGATGTTGAATCTTTGGAATATTATAAGTATGGAAAGTTTTTTTTTTTTGGTAAAAGTAAATAACAACGCAAATTTCACAGATTTTTTACTTCCCTCAACATGTGAGTCTATAATCTATAATCTATAATCTAAGTTGCAAGGATATATTCATTTAAAGCTCTCAGATGTAAGCCCACAAACCAACAAGTGTAGTTCGCGCTTACAAATGCTGAATGTGTACTTACAAATAAAATCCAAACCTCAAATGAACATAAGCCCCACAACTTTTGCCGACCTTCCCTGAAACAGGGGTAACATTGGCAAAGTGAACCATTTTTTACAGTATGGGTGGTCAGCCTCATACCAACCTATAAGTCAAGGAATAATAAGTTTTAATTAATAATTAATTTATTAATTTAATTAATAATTAATAATAATTGAGTGATTATCAATAATAATAACTGCACAGTTAAAATGTTGTAATCGGATATTAAACGAACTTACATTATTCTTCACGTTTCGTTAGCGACGTAGCTAACGTTTTCAGAAGACACCCTCTTTGCACGACGACTGAGGATGACCTGATTTTTCAGCTACGTTGCTAACGAAACGTCGAAAATAATGTAACTTCTCTTATAACGGTTCGTCTAATATCCGAATAATACATTTTAGCTGAGCAGTTATTATTATTGTTTATATGTCAAACGACCGTAATTCCAACCTAATCCTGACAATGTTTTTTAAGGGGCACTTGAATTGGGCTTGTTGAAAACCTCATTGTATATGTGATACGTCGAGATCAGACACACCGGCGGAATACACGCTCAGAAATGTGGTCCGGGAGCTTCCATCCGGCGTCTCAGATATTTCACTCGCAGATTTCATCTCAGACGGTTTACTTTTTATTACGGACACGCCTCTGGAAGTTTCGGCTACTGCAAAGCATGATAATGATGAAGAGCTTACCTGGGCGACGTTAAATGTTTTTGAAGCAGTATTTATGAGTTGTTTTTATCGAGTTTTTCCTTCGAAAGAAGCGATATAAATTATATTTGTATCTTATTTTTATTTTTAATGATCTACTTTCCTTGACTCATAGGATGGTATGAGGCTGACCAGTCATACTGTAAAAAATGTTTCACTTTGCCAATATCACCCCTGTTCTAGGGAATATCGGCAAAAGTTGCAGGGTTAATGTTTATTTGAGGTTTGGATTTTAATTTGTAAGTACACATTCAGCATTTGTAAGCGCGAATTTACACGTTTTTGTTTGTGGACATGCATGTGATATGGACTTTGAATGTTAATTTATCTTTGCAACTTAGATTATAGATACATGTTTTTTTATTCAGTAAGCAATGTTGACATCTTTCTAATTTATTGGTCATAAGGAAAAATGATTTTAATCATTAAATCAAGCATTAATTTCGAATTGACACAACATCAGCAGTTTTATTTTAAACATGCAATAGGGAAATAAAAAATACAAAATGACATAATATAAGTTTTCAGCGTCTCAGTGTCTGCGCATACAAATCTATTCTTAGAACGAGCCCCACAGTCCTTGTGGTTGGTGTATTAGCTAATTGATACAAAAATTACCACCGCACTCACCAGATGCCACCCTACAGTTTTGAAACATTTACAGAGAGTTTTCTACTTTTAGCCATAACAGGAATGGTAAAGTTATGGCGATTTTTCCTCACGATTGTAAAATTATTTCTTTTATTGACTTCAAAATCGGTTGATTCCATTCTGGTTTGATAACTTTTTCCAAAACTCAAGTATGTACATTAAAAAGTATTGATATCTAGCATTATTCTTTGTAATAGGAGAAATCTCATTTTCCGCACAGTGATGTTCCTTGACTTATAGGTTGTTATGCGGCTGACCACCCATAATGTAAAAATTGGTTCACTTTGCCAATGTCACCTCTGTTTCAGGGAAGGACGGCAAGAGTTGCAAGGCTTATGTTCATTTGAGATTGGGTTTTTATATTGTAGGTCCACATGCGGCATGTGTTAGCGCGAAATTATACATATCTGCTTGTGGGAATGCATTTAATATAAAACTTAAATGATATATATCTTTGCAGCTTAGATTACATTAGATTAGATTAGATGGAAAATAAGGAAAACTCTTAAAGTTTGACTGGAAAAGCCCTGCATCAAAGGCTTCGTGCTCCGGAGCTGCAAAATTCATTTTTATGCAGTCATAAATTTCGCGAAATTTATGGAATCCCTGTTGAACCCAGCTGCAACTATCCACGGGTAAATTCAGATTTTAAGTAGATTTTCCGCAGACGAAATTGCCAACATAAATCCCTTGTAATCTAAGATCATATTTCATTCATTAAAATTTGGTTTGTTTCTGAAAGTCAACTTATGTATGCAGAGAAAAGTACGTTTTTTTGTTTTCTTAAAATTATGGTACTTATACCTACTTTTAAAAAATAATCCTTAACAATCCAATTAACTTTTTCATAACTTTTAATTTACTTACTTCATCAGCCTGTATACTTTAACCCTTCGCCCTAAGAGGTCCCCACTCCACTACCTTCTTGGTCCATGTTTGGCAATATCCTACGCACCACTTTATTTTTTTATTTTTTGTAAGATGGCAGTAACTCCCGATTTTCTACTATTGTTGTTATTTTGCATCTTATCTGACAGTCGTTTTGGTAATTACTACTCTCCAGAAATATTTTTTTGCCTTTAAAGCTCTTTAAAAATACCATTGTGCAGTATATTAAATTAAAGTATATCTAACTTCGGATAACTTTCATGAAAATCCTTAAACATTTTTTCTTCGAATAAAAAATACCATTAAAAATAATGTTTTAATTGTGTAGGTTTGTTTACCGTTTGTTTTTTTGGAAAACACATTCCACAAAGGCCCATTCTCGCTCGCTGGGCGATTCATGCCGGCAAAACTGTTTACTTTCGAGGAATTAACGATGAACTAAGCTAGGCAGGGAGGCAGGGTCAAAACCCCAATAACAAGGCTCAAAAGAGGACCAAGTCAAATGCAAAATAAATACCAATTCGTTTATGCTAATTAAATGACAGCCTTTTAAACTACATTGAATTTAAAAAAATGCAACACTTGAAAAAACGACAAAATGTTTTTTTTAGAATTCTTGTGCGGGAGATTTTCCAAATTAAGAGAATCTTGAGGTTTATGATACTTGTAGCAGTTACGCAAAGTTGTGGGCTATTTTTTTTATCTTTAGAAGCATTAGTTGTGTACGATAGATTATCTCTGTAGGTTCATCAGATTAGAAGTATTTTTCCAATTGCATCAGTGACATATACTCGTATTGGAAAAGCCTGTTAACAATAATTGATTCATTTTAAAAAATAAATATAATTAAAACACAATATATATGCGTACCTTAAATGACAAAATAAATTTGTTTGTTAGCCCATATTTATGTTTTCAGTGGTGCAATATGAAATATTCCATTATTTACTTTGTCTCTACACTTCAAGCAGGCTCTTAAATAATTCATGTTTATTTATTCAACGCCAAATCTTTGGCAACGCAGAACCAGTTTACACACCCAGTAAGACTGAAAATTACCATGACGACGTAACAAAGTCATCGAGTTTTCCAAATTTTCTTTTAAAATTGACTGTGGCGCTATCGCATTTTCATACAAAATTGTGAATACTCAGTTGTGCCGTAATTTTTTTAACAGTTTGTACCTTCGGGAGACCACAATATGTGTAACGTATACAAATACATTGAGCTAAAGCGTTTTACAAAAAATCTACTGAAACTAAAACGCATAATAGAGGTGCTGCTTTAGTTTAAATGTATTTTTTGTTTGCGTTTTGGTTGATTTTAAATGTAAAGTTTATACTTGGGGTACTGAATACAATAGTACCATAATATCTCATGAGATGAGAGATGTTATTTCAACAATATTGTTTGAGAATATATTTGTTTATACTTGCGCAAAACGTTACAGTATACACAAACGATATTTTTGCACTCCAGCGGTAACAGATACTGTTATGACAGTGATGTATGGAAGTGAACAATGGATGGTTGATGACTGAAATGAGGATAGACCGGTAAAGTAGCAATCATCTATAACTACAATAATATTGTTAACCAACCGGTCCGTTGTTCAGTGGTAACACTTCGGACTCTGAATGGAAGATTGTGGGTTCGAATCCCGGGGGAGCACAAAAAATATACCATATATATTTTCAAATTTGCTCTTCGCTGGGTTGAAAAATTCATAAACCTATACCAATGACCGGTGACCAAAGGTCAATGCAGCCTTACAGCAACTGGATCTTGCTTGAGCATTGACGCTTTGTAGTGACGACGACCAAGCTCGTAAAAAGGTCGATAGCTCAATTGGTAGAATGCTTGCATTCCATGCCGAGAGCAAGGGTTTGATCTTAAGGCTTACTCAGCCTTCACAAGAAAAGAGAACCAGCCCCCCGGGAGCTGGGAAGCCCCCACTTCAACTGAAAGTGGTTGGTGTGAGGCCGGCTTCCTTACCCGTAAAAATAAATAGGTCCCGAATCGCCACATGCGACCCCTTCAGCGATAACACAGGCAAAAAGTTACACTATATGTGTAGCTTAGTTGCGTTTGCGTGGTGTAGAGAAGAATGGATTTCTTACTTCTTTACTGTAAGAGTCCCTTAGTAGAATTTGAAAAGCCACTACACAAAAATTTCAATACAAAACTGCGTACAAAAAGATTTCACAATGTCATAAATGAGGATGTCATACATGTATTCGATTTATCGCATCCAAAACGTCTCCAACATTCAACATCAAATTTGCTAAGAATCAGGTGAAATTTTAACTGGAGACCAGCGATATTTTCAAAGCCCTTGAAATCTATTTTACTCAATAAGATCACACATCAAACAATTTTTTACCTTAAAATTTTCTATCAATGCTTTGGAATCGATTCCTACAAGTTTATGCTTTGAAACTCTTCAAAAGAAGAGCTCAAAATAAACATACAAATATTTTGATAAATGTACGCTAGATACGAGTATTGTTCTTTCGGTTTTTAACCGTGGTCCATAGCTACTTTCTACTTTTTGTTTCTTCTTTTGTTCTTACGTTTGTTACTACATATGTAAGTCATTAGCAAAAGAAGATAAAAGAAGAAAAAATAATAGAACACATCTCGAAAGAGCAATATCAAGCATCTGAATCCAACCGTGAAAGCCTTAAAACTTTAATGAAATGTAAAATATAACACTAATTTCTAAAGCAAATATGTTCTAAAGCTTAAATTGTTAACAAAACTCTTTAGAAAAGTTACTGAAATGCGCCTACCGTGGTTTATACGTTACGTTAGTCAACGGTAAAGTCTACGGTAAAGTCTACGGTAAAGTCTACTGTTAAGTCTACGGTACAGATATTATAATCGCTTTTTTCTTGTATCAAGCACTTTTACCTATTACAATAGCTACTTCCACGTAACAGTACAATCAAAACATTGGCATTGTAGGTAAAATGGCTAGCTAGTCGAAGTTGGCTTTAACCCAAGCGACCAATTATTGGAAAAATCTTAACTCTACGATGTTCAACACGGCGCTTGCACTGCAAAGTAATTTTCCTTTTAAAATCACATAGTTTGCTATGATTTGAATTCCCTAATCCCCACATTATGTAATTCAACTTGTCACAGGCGCCCATGCTTTTCGCAAAAAAATCACCATTACGTAAAGAAAATAAGAAATAGAGTTGAAACCGTTGCAAGCTTTGAAGCATAATTATCAAAATATTTCGTTGTTTATTTAAAATACAAATGCACATTTCCGCATTAATTTCAGATCCTATCGTATATGACTTGTTTTTCCTTGATTCGCACTTAAAAGTGTTTATCTTGTTACCTTTTTGTGAACATGTCGAATTAACGTAATTTCAAAACAATTTCAATCCAGTATGTTAAATTTTATCATCGTCACTTACATACAAGCTAGCGAGCTTTTATTTATCTAAATTTTTTGTTCACAAAATATAAAAAAAAGTAACCCTGAAAATGGTACAAACATTGCTTTAATACAAATCTTAACAATTTCCCTTTTTATCACCAGAAAATAATTGTATGTTGCAGGTTACAGATCTTTTTTTGAAGAAGGACTTTTTTTGAGGTTTAAAAAACAAAAGTTTTTGACAACGTAAATAGAATTTTGCTAAGCTTTAATTTTCCAATCTATTCTAGTGTTGTTAGAAATTGTCCCTCAGTTTTTTAAACTGACTGCATAAATATGCCTATAAATATTTTTTTACGTATTCAAACGCACTCCTAAGAATCCTTGCTTCATTAACTTACGTAAATTGTATGCAAGTCTGAAGAAAGTAAATTCATGATTCAAAACCGATTGAATAGTTTAGGGTTAAGGGATCGAATACTACAGACTCTGTGCAAGTTAGATATGAATTCTGAATTTTGAATGTGCGAGGGTGAGAATTCAAAGAAACGGCGACGACGTGAATCTTTGCTGGAAAAGTCGTAAAAATTGTTATTCTTCGCATATTTTATTGCAGATTTGGCAGATTTTATTTTAGACAGCTATCTACTTATACAAATAAAACTTTGTTTTCCTACTTATCTATTTAATGAACTTATTTTAATTGGGAAGCATCGCTTTCTTACGAAGCCGTAAAAACCAACTGGATAGTCGTTCAAAGCTACTTTTAAAACACTGAAAGGAAGGAGTGGGTGATTGATATTGCTTTTAAATAGAACAGGGCCATCTCGTGAAGTTAAAAGCAAAGGTACAGCAAATCAAATCACCAGGGCAGTAGCGTACCGGGGCGTAGTCATCGATCACAGTCCATGGCTATGGTGAGAAACATTAACATATTCGTCTCCTTAGTGCTTGTTTGTCTTATCTGCCATTTCATTCAGAAAGAAATGGCGGTTGATCTATGATGTTGGCGGCTAGGGTTTGTTAAAGTGAAATTGGTTTTATGATTTAGTTTTTTATGTCCATGTATATATTGTTATTTTTATTCTTTGATTTAAAAAATGTAATTTGTCATGTATGTTCCTTGACTTATAGGTTGTTATGCGGCTGACCACCCATAATATAAAAAATTGGTTCACTTTGCCAATGTCACCCCTGTTTCAGGGAAGGGTGGCAAGAGTTGCAAGGCTTATGTTCATTTGAGATTGGGTTTTTATATTGTAGGTCCACATGCGGCATGTGTTAGCGCGAAATTATACATATCTGCTTATGGGAATGCATTAAGTGTAAATCTTAAATGATATATATCTTTGCAGCTTAGATTAGATAAGATTAGATTAGATCATTCAAAGATTACCTTTCAATAAAATTGTCTTAAGAATTATAATTTTTTTACACAATCTGAGCTAATAAAAAACGTCAATCACGATAATGTGAGAGTTGTTTTAAATATTTTTACAATCAATTTCCAGTTTTCATGGGACACATAGGTGCCATAAATTACCTGCTTTTGTTAAACTAATATGTGAAGAGGAAAACAATTAATCTGCCTGGCCAGAAACAAGTATTATTATCTATAATCTATAATCTAAGTTGCAAGGATATATTCATTTAAAGCTCTCAGATGTATGCCCACAAACCAACACGTGTAGTTCGCGCTTACAAATGCTGAATGCGTACTTACAATTAAAATCCAAACCTCAAATGAACAAAAGCCCCGCAACTTTTGCCGACCTTCCCTTAAACAGGGATGACATTGGCAAAGTGAACCATTTTTTACAGTATGGGTGGTCAGCCTCATACCAACCTATAAGTCAAGGAATAATCTAATAATAATTTATTATTAGATTATAGACCGGTCAATAGCTCAGTTGGTAGAGTGCTTGCATTCCATGTCGTGAGCTCGGGTTCGAATCCCGCCGAGGCGAGGGTGTCAGAAATGATTTCCCGTTTCGGTGTTTGTTTCAAACCCCAAAATAAAAATGCCGGCAAGGTTTACTCAGCCTTCACAAGAAATGAGTACCAGTTCTCTCGGGAGCTGGGAAACCCCCACTTCATCTGAAGTGGTTGGTGTAAGGCCGGCCCCCTTACCTGTAAAAATAATTAGGTTCAACTCGCCACATGCGACCCCTTCGGGGATAACGCGGCAAGAAGTTACACTATATGTGTAGCTTAGTTGCATTGCATTATTGATTATTTTTATTAATAATTATTAATTTTAAAATACTCGATGACAGATGTTGAACCAGGGTCAAAGTTATGGTCAAATGACCCAGGCGGGGATATAATCAGCGTTATTTTATTCCAAATGCTCTAGAAAGATCAGCCACTTGAACTCCTGGGCCGTAACACCGACATAAGACAAACAAGCCGTAACGGGGCACTATGTATTACTAAAAGCTAATTTTGAAAAAGTAAGCCATCGCTCTGATTGCGTAATTGAGAGAGCTTCTTTCTCTTTACCCAAAGTATAAAACTTAACATTTGAACTCAACCACCAACAAACATATGGAAACTTCAACACTCTCTAGAGACTCTGCTCTAGTTTCCATAGATTTTTTTGTTAGACGCTGTGGTGAAACTTGGACGTCAAGTTTTATACTTGGATAATGTTACCTACGGGTCAGCGTCTAATAACGCAGAGGCAGTGCAACCGCCAACGTTACCTCTCAAAGAGTTAGACGCTTGTTACCTAGTTTAGATTGTTCCAAACACCAAACTTCGTGCTAGAATATTTATAACATTGTTAAAAGTAGATAGGTTTCGTTAACTTCTTGCTCACAAACTAGAAGCCCCTGATTTTTTGGTTTTGTTGTTCTCTAGAATTAACTCTTCAGTGTATTGCAAATTATTTTTCCTTTCGTTTTTTTGTAAAAATTGGCGTTCATCATATCAAAGCGCAATCCATACTTTGATCTTTACCCTATATTTTAGTTAAGCTATGTATACATTTAAGATTATTATTTTGTCGGTGTGATGGCCGTGGAAGTCAAGTCACTGTTCTTGACTAGCGCATGGAACAAAATACGTTGGTTCGAATCACGTCTGGCCCATTTGACCATAAATTTAATGCTGGTTCAACAGATGCTATTGCATACACACAACCTTCTGGTTTTGTATGAAGACAACAGCTGGCCTTGCAAAATAGGTTGGTGGATTTCATTCCTCTACACAAATCTGTTAAAAAAAAAATGTATTCCCACCATCACAATAATATTAGTTTGCGCTTACACATGCCGTGTGTGTACAAAAAAAATTGATTAATTGAACATTCACCCTGCAACTCTTACCGACTTTTAATTCCAGCTTCCAGAATGAACTTTTTTTTACATTATGGGTGGTCAGCGTCATACCAGCTGACATATCAATTAAGGAAAAAATAAATACTTCTGCAGGACATAATGGATGATGTGTTTCCGCGATCTCTGGTTTCAGCCAAACCACTGTCTAACGTTCTTCCACAAAGATATTATCTTTTGACTTAAATTCCATCGTCTCACAATTTTTTCCTGTATTATGAGACAGAAGAGCCAATATTTCTCATTTCTCATTATGTGGTCAAAATAAACTATGTTCAAATTTGTAGAATACACGTACGTTATAAAAATTTGTGTGATAATCACTTAGTTTTCGTAGAAGTGTACAAAATGATAAACATAATAAAATAACTGCATTTTATTGCTCCAAGAATTGTTGCAATTACTTTGGTATTTATGTATCTCTGAGCATTGAATTTCAGCATTCAAAATTTATGCAATTCTTCGTGTTACGAGTATTAATTTAATCTTAGGTATTTCCTTGGATTTACTATTTGTCCAAAGTTTTTTTCATTAAATACTTTATACATTAAACTCAGAAAAATACACTTATCAATGTTAAGGTACTGGTCTGAACTTAGCCTGACATTTTGTCAAACTACATAAAAATAATATAGCTCGCATAGCTTTAAAAATAAAAATAAATAAAAAAGACGTTTTGTGTCGTCTGTCATTTTTGTATGTAAGCTCTCTCTCTCTCTTGTACCGATCTCTGAACAGGAAGGTTGTGCTGCCGGCGCGTGTACATTTTGACGAATGTATGGCGTGTTAAAAAAACCACGACTTTGATTTTGGCGAGTTGTAGTCCTCTCCGGTGTTCCTCTTTTATTCCGGATTCCCAACCCCTTTCAGATTCCTGTCAGGTACAAAGACCATAAAATGTGAAAAAGGTACAACAGAACAGATAAACTAAGAAAAAAAGCTACATCATCTTTAATGATACATTTATGATTCTCTACCATTAGATTTGTGCTTAAAGACCACTAACAACTTTCACGATAAATAATTCCCTAGAAGCAATAATAATTATAAGATAAACGAAGGTTCTAGAGGGTTGTTTTGTACGCCAAGTATAAAGATCTACGTGTAAGCTCAACAACAGCGTTTAATAAAATATGTTTAGAAAGTAAAACGCTTACTGAGACGCTGTTTTAGTTTCCATAGTTATTTTGGTGAACGCAATAGTTGAGTTTTAATAGTGATAGTGTATACTTGGAATAGGTATAAGGGTCGATTCATTAACAGATATGTATGGAGAGCCTTGGCGGTCGATCCTAACGAGAACATTCCAAGAAACTATTATTCGTCTCTTGAGAAAATGCCCAGACTGGTCGGCCATAGAAAATACCTTACGTTCATAATTGTTACTATCCTAGCTTGTATTATATCTACAGTTTTTATATAAATCGATAATGACTACTTCAACTTTGACCGGTCAATGGTCTAGTGGTGACACTTCGGACTCGTAAATGAAAGGCTGTGGGTTCTAATCCCGGCGCAGCACAAAAAAAAGGAACCATTTATATTTTCAAATATGCTTGCTCTTCGCTGGATTGAAAAATTATAAATCCTGTACCAATAAAGGTCCATCCAGCCTACCAGCAAATGTGTATTGCTTGAGTATTGGTGCTTTCTACAGTGACGATCAAGCCCGTAGAATGCTCTTGAAGTGTGATTCACACAAAAACAGCGCTCACCAAATAAATCATCCTAATATTATTATTATTATGTCTTCTTTGTTAACATTATTTTCATCTTAATAACTAATCTTTAAAAAAATAGTAAATTATTTATATTTCTACTTATGTTCTATCAATCACAGCAGTACATTTATCAATTTGAAACTCAGCTATTTTTTTTTAATATTTGAATTTTAATCCGTTAAAAAGTCAATCTTTTAGTTTCAAAAGTATGTAGATCTTAGAAAAAACCTTACTCAGGAGTTGGTATGCGGCTGACCACCCATACTGTAAAAAATGGTTCACTCTGCCAATGTCACCACTGTTTCAAGGAAGGACGGCAAGAGTTGCAGGGCTTATGTTCATTTGAGATTGGGTTTTTATATTGTAGGTCCACATGCGGCATGTGTTAGCGCGAAATTATACATGTCTGCTTGTGAGAATGCATTTAATATAAATCTTAAATGATTTATATCTTCAGCTTACATAGATAAGATTAGATTAGATTTGAAATGGAAAGTCTCTTGATTTTACCAGTCCAGAAATCCTAAATCACCCTTATTCCCATGAAATTGTTGTTCTTATCTTATCGTCTATTTTTTTCTAGTTAATAAAATCAGTGACCTATTTTTGTTGTTTCCTTAGAGTGAGATAGCAAGATGTTGTCACAATACTTAATCGTGTATATTATGTTGTCAGTCTTTTCTGATAATAAAGTCCACATTAAGAGCGATGTAAAATATAGTCCGGGATAATGTAGTTTCACACAAGCCTCCCTTATCTTTTTATTGCTGTTGAGATTGGGCTAATGTGTTTTGACACTGAGCACAGCTTTATGTAGGAAAAAAGTGTATCGGTTTTGGTAAATTAAGAAAAAAATGTTAAGAAAATACAGTTTGACTTTGGTAACGATTTATTAATCTATTTAGGAAGTATGTTTCAGATAAAAATGATATAAATGGAATATGGAGACTTTTGGAAAAAATGTACATACACTACATGGCTTATAGGATTTTTGGATAAGTGAAATTTTGAGGTATGCTGTGATATCTTGAACTCAAAATAAGGTCTTAGAAAACGCAAACGCAACTAAGCTACACATATAGTGTAACTTCTTGCCGCGTTATCCCCGAAGGGGTCGCATGTGGCGAGTTGAACCTATTTATTTTTACAGGTAAGGGGGCCGGCCTTACGCTTACCACTTCAGATAAAGTGGGGGTTTTCCAGCTCCCGAGAGGGCTGGTACTCATTTCTTGTGAAGGCTGAGTAAACCTTGCCGGTATTTTTATTTTGGGGTTTGAAATAAACACCGAAACGGGAAATCATTTCTGACACCCTCGCCTCGGCGGGATTCGAACCCGAGCTCACGGCATGGATTGCAAGCACTCTACCAACTGAGCTATCGACCGGACTACTTAGGCTACTTTCATTTTCGAATGAACAAATTTATCATCAAGGGCGGTCCTGATGTGTGTAAGGTTGGCAACCTTTTGTAAGGACCGCCCTCATGAGGGATCGTGATACCGATCCGAAACGTCGGCTAGAAAATAGTGAGTCAACGGATTACCCGAAAACCTACCAAAATATATATTATATACGTATTGGCGCATGTGCTTGTATGGGATGCACTCCCCTGCTTTATCCAAATTTAGTGGTTTACTAATTAGTGTTAGATTAATTGTCCCCCCTTCCCCGCCGACCGCATTAAAGCCAAATTGATTTTCGTCTTCATGATTACAATTATGTTACACGTCAAGTCCAGATCGATCAATCTATTATTCTAGAAGCTTCCAAACATTTTTGTTTCGAAGTCTTATTAGCATTTTTTACGTTCTATTTCGGATCCGCTCGACGTTCGCGATCCCCTCAGCATACATTTATCTGTCCTGGGGTGGAAGTCTCATCACCACGGTATTCTTACCTAACTAGTATTGGTAATATTTGTATGAAGACTAATCAGCTGTTTAATTGCGACCATCTTGGATTGACAGGTCTTCATACAAATATTATATAAACGATATTCGGTGGGTAAAAATTACCGTGGCGGTCTCGACTACCCTCGATAGATCTTACTTAGGAACATTCAAAACATTTATTCCACGCTTCGGTTGTCACTCAACAGTTTTTCCTTCTTCAGTTATAGGGTAGTATGAGGCTGATCCCTTATACTGTAAAAAAAGTTCACTTTGTCAATGCTCTCGCTGTTTCAGGAAATATTTGCAAGAGTTGCAGGGCTAAAGTTCATTTGAGATTTACGTGTTATTTTACTTAAGTTCACATGCGGCATATGTAAGCGCCAACTTTTATGTCTGGTCCGTAGTCTAGTGATGAACACCTCAGACTCGTTAATGGAAGGTTGTGGGTTTGAACCCCGGCGGAGCACAAAAAATATACTAATTATATTTTCAAATTTACTCTTTGCTGGGTTGAAAAATTCATAAATCTTTACCAGAGACTGGTCACTGAAGGTCCAGCCTTACAGCAACTGGGTCTTGTTTAAGTATTGGCGCTTTGTAGCGACGACCAAGCTCTTAAACACCTCTGCGGTACTAAAACAAGTGTCATAGATCCTTACGGGGCTATTATCAGACATTTTAGTCGTCCGTTGAGCCCACGTTTGACAAACTAATGATTCATTTGTATGAAGGCCTGTCAATCCAAGATGGCCGCAAGTGAACAGCTGATTTTTCTCAAACAAATATTACAAAATTCGGTAGGTAAGAATGACCGTGCTGATGAAACTTCCAGCCCAGGCATCATTAGTTTGTCAAAGCGTGGGCTTAACCAACGACTAAAATGTCTTAGAATAGCCCCACACGAGTCTCTCTGGAGTCTCCCGCACAGAATTTCCTTAAAAAGTAAGTGAGTCTGCTAGCGGGCATATATTTTATATAAAACATTTAATTGTCATTTCCAACTATCTATGTTGGATATATTAAGTTGGTATAGATTATTCAATAAATTTTACGTCTTTTTTTGAATAGATTAAAATAAAAAACTTATTTGTTACAATTCACATGGGTTTTTATTATTTTTTAAACACTACCGGTTTCGGGAGAAGCAATACCTCCCATCTTCAGGTGTAAATATAAACTTTTTTGAAGTTTTTTTTTCTCACTGTCAGTCCCGTGCATTTGCCCCAGAGGTCTATACAGACAGACCACTTTGGGAACGACTGTGTTCAAGTAATAAGCTCAATCGGTCTCCCATCCCACTGTCCTAATTACTATCGACTGATTGAACACTTTAGATGCAAAGCGAAGCATTACTCCCGAGATGCAAGTCTGGCAAGAATTCCCCTTTGAGCTTTAGATTAAAACGAGACCTGAGAGAATTTTGGTTCTAAGCTAAATGTAAGATGTAGTTTCTAAGTAAATTTTATTTATATTGTATTCTTTGACTCTTTCTTTCCCAATGACCGGTCACCACAGGTCCATCCATCCTTACAGCAACTGGTTTGAGAATTGGCGCTTTGTAGTGACGACGCCCAAGCTCGTAAAAAGGTCCATAGAGCAAGGGTTCGATCTCTAGGTTTACTCATCCTTCACAAGAAATGAGAACCAGCCCCCCGGGAGCTGGGAAACACCCACTTCAACTGAAAGTGGTTGGTGTGAGGCCGACCCCTTTACCCGTAAAAATAAAAAGGTCCCGAGTCGTCACATGCAACCCCTTCGGGGATAACGCAGGTAAGAGTTACACTATATGTGAAGCTAAGTTGCGTTTTTTTAATTGCGACTTACAGGTTGGTATGAGGCTGACTATCCAGCAAATGTCCCCCCTGTTTCAGGGAAGGTCGACAAAAGTTACAGGGTTTTTGTCCATTTGAGGTTTGGGTTTTTATGTTGTAGGTTAACATGCGGCATGTTTAAGTGAGGACTTACACGTGTATGTGTGAGTGTGAACTTTCACGTGTTTGTTTGTGATCCAGGATTCTCTTCGCCTGTCTATTGCCTTTACTCTACAGCCACGTATGTCTGCTTTCACCGCATCTTCGATACACTGCCCATCCATTGCATTTTTACAAACCATAAGATGATAAAAAATAAATTTCTGTATTTTCTACAATCATGTTCAAGGCTGAGGCTTTATTTTTTTTATTTTTCACTGTTTTTATAGAATTTTTAGGTTTTAATTGTTACTGTTAAATTGTTAAGTGTTTGTTTGTTTAATACACTCAAATGTAATTAATTGTTTGTATTCCATGACTTATAGGTTGGTATGAGGCTGACCCCCCATGCTGTAAAAAATGGTTCACTTTGCCAATGGCAAGAGTTGCAGGGCTTACGTTCAGATTGGGTTTTTATATTGTAGGGTTCACATGCGGCA
Organism: Agapetus fuscipes; assembly: GCA_951799405.1. Taxonomy (NCBI): domain Eukaryota; kingdom Metazoa; phylum Arthropoda; class Insecta; order Trichoptera; family Glossosomatidae; genus Agapetus; species Agapetus fuscipes. The sequence continues at coordinate 15,377,659 of OX637341.1, forward strand.
TGTGTTAAAAAATAAAATGATACACGTCTGCTTGTGGAAATGCGTTTAATATGAACCTGAAATGATACATATCTTTGCAACTTAGATGTCTCAATCATCCTTTCATAGAAGAAAAAGACAATGCATAAAATAATTTCGTCAAATTTGAATTAGACGAGTCTGACTCAACACCGTTAAATCTGGTAGAGTAGCAAGCCAGTAGCGCTAACTCGTTCAAGATTATCCCTACATGCAATTTAGTACTTCCAAGGCATAACTGATCGAATTTGAATTATTTAACTAAACCAATTACAAAGTTGGTCGGCGAAAAGTTGGTTCGCGCAGAGCTACTCTGTATTTACCCATGGCAGGCATTTCAGATATCGGAATATCACGTGCTTCTGTGTACAGACGGAAAATTGCATTAGATTCGTACGTAGCATTGAATATAACGTAGAGGGGCAGAAACAAACTTACTATATTGATACATACTGTAATGATTTTACTAAGTTTTCACTTAATTTTAGGAAAGAGAAAGTGGGTGGGATTTTTCGGGCAGGTACTGTTAGTAGGGGTGAAGGACTAGGTATTTGCTTATTAATAATATTATTTAAATTGTATTGAATTTCGATGATTTCAAGGGCAATAAGTTGTCTGCATTTACACCCTGAGTGAAGGACATTTACTCCTGTTTTATCGAAGGAATGGTCCTTTTATATGCAGTAACAGTACCTGCCCGAAAAACCCCACCCACTTTCTCTTTCCTACCTTGAATTTTAACCCTTTTGTTTTTAACCTTAGTTACCCTCTGAATATGGACGGTTAAAGTCCGATAGCGCTTAGACATTATAAACTCAAAACATGTGAAAATAAAACAATGTTTTAAAACAGTTCTTTTAATTAAAATTAAAATTAATTTTCACTCTGTGTATGCACTTACTCTAGAAAAGTTCTCACTTAATTAAACTGCAATTTTTTTTTTAACAGAATTTATTTTAGAAGGCTTGGTTCACAATTTACAACAATTTTTAATCTTTGCGTAAAGCGGTATTCACGTTCAAATGTTGAATGCAACTACTCAATTGATGCCCTTTGCAGTCTGTATATATAGTTACAAAAGGGATCATTCTTGGATATTCCAGATCATTCGATCTCTCGCTACTTACATTATTCTTTGACTAATCAATTGGTATGAGGCTGAGTGCATACAGTAAAAAACGATTAACTTTGCCTAAGTCACCTTTTTTAGGGTGTTTGCTTTTTTTATGATCATTTTGGGCTTGGATCATCAAATAAATCATCCTTATATTATTATTATTATTTAAATGCACATGCCGCTGAAAATGCAACAATTTTTTGGCACATAAAAATTCACTTGAATTACAAAAGGCTGAAATTGATTTTTATTGAATTTCACGAAAGGGTCGTAAAATGTCTCCGAATCGTAATATTATTCAAAACTCCACAAAATAGCAACGCATTGAATTTTCAAGTTGCCAACTTGCGAAAACCCAATTCAAATAAAAGCAAAACAATTTTTCTTTGCACATCTCTCGGGCAATTTAATTAAAAACCTGATAGTATGCTGTAATGTTCTGAAGGGATATTTTTCTTTTGGTGTATACGAAATATATTGGAAAAGTCGTTTCCCCAGTAATGGAATGGCATTATCGTAGACCTGTACTCCAAGTATACAAAAATACGTTTAAGCACAACCTTAGAGTATTCCTCAAAACACTATAAAATCTTAAAGTCTCACCAGAGGAGCTTTTTCGTTTACGTACATTTTTTAGTAAACTCTACAATTGAGTTTAAGCAGTAAACTCAAGGTACTGGCAACGTTTTTCTTAGTACCCCTTTTGTTATTGCCAAATCGAATTTTACCATATTGCTTAATTATTCGGAAAAGTGAATTGATGCCTTTTCTTATTTCTGTACTTTCAATACTGAAAGCAACTTTCAATACTGAAAGCAACTTTCAAGTGCCGTTTTCAGAAATGCCTTTAGTTTCAGTATATTTGGTGTTATTTTCATTGCTTTAACTTTTTTTTAACTGATGAACTAACTTGTTTCAAACACTGAGTATAATTATTGTTTTTATAAGTTTTAAGTGAACTGCATTTTTGATAAGCTTTATTTCAGTTTACCCTTTCTGTAGTCTAGTGGTTAACGCTTCTGCCTCATATTTATAAGTTCGTAGGTAGGTAACATAATTATTTTTTTTAAATATGCTCTCCGCTGGGTTGAAAAATTAATATACTTCTACCAGAAACGGGTTATTAAAAGTCCATTCAGCCTTTCAGCAAATGGGTGTTGCTTGAGAATAAACGATATCTATTGCGACGACCAAGCTCACAAAAAGCTCTTCAGGTGTCACACAAAAATACTGCTTTGGTTTTAAAATAAATTGTGTTTTGTCCGGTCGATAGCTCAGTTGGTAGAGTGCTGGCATTCCATGCCGTTAGCTCGGGTTCGAATCCCACCGAGGATGTCAGAAATGATTTCCCGTTTCGGTGTTTTAAACCCCAAAATAAAATACCGGCAAGGCTTACTCAGCCTTCATCAGAAATGAGTACCAGCTCTCTCGGGAGCTGGGAAAACCCCCACTTCAACTGAAGTGGTTGGCGTAAGGCCGGCCCTCTTACCTGTAAAAATAAATAGGTTAATTTCGCCACATGCGACCCCTTCGGGGATAACGCGGCAAGAAATTACACTATATGTGTAGCTTAGTTAGTTAAAATACGAAAATTCATCATTTTCAACAAGACAAGCATTTTATAATATTTTCAAGACTGAAAATTTTGGAAACCTTTTTTATCATATTTTTCCAGCCATTGACCTTTTTTGATGGGTTTGAAGATCCAAATGGCAGCCGGCTATTCCTTGACGTTCGTTATTTTGAGATTTTTGACAGATCGCGTCAGGTGCGTCTGACGTTTTCGTATCGGTTTTCACAACAAAAGTAAATACAATGGAAAAACCTCAACCATCATCTCACATTTTCTGACCATTTTCCAATGTGTATTCTAACAAAATGAGTTGCTACTTTTCTTTAAGTCTTTTTTAATGATTTGGCTATTTTCGTACATTTAACATGATAATAAAAATGTAAAATAAAAATATTTGTTTCAAAATGTAGTTTTATTTTCACAATAATTTTATCTGCCTCAAGTACTTTCGACCTTCAAGATTCAGGTCATTATCAGGAATTTCTTAATTTTAAATTAAAATTTATTTTCACTGTGTGAATACACAAACCCTACAAAATATAATAATAATGTTAGGATGATATATTTGGTGAGCGCTGTTTTTTTGTAAATCACAAATCATTGCTTAGTGTTTGTTTGTTTAATATACTTTTATGTAATTAATTTTTTGTATTCCTTGACTTATAAGTTGGTATGAGGCTGACCACCCATACTGTAAAAAATGGTTCACTTTGCCAATGTCACCCCTGTTTCAGGGAAGGTCGGCAAGAGTTGCAGGGCTTATGTTAATTTGAGGTTGGGTTTTTATATTGTAGGTCCACATGCGGCATGTGTTAGCGCGAACTTAAGCATGTCTTCCATGGGAATGCGTGTAATATGAATCTTAAATGATATATATATCTTTGCAGCTTAGATTTAGATTTAGATTTTAGACAAATCAAGAGCCCTCTGCATGTTTGGTCTTCGCAATATAAAGCGCCAATTCTCAAGCAAGACCCAATTGCTGTAAAGCTGGATTGATTGACCTTCGGCATCTAGTTTTTGGTAAAGGTTTATGATTTTTTCAAGCCAGAAAAAACCAAAATGATTTGAAAATATCAATGGTATACTTTTGTGCTCCGCTGGGATTCAAAACCATTACATTCCTTTACGTGTCCTAAACGTTACCACTGGACTACGGACCGGTCAAAAAATACCTTGTTTCATAGTTTTGTATATTTACTTATTTTTAATATTTACCTATGATGTATGTGTGGTTTAAAGTCTTTTTCCATTTCTTTCTTTTCCATTATCGATATGTCACTTCACAACAAGAAGGTCGATGTTCAACTGTTCGGTCTCTTGTTTATTGACAGTGGAACATCAATTATTCAAATCTGAATAATATTCCAAATAGTCAGTCTTGCCAACACTACACGCCCCCATGATGTTACCATCATTAAACATAGTCGTGGAGCCAACGCGGCTTCACTCTTGCTCTCTGAGGTCTTGGATCCAGCTCTAATGGGGGCAACTCTGACAAAAGCTGTAGGTTTTCTGATGATGGCTGATCAACAATCAGCTCATCTCCCGGCGCCATCCTCAGATCCAGCACATGTCTTGGCATACCATCCACTTGTACAGTATTATCTGAAACAATGGCATCAACATGACCTCTATCCCAGGTTGTGGTGCAGCGCGCTCCTGGAGGCTTCACCAGCACCCGATCTCCCACCCGATAACGACACGACTCTTCCGTTTCCTTCACCACTGTTAAGGACGCTGGATGCCGCCATTTGTATGAGTAGACACTTGACGATGGCGCGTCTCGGCCCCGTGTCCCCTCACTAGCCAAATTATACCAGAAAGCTGCCATCAGTGGGGATATACCACTTCTGGCTGCCACTCGCTTTACTGTTCGGTGGTTACGCTCGACAATTCCATTTCCAGATGGGCGATAGGCCGCTCGAAACCGCTGCGCTACTCCCCAACGCTCACACAATGCCGTAACCTGTTGCGAGCGGAATGCGGTGCCATTATCCATCAATAGCTCGTCAGGTGGACCACGTTCTCGGAACACTTCGTCAAGGTTGCCAGAAATTTCACATCCGCTCTCCGTTTTAATCTCCCGCCACACAGCGAATCGTCCTGGACCACAATCAACAATAGTCAAGAATCGGCTTTTGCCATAATGCGTCACATCCACTGACAATCTACTCCAAGTCTTCTCAACAGACAATACTCCTTCTTCGTGCGTTGTAGGTGCTGGATCGATAGAAGCACATCGCTCACACGCTCTCACGCAGTCTTCAACCGCAGCCCTTGTCACTGAGGAATCGACCATCTTGGCCAACTGAAGACTGCGATCAACTCCAAAATGATGCATAGCGTGAAGACTCTCCACATTGGCCACACATGCCAGTGACTCCTTTGCCAGCCACCGTTGACACACCCTAGTCAGCACGTCAGCCTTATTCTTCTCCGACGGCACAAAAGTAACGGTGATCTCCAGTGCACATTCCCGAGTGAGGTCACTGAAAAGGCCAAGTCTTCTTTTGACCAGCATCTCACTGGTTCCTGACACCTTGGCTCGACAATCTCCAACAAGGACTGACCTTAACCAACGCTCGGCCGTCTTGGAGTCAATCATAAGCTCAAGTTTAGTTAAACCCCACTTGAGAGCAAGGTTAACACCTTTAATGGCAGCGTCTAACTCGGCGATATTGATGTGGGCTAGATCGGCACCTTTTCTAAGCCATGCTGCATCCTCTACTACAACGCCTTCAATCTCGACGACAGCTCCCAACGCCAGAGAGCTCGCATCTGTCCAAACTCTGCCACAGGTAGTTAATGGCACATTCCAAATACCACGCACTGGATCCTCTAACTGCACTCTTGCCACAATGTTACGAATGAAAGCGTTTGCTTTTGCGCCAACAGGATCCTCCCAACCTTCGCCTTCACCGACACGCTTAGCATAGCTGCACGCTACTCGCAGCCAACTACACACCGGATAATGGCCCACAAGCTGACCACAAATGGAAAATAACTCTCGCTTCGAAAGAGCCTTATCCCCAAGTGAAGGGAGCTCATTCCCTCGTCGATATTTCAGTTGGCCATCGCTTCTCCGCGCGATTGCCAACCCAAGGGTACGTTCGCCATCCAGCGCCTGCGGAACCTTAGCCTCCAAGCCATACCTCCTCAAATGTTCAGTCACCCTCTGCGCACTGACTACACATTCACTCACCAAAATATCGTCAATATAACTAGCAGTACCCCGAGCAACTGCCTCGTCCAAACTAAGAACATAGTCAAGGATCCGACTCATTATTCTCGGCGCACAATTAAGCCCGAACCCGAGACGAGTCAAGTGATAAGTCTGATTTCGGAACTTCACCGTCTGGTACGGCCATAAAGTTTCGTCCACCTCGATCTGAAGGTAAGCAGACTTCAAGTCCACCAACACGAGGGGCTCTGCCATCCGCCGCCACTCTCGCAACGATTGATCGCATGCAGCTGCATCAACACCTGGCCGACTTTCTACATGTTTATTAAGTTCGCGATAGTCCAACACAGGGCGAACTTTATGTTTATTTGCCTGGACGATCGCCATCAGAGGCAGCAATCCTGCTTGCGCCTGATTTGAAGTCGGCTTCAACCAGCCCTCCTCAATCCATCGCTGGACCTCGTCCTCGTAGGCTTCCTTACTTGGTTTATCAAAATTATTTTTATACGCGGCGACTCTGTTGGTTAGCTCTGGCGGCCCCACCTTCCACCTCCATGCAACTTTCCAGCGTCCATGTGTTCTATCGAACACGGCATCAAAGTCTCTATCTTCTATGTGATGGTTCTTTGTCCCTTCTACCGTTGCACCACACTCATTTTTGGCGAGAAAATTTTTTCCACTCGACACACAAACACCCTCCGCCACACTAATAAAATCCATACCCAACACTATGTCAGCCCCTGAAAACACCTTTTCCAGGAGTAAACAATCCAAGCTCACGGTCATCCCGAGCGCCTCCAGCTCAACGACCGCCCGTCCTGCACAAGAAATTCGAGAGCCGTCGACTGCTACGACGCTCTCGCAGGGCCTCGCCGACTTTTCTCCTGCCCACAAATCCGCCCTGACAATGGACCTCGAACAGCCCGTGTCCACTAGGGCTCTGACGCGCCTACCCTGTAGCCGCGCCTCCACCACAGGAAGCACCGTTAATTTTTCATGGAGGCTGCCGGCGCACAAGCCTCCTTCTGCCCGTTTCCCTTCTTTGGGCAATTCTTTAACACGTGGCCAGACTCCTGACAGGCCCAGCAGGTGACGGTAGTGTCCGTCCCACGCTTCAAACAGTCTTTTATCATGTGCGGACCTCCGCACCTGTAGCACTTCAAGGGCTTTTTTCTTTCTACAGCCACCGATGAAAAAAATGGGCTGCGATACTCGCAGATGAGTAATCGCGCTTTAGCGACAATAGTTGGCAGCGGTGGCAATCCATCCCCGGATTCCAATTGAAGGCGGAGCTCCCTGTACACGGACTCGGGCATCCCAACGACCAACGAGAGCGCGAGGATGTTATCACTCAGTTTAACTCCGGCTTGCGAAGCCAGCATCCGTAAATCCGACATGAAGACGTCGACTTCCTCTCCTGGCTGCCAGCGCCTTTGCAAGAAACGACTCCAAGCTGAGAAGCGTCTGACACCAAACACACAGCTGAGTGCTTCAGCCGCCTTCTCCCCGTCATCCTGTGTCTCTTCTGGCAAGTCAGCAAACCGATCAAACGCTGCACCTCTCAAGAAAGATGCCAAGCAACGAGAAAGATTTGTCTCCCCGTACAACTTCATCATCAATCGCAAACGTCTAAGCCACGGGTCAAACTCCCCGCCGACAAATGGCTCCATCACGTCCGCGAGTCTTGTAGACGAAATAGCTTGTGGTTTAAAGTCTTTTTCCATTTCTTTCTTTTCCATTATCGATATGTCACTTCACAACAAGAAGGTCGATGTTCAACTGTTCGGTCTCTTGTTTATTGACAGTGGAACATCAATTATTCAAATCTGAATAATATTCCAAATAGTCAGTCTTGCCAACACTACAGTATGATGTATGAAAAAGGTTATGACTCTGGATGAAATGAAAGAAGTATGCAAGGACAAGAAGAAGTGGCGGCTAATCTGCAATCCTGATTTGTAATGTTGGTTTATTAGTTTGCTACATTTTTTGCATAAGAAATTTTTGACTTTTTCTGTATAGATTTATTTTTAAGATTTTGTTGTTTTTTTTATACTTAAATGTTATTTTAATCGTATTCCTTGACTTATAGGTTGGTATGAGGCTGACCACCCATACTATAAAAAATGGTTCACTTTGCCAATGTCACCCCTGTTTCAGGGAATGTCGGCAAGAGTTGCAGGGCTTATGTTCATTTGAGGTTTGGATTTTATTTGTAAGTACACAATCAGCATTTGTAAGCGCGAACTACACGTGTTTGTTTGTGGGCATACATCTGAGAGCTTTGAATGAATATATCCTTGCAACTTAGATTATAGATTATAGATAGACCTGTTTTTTATGCCGACGCTACTTATTTTTACCGAGGCAAAATATATGGTGAATTACGTTCTTCTTTACTTAGTAATCCCCATTTAAAAAAATTAACAAAATGTTTTAAAATTTGATGGTAAATCTCCATATACTGACACAAAAAAGGTCATCTACATAAATTTATAACTATAATAATGATACTTGGTAAGCGTTTTTTGTTGTTGTTATAAATCATACCTCAAGAGCTATATGACTTCAACATAAGTATAAGGTATACTTATGTTGAACCTGATAACTAATTTGCATGAAATCAGGCCTACAATACTAAGATATCCGCAAGCAAGATTAAAATTTGAATTTTTCATGTTAAAATTTCCGTAGACATTAATTTTAATTGTTATTAATTTTCCCAAAAATTTCCCTCTTCCAAGTTTCACTAAGTTCACCAAGTTCCAGATGGTCTGGACCATAAATAGAAAGTCGGAAGTCTCAACACTTCCTACTTTCACTCTTACCCCAAACTCTTACTCTCTGGTAATCTCTCTGCTCTAGAAATATCTTTCCCTCGGAAAAAAAACTTAATTTTGATGCCGTAATTAGAAAGCTTCTTTTTCGGTTAAAGTTTGCAAAATTTGAAATTTTAAACCATTTTATAATCCCCTAAAAGCTTTAAAAGATAAACTGGGTAAAAGTTTTTTTTTTGCGTTGTCGTACTTTCCTACCTAGTTCCTTGACTAATAGTTTAGTATGAGGCGGACCTCCCATGCTGTAAAAACACTTTTTCCAATGCCACCCTAGTTTCAGGAAAAGGCAGCAGGAGTTACAAAGTACTCATCTGAGGTTCGTTTTTTTATATATTTTTGCGTGCAGCATGTGTAATCGAGAGCGAACATATTCCTGCTTATGGTCACGTATTAAATATTAGCTATTAATTTCAGGCTATTTTTCGAATTTAGATTATAGATTATAAAAATATCTACATAAATTACTGTTCAACAATAAAAATAAGGATAAAGTAGATAAATTGGATATGGGTGGAGTGTATAAAATTAAATGTAATGACTGTGAGGCTTTATATATTGGTGAGACAGGGAGATCAGTACGCACAAGATTTAAAGAACATTCCAGAGCACTCAGAGGCTTATCTGCATACTCTGAGATGGCAGACCATTGCATTGATAAAGACCATACTTTCGATATTACCAATGTAGAGGTAATGCACTCTGAGTGTGAAGTGAGGAGACTGATGGCTCTGGAAGCGTTGGAAATCTACAAAAATAAAAATAAAGACTTAGTGAATGTGCAGATTCCCTATGTTTCACCAATATTGCAATAATTTGTTTTTTATTTGTTATTACTATTATTATTTTTATTTAACTAACATATTTTATTTTTATTGTATTCAAATTTTTAATTTCATTATACCTAACAATAATGCATTTTTGAATCTTACATTTGTGTTTAAAAAAAAAATTTTTTTTTTGTCTATGAATTTTGCTTTTGTTTTGGAAAAAAAGTTGTTTTGAAAATTGTTTTGAAAATTATTTTATAAAAATATATTTGTAACCATTCTGCTCTTGAAGATGCCTCATTAGGCGAAAATATTCGAGCATAAACAAATAAAATAAAGTGAATTAAAACAATGTTTTACCATTTATATTTTTAAATATTTATAAAAATACGAATTAACCAAAAAAAAAACTTGAGTTAAAATCTTTGGCTAATAATATACAAGAATAGTTTCCCCCTTAGTATCATTCTAGCTTACATAATAGGTTTGAATTAATTTATTAATTTTACTAACGTTATGCCATAAAGAAACATAAGGCTTTAAAGGCTCCTCTGTTTCAAAAAAGATCAATTAAAGTAGCAGAGATAATTTTATTTTTCTTTTTAATGACGCTGTAGACTTTGAGCCTTGGCCTTCTTTAAAACTTCTTCCTGGAGGATTTCCTCCTTAAGCTTCTCCAGTTTGCAGCATGCAGAAGATGAGCTAAATCCTTGCTTATTTGACCTCTACATCTTTGTCTGGGATTTTGAAGTGGTATTTTGCCTCCCGGGGTGATCAATCATCATGTTTTTGGGAATCTGTTAGCCTGACATTTGGTGAACCTATCCTGCCCACCCAATCCTTTGAAGTCTTATATATGTAAATGTTAAATAACTGGTTGTTTTGTATATGCAGAGTATGTAGTTCTTCATAATGTTGTATACGCTTCTCCTTAACATACTTAGCTAGACCATATCTTTGGCGAAGCTATCTATAATCAAAGTTGCAAAGATATATTAACATTTAAAGCTTGTATCAAATACATGCCAGCAAGCAGACACGTGTATGTTCGTGCTTACAAATTCTGAATGTGAACATACAAATAAAAATCCAAACCTTAAATTAACATTAGCCCTGAAACTTTTGCTGACATTCCCTGGAACAGGGGTGACATTGGCAAAGTGAGCCATTTTTTACAGTATGGATGGTCAGCCTCATACCAACCTATAAAGAATAAAAGTAGAAAAAAGCAGAAAAACACAGGTATAATAATCGGTAATTCATAAGATGTGAACCTACTTTTAAACTATATAAACATCTACCTACCGGTGGCGAAGGGTGCCATACAAGCCGATTCCCATCGGTTTTTCGTTTAAAATGAGGCAAAAATGATAATAAAGTAGACTGCATAGTTTCAATGGGGAAAAAATACGTATTGTTTCTTTGGTTTTAAATGTATTTTTTTACTTTGTGCCTATATTTTTTAACTATTTTGTTGCATCATTTTAAAAGGGAAGCCAATGAGGACCGGCTTGTATGGCACCCTTCGCCACTGCTACCTTCACATATGTCTTTATTATAAATAAAAAAGAGAATCAAGTTAATTATTTGCAAGTTGATTTTCTCTCAGATCTTTATTTGTAACAACGCATATCAAGAATGATCATTGGTAAACCACAGGACTCACATGCAGTATCTGAGCACAATTACACATTTCCATGCAAACGCGATCTCATTCCGGACGATCTTCCCACTGGACACTATACTTGTGACTGAGCATTAACCTTGTAATGGCACTGTGAAACTTTCGCCTAGCACGAAGCTCTAAGCACTGCTCTGTTCCATTCCGCCAGTGAGATTCTAAATCGGTTTCATACATCTAACTTGTAATCGCATGGGTCAAGTCTTTCGTTTCCTCTGCATTACATTGCACTGCATTGACTCTCTAACTTCAAGAAGTGTAGCTCGTTTTACACTCGTAGATGGTTTGGAAAAATATCCACTTTGATTCTTATTTGAGCTTATTTTGCTCTGTGTTACTTTACCAGTGGGATTCTAAAGCGGTTTCTTGTACCTTTTTTGTAATAACATGGGTCAAGTCAAACTTTGCTTTGCCTTTCAAATTGCAACATTTAGTGATATTATTATTTCAAAAAATGTTATTGCATGAATGATTTTTTTTATTTATGCACTTCTAGAGCTGATTTTCATCTGCCCCATTGTTTAAGTGGAATTAAAGAGTTATATTTCTTGGCTTTGAAATCCTATCGGTTATTTTTTTATATGCAAGAGATATATTTAACGTTAGTTAAACTAATAAGGCACTCTTCTTATTTTTCAATTTATGCTGTTAACGATATTTTCACAACAAGTAAAGGTTTCTCCATGCCACTTTTTTCAGCACAATTATTATTTTTATTAAATTTTTAACAGAATTCAATTTAAGATACGTCTAATCTAATCTAATCTAATCTAATATAAGCTGCGAAGATATATATCATTTAAGATTTATAATGCATTCCCAAAAGCAGACATGTATAATTTCGCGCTAACACATGCCGCATGTGGACCTACAATATAAAAACCCAATCTCAAATGAGCATAAGCCCTGCAACTCTTGCCGTCTTTCCCTGAAACAGGGGTGACGTTGGCAAAGTGAACCATTTTTTTACAGTATGGGTGGTCAGCCGGATACCAAACTATAAGTCAAGGAACAGATACATATTAAATGGATTTCCATATAAAAACACGTATAAGTTTGCACTTACATTGCTTACATATGCTGCATGAGGATTTTCAACATAAAAACATAATCTCAAATAAACATCAGCATAAACCCTGCAACTCTTTTGGACCTTCCGTGAAACAGGGGCTACATTGACAAAGTGAAATGTTTACATAATGGGTGGTCAGCTTTAGACCAGCCTTTAAGTCAAGGAAACTATTCGTTTGATTTTTATCTGCGTTAAATATCTTTATAAGCGTTGATAAAAATCTTCGAGCGTTGATTTTGAAAATTGTTTCCTGCTTACTATTCGGATCACTAGCTTATTTATCGACCCATATAAATTAATGACATTATTCCAAATGATCTCAAATCCAATGTGATGAAATAATTAAGCTCGTATCAAATATCAAAACAAATTAAACTACATTCAGAAATGCCAGATCCCACAAGTTTAGCGACACCTTAACAATAGATTTAAATTAAATTTACATGCTGATGGTGATTCAAAGTCGTTACCAACTTTCTCTGGGTTGTGATTTTGTAATTGGGCATGTGAAGTGTGGAGAGCCTTTACGACCTGAAGTTTACACCGGTGTTGGACCTCACAGGGCCCCCTCTTGGGCGCAAAATACACTGCGGTATCGTGAAATCATGACGAGACAGTAAGTAACTTTCTGATTTAATTTGAATGGATAATTCATCATGATCTAGATGTTGATAAATATTTTCCAATAAAACAAAGTACTTGTTTTCACTATTCATTTAAATTTTCTAAAAATAACTCGGTCTTATAAATTCGTCTTTTGACCAAATTACTAAGGATTAGGGTTCATAAATATTTTGTCATGGTTTATTTATGGGTATTGTCACCTCGATTTTTGACGTTACCTATAACAAAATTAAAACTTATTCTAGACTAAATCATACCTACATAATTTAAGATCAGCGCTTAATTTCTCAACAGTATTTTTATGTTTCCATGCATGAATATATTGCAGTATTCGGATTGTTTTAATACTTTAAAAAATTATCTCATAATTTAATGCAACGACATACTTTTTAGAGACTGGATTTCAATTAATTTTATGCGTTTTTTGCAAAGAAAATACTTAAAGGAGTTTTTTCAAAATAAAAAAGTTTGTTATGACTTGGCAGATTTTTTTACTAGGAACTTTTTTCTCGTGAGTCAGGAGTGATGTCCTTAGAAACCAATGACGGAATATTATGCTTGCCGTTCCCTTAGCAACCTGTTCTGGCGACGACACAATTTTGTATGCCAATTTACGTGCGAGCCCCATTGTAATTGTAAAATAATAATAAACAAAACATTTTCAGAATTTTTCCAAACTTACATGTCATGAATAACTTCTAAGTTGTAAAAATAAAGTAATCCTCAATATTTTCATAAAAAAAATATAAACAGCTCTGTGCTTTGTTTTTGATTTTAGTATAAATAAGGATTTGGCGCGATTTTCTCGCTTTACGAAAGTTATTTTTTTAGTGCTACGCCACAGCCAGTCGTAGCGACGTAGACCCTTTCATCTACGCCACGGGTGTATCGTAGACCCACGCTCATTAGCTGGGCGGTACTGACGGATGTCCGAGCCGGGCTTTGTCGACTAATTGGTGCCAACTTTTGGGTCTTTCCTCTCTCCAAAGCTCACCCAACAATACATTACCTACACCTGTATTTTCAGAAAGCTCCTACACCTGGACTAATATTGTTTTGAAACCGAGAAGGATAAAGATAGGTCAATATTTTAAAATTCTCAATTTTTTTACGAAATTTATCTGTGTAAACTTTCTTACTTGGATTTAAAAACATATTCTTATCATTATTTTAATAAAATACCGGCAAGGCTTTGCTCAGCCTTAAATGAGTACCAGCCCCCTCGAAAGTTGGGAAACTCCTACTTCAATCGAGTTGATTGTCGAAAAGCTGCTCTCTTTAATTGTAAAAAATAAATAGATTCCACTCGCCGCATTCAAACCCTTCGGAGAAAACGTGGTGAAGAGTTAAGTGATAAGTTTAGCTTAGGAGCGTTTAAGCACAGCTATGTAAACAAACATAGATTTATATGAATTCAATTAGTTTATGATTAAGGGCATTGTTGACCATTCGTGATTTTTTGTTAACATTTTCTACCATATTTAAGACCCAGCTTTATCCAACTGAGTTTAAGTGGCTGTGGCTAACCTGAAAATAACTTTCTTCAAGATGTATATAAGGATCTCTTTCATCCAGTTAAGTCACAGGTTTGAAAAATCGGGACCTAAGACAGTGATGAACAAAATAATGGTTATTATTTGAAATTTTTGAAAATTATTTTGTAGACTTAAATAAATTATTATACATTAAATTGAAATCGCTTTTGTTAATTTTTTTCATTCTCCTTCCGACTCAAAAACAAAACAAAAACCTGTCGGTTTTACGGCCGTGGGGTCACGTCACTTGTTTGACTAGCGTATTCGGAACAGAATAACGTTGGTTCGAATCACGTCTGGCCCCTTTGGCTATAACTTTGATGCCATTGCATGCACACAAGCTTCTGCTTTCGCATGAAGACAACAAGCTAGAAAAAAATGTTCGGTGAATCGCATTCCTCTTCACAAATCTATTTTTAAAAAATATTTAAAATTGACCGGATGACTTTTTTTTACTAAAAAACATACATCCAATGTAGGTATATATTAATTAATCTAAAGAAAATTTAGGCAACTAAGATTTTTTTTTCCTTCAAATCTTATATTTTTCTTTAGGAAACCTAGATCCTTAAAGGTGTCGGTCAGCCGCATGATGCATTATTAAAGCGCAAATAAAAGCTCTACAGGAAAAAACTTTCTACGCAAGCCAAATCTCATTCGCGGACTTTGAACTTTGTACATTCTTTATGAGTTCGTACGTGCCTGTAGCCAGTTGGGACATAAATAAAATAATGCGAAATAAAATCAGTGGGCCGTGAGTTGGGAAGCCATCTCGTGAGGTGTTGGGAGAAAAGTATCCCTAGTATAAAACTAAACGTAAACTCCTTTCAATTGCGTAAATAGAAAATTCACTAAAGATTCAACAGCACTCAAGTGAGTAATTTAGTTTTCATTCATTTGTCTTCTTTACACGATCAAGGAAATTTTTGTAATGTTTGATACTAGGGTAAGAGAAAAACAAAAAGAAATACTTGTACACTGTTACACCCATCAATATTGAATCATTCCCCACTGACAATAAATATATTTGCAGAGTTTTGTTGCCAAAAAGTTTTTCTTCTTATTTGTTACAGTGTCATTTCAATAGGAGATCATCGTAAATGGTTGTGCCAATAAATTATCTAGCTAATTTTGGAGATTTATCCTGCAACGCAATTTCTATCTGTCCCACTGCATCAATCTTCTAAACTAGCCGTAAGATTATTTGGCACAACCAAATACGACATTAGAGTGATCATCCCAAAATTTAGTTCCTTGAATTTTATATGTATTAGAATGAAAGTGACCCCCATTTTTTGCAAAATTTGTTCATTACTGTTTAAGGGAAAGTCGTTGAGAGTTGCAGGGTTTATATTCATTTGGTTTTAGGTTCATATTTTTTGAGTACGCATATCACATATCTTGGACCGGTTCGTAGTCCAGTGGCAACACTTCGGACTCGTAAATGAAACGTTGTGGATTCGGATCCCGGCGGAGCACAAAAATATACCATTTATATTTCGAATGTGCTCTTCGCTGAGTTGAAAAGTTCATAAACCTTTACCAAAGACCGGTCACTGAAAGGTCCATCCAACCTTACAACAACTGGGTCTTGCTTGAGAATTGGCGCTTTCTACAGCGACGACCAAGCTCGCAGAGGGTTTGAGGTGTGATACACACAAAAACAGCGCTCACCAAATAAATCATCCTAAAACTATTATTATTATTATCACACGAGTAACATAGCTTGTGAACTTTTATTGCACTATTACTTCTCATTAATGAAGGTTGAATTGTGGATCGATTGGTTCCAGGTTAAAGGAGTAAATTATGGTTGAAGAACTTTTGAAAATAATTTGAAAACAAACCTCTTTTTAAAGTGCTTTGATGACACTGGAATGGCACAGAAAGAAAAATGTGTATATATTGTTTTTGGGGTACAGTTTCAGATATTAAACTTTTGTTCAAAGCTCGCTTGTTTTGTATCACACTTCTTTGTACAACAAAATACGCTATCAATTCTGAATGCTCTCTAAATCACACTTCCCTTTTATGTCCCCAGAACGCTAGGTACATGGCTTTTGTCCTATTGTTTATACGGCCAGTGACATCTTTTATATTAAAACGCCCGAACAATGGCTTGATTGTCCAGCACATGTGCTCTGGGTGTTTTAATATGGAACGCTAAATTTACCTCCTCTTACTGATTGCCTCCTGTGCCACAAGTATTAAATCTGCGTTCAAACGCAACCGCAGCGTTACCAAAATTAACTGGAAACTAAAAAACTCAACAGAAGAGTTTTCTGAATTTCTATACATATTTTCTTAAACGCTATGGATGAGTTTTAACATAAACAAATACGCTTGGTATACTGATGACACTTTACGGCATTGTTTAATATTTTTTCATTGCCTTTTGTATAATATTTGCAGGGCTTATTGTTGCAATATTCACCAAAAAAATGGGATATTTTTGTGGAAGGCAATATTTTATGAATGATACTATGTAACAAGTTGGTATTCAGCATTTTGAAATGACTCAAAAGAGCTATGAATTTTATATTTTCAATCTTGATTTCAAGAATTAATGCTCATTCAACCAAAAGCTACCTACCTTTCTACCTCATCCATGTTTTCTACTTGATACTTGATTATTTGATATATAAAATCCTTCTTATCAACATAAAGTAAAGATGACGTGTAAAAGTTTATTTCCGTGAAATATTAATGCATATTATGACACAAAACGTTTGTACTTAATAGTTATACAATTGTGGCAGCACTGGTCAAGTGGGCAGCACCCACCGCAGTGCACACACATCAAATCCAGCGCATAAGCAATTAGTCATTGCAAGTCATTAACGCATCTCGCACGTTGAACGACGCGTAGCGCCTTCCCCCGGTAAGCAAGCGAGGTAGAACACAAAGGGCCTGAATGCTGTGTCATCTGCCAATGTATCAGGTACTTCAATAAAAGAACATTACATAAACTTGTCTATTAATTAACTAACTAAACATAGCACCAAAAGCAGTTCCTAATCGTTAAACAATGAAAAAAAGATACAAGTTATCTATGTCACACGTCAAAAAATAGGCATAAAGGAACAACGATCTTTGTTTGAAAGTTCTCGTTGACGGTTGCGTGGAAACTGATTATTAAAGGAACCTCCCAGTTTTTTTGGCACGCCACGACTTCAATGCTTCATCTTTCACTTTATGCAAAAATTTTACATTTGCATTTTATTTATCGAAGTTCGATATAAAAATAAAAAAATAAACAAATGGATCAATACAAAACAGTATATTACGCATTTAAAACAGCTAATGGAATAGAATAGAGTGGCTCTACATCCTAGACTCAAGTGTCCGGAGAATAAACAGCACAAGAAGCTAGCAAACACTTTCAAATACTGGAAGAACGAAAAAACCGTATCACCTCGTTTTAACTCAACCACAGTATTTACAAAAATACGTATAGAAGCTAAAGTAGCGCTTTTGGCGAGCGTTTTAGTATCTGAGTATTTCTGGTAAACTATGCAGTTGAGTTAAAGCGTAGTAGGTTGATTCTTATATTTACTTAGGCTTCATTAACTGCCCCCTGTGTATTGACTATACTCAGTTGAGAGAGCTGTTGGCACTCTATAGTTTATATCCACGGTTAAAAGTTAATAAGTCATAAACGACAAAAACTTAATTGTTTAGGAGAGCAGTTTAAAGTCTGAGATTGCAGAAAAATGGCATAACTTTTTTGGTTTTTTATCATATCATTAAAATCAAAATAGCTCTAAGATTAAAAAAAAAATAAAGGCATTTATCGGCATTCCTATTCATGTGGTTTTTCAATGCTTTACGATTTTTTTATGTCACAAGCGCCTTTAGGATATAAAAATTCCAAAATATTCTTGGTTACACCAAAACCATATTTCGAAAACGTAGTTGTTTGTTTGGGTATAAACAACAACAAAAATCATTGTAGAGTTAAATGGGAGTGAGCGCATTAGAAAGAGCGAAAAGTTTTAAGTAGGATCTATATAAGTATATATATTTTTATTTATTTAAAAAAATAGATTTGTGGAAAAGAATGCAATCCACCAACCTATTTTACCTGGCCAGTTGTCTTCATGCGAAAGCAGAAGCTTGTGTGCATGCAACGGCATCTGTTGAACCAGGGTCGAAGTTATCGTCGCGGGATTCGAACCAGCGTTATCCGGTTCCAAATAACCTGTCTTGATCCCCGCGGCTATAACACCGACTATATAATCTATAATCTAAGCTGCAAGGATATGTAAGCATTTAAGGCTCATATTAAATGCAAGCCCACAGACAGATACATGTAGGTGTGCGCCCACACATTCTGCATACAAATAAACTAAACCTCACATGAACATAAACCTTGCAACTCCTGCCACCTTTCCCTGTATCCGGGGTGGCATTGGCAAAAGCGAACCGATTTTTACAGCACGGGGGGTCAGCTTCATACCAACCTATCAGTCAAGGAGCTTAGGATAGCATTCATAACTCATATTTGACCAAAAGTTGCTTATTCCCTACTTCCTTTTAACCGTCGTTATGGAGAAAGTACTGAGAGATCTGCTTTACTCCGAGAATTTACCGTCAACTGCGTGAGTATAAAAAAGTATGGAATATAGAGCAGCACTTGCAGTGATTGATTCAGTTTTCATATATTTGTGCAATTTACAAGATCGAGGGGAGCTTACAAAATGCTTTATACTTGGAGTAGATACTGTTTTTTTCCAATAAGGCCGAATCAATACGGAATAAGAAGAGAATGAATAAAAAGAATGAGGGAAAAAAATCTACTAAAGGTATTGAGGAAGTATGTAAAGGGAAAATGAAACGCTTTAAAAGTGTGACGGATAAAAATGTAAGAGGCTTAAGAATTACTGGATAATATACAAATTCAAGTTGAAAAGGGATGTGATGAGATAGTATGGGCATGAACAAGTAGAAAAAAATAATGAAGATAAAATAACAAAGCGATAATACAGATAAAGTGTGAAATGAAAAATACGACAAAGTACGACTTGTTCAGGTTGTGATACACAGATTAAAAAGGTAATAATAAGACGAGTAATATTAGGATGATTTATTTGGTGAGCGCTGTTTTTTGTGTATCACACCTCAAGAGCCCTCTGCAAGCTTGGTCGTCACCGTAGAAAGTGACACCGCAAATTCTCAAACAAGATTCAGTTGCTGTAATGCTGGATGAACCTTTAGAGGCGGGTCTTTGGTAAAGGTATGTGATTTTTTTACCCAGCGAAGAGAATATTTGAAAACAAAGTAATTTTTTTGTGCTCCGCCGGGATTTGAACCCACAACCTTCCATTCACGAGTCAGAAGTGTTAACCAATAGACTACGGACCGGTCAGTGAAATGCATTAAGAATAAAATAAATTTACAAGTATTGAAAGAAATTGAGGCTATTTTTCAGAGATTCTGGTCACCACTAGTAGAATGGTAACTAAGTAGCAGTTACTAGAAGGCATGTTCTGTAATGATTACTAAAGAAGATCCGTATAGTAAAATTGTGTTCAAACAAAGTTCTTTGAAGAACTTTATTTTTGCAAAATAAAGGAATTCTAGCCTCATATGAATCTTCCCGCCTTACGTCTTCATCTTTGAATTCCGTTTATTTAGCACACAAAGCATTAGAATGAATAATGTATCAGCGTGAACCTTAGGTAAATTTACCAGAGCGAACCTTTGGTAAATTTACCAGTGCGGTGTTTACGTAAATTAACACGAGTCTCCCTCTACGCCACTCTTATGATCGCTCGCGAAATGAAGACAAAGCTTGCGAGGCCGCAAGTACGCAATAAAATATGTCAGACAATTAGTGCAAGTATTTGAGACCGTTTCCCGCCTCACCAAAGAGTCAAAATGCGGTAGCCTTAAAGCCTTGCCACATATTTTGTCAACATATATTATTATGAATATTTCTTGGCTAAAATGTGGGTATAAGACTCACCCTCCATGCTGTTAAAAATGATTCACTTTGCCAATGACACACCTGTTTCAGGGAAGGTCGGTAATAGTTGCAGGTTTTGTGTACATTTGAGATTTGAGTTTTCCTGTTGTAAGTCCACATGCGGCATTTGTAAGCGTGAACTTATACGTGTCTGCTTATGAGAATGCATTTAATATGAATATATTTGCAACTGAGATTGAAGATAATGCTGTAAAAAAATGGTTCACTTTTGCCAATGCCACCGCGGTTTCAGGAAAAAAAATAAACATTGAACCGGGAAATCATTCTTGGTAGGATTCAAACCCAAGCTCTCGGCATGGTAAGCAAGCACTATACCAACTGAGCAAGACTTTTTTTTATAAATAACAAACAAAAGTTTGATTCGATTACATAGGAATAAAGACAGTAAAGGTCTACCCATTTTTTCAAAAAAATAATAACTAGAAAACACTATTTAGGAACCAATTAAATAATGAGAGTCTTTGATAATAAAAAGGTAGCACATGCTTACACTTCTCTATCGAGTATGACAGTTAAATTTGCATGCTAGACTATGCAACTTAAATTACATGAGATAAAATACAATTCAATACGAAGCTTAATTTATGTCTTTGAATTTTATGAGCTCATTTCAATGCCAGTAACTGCAGAACTAAGAAAATAAAAATAGCATAAAACCTAGCAAGGCAGTATGCAGATGAAACTTTTTTCTCTCTCTTCTACACTTAAGAAGAAACTCTGAGATCGAAGACTGAATAAAAATTCCCTACTTACTCACAAAGTTGGAGCGTAATGTCTGCCGAACCGAAATGGATAACATCTGAATGCAAACATTGAGCGTTATTTGCCTCTATTAATTTTAATATTCACAGCACCTGATCACTTGAAAAGAAGCATCAAAGATTTATTTAAAAACAAAAATAATAATTAAAATTTGGTAGTCCATTCACTGGAAACGATGCATTTTACAAAATGCACAATCAAATCCGTTCATTTTAAATAAATATGTAGTGTAGGAAAATAATATGTAGTGGTATTTTGTTATTGGCTACTAAGGAATCTAATCAAAAAGAAAAAAAAAAGAAAACTGTGACTAGGTTCCCTCGTCCATAATATATACATCGAATTCGAAAAACGCTTTTGGTGTCCATCAAATATTTTTCAATCACTTTGCGACTAAAAATCTACTAACAACTCGTACGCTAGGAAATGATCAAATAAATTTGATATCCAATTTCTAAACAATCAATCGTTTTGAAGGCTGAGGATAAATTCTGAAATTTTTTAAATGATATTATGTTCCTCTTTTAAACGCATCTTCAATACTACCATCATTTCAATTATAGATTACAAATTATTTTTATTTTAGAGAAATTTCGACCGTTACCTCTCAGATTAACGATTTTCAACTAAAGTTCGTTCCCTCGCAAAGCTGGTTTCAAAGTAACTAATTTTTTTTATCGATAAAGTTTATTTATTGTTAAGTCTACAGAATCTAATCCAATCTAATCTAATCTAAGCTGCAAAGATATATATCATTTAAGATTTATATTAAATGTATTCCCACAAGCAGATATGTATAATTTCGCGCTAACACATGCCGCATGTGTACCTACAATATAAAAACCCAATCTTAAATGAACATAAGCCTTGCAACTCTTGCCGTCCTTCCCTGAAACAGGGGTGACATTGGCAAAGTGAACCATTTTGAACCAAGTGAACCGATTTTTTACAGTATGGGTGGTCAACCTATAAGTGAAGAATGAAGAATGAAGTTCATTATACATAAAGGTCTAATTTTCGTACATTAAAAATACAAAATTTTATTGTTTAAAGATTGAAAAAAGATATTGCGTCTGAAAAGGCCAGTGGTAAAAATATTTTTAACGTGGGTTCATAATATAATAGATTGTTCTAGAAGTTAGTCAAAATTATGTACTCATATACATCGAGCGAGTCTTGACTGAGCCCTGATCCTTGGAGGCTCATTTTTTTGGATCACAGTTGGTGCTCCGGCACACAATTGGCTTGGTGTCGTCAAAAACAGCCATGGACTGTTGATTGGAAGTCAGACGTTCATATTAAAAGTTTTAATGAAATCGTATCTCAGCGACAGTAAAATTTCATTTGGGCACTCGATATGCCTTATTTTCATTTGGGCACTCGATATGCCTTATTTTCATTGGGGGCACTTGAGATGCCTTCTTTCTGGAGAAATTCTAATAAAACATCTTACTTTCCCAATCAAATATTTCCCCAATAATTTTTACAAGAATAATTCAATTCGTAGAGTTTTACGATTGCTTCCATCATGGAAATCTCCATTGACTTTGTTAGCTTTGAATGTTCATAGATTTATTGTTTTCTTATTTTCTCCTCATTTATGTTTTGTTAAATTAGTTACTTATGCCAGTGTTATGGCCGAGGGGTGCAAGTCGCGTGTTCGACCAGCGTATTTGGAACAGATTAACGTTGGTTCGAATCACGTCTGGCCTATTTGACCATAACTTCAACCCTGGTTCAACATATGCCATTGCAAGCAAACAAGCTTCTGCTTTCGCAAGAAGATAGAGTAGTAGTTTTGTCGGGGTTATAGCCGCGGGGGCCAAGAGGGCTGATCTTTCTAGCGTGTTTCGAATGGAACAACGTTGGTTCGATCCCCGCTTGGGTCACTTGACTTTAACTTTGACCCTGGTTCAACAGATGTTATTGGGTAATTATTATTGAATAATTCATTAATAATTAACAAGAATGAATTATTAAATTATGATATTAATACCTGTTTCTGGCCAGGCAGAATAGGTTGGTGAATTGCATTCCTCTTCACAAATCTATTTTTTTATAAAAAAAAAAAAAAAAAAAAAAAAAAAAAAAAAAAAAAAAAAAAAAAAAAAAAGAAGACAACTGGCCATGCAAAATAGGTTGATGAATAGCATTCTTTTTCACAAACCCATTATAAAAAAAAAATGTCACAAACAAGGGCCTTTGTAACACCAGCGCTAGTTTGTGGCATTATCCGAATTGCACAATAGACAGCACGAGTGTTATAATGGCTAATTACGTGCAGTGGCATGCGATACTTTTGTTGTGTTTATTGGTTGCGGTAAAAATTATATTATCTTGGATTATTTTTCTTTCAAACTTTCTGATTTGATTTTTTAAATAGGAAAGAATATTGAGTTCTCCAACAAATTAACTCGGTGGTTTTAGATTAAAATAGTCATTAGGTGCATCGAATATATCGTGGATTTTTTGTTTGTTTGCCTAATCGTTTAACTATTCCAGCATCACATTATTAGGTGTGGTAATATTGTCTTTTCATGCCATATAACAGAATATGAATTTTTTTTTTTTTTTTTTTTAAGGAATCCTGTGCGGGAGGCTCCCCAATTCTTGAGAGTCTTGGGGGTCTATGTCACCCTGGAAGGGTGCCGCAGAGGTGTTGCTTGAGTTCTTGGTTCTGTCGTGAGGCGCTGCAAGGAAGTGGTGATTGATGTTGGTTTTGAATAAAACCGGATTAAATTGGGAAGGGAACACAGATACTGGTAGACCATTCCATAAACGGGCAGTTTGGCAAAGGAATGAGTCATGAAAACGCCAAGTTCTCATAGTTTTGAGATCGACTGCAAAGGGATGAATGAGAGTCGTACTACGAGTTTCCCTTTCTAAAAATGAGAGGGGGAGGGATTAATAAATGGATCTCATTAGAACAAGCTCCGTGGTAATATCGATAAAAAAGACTGAGCATTCCAACCTTTCTTCTGTGCTGGAGCGGCTGCAGATCGGATGTCAGAGAAGGATCATTGATCAACCTCACTGCCCTCCTTTGCACAGAATCAAGTTGGTCACTCAACTTCTTGGACATACCACACCAGAGATGGCTACCATATTCGATAATGGGGCGGATTTGGGATTTATACAGAGTCAATAATTAGGCTGAAGTAAAAAACCTACGAGCTCTGTATAATATGCCGAGTCGCCGGAAAGCGGAAGTTGTGCGAGACTCAATAGCATCATGGTATTTTAACTCTGATGACAGAGAAACACCAAGAAGATTTAAGTGTTCATGGTTAGAGAGGGAGACATTGTCGAAAGTTGGGAGATAGTTGTTTGGAATCCTCTTTAAGGATATCAGACATGCTTGAGTCTTTTTGATGTTGAACTCTACAAGGTTGTCAGTGTCCCAACGGCTGACAGCCCTGAGATCTGTATTGATCTTTGAAGCTAATGATTCACGAGCAATAGATATCGCTGAACTATTTGGGGGCTTTGTAAAAGAGAAACCGTCATGAATTGTACTGTCATCGGCATAGCAGTGGATAGGAGCACAGGATAGTAAGTCATTGATGTGCAAAAGAAAAAGTGTCGGAGACAAGACAGAACCTTGGGGGACACCGGAATTGATTGGAAGCAGAGCTGATTTACTACCATCAATGACTGTTTGGATAGATCTGTCTTTAAGAAAGCTGGAAATCCATTCTATGAGGAGGAGGGGAAGTCCAAATGATGACAATTTATTATGGAGGCTGGAGTGCCAAACTCTATCAAAAGCTTTGGAAATATCAAGAGCAACAGCTTGTGTTTCACCCATAAGATCAAGGCGTTGGCCCCAGACGTGTGTGACATAAGTGAGAAGGTCACCGCTGGAGCGGTTACGGCGAAAACCGTATTGGTGGTCGCTAAGCAGTTTATGGGTTTCCAGATATTCCATAAGCTTATCGTTTATGATCCTTTCCATGACTTTTGAAAGTCCTTAATCCTTAATTAACTCTTTCTTTGTTTCAGTTGCTGATGTTACAACAGAAAATAAATTAAAATATTTTAATTTTTCCATTGAAATTGAAACATAACAACTGAAAAATAATGTGATTATCATAGAGCGAGGAGATCCTTAAGATTAAGTGGGTGATGTAATAAAAAAGTGAACAAAATGATTTTGGTCAAATGCTACAAAACGTTTAAGCTTAAAATATATTTGTTTTAAATTTTTAATACAAACAAATATAATGTAGCTTATTTTTTAATTTACGTGTAACAAAAAGACAACTTGAAGAAATCAATAAAAGAAATAACTGTTTTTTGTTTTTAATTTTTCTTAGAAAATGTAGTTTTATTTTAACCCTTGTCGTGTCAGTGATACAAAAAAATAAGATCTTTTTTTAAGATTTAAAAAAAAAATCTAAATTTGAATAAATTTGTCGGTGTCTGATTGGCTGAGCTATGCCTCTGTTGCTATGACAACAGTGTCGTATGGGCAGCGGGGTAGCCCGCGCCCCACCTCTCCACACCCCCTCCTGAAAGCAGCCAGCGGTAAGTTTAAAGAAATCTATTGATTTTTACAGTTAAAGAAAATAAACTAAACTTTTTTGAGGCAACGAATTTTAAGATTTAATTGTCGTTTTTGTTAAGATAACACTTCAAGAGCTCTTTCGTCATACAAAAGGCGCATGAATCAAAGTCAAACCATTCCTTTCCCATTTAGAGCTGGAAGCGTTAACCACTAGAATACAGTTGCTGAACCGCAAATAAACACAAGCTGTGCAACTTTTGAGGCTTTTCTCACATACAAGAGAAGCAAACTGAAATATATTTAAAGGTGAAAAATGAAACAATTTTGTTTTTGATATCGGCGAGTAAATTAAGTTCTACGACCCGTTTCGCAAATAATCCGTTTGCGAACCAATTTTTGCAACGGCTGTCAAACGGATTGTTAACGAAACCGTTCGTAGAACTTAATACTCTCGCCGTAAACAAAAACAAAGTTTTTGTACTTTTCACCTTTTAAGATGAATGATTACAAAGTAAATGCCTCAGCAATCAATAAAAAAAAAAAATTATAAAATGTGTCAAATGGATAACAAAATATTATAAGAGCTTAGAAACTTAGTTCAAATTTTTTTATGTTTTTTCAAAGCCCAATTTTTCAATTAAGTACATGGAAAATTTAAATTACTTTTTAGAAGGAATAAGCCGATCCTTTTTATACAGCTTGAATTGCCGGCTAAAGTTTAATTTATTTTGCCTGTTCCCGAAACGCTAGCGACACCAAAACTTTGGCGGCGAGATCTCTCCAATGAAATCGTTGGCATAATGAGTGTAGATTTCTCTCCTATTGTACTGGTGAGAAGTTTATTTAACTTTGATAACCGGCATGCAAAGTGTTTTTTGATGTCTTCTGTCAAGTTGAATTACTAAATTATTATCTATATATTATACCTGATGATGACCTTCTAGGTCGAAAACGTTCGTAATTTTGTTTTAAAGATTTTAATCTTTTAAATAAAGTCTATAGTGAAAATAAACAGTGTTTTGCTTGAAAAATTTCATCCAAAAATTATAAATTGAAACAAAATGAATTTTCACAGTGTTAATACACAAACAATACAAAATATATATTATATATATGTATATATATACTTGGTTGATTTTTTTATGAAGCACCGTTTTCACTAAAATTTAGTCACAAGGGCTCTTTATTCCGGATATGACCTTTTAAACAGGTGCGTCTTCAGCTTCTATATATTATTTCATAAAATTATACTTATAATATAGAGTTAATTTGTAAAAAAAAAAAAAGTTGAACATTTGATTCCGTCTAAGGTTGCTTTGGAGTCTATTAATTTTTTTGTTGTGTAAATCACACCTAACATTTTGGTTCATCACAATCATCTTTTCCATGATCTGATAGTTCGTTGACTAGATATGCCCCAACCAATTCAGTCTGATGACTTTTATTGATCGGACCACATCAACCCAAATTCCATACACTTTCACACAATGGTCCATGTTTATATTGAACAACTAAGGACTCATAATGCAGCCCTGTCTCACACCCTTACATATACATATAAAAATATTCACTGCATTCTCCATCTGCTCGTGCACATGCCCCTCTATTTTTGTAGATGGCTCGTATTGTATTCAAAAATGCTTTATTAACTCATACTTTTCTTGCACATACTACATCATACTTCTATCTACTGATTCGAAGGCATTTTTGGGATCCACATACTGGTTGTAGAGTTAAGGGTTGTAACTTCTAAGCTATATGTTCTCGTCGTTAATATGATGGAGAATTTTCCTTGCAAAAACGTTGGAAGAGCTGTGAGCAATCTTAGTCTTTGTAAAAATAACATGCAAAAAAAAAAAAAAGGTATATAATTATTTTTTCAGTTCAAACGCAAATCGTTATTCGTTGATTTTGTATTCAAAACTGCACGGTACGAAAAATCAGATTCAAACACTGCATTGTGATTTCAACCAGCTAATATAATCCGCAAACAAAAAAACTCTCATCTCACTGCGAGCGTGAATGACGAGGTATGCAATTTTGCCAATAAAAGCATTTCAGTATGAGATATGAAAGCATGAGAATATTGATTTTGGTTCAAAATTGGACCGAAGGTTAAATACTCTCAAGCAATTTTGTGTATAATGTCTTAGTGCAACAAATAAGGAATGGTGACTTTTTTATTTAACACTTATTGATTATTAAGTGAGGCAAAACTTACACAGAGTTTTCTTTGTCTTACAACACAAGTTTAATGCTGCAATACTTCTAGTGAAATCCGTCTTATAAATAAAGCGCTGGAAAATGTTCTAGAAATCATAATAGCGAGACCAAATTATTGTGCCAAAGTATGTTATAGTACTTGATACAAAATTCTTAACACTAGTCTGATCACTAGCTTAGCCGTTAGAGTGTTTGCAGTCTATGCCGAGAGTTTAGGCTCTAGCCCCACCGAGTGTGTCAGAAATGATTTCCCGTGTCGATGTTTATTTCAAGCCCTAAATAAAATACCAACAAGTTTCACTCATCCTTAATAAAAAATGAGTACCAGCCGCCATAGGAGCTAGGAAACCTAAATTTTAACTGAAATGGTTAGCGTAAAGCCGGCCCCTTTACCTGTAAAATTGAATAGATTTCACTCCCCATATGCGAACCCTTCAGGGAAAACGCAAGAAGTTACCTTATATGTGTAGTTTAGAAGCGTAACCATAATTAAAACGATATTTTGTACCAAGATGTACAGTTCAGATGAGCTCGTCGTACGATCTACATAACTCTCTTGATTTTTTGAAGAAAAATTTGAACAGTTCTTTTAGCCTTTTTTTAATCTTAAATTCAGTTAGACCCAACCGTAGGCTGGCATCTGGCAATTGCGGTTATTATATTTTTATTAATTAGCGGAGACACAAACCACAATGAGTGTGGTGCTCATTCTAAGAATAGATTTTTGATCATTATCTTTGCATAGCGAAAAAAGAAGAAGTGATTCTAATATTAATGTAAACGCTTAGTCTACGTTAAATATTGGCTCCAGTACCTACGATAAAACGTTCCCCGCTTTCAATAAATCTGGATTACACGAAGCGTCCAATAGTTTTGTGCTTCGTGCCCCGTCGATTGAATACATTTCATTCGACCAAAAACAATGCCACCTCGCCCAACTAATACGGGCATCCATCATTCGGGGATGTGACCGCTACGACAAATTAATTCTGACTTTTACGGAGGATTTGCATATTTTGGCACAATTTTTCATTCCTGAAAACTTTGCTTTTTCCATACAATGTATCACAAGATTGTGAGTAGCAATATTTCACCATTTGTAAAATAGTATGGCTAAAATTTAATCTTTCATTATATTGTATTACATTTTGTACGTGTTTTTTTTTAATAATCGTGCATTTGAAGTACCTTTAGAATGACAAAATGTCTCGAAACGACGCTTTACAAAAAAATTACATTATCTTTAAAAGTATATAGTCTTAAATCTATAATCTCTTTAATTTATAATCTAAGTTGCAAGGATATATTCATTTAGAGCTCTCAAATGCATGCCCACCAACAAAGACGTGTAGTTCGCGCTTACAAATGCTGATTGTGTACTTACAAATAAAATCCAAAACTCAAATGAACATAAGCCCTACAACTTTCGCCGACTTTCCCTGACACGGGGGTGACATTGACAAAGTGAAACATTTTTAACAGTATGGGTGGTCAGCCTCATACCATCCTATAAGTCAAGGAATACAAATAGTAAATAACATTTAATTATATAACTAAATAAAAAACAAAACCCTAAAAAGAAATCCTAATAATCTTAATAAGGTGCAAAGATATATCACATTTAAGGCCCCAATCTCAAATGGACATAAGCCCTGCAACTCTTGCCGACCTACCCTGTAACAGGGGTGACATTGGCAAAGTGAACAAAATTTCATTCCAACCTATAAATCGAGGAATACAAACAATTAATTAAAGTCAAGTATATTGAACAAAATTATCATCATCGAAATATTTGAAGTACAACAATAGTAAATACATAATATTATTTTAAAGAATGAAAAAAAACTGATTTTACTGACGGTGCAAAAGAGAAGAACGATAAGATTATTTATGCAATTTACGGTTGACAAAAAGTAAGGAACTCTCACTTTTTTAAAGCACAATATTTTCATTTAAAATAGAAGATGAAAAAACACAACAACCAAACTGGGACCTTTTTACCAACAAAAAGGAAATGCCTGAAAACCAAGCGTCGACAAATTTCAATCTACACTTTTTTTACGTGTTTATTAAAATAAAAAATGCCAAAAAACTGTACTCCAAGACCAAAACTTTTCGTTCTAACTGAACCGTAAATTTTCACCAAAAAATCTTTGAAATTTAAATACTCACTAGAGATGCAGTTTTAGTTTCTATACATTTTTGACATATATCTCGTTAAATTTTAAAGTATTTTTTTACACTTGTACGCAAAAAAAAATAATACCAAAGAAGAAAGTCGAGATTTTTTTTCTGATCTCCTTCCCTGCTTTCGTCCCCATTCCCTTTGTGGTTTCCCTCCAAGGTTGAATTACACACCGAGGGATAAGACTTCTGCAACTTTTGATTAAAAACGTTGTGAAGTTTGGTGTGACGGCTGGCGGTCAGACCGTCTTGTTTGCCACTTTTTTTTTTGTTCCTAATGCCATTTAATTAAACCACGAAGCGTTTTATTTTTACTTTGATTTTTTTTCTTTCTTTGAATTTGCGGTGTAGTTGATAAAGTTTTGCGACCTCGATTTCAATACTTTTTTACTGAATACGTTTGGAATTAAATTATCATAAATATGTATTCTGAAAACTCTGCCGTCTTGAGC
This sequence comes from Agapetus fuscipes, assembly GCA_951799405.1. Classification (NCBI taxonomy): domain Eukaryota; kingdom Metazoa; phylum Arthropoda; class Insecta; order Trichoptera; family Glossosomatidae; genus Agapetus; species Agapetus fuscipes. The sequence goes on from OX637341.1 coordinate 15,408,184, forward strand.
TGAAAAAAAGTCGTACTATTTTAACGAATTCGACTGGCCAGTTTTGTACCCAATTTGTTAAGTAAAGCAAAATGCATTAAAAGAGGTTTATCAATAAACTCAACGAAAATTCCACAGACAACAAAACTAAGGACGTCACAAGACGCAAATAAATAATCATCTTGGTCCCATAGAGGTGTGATGTTTGTTCACCTCAAAAAAAAATTCTATTTTTCAAATTTGTGTTGAATCCATTGAAACTTTTAGCTTGAAATATAATAGATATAAGAAAACGGGCTTGAAAAAAAGTTTTGTCTCTATTTAGCGCTGTGTTTAGATTTCGCAAAAACCCATGGTATAATTTACTTTAAAAAAATTGTAAGTACAAACACAAGAATAATATACATTTACAATAACTAAAGGACAACATTTGAGGAGATTGTGAAAGAATAGGATATACAAAGTGAGCGTAAAAGAAGAAAATGCATGAAAAAGGTGATGGATATGAATGAATTGAAACAGGTATGTAAGGATAAGAAAAAAGGCAGCTCTGCAAAAGTTCTGGCCACCCCTAGCGGAATGGCGACGGAGTTACAGTTACAGTTATAACATTGTAAGATGCTGTTAAAAAAATGTTGAAATTCACGTTTTAAAATAACCATCGAAAAAATGGGTACTAGCGTTTCTTACGCGACCATTTTTTTTTTAGATTATTCAAGTGGAAGTGAAAGAATGGGTCATTTGGGATGATTCACCGCTCTCCACCGGATACTTAAACAACTTAAATGACGACAAATCACTTCCTTTTCTGCCCGCCGGCCCACCCCTCTCGAGATAAATACCTGTCCACCCCCGACAACCTCCCCCCCTCCGTGGTATGAATAATATTTACATAATTAGTCTAGTTGGATTGCGAAAAAATAAAACGAATTACAGCGTTGATTTTTCTTAGCCAAGGTGGCCTTTTTTTATCTCTCTTGAAAAGGAATTCCTAAAGTAAAAGACTGGTAAAAGATTCATCCTGTTATTTTTTATTTCTCACTTAAAATTAAATTTACTTTTGCTTACTTGTTTATATTTAATATTAGGATCATTTACTTGTTGAGTTCTGTTTTTGCGTTAACCATACCTCAAAAGTCCTCTGCAAGGTTTTTCGTAGCAAAAGAATGCGCCAATCTTCAGGAAAGACCTGTTTGTGTAAAGCTGGATGCACCTTTGATGACCTGTTTTTTTTTTAAGAAATCCTGTGCGGGAAACTCCCTAGATTCTAGAGACTTTAGGGGTCTATGGCACTTGTTGTAGTGCCGCAAAAATGTACGAGCCTGGTCGTCGCTACAAAGCGCCAATACTCAAGCAAGCCCCAGTTGCTGTAAGTCTGGATGGACCTTTAGTGATCGGGTAATTGGTAAGGGTTTGTGAATTTTTCAACCCAGCGAAGAGCAAATTTGAAAATATAAATGGTATATTTTGTGTGCTCCGCCGGAATTCGAACCCATAACCTTCCCATTCAGAGTCCGCAGTGCTACCACTGAGCTACGGAGCGATCAAGGTCTTTGATAAGGGCATGTAAATTTTTCAATCAACTAAGAACATCTTTGAAAACTATATGATTTTTCTTTGAGCTCCGTGTGATATTAAATTCCTTACGACCATCTCATCACAATTTTGCAGCGTTAGCCACTACACAAAAGACTAGTTGATGTTGGCAACCTTTCGAGGAAAATGGGGTTAAGAAGTTTCACTATGTGTTGTTAAGTTATAAAGATACACGTTTGTTTTTGTAATCATGATGAGCAAATTCTTACATCATTACTATTTAAATTATCTAGATAAAAGAAAATAAACATCTTATAAATAAAACACTTACTTTAATGGCAAGCCATTTTATCTCATGTTTGTTTTCTCTTGTTACCTACTTGTATTGAGATTTTCCTCTTAAATTCTTCCTTGATTTGCAGGACTTTTCCCTAGACCCGGAATCTCAGGTTATAAAAAATTCAGTCCCCCTGATTGGGTTTACTCAGTTGATCAAATCGAAGCTTCGAAAAAAACGAGAGAGTCGACAAATAACATGTACTGTACATACTTGCGTAGCACAGAGGAATCTTTGCATCCAAAACCAGCCAAAAACATCATTAAAACAATCGTATTGAGTCATTACAACACACTTGTCTTTACTTGTAACAGTTTCAGCAAAAAATATAGCAATAATAAGTATTACTAAACAAAATCAATAGTTTTTCTTATTTAGAAGTTTGCAGGCAAAATACTTGGAATTTGAAATCAAATGATATTGCTTAATATGAAAAAAGATCATTAAAAATTGTAGAGGAACCATTTTAAGACCTTTAAAGGCATCATTGCTAAATAACTTATAACAAATGACTAAATAAACAAAAAGCAAATTTAAAAAAAAGGTGCGAAGGTAAAAATAACCTTAATGATCATACAAAAGTTTGTTTCTCTTTACACTTTTATGAATGCTTCAATTGATGAAAGTAATCAAATGTTCAATTTGATCAATTTTATGACGGCACATAAAACAATCATTATTCAACAGCGAATAAATGAGTTATTTTTAAGGTTTCTCTTAAAAGCAACATCTAAGTCTCCGAAAAATGTTTGTTCATTTTTTGGTACCTCATGGCCCGCTGTGCGTCAGTGGAATGAGGCCAATGGAGGCAAACAAAACGGATTGGATTGAAAAATCCGAGCTACGATCGGGGGCGGTGTTTCCCTACAACGTCTACGCTTGTCGTAGAGGGTCTTAGAGGGTCTACGCCGAGATTCCTGAAGAGCAATATCCCAAGTATAAAATTTGACGCTTAAACTCAACTAAAGCAATTGTGGAAAAATTGGATGAAAAATTAAACTTTCACTAGAGTTGTCACTTTAATTCTTGTACATTTTTTGGCAAATGCTTTGATTGAGATTTAAAGTAATGTTTTATACTTAAATAGAGCTCTACGAGAGTGGCGAGCACTTCAAAATTACTGCCGAAAAGACGGTAATCCTCTCAAGATGCTCGGGGATTTATTTTATCGTCGAATTATATGAATTGAGATTTTAGATTTTATTGACCTTCAAGTGATTGTTTATACAGTTCACACGAAATAGGAGTATATAACACTTAGTCTTTTGTAATACTTATTCGTCATTTGTATACAAATTAAACACAAACTAACAGGAAAAAAACAAATTTTGTAAACAGCTGGAAATTGTATTACTGTTACGTCATGCTTTTAATGAAGATCAATTATCTTTTACAACCTTAATTTGATCAAGTAGAACCAAAAATGAGCATCCTAGATATATTTCTTTCGAAAATAAGATAAACAAATAAAAAATGTGGGAAAAGGACTATCTGTGTTTCCTATTTTTAATCGGATTGCTGTTTAATTTTATTGGATTAAATTATCACATGAGGATTTTAAGGTGTAAGACTCGAGGTAAACCATTTTCAACGGGATTTCACATATTATAAATAATGTAGTTCTCTTTTGAAATTATGTGCTAAGAATCTCTTTCCCTATTTTTTTCAGTTGAAAATTGAAGCGCAAATCTCATGAATTAAGATCTCAACATTCACATTCTATTTTTGATAAACCTAAAAATTACAAAAAAAATGTGTCAAATGAATTTACAAAAAAAGAAAAATTACAAAAAAAAACCGTAACGATTTATCTGTCATTCGGTGTTCGTTCAAATCGAAAAGATTTTTTTATCCCGATAACTCATTCACCCTTCCCACGCACCGTCCAACCATTCAATCTAATTTAATTGCTCCAACCCTTACTCCAGAGTGCAACATGTTTGAATTGTTCCAACCCATCCTTTGGACTGCCACATGTTTAAATTTGCATATTTTTTGTACTAAATTTACATAGTACTTTTAGCGTACCCTTAATGATTTCATACCCTTTAAAAAACAAAAAATACGAAAAAAAACAAATCCCGCCCTAAACTCAAAATGTCGACTTAAAGATGTTGTTAGTGTGCTTTTTAAAGAAAAAATTAAATGTAGGGAGAAAATGAGTAACTGCAACACTGTCAATTACTTAAGCTTCACAACATTGAAGTGTCTCGTAGTTTTTTTTTGCCTTGGTGCCGTAACTGCCTTATTCGTAGATCTTTGGTTGTCAGGATAATCTATCTATAATCTTTAATCCAAGTTGCAAACATATGCTAACATTTAAGGCTCATTTTAAATGCATGCCCCCAGACAGGCACATGTAGGTTCGCGCCTATACATTCTGCATGTGTGCATACAAATAAGCAAAACCTCACATGAACATAAACCTTGGAACTCCTGCCTCTGCGCCGTTCCCTGAACCGGGGTGGCATTGGCAAAAGTGAACCGATTTTTACAGCACGGGTGGTCAGCCTCATACCAACCTATCAGTCAAGGAGCCCTAGGAGATAGATAATACTAATTTACACTCATTCTCACCAACTAGTGGTGTCCCCCAGGGTTCTCGTCTGGGTCCGCTTCTTTTCCTCTTATTTATTTTCGATGATATCACTTTTTCTTTCCTGACACCAACGCTCGCCTATTTGCTGATGATCTAAAAATATTGATAATGTGGCTAACTGTTATAATCGTCAACTATCTTTGAATAAGCTAATGGCCTGAAGAACTTTATAAAAATTTCAATGAATAAAGTGCTAAGTCGTGAATTTTTTCAGTAGAAAAGAGTAAAAAGATTATGAGTCACATGTTGTAGAAGAAAAACATACTGATATGACACTTCTTTTAGCAACATGTTTGAAGGAATGATTTTGAGAAGACAAACATGAGGTTGCCCAAGGTCTTCACACTTCCAGGATTTTAAGCAGCTCACGGATGTCTCGTTCTGTTTGCCACTCAAGAAAACGATTTACAACAAAGGCAGATTACTGGCACATTAAAGCACTGCCTTGAGAAGATAATGATGATTGATTTCAATAGTGTGTAAAACAGAAAATGTTTATTATTTTTCTTTTCTGTTTTGAAAAAAACTGCAAAGCGATTGGCATTAAACGTGCTCGAGTGTGCTTTAAAATTCAACGGTTATTTTTTCAATCTGTTTTTTTTGGCAACACGTTTTTATTGTTGTTTTTATTTATTTCACCCCTTCTGTTGTTTTCGTCGTCGAATGTTTGTTTGCAATTCTAAATAAAATCGACAAATTTGAATTTGTAAATATTTTTGTGTTGTTGTTGACAGAAAGCAAACAATGTTTACAAACGTTGATTTTCAATTGTGTTTTCATATCTTACATTTTTTTTATATAAGTAAGTAATCATAAACTTTTGACCTGTTTTTTAAATGTATGTTTTTCGTTTTTGTTTTAAAGACCTTAATTTTTTGTAATAATTCAATCGAGCATTTACTTCTGAAAAGGGTATTTTTTTTTTCATTTTAACAGTTATTTTTTTCGGATTTTGAAAAAATTATATTACAATTTTTTTTTTGCATACAATAATTATATCTAATCAAATCTAGTCTAATCTAAGCTGCAAAGATATATATCATTTAAGATTTATATTAAATGCATTCCCACAAGCAGACATGTATAATTTCGCGCTAACACATGCCGCATATGGACCTACAATATAAAAACCCAATCTCAAATGAACATAAGCCCTGCAACTCTTTCCGTCCTTCCCTGAAACAGAGGTGACATTGGCAAAGTGAACCATTTTTTACAGTATGGGTGGTCAGCCGCATACCAACCTTTAAGTCAAGGAATATGCTTCTGTATATTTCTCTTATGTAATGCATTTAAAGTTTCATTTATTTTTGCATGAATGTATGTTAAACAGAACTCTTAAACGAGTAATAGACATTTACACGTACGATTAATCCAATTCGCGGCAGAACAAACTAGTCACACACATAGGACGAACTAGCACATACCAGCATTCACTCGAAGATTCGAGACACTCACACACTTGCACACTTTATTTCAAGTACCTACTATAACGAATGATTAAAGTTATTCATATATCAAGAACATAAACTATTGTTGCGAATGAGTAATTGTGTGTTTTTACTTGTCTGTGTTTATGTTTGTGAAGTCTCTAGATGCTTGGTACTTATTTGATTGTATAAATATTTGTTCGAGATTGTGTGAGTGCTTACTCGAATATTCTAATAAGAATGTTCTGGTAAAATCTCGCATGTGCCAGTTCTAAATGTTTCGAGAACAACCTTTATGCTCATCTATAAATAGAGACTGAGATGTTCTGTAGCCAGACTAGTATTGAAGCCGTTGAGCAAAACAATATACAGTTCAAAAGCATTTCTGTGTACGAACCGAATGTGACCGTAAAATAAATTGTGCAAAATAAATAACTGCAATTTTTATTAAATATAACCCAGTAAAATCATAACACTTTGAAAAATATTTTCCTTTTTAAATCTGTAAGACTCTTTAAGCTTGATAATAATATAGGAATTTAAATGTAAGATAAATGAGAGGGTTTTAAGAAAAGCCTTCGAAATGATGAATTTAATGGGGAGTGGGGAAGAATCGGCAACTTTTATAAATTGCTGCAATCAATAATACTTTGAAACGAAAAAATAAAAGCAGTATCTTATAAAGTATTGAATTTATGAAGATGAATTTTATTTTGGTGTGATGTTGACCGCTAGTACTGAAAAACTGCCGTAGAATATTCTGAAACAACATACTAAATATACGGATAATAAATTAATTTTTATTAATGACAAAAAAAAATATTCTCTACTTCAACACTGTTTATTTTCCATTTTTTATATAATAATAATTATAAATCTACAACATTTTAAGTCTTTAGACAATCATTAGGGTGTTCAATTTTTGTTTACCTGGACTGAAAACGTTCGTACAAAATGTGTAAATAAACCAATTTTTAAATTTTTTTTCAGTCATTTCTTAGATTTTGTACCACTTATTTTAAAAATTCAGAAGCTATAATTGGTCTTAAATTTTGTATGCGGTTGGTTTTCAAAGAAGTTGTTGTTAGCAAAAAGATTAATGATTAATTTTCACTGTCTCAATAAACAAACTTGCTTCTTCATTTTAAATATGTAATTTTTATTGAATTACGTAGTGTGTTAATAAAAAAATATATATATATGTACTTTACTTGTAAGGCGACATTCTTTTTTTACCTTCATCTATCTTCATCTACCTTCATCCCCCCCACTTCAACTGAAAAGCCGTCGTAAGGCCAGCCCCCTTGCCTGCCAAAATAAATAAAGTCTACTCGCCACATGCGAAACCCTTCGGGGATAGCGCGGCAAAAAGTTACACTATATGTATAGCTTGGTTTCGTATCTATGAACAATACAACAAAGCTTTTAAGCATATTAAATTTAAGGTACATACATAATTGTTTTTTGCGGTCGGCATCCTTTAATTTCCCTATAATCGGGAACAGCTGGCTTCCAAAATACATACCAGGAAATCTCATTACTCAGTTTAATCAATGAAATTGGGAATTTAAAGCTGATAAAATCCTATTGTCCCATATGATAATAAAATCTATTAAATTTAAAAGTATATATTTTCTATGATTCATGGAATAAACTATAGGATGTTTTATTTGGTGAGCGCTGTTTTTGTGTAAATTTCACGCCATGATCCTTCTTTGTGAGCTTGGTCGTTGCTATAGAAAGCGACAGTAGTTCTCAAGAGAAACCCAGTTACTATATGTATGACAGGAACGCACACAGCTTTTCAAACGTGGGTAGGCCACAATTTGGATTTATTCCAGTCCCTAAATATCACACATTAATCAATTGCAGCAATCAGTGCTACTACGTAATTATATACCTCCATTGCTATTTAAAGATGTTCATTAAGATATTAATTTTGTAATTTATTAAGTACGGCAACAACTATTTGCCTCTATTGAGATTTTGTTACTGCTTTATGACTTGATCGGATTTTCAGTTTCAGTTTTTTGGTACAATTAGGTATACGAAATTTTCAACCAACCAAAAAAAATATTTGCAAATTGATGATATTTATTCACTGCTCCAGGAATCGGACCCATAACTTTGCGATTGCGTGTCGTTGATCTTAACCACTTAACCACTGTCCGTTTATTTTATTTTTTTAGTGTAATATTTTTATTTTAAATTACTAAAAGACAACTCGTCCCCCCAGTGCTTGTATGGCTTACAAGCCATTTGATCCAAACATTACTTTCAGTGAAATTGTCATAAAAAGCACATTCTTCACAATCTGGGCTTAGAAAAGAACGTAAAACACGATGATGTGAGGGCTGTTAAAAATATTTTTGAAATCGATTTCCAGTTTTCATACAAGCACGTTTAAATCGTTTTGTCGGTAGCACAATTTGTAGAGCTTCTTTTGAGCGAAGAACTGTTGACATTATAATTGAATAATATCTTTCAACTTTAACCACATCTAACCGCGGGACGTAAAATAAATTACATGATTCTTGGTTTTACAGTATACAAGTATGCACTTTGCACCCAATATATAAAACTTGCCCTTTAAACTCAACCGTAGCGTTATACCAAAAAATTTGGCAAAACAAAAACGTTCACTTGGGTCGCTGTTTGAGTTTTTTCACATTTTTTGTTAACTCTGATTTTGGTTTGAACATACCTTGTGTTATCCTACGTGTTATGGAATATTCCCTGTCATGTAGGTTCATTACACGAGAGTGGCATATGGCGCGTAGCAAGCAAATGAAAATTTAATAAAACTTCGTACGTACAAAGCTTGTATCCTAGAACCTGCATTATACGTAGAAGTTAAACCTTCGCATGAGTGTTTTGCTATAAAATTGTTAAGATTTTACTGGGGGTCTTTTTTAATTAAACTGCATTTATTTATTTTTACAGAATTTATTTTACACGTTTTTTTCACAACTTACAATAATTGATAATCTCTGCGTATATGGTATTCACGTCCAAATGTTGGATGCAACTACTCAACTGATGCCCTTTGGAGTCCGTATATATAAGTGGAAAAGGGATCTTTTAATCTAAATTTCAATTGCAAAAACATGTAACATTAGGGGATTCACATTACATGCATTCTCACAAGTAGACACTTACAAGTCTGCGCTTGCGCATGTCGCATGTAAACCTACAACATAAAAAACAAATCTCAAAATGGCATACACCCTGCAACTCCTGCTGACCTTCCCTGAAACAGGGGTGACATTGGCAAAGTGAACCATTTTCTACAGCATGGGTGGTCAGCCGCATACCAACCTATAAGTCAAGGAATTCACATTTAACTATAATTGATAATCTCTGCGTATATGGTATTCACGTCCAAATATAGGATGCAACTATTCAACTGATGCCCTTTGAAGTCCGTATATAAAGGTACAAAAGGGATGATTCTTGCATATTTCAGATCGTTTGATCTCTCGCTCATACCAGACCGCCGTTTTATGTACCTTACTACTACCATCATACTAGAGCCAGATTGTTATCAACCTAACTGCAGCATTTTGAAGGGACTGGAGTCGTTTGGTTTGTTTTATTCTCACTCTGCAGGTTCCAGTCTTTTGCAATCCCATATATTTGGTCCATCCATTCTTTCCTTAATCATTGGTTTCTACATTTTTTCTGAAATTCCACAGTATAAAGCAAATATATGGAATTTTATGAAAGCAGCCATACGCAACATATAATATGTGGATGGACGATTAGGAGGTAGGTACTCAAGTTTACAAAGATATTGTTATGTAAATACATAGGTAATATTAAAATAAGTGTAGGTATTAGTTATAGCTATGTAATAGGAATCCTCATAAGTATGTGTGTGTAGGAATAATTAAATAACGAAACTTGAAGCGTCTAGAAATAATGATAAATACGTACCTACTTGAATTTTTCCTTAATTCTGGAACTCTCTAGCGAATATTGTTTCTAGAGAATACTGTTGTGAAGAGTATATAAGACGCTTGTTGCTTGCACTAGGGTCAGTCATCTGTGAGCTTCACCCATACATCGAACAAATTTGACCAGTGAACTAAAACCAGTGTAATGGAATAATCGAGACTGTCTTTGTTAAAATAAATTTAAAAGTGTAAAATAAATAACTGTAAAAGAAGACAAGTGTTGTTAATTGAAAGACTTTCGAACCTCAAAAATCGGAACAATATATCTATATGGGTTACAGTTTCGGTAAAAAATAATAGTTTTTTTTTGCCACGCATGGATTATCCTAGAGTTTTTGAAGTGAACAGAATATTTTAATTTTTTCCTGAGAAATACACGCATGGAAAACAGACAAAAAAGAGACAAGGAATTTTAAAAATTCCACTTTCTTCTATTATAAATTTCGTAGCCTGCACGTGAGAAGAACACTAATTATAACATTGCTGGTACAAACAAGTAAGGAATAATATGTTGTAAGTTTTTTCCTTTTTTTCTTAATATTTTGTAACGAATTCATGAAATTCTTGATAATTTAGAAAACAGAAAGTACTTTTTTTTGGATGTGCCTACAGAATCTGTAATACAAAATTGATACTTTTTAATTAATATATAGAATATTCAAATTGTAATTAAATATATGAGCTTGCTTTTTTTTAAGTTAAATGAATGTGAGTTTCTCGAGAAAAAAATATATTGTTTTCCATTAATAATATAACCGTTAAAAATTATTCCTGAAAAAAAATGTTTCATCAAAAATTCATGCGGGAATTTTCATAAAAATATATATACCTACATATTTTAGTGATGTATTTTTAAATTCAAAAAGTATTTTGTCGTTAAGATAATGATTCCTTCTTTTCAATAGATGAAAGCTTTAGATTTAATTTAAACTTTCAAATTCGGATTTATTTCTCTAAATTTCAATATTTCTTTACAATCTTTAATCAATGATATAAATTAAATTGTAAAAAAATACAAAATCCCTCAAAAATTCAATAGAAAATAATTAAGCTTCCGAAACATAAATTTACAATTTGCTTAACTTTTGTCATTTTATTTTTTCTTTTAGTTAAACAACAACAACAAAAAATACATAACGTCGCAGTTTTCAACACTTAATTTCTTTTGAAACAACGCAGGCATAAGAGCTCTCCATTGGACACCTTTATTCTTCATGTATAAAAAAATACGTTCAAAGTCTACAAAACGTTAACCAAAAAAATATGGAAAATACAACAGTGTCGTGGTGAGCGTGTTGCATTAAATACATTTTTGATTAAACGCAAAAGATGAGTTTAAGCGTAGTGGCTTATACTCTGCGTAATTCAGGTGGATTTAACTTTGTAAGAGTATAATACTAAATCCTGTCGTCTCACTCTAATGGAAGGAAAAAAAATCCAATCTGAGATACCTGGACTTGGAGTTTAGTTCTTGAGAAGTAGAATGGTGCTTTATGAATAGAAAATTTAATTTTTGGGTCAATAAGATGCGGTTCTCTTAATTTTGTTTGTAAGATCAATGGTAGAGGATGTCAAGAGTGGAGACACGGTTTCTTATTTTTAGTTCATTTACCAAAGTTTGTTTACTCAACCCTGACAAAGGTTATTAAACATGTTATAATAAACTACAATCCAAGTTGCAAAGATATGTTAATGAAAAAACTGTTTTCAAGAATTAAATAAGTTAATTAGTTTCAGTTTTTTTCATATTAGCGCAAAAACTATTCACATTATTTTATTAAAAATCACACTACAAACTAGAATTTGTATCATTCTATAATTATAAAGAAAAAAAATATTTCCAAAATATAAAACAACAAAATCCGAGCAAAAAAAAGTAAAAAAAACGAGTTTTTTTAAATATTTTTTTGTGGCGTCATTTTTTAAGTTATTTAAAAAAAAACTAACTTTAAAATTAAGACCAAAAATTATTAAACATGCGTGATTTTTTTCATTAATATAATATTTACTAAGACCATAAAGTACAAGAAACATATTTTTACAAACAACGGGATTTTTTTTTTGACCGGAGTCTTAAGTGCATGCCCACAAACAGACGCGTGTAAGTTTCCGCTTACAAATGCTGAATGGGTACTTACAAATAAAATCCAAACCTCAAACGAACATAAGCCCTACAACTTTTGCCGACCTTCCCTGACACAGGGGTGACATTGGCAAGGTGAACCAACCATTTTTTACAGTATGGGTGGTCAGATTCATACCAACCTTTAAGTCAAGGAATTAATATATAATTATAATTAAATCATAAACTATAATCATAGTTGCTAAGATACGCTAAGATGTATGATTCATATTAAGTGCATGCCCACAAACAGACGCGTGTAAGTTTGCGCTTACAAATTCTTCATGTGTACCAAACCTCAAATGAACATAAACCCAGCAACTTTTGCCGACCTTCCCTGGAACAAAGGTGACATTGGCAAAGTGAACCATTTTTTACAGTATGGGTGGTCAGCCTCATACCAACCTATAAGTCAAGGAACAACCTATTAAAATGTTTTAACAAATGCACCATACTCATATTTAGTGCTGCAGAATCAGAAGTGAAGAAAGTCATGGTGGTCGTTGATCATGGATTGTAGAAAGGGCTACAAATTTTTTTTTAAAAATAATCCCACTGAATTGCCAGTCTACATTTTTTTTTTACATCTACGGTGTCGACTAATAACACCTGGATGGGGTGGCGAGAGTAAAAAATAAACCCGAGGGGAGGAAATTTGTTTACGTCGAGCTGCCGAGTATTTAAAGTTACACTTATCCTAAGTCACACTTATCCTAAGTCACTCTTATCTCAAGTCACACTTATCTCGAGGTCTTGAGTCTAGGGGCACATTTCTCCTGATATACGAGCATCATAAGCACTTTTTTTGGTTCTTTTACTTGCTTTTAAGTAGCTTGTTTTTTACTTTTACCTTCATCCAAAAGCTCTCCGTGAAAGTTTTTTTTTAAATCGAATAATAAGTGCAAATTACTACAAGCTCGCTTAAAAAATCCAAAAACATGAATTTATATAAATATTTTTGGTATTGCTGTGAACTAGGAACTTTTTTTTTCAAATTTTATGATTTCATTGCTAGTATTGTTTAAAAAACAACGTCTTATTATTTCTTTTTATATTTTAGTATTTCAGTTTATCTTCGCACATATTTCACGTAAATCATTCACATGTAAAAGCAAACGGTCAAATAATTACAAAGATATGGCAACGACTACTTTAAAAAACGTATTTGAAATAAAAATAAGTTGAAAGCCCACAAGATTCAAGTTATTTTTCCTCAAAACCTAGTTGTATAATATACCTACATATTCCAATTTATAATGTTTAATTTTTTTAATTTTATAATTTTTTGATGAATTAAAAACACTGTTTATTTTCACGGATAAATTTATTCAAAAAGATTAAAATCCTTAAACAAATTACGAACGTTTTCGACCTGGTATACCTAGGTATACCTGAAGATGACCTACTAGGTCGAAAACGTTCGTAATTTGTTTAAGGATTTTAATCTTTTTGAATAAATTTATCCGTGAAAATAAACAGTGTTTTTAATTCATCAAAAAATTATAAAATTAAACAATATGAATTTTCACAGTGTTAATACACAAACAATACAAAATTTAATTTTTTTTTTCTTCAAAATGTTCTTTAAAGTTAGTATTTGTTCAATGTTGTTTTTAGTACAGCACCATTCATAAATCGCTCTTTTTTACGATTTATATTTTTCTTATCATTGAAGAAAATGATTCTCGTTGCTTGTACAAAATATTTCAGTAAAGCCTTATTTGTTATATGTTTTCCTAGTATTTTCATCCTTAATACTGTTTTTTACCAACATATACACATGCGTTGCCTAATTAAACGCCAACATTTGTTCAATAATTAATTTTCCTCAATAAATAATCACCATGAAATTAAATGATAACAATCCCGTATTTAATTGGTACTATTTTAAACAACCTACATGGTAATAAGCCTGTTTGTAATCATGCTGTTGCAAAAACAATAGAGATGTATAGAGATCCAGTTATACCGAGTAAACGGATAGCAAATTTTGTTCAGATTTTTTTTATCAAGCATTCAATTTTATATACATCAACGATAAGTGTGCTGTAAAAGTGGTGTGGTATATTTATGTGACATCAAAATAATGCAAGTCTTTAAGTTAATATATTAAATTCATCGTTAGCCTTTGTCGAACAAGTTGATGTTGGAAGAGAAGCCAACGAATCGTCGAGAATACTTAGATTCTCTTACTAAAGGTTCGTATAAATATCCGGCTATTTTATGTATTTTTGTTATGCTACAAATTACTAATACTAACGACCGTAAACCTAACCTGAATTCGATCATATTAAATATCCGAGGCGTCGTGTTAATGGCATCAGATGAGACGAGCTGTGATTGGTCGGTCAGTACAGCGCATGTCCGCGGTAACTGCGTTCCCATTGGTCACCGTCAACTTTCTCCCCTCCACTTGTACACAGCCCGCAAGGAAGCTAGTAGGCATGCCAGACATCGGAACAATTGAGATGCTACTATTTAAAAGTTTCTTGCTTATTTTCTGCAAATTTCTTTTCGCTTAATATTCCAGAGTCCATGTTATTACATCATCTGCAAATAGTGATACGAATAGCTTTTTTTTAAGAACCCTTGCCAAGCTCATGACGTCTTCCGTTTTCGGAAATAAAAAATATCAACCGCTACCAGTTAATCTTGAGGATGCATAAAAGCTATCTGAGCCAGTGGTCAATAAAATAAAATACTGTTCTTGCAGAATTTTTAAGTAACTGGTCCTGAGAAATACACCATAGAATTTATGACAATGTTTTGTATACGTAAAATACACGTCTTCTAATGTCGTTGAATGCAACTCCGATGAATATTTAAAAATACTGATTTTTTCCTCCCCGTGGTTAATAAAAAATACATTTTCAATTCTTTTGATTTTTTTTTTTACTCATTCTTAAGCATTCCAAATTCGGCAAGCCGGATATTCGGCACATCTCCAACGCTTCTACGCATTCGTAAGCACTCATAATTCCGTAGGCCGTGTGTTTTGTTGGCTAAGAAGCCGTAATGTGTATTTAAAGCAATAATAATGTTTGCACTGTGTTTTGGGATAATTAATATCAAATATTGAATGTGAGTTATTGGGTTATAACGTGGCACTGTGCGTTAGTTCGCAATATTACAGCCCTTGTTAATTACATTGAATAATAAACGCCAAAGCAATAACTCTGGTCGATTTCTTACATAAAAAGGATGATATAAAAATAACAAAAAGGCATCATACTTTCAACAAAAAATATTCTTCTTCTTCCTTTATAATGCGTCAGTTTGGTTGGTTTCTTCAGAGATCTGTTTTTCCTGCGAATTGAATTCCTAGCTGTGTTTCTACAAAAACGAGTTTCATGAGGCTGGTTTTGTATTGAGATGAATGGGAGTCTGGTTTTGGCCATTATTTCTTCAAGATCTACCCCTCCTTAGCTGTCAGTTCTATCCTACCACATCGTCTGCTTGACACATTCCCCTCATCCTTATTTTCCTCACGCGATCTCTCAATGATTTCCTACTATAATCCATGTTTGTGTCGTCATATCGTTAGTTCTTAGCATATTTTTGGTCCTTCTTGTACCCACTTTCCCTCAGTCATCACAGGTTTTCCACTTTCCTTGTAAATTTTAATTTTATATTTATGTCAATTTTTCCTAGTAGGTATATTTCATCAACTGCTGCCTACGCTGTCTTCAAATAATTATTATTTTGACTTCGAGAAACCACAGGGTCAAAATCATTTTCTTCTAGAATACAATGTATCTATTCGTAGAGGAAAACCTTCAGCAAGGCCAACTGAGGCATTCTGACTAAATATCGGAAATTTGAAAATACCCCTATCGTGGAGTATCCGTGTTTTCAGTAATTGTATGTAAAATGCCAGACCATAAATACCACTTGCTTGGATTTCATACAAATATGCCTCCTACACATGCCAGGCAGTAGCGTAGTTCGACCTTAATAACCCGGTTTCCCTTTTGCTTATCTTTGGAAACGGTTCTTGAGCCGTTTGTATCAGTTTTTGTTCCTATTATTAATTCCTTCACTTGTAATAAGGTTGTCATGAGACAGACCCCCATTTTGAAAGTATTTGATGATGATGGATGATTTCTTTCCTGTGGCGCCATCTAATGGTCCAGGACCATCTCAAGGGCGCCATGGCTTCTGGAGAAAAGCAGTATCTTCAGCCCTTTTCTGTAGGTGGTGGTAGGCGGGTTCGCGCGAACATCGACGGGAATATCTTTTTTTGCAATCTACAGAGAGTTTTGATCTTTGTTGTATAGTGTGAGTAAAGATCATTTTCGAAACATTGAGAATCTTAACATGCGAAACTTTACTCAAACGTCCGACCCAACACTCAAGCAATCTCAAACAAATTATTATCCATTATATTTGTTAGGATTTGATGGTATAAACAGTGAAAGTCCATTGTTAATTATTTAAAAAATTCAAATGGAAACAAAGTTTTAATTAAAAATAATTAAAAATGGACTTTCACTGTGTTAATAAATCCACCCTAATAATAATAAAGTCCATTGTATTTATTTAAAAAACTAACACAGTTTTAATTCACTTTCAATTTTATTTTTTATTTTTAGTACAGTATTGTATTAATTTAAGCCAAAAAATAAAAATAAAATTGTAAGTGAATTGAAACTGTGTTATTTTTTTAAATAAATTATTATTCGTAAATAATATATACCCAACATATTTTTATGTGTAGAGAGACTTCACAGACTTAATTATGAACTCACACAGACAAACACAGTTTGAGTATATCTTTGCAACTTACATTACAGATTATGAAAATCCTCCTTCGCTACTGAAGCGTGTTTATGCTTCAACCTTAAATGATAAAATCTAAAATATGAAAATAGCCACTAGCCCAACATTCCGGTCGTTGCTTAAATTATAGGTTGGTCCCCAAACGGGGAATTTAACACTTGTAGGTACAGTACATTACGTGGAATACATATAACACAAATATCAAAGACGTGAATCTAGGATTTCTTTGAAAATGAGATAAATAATTATCAAAATTATCAGGAAAAGATTTCCTGCGTTTCCATGTATTTAGTTCATTTCCAAAAAAAACTCCTATATTGCTGCCTTTGATTCTATTGATTCATGTCAAACTTCAAAACCTGTAAAATTATCTTGGAGAAAATGTGTCGAAGGTTATAGGTATATATTATTTTTTTTTGAAAACCTAAATAATTTTTTTTTTTGCAATGTTAGTAGCTAAGCTTTGCAAGTTTTTATTTTGTTTATTTTTAGTACCTACCTACAATTAAATGTTTTCTTTTATTTTTTTGATCCCTGACGTACAGCTGAAAAAATAATCATTTCCTAATCCTATACGGGGTATTCTTAGACATTTTAGTCGTCAGTTGGGCCTACGCTTTGACAAACTAATGATGCCTGGGATGAAAGTGTCATCACCACGGTCATTCATACCTACCGAATTTTGGTAATATTTGTATGAAGACTAATCAGCTGTTCACTTACAGCCATCTTGGATAGACAGGTCTTCATACAAATCATTATTTGTCAAAGCGTGGGCTCAACGTGGGACTAAAATATCTAAGAATAGCACCGATAGAATTTATTTTTTCCATCCAGCCAGCTGTTCCTTGACTTATAGGTTGTTATGCGGCTGACCACCCATAATATAAAAATTGGTTCACTTTGCCAATGTCACCCCTGTTTCAGGGAAGGACGGCAAGAGTTGCAAGGCTTATGTTCATTTGAGATTGGGTTTTTATATTGTAGGTCCACACGCGGCATGTGTTAGCGCGAAATTATACATATCTGCTTGTGGGAATGCATTTAGTATAAATCTTAAATGATATATATCTTTGCAGCTTAGATTAGATTAGATTAGATCAGCCAACTCTGAGGTGTCTAAATCTAAATCTAAATCTAAACTGCAATTATTTGTATCATTTGATATTCATATTAAATGCATTTCCACAAGCAGACACGCATAATTTCGCGCTTACACATGCCGCATGAGGACCTACAATATAAACAACCCAATCTTAAATGAACATAAGCCCTGCAACTCTTGCCGACCTTCCCTGAAGCAGGGGTGACATTGGCAAAGTGAACCATTTTTTACAGTATGGGTGGTCATACTGTTGAAACAAAATTACACTGCAATTAAGTTAAACTAACAAAAAATAATAAAATACAAAAATTAGCGTTGTTTTTCTTTAAAAATAAATTGCATTGTTTGCTAATGACTGCAGAAATTACAAAACAAAACGACCCTACAAAGCTTAATTGTAAAAATAGAAAAAAAACAGAGCACCGTTAATTGTTCACAGCACCGTTTTCATTGTTTATTTTGACCATTAAACTTTTGTCTTTTTTGCTGAGAAGTTAAGCGATAAAAATCCTTTAAAAGCCTTAACTGTACGAACACTCTAAGAATAAACAAAAATCGTTTTGTGGCACAGTGCACAGAGCTTTCGGTTTTCATGTAGTATTAGGCAGGGGCGTGCATCCCATACAGGTACATGCGCCTAATAGGTAGGCAATATATGGTAAAAAACGCATTTTAAGTTGATATTGAGATTTAAAATTCAAGATTTAAGTTTTATTGTGCCATCGTTACCACTTCAGCCAAATTCAAATGAGTTATTTTGAAGGAATGTGAGAAAATATTTATTCTGGAATGTATTTGTCTATACTCTATGCACGTGCCTGGTATTAGGTCTGAATCCAACCGATGCATAGCAATAAATGGTTTCATATGGCAATACAATTTTTTTTTTACCCAAGTGCAAAATAATATTTTGGTATATTTGTCAGATGATGATTCCTTGACTTATAGGTTGGTATGAGGCTGACCACCCATACTGTAAAAAACGGTTCACTTTGCCAATGCCCCCCCTGTGTCAGGGAATGTAAGCAAAAGTTGTAGGGCTTATGTTCATTTGAGGTTTGGATTTTATTTGTAAGTTCAGCATTTGTAAGCGCGAACTACACGTGTTTGTTTGTGGGCATAGGTACATCTGAGAGCTTTAAATGTATATATCTTTGCAACTTAGATTATAGATTATAGATAGATGAGCAGTTAATTCTGAATCACCACAAAACAAGGGTGTCAACTGAAGACATTGGCTATAAACAGTTGCTTTTTTTTTAGGAATTGATATAAATGTACAAAGATTGTTACAAAAAAATCCTTTACTAAAGGTGTTTATAGCAATAAAAACAATTTTAGGATAAACTTTATTTAATGAGCAATGTTTTTGTGTGAATTACACCTCAAGAGCCCTGTACAAGCTTGAGTATTACTGTTGAAAACTGTAATTCTCAAGCAAAACCCAATTGATGTAATGCTGATTTGACCTGTGGTGACCGATCTTTGGTAAAGGCAGATATTTTTTTTAACCCATTGAAAAGTAAATTTAAAAATGAAACATTTTTATATTCTCTGCCGTGAATCGAACCCTCTACTATTCATTTACAAGTCCGCAATTTGAACCAATAAACTAGAGTCAGAAAATGATTTAATTCTCTAACTCATTTAAGAATAAAAATCCCAGTAACTGTATTTTTATAAATTTCTTATTTATCATGAAGACGCGATAAAAAAAGTGTCTCAATCCCGAAAACGAAAACTAAAAAAAATAAGAAAAAACCGTCAAATATTTTCCTTAAAATTTTCAAAATCGTATTAAGACAGTATTGAGTTTTCCAAAAGCAAGATTTCGTCTTTGTTCTTCATTAGGTACCTGTAGGTCTATATTTCCACTCCTTGCGGTGGCGTGTCGACCTATATTAAAATTCAGGACCTCAACTGAAAGGTCCTTTCCTTCGCCCCTAACTGTATTTCAATACTCTGTTTTGATCTGATTTCAGTTCTGATTACGCATTGCGTGGACAGGCATACAAATGAGTTTGTAATTTTGTATCTATTTTTCAATGCCCTTTGTGTTCGGATATTGAATTTTCTATTTTATAAAATTAAACTTTTACTACCCTTAAATACTTTATAATAAACGTCATTTTTTAATGCCTTAAAGTTTGAAATAAAGCTGATAACCCATAGTGTAAAATATAATTCACTTTTCAAATTTCACGCCTTTTTCAGGGAAGGTCGGGAAATGTTGCAAAGTGTATGTATTTGAGGCTGTAATTTAAAGGTACATATGCAGCATTGTTAGCGCGAACTTATACGTGCCTGTTTTTGGGCGTTCATCTAATATGAATCGTAAATGGAGCAGGAAGAGGATATGGTTCTAGAGGGCACATGTAGACCGCCCGAACAAAGAAAGGATAGCCCGAGTCGGGGCGCAGGAGATACCGGACGGCCAGCGTCTACCAGGTCGCCCTCCCAAGATGGAAGAACAGCTGGTCTTCTGCATCACAGGACGGAGTTCCACAATAAACAGATCCTAGATCAAGCACAAGAGGAAGAAGAAAAAGGAGACATAGTAAATGTTCATTTATCTTTTCAACTAAGATTATAGATTTTTATCATGGCATGATTGGGTCATAGTTGAGTCATGGTAAAGTATTCCGTATGAATACAAGCAAACTAACTCTTGCTAGCCAAAAAGACAAAACTCGTGTGCCTTGGACATATGAGATTTAGGCACATTTTAGACTCAACGGATTCTGCGCGGTTTGGCTATAGATTACGAGACCAACCGTGCAAAAGCTTTCACACACCTCCTTACGCTACTTCCAACCTGGTGCCGCAACTAAGCTCCACATAAAGTGTAACTTCTTGCCGCGTTATCCCCGAGGGGGTCGCATGTGGCGAGTTGAACCTATTTATTTTTGCAGGTAAGGGGGTCGGCCTTACGCCAACCACTTCAGATGAAGTGGGAATTTCCCAGCTCCCGAGAGAACTGGTACTCATTTCTTGTGAAGGCTGAGTAAACCTTGCCGGTATTTTTATTTTGGGGTTTGGAAATAAGCACCGAAACGGGAAATCATTTCTGACACCCTTGCCTCGGCGGGATTCGAACCCGAGCTCACGGCATGGAATGCAAGCACTCTACCAACTGAGCTATCGACCGGACTAAAGAAAAAGAAGACAAACCGGGCAAACCTCATTCTGGGCTATTTTTAGACATTTTAGTCGTCGGGTGAGCCCACGCTTTGAAAAACTAATGTTGCATTTGTATGAAGACCTGTCAATCCAAGATGGCCGCAAGTGAACAGGTGATTGGTCTTCATCCTAATATTACAAAATTCGGTAGGTAAGAATGACCGTGCTGATGAAACTTCCAGCCTAGGCATCATTAGTTTGTCGAAGTGTGGGCTCAACCGACGACTAAAATGACTAAGAATAGCCCCGATTGAGTTTAAAATGGTCCTTAAACGAGACGGACGGTTGGCACTGAAGACTTTCCGGAATCTGTTTCCTTTGCCCATCAGATATGGAGATTCCGTATGCTTTGCTCATGTCTATGATATATCTTTTCAGTGTGATGAATCATATTTAGAAATCATTATATAAACATTTAAATTGGTAGTTGCTTTGATCTACTCGTATTCGATATTGTTATGTAAATAGTAGGTTAATATAGGTGTACATCGTAAGTAGTGATAGTTATTATAGTATTATGTCAAACGTAGATTAATATAGGTGTACAACGTTGGTAGCAATAATTAAAAGCTTAAGAAATCCTGAAATTAAATGATCCTTTTGTACTCTTGAAATTGGTAGAATGTTCGCGAGCTTACTGGCAAAATTAGCTCCTAGAGACTTCTGTCACTACAGTATATAAGGAGCAAAATTGAGTGCACTAAGTCAGTGAGATAGTTGCCTTTGATTGAAGAGTGTAAGCGATACTGAACTGTGAAAATAAATTTGAGTTACTAAAAGTGTTAAAAACAAAATAATATAACTTGTAAAAATAAATTAAGTGCAAATAAAGATCCTGAAAGAAGACCTGTATGTTTTAATTTAGAGACTTTCCGAATCCCAAAAACATTACAATATTATTCTCGAATCCTCTTTAGCGTGTGCGGGAATTGGAAAATAACTTAGCTCGTAACACAATAATTGTTTCGTCTTGAATTTCAGCGACACTGAAATCATAAATAAATAACAACACCATCCTGGGAAGTCATAACGCCGGATCGTGCGAGTATTGCTCAGCGAAAGTTGAGTTATTTCGCCAAAATAATAAACATGCGCTATATTCAGAGTCGATCCTTGACTTAGGGTAATAAACGCTTAATATTGTTACGAGCGTATGGTAGTATTGGTGAATACGTGAATACGTGATTCTAATCATGATGGTAGAACAACGCTTTGAAATCATCCACTATGTTCGAGAAATTAAGAACAGTCGAGAAACGTCCGTATAAACGTATATAAATGTAAGCCGCAATCGTGTGCAGGGCAGAGTGTCAATTAAAATATTGAGCCGTGAAGTCGAAATCAAAAGCTATAAACCAGTACAGTAAATTGTAAACCAAACCGTGTAAAATAAATTATTGCAGTTTAATTAAAAGAGAACCCCATTTAAAAACATTGCAATATTAAAGTGATGCGGTAAATTTATTCGATTAAGAAAAAGCCGCCAAACATACTAGATTAGAATGATTTATTTTTTGAGCGGTGTTGTTGTGTGAATCACACCTCATGAGGCCCTTTTGCCTGATCGTTACCAATGACTGGTATTATTTTCAACCTTAGCTTACATGGCTTTAAACTGATAAAAAAAAAAAAAACCAACACGATCGTCGTAAGTGCGCTATTTTCGTAAAGTATAAAGTCGCTATGCTAACGTTGAAAATACCGATCTATAAACGCGTTTGCTTAAATTTTTGCTTCATCGTCACTTTAAAAAGTGGCAATTTTTATCTATTTGAATTTGCTGCCGTGATAGAAAACCTCAGAGAATTGATTTTTCGTCTTGAATATAATGAAGACAATTTGTAATAAATTTCACTGTCACATTACAATGTCAGACAGGCAATATTTTCCACGTTTCATGACAACACATTTGAACTGTGAAAATATGAATCCGTACTTTAGACCGACACGAAGAGGATATGAAAACACGCAGGTCCTATCAGTTACTGCCTTAGAAATACGTGATTTCAATAGAAAAGCTACGAGATGGTTCTACGATTCAATATGACACATAGTACTTTATATGTCTATGTTCACTTATGTCTGCGTCAAATTGTATCTCTAGATTTCGGTTGCCAAAAGTAAAAAATATAGAGTAACAATATTATTCGATAATATTATTGACGACCTACGTGTTGACAAACTGACACAAACTCAGCTAAGCTAGATAGACCTCTCGTCGAGGCGTGAACTTGCAGATGCCTGTATTCTACGCAGAATTTGTATGTCTGCACTAGACACACCCCTATTACTGAAATTGATAGACTTCGCGGTCCCAACAGTTAGACGATCATTTTGGCCCTTTCACATTAAGCGTCACGTTACCAATGCAGGTTTGCGAAATCCTCTGCTAAGAATGACTAAAAATTATAACAATAAATTTAAAGATGTCGATCTGTTTCACGGTAGTTCTAATTTATTTAAAAGATCAATTTTAGCTATACTTGAGCAGTGAGTATCCCTTCCCCTTCCTTTCTTCCCTACTACTTCTATTTATATTATTTTATTATTGTTGTTTGAATTTTTTAATGTTGTATTCCGTTTTAAAAAAAAAAAATGTTTTTATCCTTAGTATGTAAGTGAAATTATCTTGATATTTTTGTGTGCTTTTTTATCACATTGTATTACGCTTACGCCGGTAATGGGGTGCAACATGATTTCTTCTTTTGTTAATTTGCCTAATGTGCTATTTTTATGTTGTGCCTGTTGGTGTATGATTGTGAATAAATAAATAAATAAATAAATAAATAAATAAGCTACACATATAGTTTAACTTCTTGTTGCGTTATCCCCGAAAAGTTCGGATGTGGTGAGTGAAGCCTATTTATTTTCACAGATAAGAGGGCAGGGCTGGTGTCAACCACTTCAGTTGAAGTGGGAATTTTCACATCTTGAGAGGTCTGGTACTCATTTTCTTGTGATGACTGAGTAAACCTTGCAGTAAAGTAAACATTCTGCATGCGTACCTGCAAAAAAATCAAACCTCACATGAACATAAACCTTGAAACTCCTCCTGCCTTTCCCTGAAACCCGGATGGCATTGGAAACAGTTTACCAAGATTTTGTAACATGAGAAGTCAGCCTCATACCAACCTTTTCAGAAACACTGTAGAAAATCACGAAGATTTTTTTTTCAAAAAACATTGAAAACATTATCTTAATTGTTCTAAAGAGGTTTTTTATCTTTTTACTGTTGAAAGATCATCACAAAATAGACTAAACCAACAATACACTTTTTTTTAACCATTGTTGAAAACAAATCCTATGCCATTCGCTACACTTAAATTTGATCCCTGTTTTTATGGTGAAAAATAAAATAAATGTACGCATGTCAACTCGAGATGTTAAAAAATTGCAAGCTCTAAACATTACCTTCAAACTAAACCAAAATGTATCGAAACTAAAACTACGTCTCTCGCGAGCGTTTAAGTTTTCAATATTTTTTCCTGAAACGCTTTGACTGAGTGTGAACGTAAAATTTTACACTTGCGGTTGGTACAGTAATTTTCAAAGCACAGAGATTTATATCCACTTTTATTGTCAAATGCCAAGCAGAGCCTAATTGTGCAGAGAAAAATGAAAAAAAAAATATGTTGGAAAGCTCAGAGCATTTGTGGAGTCAATGTTCTATTCAAAATATTTTTATGTGTATTATATACTACAATGTATGTCTTGTATTTAACATTGTGAAATAATTTTAATTTTATAAATGCAATAATGAATCGTTAAAGAAAGATCAATAATAGTATGGATAATAAAACACATATACACTTAACACTTAATTGGTTATATCTTGCAGTGTGCACTTCCTAAAATATTTTTTATGTAATAACTCAGTGATAAACCAACACATATTTGAAAAAAAAAAAAAATATTTGACAGAAGATTTTTGTGCAACAATCATTGGCAAGAATATATATATTTTTTGTGACAGAAGTTGTTTTTTTGTGTTTTGTGATTCATGGCTTGTCGTCTGCTTTGATATTTCATCTCCAGTCTGGGAATAATTACTCCAAGCTCCAAATAAGGTAGATTTTGTCACCATCAAAACTTGGAAGATAACCTCAAAATTTTATAGAGAAAAATTTGGACGAAACGCTCCAAAACGTGAAAGGCAAGAGAATTTCGCAAATTGACAATGAAATCTACAAGATCAAAGGCTCAGCTAACGTCTTCTTGCACAACCATGGAAGACAATATCATGGCTGAACTCCATGCACTTAGGGCGGACCTGGCGGCTTTATCATCCGTAGGAGCCGATATTAAGGCGATCAGGAGTGACCTTTCTTCCCTGAAGGAGTCCATGACCTTCATGGACGCCAGAGTTGGTGAAATTGAGACGAAGCTTGTCAGTATGAGCACCTTGGAGAAGACAGTTACAGATTTAACATCCAAAATCACTGAGATGGATGCAAAGATCAACGACAGCGAGCAGCGGGCACGTCGTAACAATATTGAGGTGACAGGGTTGCCACAAGTATCAAATGAATCGCTGATCGACCTCACGGTGAAGATTGCGAAAAGCTTGAAAATCCAGCTTACACCGGGGGATATAGACTTTTCAACAAGAGTCGCCGCCAAAAATGCGGCCTCTGGTCGACCTAAGCCCATTGTTGTAAAATTTCATAAATCGGTCCACCGTGACATGTTTGTCACCGCCATCAGACGGAAGCGTGGTCTCATGTCTGACGAGCTGGGTATTCCGGGGTCTCCAACAAGAATTTTCTTCAATGAGCACCTGACACTACACAATAAAAACCTATTTCATCATGCGCGGCTCAGATGCAAGGAGTTGGGGTTTCGTTACACATGGTCCAAAGGAGGCACTGTGTTCGTACGCAAAGACGATGGTTCTCCAGCCATGGCAATAAAAACTTTGTCTGCGCTTCAGATGATCGGCGGCTGATTCTCTTCTTGCTTCCTTATTTACTTTTTCTAATTTATGCACTAACTCTCTCATATTATATTTTCTCTGATTTTCTTAGTTACTCTAAACTGTGTCTCTTATTTTTTGTTGGTACTGCCGTGTGCTTGCTTCTGTTTGCCATTTACTTTAAATACTATAGTGTTGTATTTTCCATTAGGCGATAGTTTGAGTATAAATACACAGAATACCAGAGGTTTGCGAACAAAGACCGACAATTTCAGTTTAAATTTTTCCTCCAGTGATTTTTCTGTCGTAGCTCTTACTGAGACCTGGCTAGGCACTGACATTGATTCCCGAGAGTTAATCGATGACAGATACGATGTCTGGCGAAGTGATCGTGGTTCTCGGGGAGGAGGAGTGCTTTTGGCCGCACTTTCAGATCTTAATGCACGAGGTAATCCGGAGTGGACCTGTGATGCAGAGTCTGTTTGGGTTACCTTGCCAATCAGCTGTAGTGGTAACACTACCAAAAACTTACACTTGGCCTGTGTTTATGTACCTAAAGGCACTGAATACAATTCGCATATCGAAAGCTTCCTTAAGCTCCTTTCCAAACTTACAGAAGACCTACCAGATGATATCTTCTTAATTCTTGGTGATTTTAACATGTCAGATATCGAGTGGTCTGATACCCCGGGTGAGCAGTTTCTCTGTCCCACTAACTACTCTTCTTCATGCTCGAGTAGTTTCATAGATACATTGTCTTTTCTCGGCTTTTATCAATTTAATTCCATCAAAAACTCCCTTAATCGTACTCTTGATCTTATTTTGTGTAACGCTCCTCTAGTGTCGGGGATAATTCATTCTGGTCTTCCTTTCGTACCTGAAGACTCTCACCACCCAGCGATAGAACTGGTTTTGTCTTCCCAGCCACTTCTCCAATTACATGAACCTCAACGCATTATATACTTATTTAAAAAGGGTGACTACAAGGCACTAGGAGGTTTTCTCGCTGAGGTCAACTGGTCCGATGTTTTGACAGCATCTCCCCTTAACACCGCTGTGACAGCATTTTATGATATATTAAATTACTCCATTGATCAATTCATACCTACCCGACGCTTAAACCGCAACCACCATTTTCCATTATGGTATAGTGCACCCTTGATAAAGATCACTAGGGAAAAAATTCGCTACCATAATAAATTTATGAAATTTAAAAACCCTTCTGACTATCATACTTTCACATTACTACGATCCCGTCAGAAAGCTATGGCCAAGGAGTGCTTTTCTCAGTTCATTATTTCCGCTGAAACTAACATACAAGAAAACCCTAGAGCATTCTGGAGCTTTGTTAAAAGCAGACGCAAAAATAATTCAATTCCCATGTGTATGTCTACTGATGGAACAAATTCTGTTAATGGTGGCAAGGAAATCTCCATCGCTTTCTCCGATTACTTTTTCTCTATGTTTGATCATGACACCCATAGTTCCACCGTTCATTCTTCTGAGCCAGGAAAACCTAACCTGACTGGCCTTGGTTGTTGTTCTACTGACAGAAATATTTTAACTACATATCTCTCCAACCTTGACGTAACGAAGGGTGCTGGTAGTGATGGGGTGCCGCCTCTGCTTCTTGCCAGATGTGCTGAGGTTGTGGCGGAGCCGCTCTCCATACTCTTCTCACGCTCCTTAAGAGAGGGTATTTTCCCTGACATATGGAAAGAGGCTCTAGTGTCTCCTATTTATAAATCTGGTCCCAATAATTTGATCAAAAACTACCGTCCGATTTCAATTTTGTCTGCTATAAGTAAACTCTTCGAGCGTGTAATATACAGAGAACTTTATGGTTCTCTCAAATCATTATTCAGCGACCAACAGCACGGTTTCCTTCGCAATAGATCTGTTTTATCTAATCTCTTACCTTTCACTGACTATGTATTTTCTAACATGCACAGTGGACTGCAGACCGACGTTATCTACACCGATTATGCCAAGGCTTTTGACAGAGTAAATCATAACATTCTGTTGAGCAAATTGAGTAAGCTCGGAATCCACGGTGATCTTCTAAGATGGATAGAATCCTATATCCGTAATCGTCGTCAGGCAGTGATAATAGGAGGCTACAAATCAAACTTTGTCACCATTCCTTCCGGTGTTCCCCAGGGATCGCATTTGGGACCCCTTTTCTTTACTTTGTATATCCACGATATTGGTGACTGTTTTCTTCATGCAGAGCATCTCCTATTTGCTGACGATATGAAGATTTTTTTGAGAATCTCTGATTCATCTGACTGTGCAAGACTTCAATTAGATCTCGATCGGCTTTCAGAATATTGTGCTGCCAATAGACTATCCATTAATGTTAGCAAATGTCACAAGGTCTCGTTCTCACGTAAACTTTCACCCTTAAATCATATTTATTATATTAACAATTTTCCTATCGAGTCTGTTGACCGGGTACGAGATCTGGGTGTCATAATGGATAGCAAACTCACCTTCGTGAATCATATTGACAATGTCTTGGAGAGATCATTCAGGGCGCTCGGGTTCATTTTGCGAACTTGCAAACCCTTCAAAAAAGTTACGGTATTAAAAGTTCTCTACACAACAATGGTTCGCTCACTTCTTGAGTACATGTCCCCTGTTTGGTCCCCCTCTTATGCGGTGCATATAAAACGTATCGAGAGAGTACAAAAAAGATTTATAAAACACATAAATTATAAGTTTAACTTATCTTTTCCTGATTACAAGTCAGCCCTTGACTATCATAAGCTGGACTCTCTAGAGGATAGGCGTGTTGTTTGCGACATGATGTTAATCCACGGCATTTTGCACAACAAAATTGATAACCCTGATATCTTGTGTATGTTATCCCTCAACATTCCAACTCGCAGAACCAGGCACACGGTAGACCAACTCTTTCATCTCCCTGTGTGTCGCACTAACTATGCTCAGAGCGCGCCAATTTACCGGGTCTGTGAAACTTATAACAAGTGTTTCAGTAGCATTGATATTTTTCATTTAGAGACGGCGCACTTTCGCAAAGCGGTGGGTGCTTCACTCAGGGAGAACTGATTTTCTTTATTTTTAAATTTACATTTTTTTTCACATCATATTCTGTTTTGAGAGCAGTATTTTTTTTTTTTCTTGTAATTAGTTACTTGTAATTAGTTACTTGTAATTAACATCTTGTAATTATTTCCAACTTCCTAAATTTTATATCCGTGGCAACATATAATTGGCCATGTTTTTTTGTAATTGCTACTATTATATTTCTTATGTAACGCTGTTTGTTGTCCTATGAAAATAAAATAAAATAAAAAATAAAATAAAATAAAATATATGTTACACATTTATGCTAAAGGTACATCAAAAAAAATATTTTCCTATAATCTACAATGTTTTTGGGATAAGACGTTTTATTATATAATGTCGTATCAACAACACTGTTAGTGAGGGATTTAGTTTCATGCAATTTTTAATTCAGCGATATAGTCCGGTCGATAGCTCAGTTAGTAGGTCTCAGCTCGGGTTCGAATCCCACTGAGGGTGTCAGAAATAATTTCCCGTTTCGGTGTTTATTTCCATCCCCAAATCATAAAAAAAGCAAGGTGTACTCCACCTTCACAAGAAATGAGAACCAGCCCCCTCGGGAGCCGGGAAATCCCAGCTTCAACTGAAGTGGTTGGCGAAAGGATTGACCCCCTTCCACTTGCTACATGCAAAGCTCTTCGGGGATAACGCGGCAAGAAGTTACACTAAATGTGAAGCTTAGTTGCGTTTGCGTTTGCGATAGATGGGAATTAACGCGACGTTTTAATCTTGAGGTAGATGCATACAAAAATAAACACAAAAAAAGCATGTAAAACCAAAACTACGGAGAATATGAAAATCCTAAATATATGTAGGAATCTAACCATATTTTTCTCTTCTTATCAACTCTTTCATACATTTTTTTACACCTCTTTCTTCGTTTTAATCACTTTTTTTAGTGCATCTGTGCGGTGCGCTGGTACGGTAGCGTCTAAAAGACTAGATTTTCTTCATTCCCCTCTTTCTCCTATAAAACCATGAGGCTATAATGAAATATTCAGCTTAATGGAACGCCCTTCACCCCTTTCCACTTTCCCACCAGCCCGGATGCAGGCCTCTAACTTCCTGAAACGATTCTAGCTAGGCTGTTCACATCGACCGATCTTTAGACTTCTTCTTATTCTTATTTTATTGCCACTTTTATCGAAAATTGTCGATCATCATAATTTTTTGACCTTGAGTGCTGCGACACTTAATGGACCAATAGGCACTTAATGGACCAATAGGCACTTAATGGACCAATAGACTTTGAACTCAAAATCGAAAGGTTGTGGACTTGATGTCTTGTGGAGAACCAGAAAAATGACATTTTGTTTTCAAAATATTCATTCTCTGTTCTCTGTAATCTTCTTGGACCGGTCCGTAGTCCAGTGGCAACACTTCGGACTCGTAAATGGAAGGTTGTGGATTCGGATCCCGGCGGAGCACAAAAATATACAATTTTTATTTCCAAATATGCTATTCGCTGGGTTGAAAATAATCCATAAAACCTTTACCAAAGACCGGTCACTAAAAGGTCCATCCAGCCTCACAGTATTGCTTGAGTATTGTAGCGACGACCAAGCTCGTACACCTCTGCGGCACTACAATAAGTGTCATAGACCCCTAGAGTCTCTAGAATCTAGGGAGTCTTCTGCACAGGATATCTTAAAAAAAATATATATCTAGGAAATTCATGTTTGATGAACATTAATTTTAAAATGTGTATTTTTGTTATTGTTTGCAATATTTTATTTGAGGGCTTGTCTTGTATGAACGGGTTGCTTAACTACAAAACCAAAGCCATAACCGAAATGTATGAAACTTTCATGGGACGGAGCAAACTGTTGAAATACAATGAAAATTATATTATCCCCCAGAAGTTGTACTAACGTTTGTAGTAAAAGCTCTGTCTTGTTGTATTAACACGAATGCGGCTTCAAATAAAACAAATTTTCAGATTCCCATTTGTTTTTGTGTAAAATTATTCGATTGCAAAGTCAGGTAAATTTAATTTTAAAAAATCTGACTCAACATAAAAAAAACATGTAAATTGAATGTATCATTTGAGTTGTAAATATAGATGTACACATATTTTTCTCCTTTTAATTTTTTTTTTTTTTTTCTAAAACGTAGTTTTATTTTCACAATAATATTTTATACCTCGAGCACTTTCGACCTTCAATACTCAGGTCATTATCAAGGGTGATGTATGTCAAATTAAAATTATTAAGAACAAACCATTTATCAAAATTTTATAAATTCAAATAAATAGGTATAGGTGCAATAAAGATGAACTTAATTTAAATTAAATATAACAGTCAAAATATAACAGTGTTCGAGTTACAAAATATTATTGTGAAAATAAAACTATTTTTATTTAAAAAAAAATTTTTTTTAAATAAAATGAATTTTCACTGTGTGAATACACAAACCCTACAAAATCTAATATTTTTCTTCTTCAATAACGCTACGGCCCAAATCGAGCTTTGGTCTTCTTTGTTAACTTCTGCGTCCAACTCCACCTGTCCTCTGACGCTGTGCTCCAATTCGCAGCATGTAGAAGCTAAACTGCATCCTTCCGGTAATCCTCTTCATCTTCTCATCTCAATCTGTTTCGTGCCTCTCTTAAAAAACTTTTAATTAATCTGGAAAAAAAATTAAAGAACATTGTAGCAGACCAATTACCTCGTAAAGAGTCCGGTCGATAGCACGATTGGTGTACTAAGAGCAAGGGTTTGATCCCCACCGAGGATGTCAAAAATGATTTCCCGTTTCGATGTTTATTTCAAGCCCATATACCGGCAAGGTGTACTCAGCCTTCACAAGAAATGAGAAGCAGCCCCCTCGGGAGCTGGAGAACCCCCACTTCAATTGAAAGTAGTTGGTGTGAGGCCGGCCCCCTTACCCATAACAATAAATAGGTCCCGAATCGCCACATTAAATTCCTTTAGGGATAACGCAGGCTAGAAGGTACACTATATGTGTAGCTTAGTTGCGTTTTTTTCCTTTGATTAAATATAATTGATCGTTTGTATCAAATGAATCGCAGATGTTTTCACATTGCAAAAGTCGATTGTTAAATGTAAGAAAGCCAGATAATAAATAATTACAGGATAGTATATGGATTGGATGAGCCAGTACGTAGTGGGGCTGAGTCTGTACATGCAATACAGTCAAACGGCTCGGTCTGGATTCCCGGCTTGTAACCATTAAAGGAAATGGTTTCATTTGTAATTCAAAAGCCGGGCCGGATCGGGCTTGCTCGTCCGTGCTCGGCAAAAGTCGGCCCCACGATTTCCGCCATCAGCTCCTTTTCCACGTACTTTCAATATCAAATACCATTTGAAAGTCAATTTCAATAATATTAATAAAATTCATGCTGATTCACTGGCATTTGCTTATTTATCATTTTATGAACATCGATGTAGAAGAAACTAGAGCAAACACATCGTTCAAGAACTCAAGCAACACCTCTGCGGCACCCTTCCATAGACTTCCAAGACTCTCACAAATTGGGGAGCCTCCCGCACAGGATTCCTTAAAAAAAACACACACACACAAAGAACCAAAAGACTTCTCAGAATATGCAATATGTTTTATTTTAAATGATATCAGGCAGAACATTGCGTGGACACATCCGCAGTGATCACACACAAAATAAATAAAGTGCATACTAAGATGGAGTAGATGTAGCGTTTAAAAAAAATTATATCAGGCTTTATTTTTAAATTATAGCTCTTTAAAATTTGCGCATTTTCGATTTTCGGTAAAACAGGACATTTTTTTATTTAGGCGGATGTGATGTCGATGGATCTTCGGATCTATGAAGTGTATCGTTAGCCTTTGAAAACGGACGGATCCATCAACGTCAATTTGACGTCACAACGTGGCTAGCTGGCCCCGCTGCGTTTTGGCGGGATTCAAATTCTCGGCATTTTATTTTTGAAAATTATCAATGATATCTTTACATATTTTTACTACTTAAGAAATATATGGTTGTAATCCTTGAAATATACTCTACACAACCATAGTATTTTAAACCATTTTCCCCACCACTCCAATTACCTTTGCTGATGAAAAACTTTTCAACTTCACAATTCGCAGTATTTTTTTCTCGTAGAAAAATACGTCCATTTATCAAACAAACCCATGCTAGCTTAATTAGACACTTATTCTGTTTCACCTTAAAGGTAACAATATAAATCATCTAAAATCAATAATCTAAGTTGCAAATAAATATGTAAGGCTCATATTTAATGCATGTTCGCAAGCATGCACATATATAATAAGTTCACGCTAAATCATGCTGCCAGAGTACTTATAGAACTATACAAACCTCACATGAGCATGAATCTATAACTTCTGCCACCTTTTTTCTGAAACGGGGTGGCATTAACAAATTAAGTGAATCAAGTTTTTACAGAATGCGGTCAGCTTCATACCAACCAATTAGCAGGCGCGTGCATAGGGTATAGGCAAATACATTTCAGGACAAAAAAAATCTCCCATTCCTTTAAAATACTTTTTTTGAAATTGACTGAAGTGCTAACGATGGCTTCAATCGAATCTTACATTTTAATATAAAATCTGAATATCAAGCTTAAATTCGTTTTTACCATATATTGCCTACCTATTAGACGCATGTGCCTGTCTGAAATGCACACCCCTGCCAATTAGTCAAGGTGAATATTGGCTTCGAGAACCTTTTAAACAATAAAATGGACATAACAAACTTGTTCACTGAATTTATCGCGATAAATTTATTTAAAAGACATAATAACATTTTGCAACTTAGTCTTTTGCCATACAATGCGCGCTATTGCAAATCTTTCCCGCCATTTTACCCTACAGCCCATCGTATTGAAGCTATTGGAAATTGCGTCGTAAACTTAAATATCTTTTCCCATATGAAACGCAACTACATAAAATCAAAGTTCGCCTATTGTTGTATACAATGACGTCACCGGTCTTTATGCACCATCTTTAGCGCGACGTTATGGGATATTATGCTTTATATTGGAGATTGAAATACTAATAAAAAAAATTGTGACGTAGCGGGATCAAAAAGTAACCGAGTGCGTCTATAATCTAAGTTGCAAAGATAATATATAACATTTGAGATTCATATTAAAAATGCATATATTCCCATAAGAAGACACGTATAAGTTCATAGCACATCCATGCATCGGCTGTGGATAAAATGCTTTGTGAATAACACTCCTCGTTTTAAAAATGTATCGTTTTGTAAATGTGACACATCTTTCATCTCTTTTTCAAGTAGATATGTAACAAAGTATGGTTTAATTTATTGGATAACGATTAATACTTTAAAAAGTTAATCGCATATTTTAAAATATAAATGGTATACATTTTGTGCTCCGCCGGGATTCGAGCCCACAACCTTCTATTCACGAGTCAGAAGTGTAAACCACTAGACTACGGACCGGTCAAACCGGTCACTTAAATATTTTTATTTAATTACCGACACAATGTTTGACTCATGAAATATGGTCCTAAGTTACTCGTTGGTAAGGATGCGCCAAGTATTGCCACTAGACTACGGGCCGTTCAATGAATAAATAAAGCCGAAATTTTGATTCAGTGTTCGGAAAAGACCTGAAACGGGATACAAAAGAGTTCTATCAACTGAGCTGAGAAATTTCAATCGGGCTGAAAAACCTAATTTTTTTTTTTTGGAAAACCAAATAATTATTTGTAGTATTTTTCATTTATTTTTGGGTCCTTCCTCGCATATTCCTGCATTTTATATCGTTTTAGTGCGTCAACCGATATTAACTTCTAGATTAAACTCCCCACTGATGCTACGACCGTTTTATGATGTGTTGTTGTAAAATTTTTACTATCAAATTTCTAAACACTTTTATAAAGGTAATTGAAAATGTTACATTGTCTGACAATTTTAATTTTTATTTGTGAACACGAAGAGGTGAGAAAATTATTGTATCATTGTTACCTACGTATAAAAATAATAATAATAATCTAAGTTGCAAGGATATATTCATTCAAAGCTCTCAGATGTATGCCCACAAACAAACACGTGTTGTTCGCGCTTACAAATGCTGATTGTGTACTTACATACAAATAAAATCCAAACCTCAAATGAACATAAGCCCTGCAACTCTTGCCGACATTCCCTGAAACAGGGGTGACATTGGCAAAGTGAACCATTTTTTACAGTATGGGTGGTCAGCCTCATACCAACCTATAAGTCAAGGAATGTAGATAAATAAAATAAACTATAATCTAAGTTGCAAAGATATATCAAACTTTAAGATTCGAATATAAATATCCGGAAAAAAATTCATAATCTACAAAGAAAAACGAAAATGGTCTGCATATAAATGTCTTAAAAAATAATTAAAATGCTTTAAACGCTTGTTTTTAAAATTAAAAAAATTAAAAAGAAATGGTTCACTAAAATTATCACCTTAAAATTATTCAGCTGTGAAAAAAAAAATGCCGTTAAATTAAATATAATCCCTCAATTATTCATCAAAGGTTCCCGGGAGTGGATTAAAATTAACAATTAGAAAGGTTTCTTATAATTTGCTTAATTGACCAATTAAAAAAAAAATTTACAAAAAATATTTTTCGTGAGAGTAAAAAATTAAATTAAATGTCTGGATATTTCGAGCGCCTCTTTTCGTGTCCGTAATAATAAAGTATTGCGTATTAACTCAAATATGGCTTTAATAGAAAAAAATGTTTGAAAAAGTAAAACATTCAGTAGAGGCGATGTTTTATCATGCATAGATTTTTTCTATTTTTTCCCTTTACGCGATATTAATCTGGCACTTTTTTTTTTTACTTTTCATAAGAATAAAGCTGTTTTTTTTTACATATTAATAAAAATACTTCACAAATTGAATGATTTTTATCTTTCGTAATTTGATCGTTCAACTTTTTCTCAACGTCGCTTTTTTTTTCAAGAAAACATTCTATTCATTTTATTTCATCGAAAAAAAATAGTGCAACTCTATCTCGTTACCAAAGAAAGAGTCACCTGTGGCAAGTGGAACCTATTTATTTTCACAGGTAAGGAAGCCAGCCTTACGCGCAACCACTTCACTTGAATTTGGGGTCTGCTGTTGGTTTTCATATTTTAAAAACGCTGCGTTATCCTTGCGATTCAAAAAAAAAAAAAAACGCAACTAAGCAACACATATAGTGTAACTTTTTGCCTACGTTATCCCCGAAGGGGTCACATGTGGCGCTTCGGGACCTATTTATTTTTACAGGTACGGGGGCCGGCCTCACACCAACCACTTTCAGTTGAAGTGGGGGTTTCCCAGCTCCCAGGGGGGCTGGTTCTCATTTCTTTTAAAAGCTGAGTTAACCTTTGAGATCGAACCCTTGCTCTCGGCATGGAATGCAAGCATTCTACCAATTGAGCTATCAACTTTTTTACGAGCTTGATCGTCGTCGCTACTAAGCTCCAATTCTCAAGCAAGACCTAGTTGCTGCCCAGTTGCAAGACTGGATGGACCTTTGGTGACCGGTCATTGGTAAAGGTGTATGAATTTTTCAACCCAGCGAAGAGCAAATTGGAAAATATAAATGGTATATTTTTTTGTGCTCCGCCGGGATTCGAACCCACAACCTTCCCATTCAGTGTCCGAAGTGTTACCATTTAACTAGGGACCGGTCACCACTTCTCTCGAATTTCGAGTCTGCTGTTGGTTGTCATTGTTTGTAAACGCTGCGTTTGCTTTCCGATTCAATACTTTTTGTTTATCAAATAAGCGTGAATACTTTTCTGTTACCATTGGTGGGAATCAAACCCTGGCCTTCTAGTTTAACCTATCTTCTAGTTAACTACCAATTGACCTATCAACCGGGCTGAATCATGAGAATCACGGTGACATATCATAGTTAACGGACGTATTCACGAAATGATTCTGATTGTTTGTAAAGCTTGTGGTCACGGAACCCGTTAGATGATACCGACCTGTTGAAAAAAATATTCTTTCGAAAAGGGAAACAATCCCTGATCACGGAGACCACTGAAAAGTCTGAGGAAAGAAAGATCCTTGGTTGGGTGGAGTGAGATGGTTTGGGCATGTGGAAAGAATGAAGGATGATAGACTGACAAAGTTGAATAATAATAATATTTGGATGATTTATTTGGTGAGCGCTGTTTTTGTGTGTATCACATCTCAAGAGCCGTCTGCGAGCTTGGTCGTCGCTGAAAAAAGCGCCAATACTCAAGCAAGACCCAGTTGCTGTAAGGCTGGATGGACCTTTAGTGACCGGTCTTTGGTAAAGTTTATGAATTTTTCACCCAGCGAAGAGCATATATGAAAACTTACAAAATGTTTTTTTTTGTGCTCTGCCGGGATTCGAACCAACAACCTTCCATTTACGAGTAAGAGGTGTTTACCACTAGACTACGGATCGGTTTATATACAAAGAAAGTGTGAAAGGAAAAATAGGGAAGAGCTGACCGAGAAAAGTATGGAGTGATTAGATTGAGGATATTGTGAAAGAATGGGATATACAAAGTGAGCGTAAAAGAAGAAAATGCATGAAAAAGGGGATGGATATGAATGAATTGAAAGAGGTATGTCAGGATAGGAAAAAAAGTAGGCAGCTCTGCAGAGGCTCTGGCCACCCCTAGTGGAATGGCGATAGAGAAAAAGTTACACATGTCAGTTTGTGGGCATGCATTTGATATGAGTTTTTTTTATGTTAATTTATCTTTGCAACTTAGATTAAAGATTATAGAAGCTGCAGTCTTCATATAGGATTGAATGTTTGGTACTTGGTGCTCTGATTCAAATTCTCATAGAAATTGCTTTAGTGTGTTGGACCGATATTCAATACCTGCATAGATCTGTGACCGCACAACCAACACATATCCAATATCACTGCACTTTATTGAACAAAACAGTCGCGTGCAACCTTTAAGCCTCTATTTTAACCTCTGTTTTTTATATTGTCGGTGTTATGGCCAAGGGAGCCAATTGGGCTGATCTTTCTATCGTGTTTGGAATAGAACAACTTTGGTTCGATCCTCGCTCGACCCTGGCTCAACAGATGTTATTGGGTAATTATGAATTAATATTTCTTTGAATATAAAATGTAATTTGTCGTGTATGTTCCTTGACTTATAGGTTGGTATGCGGCTGACCACCCATGCTGAAAAAATGGTTCACTTTGCCAATGTCACCCCTGTTACAGGGAAGGACGGCAAGAGTTGCAAGGTGTATGTCCATTTGAGATTTGGTTTTTATGTTGAAGGGTCACATGAGGCATGTGCAAGCGCGAACTTGTACGTGTCTGGTTGTGAGAATGCATGTAATGTGAATCTCCAATGTAACATATCTTTGCAACTTTGAATTGATTACATTAGATTAAACAATAATGAATTATTACTTGATGATATCAATACCCGTTTCTGGCCAGGCAGAATAGGTTGGTGAATTGTATTCCTCTTCACAAATCTATTTTAATAACAACAACAAAAAAAATCTAATAATATGCTTCATTATGCTCCTTGACTGATAGGTTGGTTGAGATTGACCCCCCATGCTGTAAAAATTGGTTCACTTTTGAAAATTCCACCCCAGTTCCAGGGAAAGGCGGCAGGAGTTGCAAGGTTTAGGTTCATGCGAGGTTTTGTTTATTTGTTTGCACACATGCAGAATGTGTAGGTGCAAACTTACATGTGCCTGTCTGTGGGCATGCATTTAATATGAGCCTTAAATGTCAACATATCTTTGCAGCTAAGATTATAGATTAATTATAGATGATGTATAGCTGTCCTCTTGAATAATCTATAATCTCAGTTGCGTATATATGTTACATTTAAGACTCATATATATATAGCATGCATTCCCACTATCAGACACGGATAAGTTTGCGCTTACATATGCCGCATGTAGACTTACAACATGAAAACCTAATCTCAAATGATCATATTAAGCCCTGCAACTTTTTACGATCTTCCTTGAAACAGTGGGTGGTAATCCTCATACCAAACTATTTTTGCAAGAAAAAGTTCTGTAAAATAGATATATTCCACTCGTAAAATTATAGTTAAGTTGTATAAAAATGAGCATAATACAAAAAAAAAACGTAAAATTCGATTAATCAACAAAAACTAAAGACCGGACAAAAAGGTTCACGCAACTGCATCGTATTCTATATTTTTCAAAGCAAATCCAAGCTTGACCGTTACGCACACAGTCGGTAGCAACAACTACTTGCGTCGGTTCTACTAGCTACGAGTGTGTTCATCGCTTGCCTGTGTACTAGCTTTTGTTTATGCAGTTCAATGGGTTTTGTGTGAACGAGCAATCACATTTCTGAAAACTATAAAATATGAAATTTTAATTATTTGATTTTTGAGTAAATGTCTAAAAATGTGTAAAAATAATAATAAAAAAAAACGCAGCTAAGCTACACATATAGTGTAACTTCTTGCCGCGTTATCCCCGAAGGGGTTGCATGTGGCGAGTTGAACCTATTTATTTTTACAGGTAAGGGGGCCGGCCTTACGCCAACCACTTCAGTTGAAGTGGAGGTTTCCCAGCTCCCGAGAGTGCTGGTACTCATTTCTAGTGAAGGCTGAGTAAACCCTGCCGGTATTTTATTTTGGGGTTTGAAATAAACACCGAAACGGGAAATCATTTCTGACACCCTCGGTGGGATTCGAACCCGAGCTTTCGGCATGGAATGCAAGCACTCTACCACCTGAGCTGTCGACCGGACTGTAAAAATAATAATTTCAATAAATATATTTTTTGTATTTTTTAACTTTCCATTTTTCTGTAACTAAGCATATTTTTTGGTTTAATTCATGTTTAATGTGAAATGTGAAAAACTTGCAGAAAAATAGTAAGTAATAACTTAGTTACCAATACAAAAGTCCCGTAGAACCAATGGCGATCTAGAACTATAATTTATAACCTAAGTTGCAAGGATATATTCATTTAAAGTTCTCAAATGCATGCCCACAAACAAATACGTGTAGTTCGCGCTTACAAATGCTGAATGTGTACTTACAAATAAAATCCAAACCTCAAATGAACATAAGCCCTACAACTTTTGCCGACCTTCCCTGACACAGGTCTGACATTGGCAAAGTGAACCATTTTTTACAGTATGGGTGGTCAGCCTCATACCAACCTATAAGTCAAGGAATACAAGCAATTTATTGCATCCAGTTATACAAACAAACAAAAACTAGAAAATATACAAAACATCTATAAAAATGAAAATTGATTCTTGGCCTTAGCCGCCTACATTGCAGATCAGCCGCCACTTTTTTCGGTCCTTACATACTTCTTTCATTTCATCCAGAGTCATAACCATATATAAATATTATATAACACATCCACATCTATAAATATAACTTTTAACGAAAATGAAGTAATAAATAAAAATGATGGTGTACCGACACAAATGGTGGTCGATCTATAATGTTGGCGGCTACGGCTTTAACATTTCAAATGTTCATTTTCATTGATATTTGTGTGTGTTTTATATAGTTAATGATGTGTACTAAAATTTTCATTCCATAAATGATAGCTAAGTAAGTATAAGGCTGACCACCTATATAAGTATGTATATTGTAAAAAAATGTCCTTTTTGTCATGTTTAAAGTTTTTTTTTCATGAGTTCTTATTCTTTTAATAAAAAAAAAAGATAAAAGAAATAAAGGTGTTTGTTTACTACCGTACGCTTAAATTCAAAATTTCAACACATTTTTTTACTATTTGCTTTAAAACATTGAGTTTTTTGGACGTACACAAATCGATCACTTGAGTCAAATTAAATCACAGACGGTGATATAGAGTTTTTGCAAAAACGCCTAAAATATACAGAAATGATCACAAATGATCATTATGCATTTTCATATATTCATTAAATTTTCGTAAAAAATTTTAGATTGACCCTTTTGATTTTAACAGTATTCATTTATTCATCAGCCATATCAAACGGGGATCAAAAACTTTTTTATTAGATTGTCTGTCTCGTTTTTGAGTTGATCACATCAAACATCACACTATACCCAATTGTAAAACTCAAATATAGCGTTTAGTAAAAAAATGTATGCAAACTTAAAAAAAACACCTTCAATGAGAGTTTCAGTTTTCATGAATTTCACGTAAAACGCTATGGTGGAGTTAAAACTGTGGTGATTCACTTGGGGTACTGTTTGTCAGTTTAATTGCGCGTCTTGTGTATCTTTAACATTACGAAATCAAATTAAAATGGCCGTCCAGCTAATCTCTGTAGATTTTGTTTTTCAATAAAGAAATACTGAGAATTGGTTCGGTCTAGAAGACAAACCGTAAGAGACTGTTTACAAAGGTTAAAGAATAATGGTTAAAAAAATATTCGGTATTTAAGTTGTGATTTTTTTTTCCATCATAAAAAATGATTTTATGTCATTTGTTTTGTTCATCAATCAATTGCATGTAGGTTGGTATGAAACTTATATCCCAAATTGTAAAAAAAAAGTTCAGTTTTACCAATGCCACCCTTGCTTGAGTTTAGTTTGTAGTGAGATAAAAATGTACATGAACTTTTGGGAAAAATATAGATTGCTTGATATCTAATCTAATCTAATCTAAGTTGCAAAGATATGTTATATTGAGGATTCACATTATATACATAAAATTCGCGGCATATACAAGTTCGCGCTTGCATATGCCGCGTGTGAATCAACTACATAAAAACCCAAATCTCAAATGGGCATACACCTTGCAACTCTTGCCGTCCTTCTCTGAAACAGGGTTGACATTGGCAAAGTCAATCATCCATTTGTGATAAACTACTTATTTGTTTTCAATTATTTTTATGAAGCTACTACTTAACAGAGGCGTGCATTTCATAGAGGCACATGCGGCACATTTTAACTTGATATTCAGATTTAAAATTCAAAATTTAAGTTTGATTGGAGCCATCGTTAGCACTTCAGTCAATTTCAATTGAATTATTTTAAAGAGATGGGAGAAAACAATTATTCCGAAATTTATTTGCCTATATCCAATGCACACGCCTGCTACTACACAATTTAAATCCAACGTACAAGTATAGTAATTATTGTGTGCTCAATACATTTTCACACTGTATCATAGCAATGTGATGTATCGTCATTTACTTGTACACTAATTTACATTTTGTCTACAAACCAACGTTCACCGGTGCTCTGTTTACATATCTCATTACGCAATTAGTGGCGACCCCGAAAGCGGGGCGTCGGAGTTCCACAGGGCTATGTGCTGGGACCGTTGTTGTTCATTATGTACACATTCACATAATTTATCAAACGACGCGACATCCACACACATTAGACCCTTGATATCCAATCAAACTGTAATACCAGTGAATCTTTGGCGTTTCTCAATGTTCATTCATGTCTCGATAGAGTAAATGGGTCTCGTGCGACAAGTGGAACAATAATTGTTGTGTAAACACGAGCTTTAATCAAGGTTTCAGATGGTTAATGGTTTCTTTGATGTCTTTTTCTTCAATTTTTAGCATCAAATCAGCATCAGTATTAAAGATTGTTAATCCATTATGTGGGTTCTCATAGTCCTTAAATCTCCTACCATATCATCGTTCCCTGATCTGATCCAATTTTGAAATCTAGTCAGAGTCACACAGGGTTCGGTTCTGGTATCGACGTTGTTCATTATGCTTAATAATAGGTACCGAGAAATCATACACATAAGAGTTAACCACTAGACTACGGACTGGTCTGTTGTCTAGTCGTTAACATTTTTGACTCGTTAATGGAAAGTTGAGGATTTTAATCCCGGTGGAGCACAAAAAATATACCATTATTTTCAAATATGATGTTCTTTGCTGGATGAAAAAATCATGATATAACTTTACCAAAAACCGATCACTAAAGGTCCATCCAACTTAACAGCGACTGGGTCTTGCTTGAGAATTGGTGTTTTCTATAGCGACGACCAAGCTCTCAAAGGGCTCTTGAGGTGTGATACACACAAAAACAGCGCTCACCAAATAAATCATTCTTATATTATTATTATTTCATTATCGTTCCCTGAACTGATCCACTTTTGAACTCTAGTCAGAGTCACACAGGGTTCGATTTTGGTATCGCCGTTGTTCAATATGAACAAATGCAAATAATTTTAAAAACTACCTAGAAATCATACACATAAGATCTTTCACTGGCAATTTTCAAGGCTCTTTATAAGCAAATTAAGCTCGTATTCATTTCTACTTACCAGTATTCTAGTATATATGTAATACAGCTGAGGGTGTTTATCTCAGTAGGCATGAGGTCCCCGGACACATTGACAGGCTGTTTCAGCTCGGCTGATTTACTGTCCCAACTCCTGATGGCCCCGCAAACTTGGGTCTGTCTGTGACGTCACAACTTGCCACAAAACTGGGGGAGGGGGGGATGGGGGGGAGACAAACTATATTACTACAGTCTTGTACTACGATGTGAACTTGCTTAGTGATGATCATATCAACGGTTAAAAGACAGTACGGCATAAGCGACGCTTTGGTCAAAAATGAATGCTTTCCTACTTAAAAAGTTCTGTTCTTTCTAATGCGCTAACTCCCATAGCTATACGATGATTTTTTTTTATATTTATGCCCAAGCAAACAACTGCGCTTTCGAAGTATGTTTTTGGTGTCACAGACAAGATTTTTGCCTTTTTTTTGTTCTAAAGGCGTAAAATAAAATAAAATATAAAATTTAGTTTACAATTTTTTTGAAGGAATTCAAAGAAAACACTTTATTTTCACTCAAATATATTTAAAAAGATTAAATCTTTAAAAAAAATTACAAACGCGTTTTCGACCTAGTAGGTCATCATCAGGTAAGGTTTGATACCTGATGATGACCTACTAGGTCGAAAACGCGTTTGTAATTTATTTTAAAGATTTAATCTTTTTAAATATATTTGAGTGAAAATTGTTTTCTTTGAATTCCTTCAAAACAATTGTAAACTAAACATTATGAATTTTCACAGTGTTAATACACAAACAATACAAAATATAAAATATAAAACATCGTAAAAGCACATTAATAGGAATGCCTTTATTTTTTTTATTTTATACCTGTTTTGATTTTAACGATATGGTAAAAAACAAAGAAGTTATACCATTTTTCTGTAATTTCAAACTTTAAACTGCTCTCCTGAACAATTTTGTTTATGTTGCTTATGCCCTAATGCCTTTTAACCGTCGATATACTTTTTCCTTCAGCATATTTCAAAAAAATCATTAATGTAATGATTAGTTTTAATTCAAAATACTGATAAATGCAAGCTGGGACTTTGTTGGAACGTTGGATGGACTTTTGGTGACCATTTGTTTGGAACTCAAAATGATTTCTTAAGCCACCAAATGGCATATTTGAACATTCAATACAAAATTCCGAATAAAATTACTGCAAGTAGAACATGGTCTAACCCGAGAAAAACTATATCAAATATCATTCAATAATACGCTTTTTATTTGTGCTCTTTTGTGAATCAAGACCATA
Organism: Agapetus fuscipes; assembly: GCA_951799405.1. Classification (NCBI taxonomy): domain Eukaryota; kingdom Metazoa; phylum Arthropoda; class Insecta; order Trichoptera; family Glossosomatidae; genus Agapetus; species Agapetus fuscipes. Next base: position 15,452,696 of record OX637341.1, read on the forward strand.
AACTTTTGATCGCAAGTTCTTAGTGTCAACTAGATTAGACTACAGACCAGTTTTACTTATTTCTGATACGTATAAAGATTCGTCTGCCATTATTCTATGAATCCATCACTTAACAGAAAAAAGCTCACGAATAACTTGAAGTTCCGTAAAATTTTATGATCGTTTTTTACAACATTATGTATTGAAGATATCCGATTAAAAGTTGAAATGTTGTATATGCTATACAACATCTAAATATAAGGGTAAAAACATTACGAAACGATTTATTTCAATTAATTGAGGCTCAAATGGTACGTAAAATTGAAAACCTTTCAAGTTTTCCCTTTATAATGTTCCCTTCTGACAAAACAGGAAGCAATCCCCAGGCGATGGTTGAAATGCCCTTTTCAAGGTATCATTTAAACGTGACATTTTGGTATGAATGCTTAAAAACCTTTGCCAATATTATTTTTGAGTTGTTAAAAACTTTCAAATGATAGAAATTTAAGATGAGTGACGGCTCTGTAATAAAAATAAATAAATAAAGTAGGCTGATTTATTTGGTGAGCGCTGTTTTTGTGTGTATCACACCTCAAGAGCCCTCTGCGAGCTTGTTCGTCGCTGTAGAGGTCTGTCTTGCATTCACAGACCCTTGGCTTGGCTTGGCATCCGCACATGCAAAGTTGTCATACATTAATGACCATTATTTTCGGATAATATCTGCCCGATTCAGAATATATAATTTCCCAAATGTTTGTTATATGACGTATTTACGCATGGAAAGATAGAACCCGAGTAATTTCGATTGTTGATGGCATATCTAAGTTTCCGCTGGGATGACAGACCAACTAATAGATGGAAATTAATTTTCAAATACTAAATATTTCACAAATTGTAAATAATGAACAGAAAATTGTACATGTTTGTTGGTATCAATAAAAAATCGTGTTCTATTAAAAAGTCTACAGATTTTTGGGGAAAATGTGCTTTAAATATGTGAGATTACGTTTAGTGACATTTAATTAAAGCACACGTTTTTTTTTGGACCTAAAAACAATTTTTTTTTTAATATTGAGAATTAAAAATAAACTTTTAAATATGAAAATAAAATTATTTTTTCTTTAACGTAGTTAAATATGAGATATTTTTTTTGTTTTCATAGCAGCACAACGCAACAAAAGCATTTTTGGCTGAAAGTAATTTAAATGGTAATTTACAATCATAATAAAAGTTATTAAAGAAGAGTTAGTAGGATCCAATTTAATTATATGTACTTCCGAAGTAAATACTTAAGAAGAGTTATTTGAGAAGTAATATTTTTATTTACTCTCAATTGAAAAAACCTTTATATTGCGTAGCTGAAAGTTCAATAATAATTTACAAGAAATTGTCACAAAAAACTTTTTTGAAACACATAAAAATGTTCTTTATTTTCTTTTGCAATATTTGCTCTCGGAAACTTTTTAATTTACGATGTAAGAGTAGAGATTTTTTCCTAGAAGAAAAAACATGTTTCTCCTGAAATTAATTGATAAAATTGTATTGACTTGAATCAAACTTATATCTCGTAACTATCTAGGGAGCAGATGAAGTCAAGATATCTTGAAATGATATTTGTTCAACTTTAATAGCATCGAGTTAAGGGCATTGCTTTCAGTGTTTTCTTCTTATCTAATCTAATCTAATCTGCAAAGATATATATTATATAAGATGTATATTAAATGCATTCCCACAAGCAGACATGTATAATTTCGCGTTAACACATGCCGCATGTGGACCTACAATATAAAAACCCAATCTCAAATGAACATAAGCCCTGCAACTCTTGCCGTCCTTCCCTGAAACAGGGGTGACATTGGTAAAGTGAATCATTTTGTACAGTATGGGTGGTCAGCCGCATACCAACCTATAAGTCAAGGAACATGCATGTTCGGACACAATAATTATTTCGTAAGCTGTTGATTTTACAGTATATTTTGTTGGAGTTATTTCTTGATATAGAGATCATGCTTCTTCCGAGTGAGTTTATTTTATTATTAAATCAAAATTGCAGGGCTAAGTTCACGCTTACACATGCTGCACGTGCACAATCAAAATTAATCAAACCTCACTTGAACATAAAGTTTGCAACTTCTGCCTCATTTTCCTGAAACCAAGGTAGCATAAGTAAAATTGAACCAAGTTTTTACAAGGAAGGTCAACCTCCCTGTTAGTACCTACGGCCAAATAGTAAAGAAATATGTGATTATGCTGGAGTGATGTTTTCCAGGATCTGTTGCCGTGGTCTGTGAGAGTTGGAGCTTTCACAGTTCTCATCAAAATCATCTTTATCATCATCATACTTCACGCTGAAGAAGCCCATTGTAGAAATGGGCAAAATTCCGGAAGCTCCAGCTCCCATAGGCCACGGCAACAGATCTCGGAAAACATCACTACAGCATCATCAGCCGGCCGTGTAAGCCTAAATAATAATAATATTAGGATGATTTATGTGGTGAGCGCTGTTTTTGTGTGTATCACACCTCAAGAGCCCTCTCCGACCTTGGTCGTTGCTGTAGAAAGCGCCAATTCTCAAGCAAGACCCAGTTGTTGTAAGGTTGGATGGACCTTTCAGTGACCGGTCTTTGGTAAAGGTTTATGAATTTTTCAACCCAGCGAAGAGCACATTTTGGAAATATAAATGGTATATTTTTGTGCTCCACCGGGATCCGAATCCACAACCTTCCATTTAACGAGTCCGAAGTGTTGCCACTGGACTACGGACCGGTCCAAGATGCCAACGACACGCGGTGTACCTGAGCGGTAACCCATCCAAGTATCATCCGCGCCCAATGTTGCTTAACTTCGGTGATCTATGGGAACCGGTGCTTTCAACATGGTAACGTCGTTGACAAAACTCTTATTCAGTATATTAATTAAATAAACAAAGTTTCAATTCACTTTTTTATTTTTTTATTTTTGTCTATCACTTTCTCATTCAGTTTGTTCTTAGTAAATAAAAGTAGATAGCTTTTACGTTTCAAAAGCGTAAAAATGATAGAACAATTCTACAAAATCTGGCGTATATTAAAAGCAAAGCAGATTTAATGTTGCCACATAAATTTAAATTTGAAGAATAGTTTTTAATTTATTTTCGCACTCTCTTTTGTCAGCTGCGGGCAAAACTAATTCAGAATTTAATTTTATAACACTCGACATGAATTTATAGCGCCAAGCGTGGACCGCAAATGAGCCCTTTTTACAGTCTCTTTTCAACCCTCCAGGAACTGCGCAGTGGTCCGAGAGAGCCACGTTTTAATTTTTTTTTCTTTAATTTCCAGTGCACTGAAAAATATCTACGAACTATGACTGGCTAGCAGTCAAAAGCGTTCTTATACACTATACCCTCGAATATTTAAAAAAAAATGATATTCAACTTGAGAATTTTCTTTATTTATTGGTTAGTCGTTGTTCGTTACATCTTGCTGATTTATGTTGTAATTTTATAACATACAACATTCCGTTCCATCGAGAGCTCAGTTGGTAGAGCACTTGCGTTCAATAACAGAGGCCTAGGGCTCGTTTCTCATCAAGGGTGTTTATTTAAAACGCAGTAAGACATTCTTAGTCTTCAATAGAAAATAAAAATTTCTTTCCCCGTCGGGAGCAGCCAGTTACCTACAGAAAGCGGGCATGAAAAGCACCGCATCGCTTCAATAAATATACTTTTTTTTTTAATAGATTTGTGACGAGGAATGCAATTCATCAACCTGTTCTGCCTAGCTAGAAACAGGTATTAATATCATCAATTAATAATTCATTGTTGTTTATATTAATGAATTATTAATAAATAATTACCCAATACCATCTGTTGAATCAGGGTCAAAGTTATGGTCAAATAACCCAGGCGGGGATCAAACCTACGTTATTCTTCAGAATACCGACTTAATCATGTATAGAGTTACAAAAAAGTATGCATATGAACCGTCTTCTGGAGAAAAGCGGGTTGTCTTTAAAGACGTATCCGTGGACATCAATAGAGGGCTATATTCTTCTATTGTTTGATTTCGAACAAAATATCTGATTTGGAAATGTTTCCCGTCATGGAAATAAAACATCGGTAGATAAATAAACTGCAGACACAGTATAGTTTAACCCAAAAACAACTGTCTATGAAACCAATCGAGTAAAAATATTGACTTGAATCATTCCGCCGGCATACTAAAGGTTAAAGGAGAGCTCCGTTTTAGGTCTGCGCTTGTAACAACCTAGTCCAGGGGTTGTTTGTTGTTCCTGAAGGCTTGCGGGGCTTTTTGCGGAGCCTTATTGTGCTCAAGCCGTTACGTGGCGGAAAGAAACGAATGCGAGCGAGCCGTTTCAGTAACAAACAAAATACGGGGCGGCCGGCCTTGGGTAATTTGAAAAGTAAATTCAATGGCAGGAAGGACTGACCCAGAGTCGCGGTTATAAATGAACAGGCGCAATTTCCAACCCCTTTTTTATGGGAAAAATATGTAAATTAGCTCGCATATGTGGACGGTGAATTTAGGAAAAAATGCTTTTGTTTTTTTTTTAAATATCTTAGCTCTTAATTTATATGGGATTTACTCTGGATTCTTTATAAAAAGAATGGTTTATTTTTGTTCAATGATTTTATTTATTTTATTTCGTTTAAAATCTTTTGCATGTCCACAAATTTGATGTCAAAAAATGTAACGTTAAACGGACACCATAGACAAACTATGTTTCTATAATCTATAATCTATAATCTAAGCTGCAAGGATATGTAAGCATTTAAGGCTCATATGAAATGCATGCCTACAAACAGGCACATGTAGGTTCGCGCCTACACATTCTGCATGTGTGCATACAAATAAAGAAAACCTCACATGGACATAAACCTTGCAACTCCTGCCGCCGTTCCCTGAACCGGGGTGGCATTGGCAAAAGTGAACCGATTTTTACAGCACGGGTGGTCAGCCTCGTACCAACCTATCAGTCAAGGAGCACAAAAAATTATAAATGATTTACAGAAATTCGTAATGAGACACATTACAAATTTAAATTAAAATAAAGTAAAATTAAAATTAAACTTAATATTACACTTAGAATTAATGCCCTAGCCGTCATTGTTGCGAATCAACCGCCATTCCTTACGGTCCTCACATACTTCTTTCATTTCATTCAGAGTTTCAGACATTTCATCTTTTTCATGCACTCTCTCCTTATGACTCTGAATATCCCATTCATTCGCTATTTCGGAAATTTGATCCATCCATACTTTTCTCGGTCTTCCCCTACCACTGCTTCCATTTAAAGTTGCAGCGTACACTCTCTTCGTCAGTCTTTCGTCATTCATTCTTTCCATATGTCCAAACTATTTTAACAAACCCCTTTTGATTTTTACTTTTATACTTTCCCTTGCACCACATTCTTCTCTCACTGACTCATTCCTCACCCTATCTTTCCGTTTTTTTCCAATCATACTTCTTAGAAAGTCCATTTCGACCGTATGGACTTTACTAATATCACTCTCATTCATCGTCCAAGCTTCACTTCCGTACATCAAAGTGGGCACTATTATACCACCGTGTACCGCCAATCGAACATTTTTCGATAAGTTTTGGTTTTTGGCTAAACCAGCGGTGGCACCCAGTACGTTTAAGGAAATAAATTTGGAATGTCCGTTTTGGGTCCATTCATCTAATCAAAAAGTGGTTTGTAATTTATTCAATTAATATTTAAATAAAACAACACAACTTATACTTTTGTTAATAATATACATTTATTTAAAAGTTGATCCGTGAACCATTTTTTTGCCCTCATACGAAAATGACTCCTATTCATTTTTGGTCTCTTCTAGAACTATTTCTTTAGATGTTTTTTTTTATTTTACTATTTACCATCAGATTGCTCTATAAAGTATGCGCAGTATTTTCAGTTATGATATTATAAAAATATTTTTTCTGGTTGTTTACTTTTAAGATCGCATTAAAAGTTACTTAGACCTATCTATGTAACTAGTGCATTTAATCATCACTTTATCTCTGGAAATTATAACTTTATTTTTCCTACTTTTATTCGTTTATTTGTGATAAATACGATTATTAAGGTGACCAAGCAACACAAGCATTGTCCGAGGCAGACCCTCACATACCAAGATCCTCCCAATTTCACTAAGTACACACATTTATATTGGTCTCCCTACCCTCTTCGGGTTCTGACTTTTTACCTTTTTTCTTCTCGTACGTAAAACTTTATATTTATGTATTAAGTTTGTTTATTTATCTACAGATAAAATTATCAACTGATAGACATCAACTCTAATTTTATAGATTTCTAGTTTGCTTCTTCCAAATTTGTGATTCAAATAATTGGAAATAAATATTTTTCGGGAAACCTAAAATTTTCATTTAAAATTTAAAAAAAAATTTAAAACGCAGTTTTATTTTCACAATAATGTTTTCTACCTCAAGTACTTTCGACCTTCAATATTCAGATCATTGTCAAGAGTCCAAAATAAAACTACGTTTTAGAAAAAAAAAAAAAAAATTAAATAAAATGAATTTTCACTGTGTGAATAATGGAGTTCTATTAAATGGAGAGGCTATTTATTTGATTTAGTTCTAAACACTGTGATCCATACATGGAGTGTCCTTATAAATCCATGGTGTGAATACACAAACCCCTAAACAATTTTCAGTTTACATAACACAATTTTTAACCTTCTCTTCTATCTATTTCAACTACCATGCATGTTTCCTCGTAAAAACTAAAATTACTTATTTTATTTATGCAACCTGATAATCATTTAATCTTAAATAAAATTTTATTATGTTTTTATCATCAAAAATTTTTTTTTCAAAGACACATTTCTTCACAAAACTAAAAAGCTCATTCCAGTATACTCCTAATTCTTTCATTCATTTTTTGCAAACCTCCTAGAAGTCTCAATTTTCTAATTAAGCTAAAAGGCATCTCACAAACTGTTTATATTTTTTCTTACGCATGCACAATTCCCTCTCTCTTTTCACTGTATCCTTCGTATCTTTCCCTCCATCTCTCTTTTTCGAGCGTCAGAAAAAAGCTCTAAATTATTTTGCGGACATAAAACTGGATTGCTTGATTTGCATAAGTGTAACGGTGACGCCATTAGCGTTGATTGCGTTTTTTAAGTGACCCAGGAGGGTAATTTTGCGATTATCTGGCTGGCTTGGTGATTTTTTTTTCTCTGAATTTTTTTTTCATGTTTTTTATTACATTTTACACTCTCCATTGAATTTATAAAATTTAGGTGTACGTTTTTGTTTTGAAATTTCAATTAGGTTTTTTAATTTTGCTAAACTGTCATTTATTCTTAAAATGCCTAGTAGGTAAAACTTAAGACTCGTAATGGAAAAGTTTGATTCTTGGAGAAAAACATTTTTTTTAAATATTTATTTTTAGCGTACATCTTTTTATTTTAATTCTTATTTATTTGATGATGATGATGAGTTGATGATTTCTTTATAGCGCCGTTTCGTGATGTAGTCACTCCAAGGGCGCTGGTGCAAACGATGCCAGAAATTTGCTTGTCTTCAGTGCATTCCAGAACTTTCCATGGTCCTCTAGCTCTTTCACATGATGTGGCAGGTGGTTCCAGGCCAGAGGGCCAGCAACTGCAAATGTACGCTCTCTAAATCTTGTGTTAACTCTTCTTATAGGTTCTTCAATCCTTGATTTGGCTCCAGTCTCAGCCGAGCGCAGTGTAAGGCTTTTTTTGCCGAGGGTGACTGGTTTGATTAAATCAGCGAGATATTTGGGTGTTTTTCCAAATAAAGCTTTGTGGACCATCGTGCACACTTTGAACTCGATGCGCTCCGGTATACGGAGCCAGTGAAGCTTCTGGAGAAGAGGAGTAATGTGATTATTAATTCTTTATTCATTTTTCAAATATGCTCTTAAATCGACATAAAAATTTAACAAAGACCGGTCATCAAAAGACCATCCAACTAAACAGCAACAGATTTTTTCTCTGTCATAAACGCTTTCTATGGCAACGTTTCATACACAAACAAAAATCTCCAAATGAATCAACCTTACATTGTCCATTTTTATAATTTACTAAAGGAAAAAAAATTAAAACAAAAATTTCAATATAATTTAAGATTTCAAAAATCATTTTCAATTGAGGTTTCCTTGATTTTGAGAGCACAGATACTTTTTTGTTTAAGAGCTGAGTACACCTTGTGAATACTGTAATGTTGTGTTTAAAATTAACACCTTCACATAAAAATATTTCTGATCTTCCAATATCCCAAGAGTAGCGATCCAACCCTATCGATCTGTCTATGAACGCAAGTGTTTTACCAACTGAGCTATCGACCTAGATATTTCTATACGATTTAATTTAAACATAATAATTGAACAGTTACATAGCCCTTTTTTACTGCACCCATAGACGTTGTCAAAAATTCCGATCTACGCTTTTTCGTAGAGGTCGTAGCATGTCAAACGTCTACGAGGATTTTCCTTTAGTAAGGCAATAATGTCATCTGGCATATCTTGCATCTACCAGGGTATTTGGTATTCCTCTCACGTCCCTTTACGAGTATACAACATTTACACGTTTTACCAAAACTGTATAGACAATTCAACACTCACTGGAAGCGCTGCTTCAGTTTTAATACAAAAGATTGAGGTTAAACGCATTCTTGGGGTACTGAACCGAACAATCCTTACCTTTTCCTCTTGTCACCAGCCACTTGGAATGCTTGCACATATTCTGCATGTAGAGTACACGTGGTTTTCCAGCTTCAACAAATGTATTATTGGATTTTATTATTGACAAATTTTGACTTTGATGCGGTTTATTTCATTTACAACCTGGTATTTTTTAATACACACAATAGTGTCTGAGCATTCCTTTACTTATAGGTTGGTATGAGGCTGACCACCCACCTGTACAAAATAGTTCACTTTACCCCTGTTTCAGGGAAGTTCGGCAAAAGTTGCAGTGTTTATGTTCATTTGAGGTTTGGTTTTACAAAAAAAAATTCAATAGATTTGTGAAGAGGAATGCAATTCACCAACATATTCTGCCTGGCCAAAAACAGGTATTAAGTTCATAAATTAATAATTCATTTTCGTTTATTTCAATGAATTATTAATTAATAATTATCCAATGATATCTGTTGAACCAGGGGCAAAGCTATGGTCAAATGACCCAGGTGGGGATCAAACCAACGTTTATCTATTCCAAATACGCTAGAAAGATCAGCCCGCTTGGCCCCCTTGGCCATAACACCGACGTGTAAGTACACATTCAGCATTTATAAGTGCGAACATACACGTGTCTGTTTGTGGGCATGTATTTGACATGAGTTTTGACTGTTAAGATATCTTTGCAACTTAGATTATAGATTTCATCATGGTTTTTAATAATTATTAAATATATGAAGTATTTGATACTAAATATTTTTAACACTTTAAACGGGACATGCGTTGTACGACATTCGTGACCCCAGTGCATCCCTGGACTTTCTTTTTTGGGAACTCTGTCCCTGAGGCTGCTTTCCAGCATTCTTTTTACAATGTCTTTTTGACATTGTAACCAACTCTCCGTCACAACTTACACCTATATGTACTAATAAATATTTAAATAAATAATACTGTTATGTAAATATTAAAATATGTATAAGTATTAGTTATAGGAATTCTTTATTGTATTGGTGGGTAGGATTGATAATTGTGTGTAAATAGAGAAGTCTCTAGATGAAGTACGTACTTCGAGAAGCTTCGAGCAATTATGTATTCCGGAGTGTTCGAATCTCTCAGTATAAAAGGGTGCAAGTTGCTTGCACTAGGCAGTCATCTGCGAGCTCCAATACAATGAACAAATTCGACCAGTGAACTAAAACCAGTGTAATGAAATAAATGAGAGTGTCTTTGTAAAAATAAATAAAAACGTGCAAAATAAATGAGTAAAAAGAAGAGTACAGTTTTATTTGAAAAGTATCCGAACCAAAAATCGTAACAATACATACAAATAAATAAAAACACATGGCACAAAATTTAGCCCACAAATTACCCGTATACATTGATAATACATAATTCGGCTAAAATATCATTTGTGAAACAATAGAGAGATGGGAAATTTTGATACCGAAGTTTGGGCTGAACTGTAATGTAAGTATAGCTTCCGACGCTCAAATAAGACCTAGGACCATGTTATAGGAGAAAGCTCTTGATAATTATGCTTGTTACAAGGTCTAACATTCAACCTGAGCAACTTTCGATTGAGAGTTTGAAGCGTTTATCACTAGACTGCGACCGGTCTTAAGATATTTGAAAATGTTTTTTGAACGCATATAAAATGTATGTTAATCTTTCATATTATTGTTTGTATTGTTATAGCTTGCCAAGCGCTTCCAATGGATCTAAATCTAAATCTCAATCTAAGCTGCAAAGATATGTATCATTTGAGATTCATATTAAATGCATTCCCACAAGCAGACATCCATAATTTCGCGCTTACACATGCTGCATGTGGACCTACAATATAAAAAACCCAATCTCAAATGAACATAAGCCCTGTAACTCTTGCCGACCTTCCCTGAAGCAGGGGTGACATTGGCAAAGTGAACCATTTTTAACAGTATGGGTGGTCAGCCGCATACCAACCTATCATTCAAGGAGTACAAGCAATTAATACAATCAAATATATAAAACAAATAAACTCTAAACAATCAAACAGTAAAAAAATTAAAAACTACAAAACATTTTTTTTTTAATTTAACAGCCTCAGCTTTAACCGCCAGCATTACAGATCAACCGCCATTTCTTTCGATCTTTGCATACTTCTTTCATTTCATCCAGAGCCATAACCTGTTTCATACAAGCTCTCCTTTTATTATGACTCTGGATATCCCATTCATTCGCTATTTCGAAAATTTGTTCCATCCATACCTTTCTCGGATAGAGGCAAATAATTAAAATATATTTTTTTGTATAATATTTGCCTTTAAAATAACACAATCAAGATAGAATAGAGTTCCGATAAAAACTCAAATTTGGCAGGGAATTTCAATCCTAGACCAATATTTCATTGGTACCATAATATTTTTGACTGCTTTTGAGGTACATTTTCTCGCAAAAAGGTGTCCTCTCTTGCAACTTAGATTTCTGTGACTGTTACTGTATTTTCTGCTATTCTGTTAATGGTGCCCAGTACCCTGTGGATGCGTCTCCTTTTTTTGTTTTTTTCTTGTACAGATACATATTTAATATCATCAAATTACAGCTTAAAATATCATTCATAAATTACATATTTTATATCTTTCATGAAAATAGGGTTCAAAAAAACAAACACGAATGAAAACCGGAAGCAAGTATTCTCCTCGATGCTTTCAATACCATTCATTCTCTTTCATGAAAGGTGAATGTGAATGAAAGTAATAATGGAAAAAAAAGAGTTGGCATGAAAATCACATCCCATTTTCTGTTCGGGAAAAGTTGAATACGACCCGAGTCATATCTGAGATATTGAATAATTTATTGTGCAGCAAATTGAATATGCTTGTGAGCGAGGAACGTGCTCCCACCGTATTCGATTCTTTACAAAATGCGAATCCACCTATCAGTGGATTTGATTTCTATCGTATTCATATAATCATACTGAAAACCGCTGAAAATCACTGAAAATAAATTTCATGTAGTTATGTTCATAATAATATTCATATTATTGTCGCGAACTTGAAATACGTGCGCTCATACACGCATACATCGCATTAACGAAATCATCTGGAAGTGATAGTGAATTGTATTAGTGTGTGTACATAGCATTCTGGTGGTGGAATAATCTAGTTAATGCGAGAAAGACCCCTCTGGTTCCCTATAAAATAGATCAAAGTGGTACGGATAGGAAAGTCGCAAGAAAGCGATTCGCTGAGTAACACCAATAAACAGTGATTTTCAAGATGTGAAAAAATTAAATTGTGAAAAATAAATTCTTTAAAAACAAATTATGGCATTTTAAGTAAAAAAAAAACGCAGCAGAAAACGTAACACTATTTTTGATACATTCAATGGATTCCGAATTTTTACTAATTTTGAACTTTTTTCTTGAAGAGCAAACTTCAGTTTTGTAAAAGACTGCCTTTATAAGCAGCTTTATCTTATTTAATCGAAGTTACAAAGGTATGTTACAAAAGGGATTCATATTTTACGCATTCTCATAAGCAGAGACGTACAAGTTCGCGCTTGCACATGCCGTATGTAAACCTACAACATTAAAACCCAAATCCTAAATAAACATACACCCTGCAACTCTTGCCGACCTTCCCTATAACAGGGATGACATTGGCCAGTTTAACCATTTTTTACAGCATGGGTGGTCAGCCGCATACCAACTTATAAGTTTAAGGAACTATATAAAAAAGGAACCTGTAATAAAATATTGATTTGACTTTTCCCTAGCAACCCGGCAGGATGAAGAAACAATACTGTCTATGTCAATTCATGTGTGGACTTCATTATGTAAAATGAGCACATACTGTGGTGCTTACAATGAATGTCCATAACATGACTTAGTTGCACATACATTGCAACTTTTTACCGCGTTGTCTCCAAAGGGCTGATAAGTTATAGTTGGTGAACTGCTGATGCTTTACCTCTGAAAATAAATAGCTTCCATTCGCAAAGCAATAAGGATCAGAATTATTGAAAATATGTCAGAATGCAAATTTTTATATTTTACAAAAATAACTCAATATTCGATAGCTTATTTTTAATTAAATTACATAAAATAAATCACTTTTTATTCGAGTTGGTCCCAAATGGTAATTTTGTTGAAAAGTTTGCACAAAAAAATATCTGAGAAAATTAAATTAAAAATTTTATAACCTCACAAAAAGCTGCAATCGATTTTTTTTATTAAAAGTCAATTGGATTCCAAACAAACTTTTTTATCAATAAATTGACCAAAATCCAGTTATTTGATTTTTTCTGAAACATCTTTTAATATTGTTTTATATTATTCTGTGATCCAATTTTGATACAAGAGAAAAGCATTTATAATGTTTCTACAATCAAAGTTTCAAAATTTTATTAATTTTATTAGATTCATATTAAATGCTCACAAGAAGCACTCTCAAATGCATGCTAAAGGTTGGTATGTAGCTGATACTTTGTGCTGTAAAAACTTGGTTCACTTTTGCAAATGCCATCCCGGTTTCAGGGATAGGCATCAGGAGTGACAAATTTTATGTCCATGTGTATGTAAGCGCGAATTTACATGTGCTTGCTTGTACGCATACATGAAATATAAGCCTTAAATGTATATATATCTGTGTAACTTAAATTATAGATCAAAGACATGCTAAAATTAAATAATTTTAGGAATCTGAAAATATTTCAGTAAATCTAAAAGAGTGCAGTTTTATGGCAACTCTGAGTATTTTTTATTTATTTCTGTGTCACATCTTCTTATTTCTTATTGTTTTCTTTCAATTGTTCTTCAATTTGCGCTCACTAACACTGCAATAAAATATTAATTTGAAATCTAAAAAAATACAGTTTAACGGCATTTCTGAGAATTTTTTTTGTATGGCATTTTCCTTTTTTTCCTTTTTCGAGTCTATAACATACACCACTTCAAAATACATTCTGTTTCGTTATAAGTTAATATATATATTTTTCAAAAACGCTTCACTGAGCTTTTGAAATTGTAAACAGGAAGCAGCTCCAGTCTAATTTCTGTTCCCCATTCAAATCTGAAATTATTTCATTCAATTAGTGATCTAATAAGGAGACTTCAGGAGTCGTATACCTTTTCCCTTTATGGGGGGGCTCTTTAGAGCGCCAACCAAAAGGGCCCTTAGAGGCAAAATGTAATTCATGATTTACTCCACCAAGGCGGTTTCACCACAAATACACCAAAATTCAAGCCTACAAGAAAGGAGAGCTTGGACCCATGGGTGCGATGACTTTTAAATAATTAAAATAAAATATCCATTTCTGGTGACAAATCCTTTTTGGACTCTCTCTAAGAATCCGGATGGAGATCAGGACAGTACGTTTATACACCCGTTGCTAAAAGAAAGCGCGCACAAAAGCCACCTTTTCGCTTCGATTACCAGCCTGGAAAATGCTTTCCGTTCGTGAAAACGAAATCTCGCGTCGGCCGATGAAATAACTGCGAGTGGATGGTCCAACCAGAAAAAAACAAAAGGTTTATTTCCGGTAAATATTAACTGAACGGCTTACGGTTGGAGCCAGAGCTCGATTCCAGACACTCAAATCTTAATTATTTTAATGGATATATTTTTTTAACTCTAATTTCTAATCTAAGTTGCAAAATATATGTAACATTAAAGATTCATATTATATGCACTTTCACAAACAGACATGCACAAGTTCGCGCTTTAACATGCCGCATGTAGTCCTACAATATAAAACCCGCATCTCACATGGACATACACCCTGCAACTCTTGCCGACCTTCCCTGAAAACAGGGGTGACATTGGCAAAGTGAACCATTTTCTACAGCATGGGTGGTCAGCCGCATATCAACCTATAAGTCAAAGAACCCATTCAAATTCTATATATATTCTATAATATCTACAATATCTGATGTGACTAGTACAAAAAGATGTGATGGATGGTTTGGGCATGTGGAAAGAATGAATGATGATAGACTGACAAAGTGTATATACAAAGAAAGTGTGAAAGAAAAAAGAGGGAAGGGACGACCGAGAAAAGTATGGAGTGATCAGATTGAGGAGATTGTGAAAGAATGGGATATACAAAGTGAGCGTAAAAGAAGAAAATGCATGAAAAAGGTGATGGATATAAAGGAATTGAAAAAGGTATGTCAGGATAGGAAAAAATGGAGGCAACTCTGCAGAGGCTCTGGCCACCCCTATCGGAATGGCGACAGAGTTACAGTTACAGTTACTATACAATTTTTTTATGCTATCACTATTTATTCTTCAATCGACCATCGCCGCAAAAATTCTTGGCCAAAACGGCGTAGCTGAATTATCCAAAATTTGCTCGAAGGGCCGCCCCCTGCTTGTGCCCGAACCTACTTGTGTATTGACAGAGAAATATGGCTTTTAATCAGCTTGTTTATTCTGCTCGGTGATTTATTTGAGGTGGCAGATCTAGTTTTGTCGGTGTGCCAATATTAGCCCAGAGTCTGAGGTAATAATTTCACCGGCCAATAAGGGAAAACTGTTTTTAGCGAAATACGTTTTAGATTTGACTCCTGCTGTGTTTTGAGTCATCATTTGACTTGCAAATAAAATAACAAATTTTGATTTGAAATCATTGACAGTTAATTATGACAGTTAATTAACCACCTTCTGGTGAATAGAGTACCACTCTCCATAGGAGGTAAGCTAATCCAGCCTTCTGATTCGGTAAGACTTCTAGGAGTCTTACTGGATCGTAACCTGACACTGGATAGGCAAATAGATGCCACAATAGCTTCTTCTTTTTTTTCGCTTCGCCAAATAAAGGCAATAAGAAAATGTCTGCCGTCAGATGCGGTTAAGACCCTGGTGAGTGCGTTTGTGATGTCTCGGATTGACTATTGCTCGACGCTTTATAGTGGTCAGCCGAAGAAACAGTTTAATCGCTTTCAATCTGTGTTGAATTTGGCAGCAAGACTCATATTCGGGATTCCCAAATTCGCTCACATCACCCCGCTGTTAAAAAAACTTCATTGGCTTCGTTTCCCGGAGAGGGTGGTCTTCCGTGTTTGTTTAATGGTATATAAAGCCATCAATGGCTTGGCCCCACCTTATCTGGCTGATATGATTTCACCTGTTGAAATGGGTGTTAGGAGGCAGACACTCAGATCTGCGGGTGATGGAGTAGTCAATTTGGTTCAGCCGCGCCGTCAGATTCGTACAAACTTCGGAGACCGCGCTTTCCGTGTTGCGGGGCCGGTGGAGTGGAACAGACTGCCACCCGGAGTGAAGAACTCCAAATCTGTGGGTGTATTTCGAGGAGCACTCAAGGCACACTTGTTTAGAAAGTCTTATCCATGATCGGAGAGGGCCCTTGAGGTGTGACACACACAAAAACGGCGCTCTCTTATCATGTGTAATTTAAAATAAATCAGCCTGTTATTATTATTATTATTATTATCGTTTCGAATAAAATTTGACCGGTCAATAAGGCTGGAATTACCTCTATCTGGAACTATTTTAGCCAAAGTGGTTTAATAATAATAATGTTAGGATGATTTATTTAATGAACGCTGTTTATGTGTATATCACACCTCAAGAGCCCTCTGCAAGCTTGGCATTTGCTGTAGAAAGTGCCGATTCTCAAGCAAAACCCAGTTGATGTTAGGCTGGATGGACCTTTAGTGACCGGTCGTTGGTAAAGTTATTTGATTTTTCACCCAGCGAAGAGCATATTTGAAAATATAAATGTTATTTTTTTGTGCTCCGCCGGGATTCGAACCCACAACCTTCCATTTACGCGTCAGAAATGCTAACCACTAGACTACGGACCGGTCATTTTATGTTTCACAATATCATCAGCAACGACAAACACAACGGGTGTTTTAGGGTTATCTAAAGTATTAAACACCTTTCACACTTTTTTGTTTTTTAGTCCGGTAGATAGCTCAGTTGGTAGCGTGCTTGCATTCTGTGCTGAAACCTCAGGTTCAAATCCCAACGACGGTGTCAGAAATGATTTCTAGTTTCGGTATTTATTTGAAACTCAAAAAAAAATCCTGGCAAGGCTTACTCAAGCCAATCCATCCAATCCATGTAAAAGAAAAAAAAAATCCACTCGCCGCATGCGAACCCTTCGGGGTAAACGCGGCAAGAAGTAACGCTATACGTGTAGCTTAGTAGCCCTTAGCCAAATTAGTACTTTTAACTATTATTTATAAATATCTTCTCATAGGATGAGGCTTAAAAATTAAAGTTAAAGCAATGAATTCGACACTTATTCTTTAATAATAATAATAATAATAAGGTCTTTATTGTTTTTTATCAATATGTACAAAGTATTACAATAAAAATAAATTTTAAAAATCTAATTACAATAAATACTCCCCAAAGTAAGCATAGCTTGTGTTTTGGGGAGGATAAAGTTGTTAGCATAATTTCTTATTCTTTGACAACCACTTTTACACAATCCACCATTCTTGACAATAAAAAGGGTTCACTTGAATTTTTAAAAGAAACGAAAGAATAATTTCAATAAAATTTTAAAATCAAAAACTTTCTCGCATTCAACCTTTCAAAAAATTTTAAATCAAAAGGAAGGGAGCGGAAATAAAAAGGTATTTTTTTTTTTTTAACTCAATTAATATCACTGAAGGTGAAGAAATTTTATTTTTTTACCTCGCACTCTATGGACCTCTCGTTAGTAAAGCAAAGAAGCATTTTTTTTATTCAAATTCTAAATTTTATTCGTAACGAGGCGCCTGAAATAATATTGATTCAAAAGAAGAAAAAAACTTGGTCAAAGTTTAACTGAATTTTATTGGAAAAGATATTCTGATTTTTTTTTTGGTTTTTGAAATAATTTCATTTGAGTAAATGTAATGAAATTTGATAAGTTTCATGAAAAAGACTTAAAAATCAGACGCTATAATCTCTTTAATCTAAGTTGCTAGGGTATAAGATTCATATTAGATACATTGCCAAAAGCAGACGTGTATAAATTCGCACTTACACAATATGCCACAAGTGTCAAGTCAAGAAACTGGATGAAATGTAAAAAGTATGCAAGAACAGAAAAAAAATCAAAAGCCACAATAGATTTAAAATAAAAATAAAACAATTATATTCTATAAAAAGGTATTGGTATTAACCACAGATCACGGAATATAACGTATTAACTTATAAAGGGAGAATACAAGAGTCGGTGTAATGGCCGAGGGAGTCAAGTTACTGTTCTTGACTAGCGTATTTGGAACAGAATACGTTGGTTCAAATCACTTCTGGCCCTTTTGACCATAACTTTGACCTTGTTTCAACAGATGCCATTGCATACACACAGTTTCTGCTTTCGTATGAAGACAACTGGCCAGGCAAAATTTGTTGGTGAATATTGCATTCCTCTTCAAAAATGTATTTTAAAAAGTACAAAAAAAAATCCATGCATTTTTTTTAATTGCTGAAATATTGCATTTCAAACATTCTGCATTAATTCACTAAGTATGAATATGAAAACTTTAATCGGTATTTTCAACATTACCTTTGTTTTTGGCTCAAAAGTAGATTTAGATTCTGGCTTATAATCAAAACAAAATGCAAAATTCGGGCTCCGAAAGGGGTGGTTTTCGTGAGGAATTTTGATGAGAGATGTGTGAATGTAATATTATGTCTACACGACGTTCGTATATTTGCAGATAAAAACACATCCAGGTGTCTACAGGATTTTATGTCTTACATTTACTCCAGTGAAATAGACGGTTATAATAATCTTGAATCTATGTTGCAAAGAAATGTATTAATATTTACTAATCATATTCAATGCCTGGTCATCAGCAAACCCGTGTAAGTTGGCGCTGATGCATGTGTACTTAAAAAATAAAATTCAAACGACCTTCCCTGAAACAGATGTGACATTGGCAAATGTGGCATTTTTTACAGTAGGTTGGTGGTCCGCCTCATAGCAACCTATTTTTATGATTTGATTTTGAAAATTTCAAAAAGGCACTTAATACCGCGAACGGTAAACGACCGTTGGTAAGAAAATGTATGGCGAAGATGAGAACTTTGCGTGAACTGCATATTTTAAAAATGTTACTCAAATGTTTTTTGTACAAACATGTGGTAAACCTTTCTAGCCTTCTATATGTTTTCTTATTTTTCTCTGATTGAATACTGTGGGTTTTTTTTTATTAACAATTCATATTACTTACGCAATATTTAAGTAGACAGATACAGCATTTATCTGTAGACTAAAAACTGTTTTAATGAAAATAGGTACATTATTCGTATCATCTTATTGTGTCATTTTGGTGTACACAAAAAAAATTGGGTGTAACAAAAAAATCTTTCTAGTAAGTTGATAGCTTTGAACTCATGCCTGCGCGAGCATTGTTCGCACGTGCAATCAATCTTTTTAAGGGTAAATTTGACAATTTCTAAACATAAAAAGCATTATTTTAGGATATTGTGGCATGTGTAATTATTGAGTGTTAAAAACAATGAAAACATGGGATTTCACAGGTAGGAACATGTGTTGTATGACAAGATCAGTGCTGTGTTTGACAGGACTGGGGACAACTGTGCCCCATTATAATAAATAATAATAAATAAATTGACAATATTTTTAGTGGCGTTTTGTGAATTCACTGCAAGGGCACTGCAGAGCCATATAGCCCCTCCTGAACAAGCATGTCTTCAATCCTGACTTAAATGCACTTGTACTCTCCACAGCTCTCAGCTCGTGTGGTAAGGCATTCCACAGCAGAGGGCCAGCAATGCAAAAGGCACGATCTAAATAATTGGCCATGTTGCTTCTGCAGGGAACCTTGAATCTATTCACAGCAGTATTGCATGCAGACCTCAGGGTACCCCGCCTACCCTCTACTGTGTCCCCCACACATAGCTCTGAGATATACAGTGGCGCAATGTTCTGCGAGGACTTAAATACAGTTAAGCAGACCTTGTACTCCACCCTCTCCTTTATTTTCAGCCAATGAAGCTGATCCCTGAGTGAGGGTGTGATGTGCTCAGTAATTTTTAAATTACAAGTCATTATCCATGCCTTAAGTTAGTTTTTACTCCTCTATATTATAGCTCGATGACATTTAAATATTTTTTAATTTCATTGCTACTTAAAGTTCTGTATTATTTATTGTAATAATCGTATGTAACAAATAAAAATAACACGATTACATTTTGCAGACTGCAGTCACTTTTAAGTTGCTCCTCAACTGGAGCCAGTACTAGGATTTTAGCTGAGAATTTGCATTTCATTTATCGGTAGGGAAATAATTCTGTGAGGTCTAGTTTTGTGTTTTTGGCTCAAGTTGTCGGTTTGCGGCTTGGATAGCGGGTCAAAATGTAAAATGAGGAATAAGGTATGATCTGTACTTTCAAACTCAAATACGTTCAATACTCAACAAAACCGTTTTACCAAAAGTCCATCGAAACTAAAACGCTCTCTTGAGCGCTGTTTAAAATTCTATAAATTATTTGGTTTACTCTTTGCATGAGCTTAGACATAATGTTTTAAACTTGGGGTATTGTTGCAGTAGATCTATTCTTATATACCTGAAAAGTTTTTGTGTTTCGCTATGCGGGTTTACCATTTTGGTTTTAAGGCAGAAAATTTTGTGAAACGTGTAATCTGGTTTTCAAAAGATTCGTAATAATAATTATTACGAATAAGGATTTTTTTAATTTAGTGAGCGCTGTTTTTGTGTAAATCACACCTTAAAAGTCCTCTGCGAGCTTGCTCGTCGATATAGAAAGTGCCAATACTCAAGAAAGACCCAGTTTGATGGACATTTCGTGACTGATCGTTGTTGAAGATATACATATGTTTTTTTAATCCAGCGAAGAGCATTGTTGAAAATATAAATTGTTTATTTTTTGGGCTTCGCCGGGATTCGATCCCACAACCTTTCATTGACGAGTCCAAGGCGTTACCACTTGATTACAGACGGGTGGCCAAGTGACCTTGTGTTCTATAAAGAGATTGTGATGGTAGTTGAATAAGTATTGTAAAAATTTATTCCACACAGCCAAGAAAATAAATTTATACTAAATATCGAATACACTTACACGATAACTTTTTAAATACAAAGTAAATGAATTTTTATTTTCAGGTTTTCTCTTATTTTTAAACTTAAATTTGAACATAAAAAATTAAACACCATCAAATGTATGTGAATGATTTATTATATTATGTCATAAATATTATCAAAGTAGAAGTGTCACATCAAAATACTTGTCCGAAAAAAATACAACTTTTTTTTATTTCTCGTGCGTTCGTTCTGTGAAATTTTATTCCACCCCGGTGCTCGAAAAATGGCACAAGTTTTCCACATTTGGAGAATTTATTTCACTCTCCCGTCACGCTGCGTGACCGTAAATCACTCCATTGTGATGCAAAACAGCTGATTTTGAAACGTCATGCGAGTCTGTCAGTGCAACGCGCCCATAGCTCAAACTCTTCATCCAAAATTGTATCTCGGCGGTTACAAGGTTAAAAGTTTTGGTCACGTTTTGGTCAAAAATGAGTTATGAATACTATCCTCCTTAGAATTTTACGCTCTTTCTAATGCGCTAACTCATATAGCTCTACGATGATTTTTTTGTTGATCTTTATACCCAAGCAAACAACTGCGTTTTAGAAGTACGGTTTTGGTGTAACCGACAAGATTTTGGCATTTTTTGTCCTAAAGTCACATGTGACATAAAAAATCGCAAAAGCATAATAATAGAAATGCCAATAAATGTCTTTATTTTATTAATTGTAGAGCTTCAAAAAAAAAACGCAACTAAGCTACACATATAGTGTAACTTCTTGCCGCGTTATCCCCGAAGGAGTCGCATGTGGCGACTTGAACCTATTTATTTGTATAGATAAGGCGGTCGGCCTTACGCCAACCACTTCAGTTGAAGTGGGAGTTTCCCAGCTCCTGGGGGGCTGGTACTCATTTCTTGTGAAGGCTAGGTAAACCTTGCAGGTTTGAAATAAACACCGAAACGGTAAATCATTTCTGACACCCTCGGTGGGATTCGAACCCGAGCGTTGAACCTTGAACCATTTATTTTTGGTCGCTAATGCCTTTTTACCTTGTAACCGTCAATATGCTGCTTTGTGCAGGCTTGATACTTGATTGTTATGTAGTATTTACTGGTATGTAGTGTGTGTGCGTGTGTCGCAAAAATTTCAATGGATGCTGTCAAATACAGGTATTAATATAGCGCAGAGGTTCCCAAACTTTTTTTTATCATACACCACTTCAGAATTCAGCTGGTTCTTGAAATTTTGATAGATGGGTGGCCAGGGGTTTGAATAATTTTTCGTAGGCCCCCTTTTACAACTTGTAGACCCCCATTTTTATGCCACGTCAATTTAGACCCCTATCGAGTATCCCGTAGACTCCCAGGGGTCTATATAGACCACTTTGGGAATCACTGGTATAGTATGTATTAATACTTTTGTGATTATGGATTCTGTAGTTTTGTATGTTTTTTTAAAAAAAATGTAAATTTAGTGTGGAGAAACAGTAAAACAGTCATTGAGCATACTAACGCAAAAAACATTTATTTTTTTGCATGCAATAAAACAAAAAAAAATACTCAGATACACGTAACAATACGTTAATAGAAATGGAGTGTTATACATGTATTTTAAGCTTTCAGTACCCTGCATGATTCACTTTGTAATCTGAGCTTGTGGATCCTATTTATTTTTACAAACAAGATGCGAGTCTTACACCAAGATGTTTAATGTTCATTCAAAATGTGGCTTTCATTGCCACTGCAAAATTTTAGTAGAATTTCATTTATTACTTGTTTGATTGCCAGCGCCTTGTCCGCTCGGCTATAGCGTCAAAAACAAAGAACATGTTACTTTATGTCCAAAAGCATTTGAATGTTATTCTAATATGATGATGATAAGGAAGTAGAATCCATCTTTTCGGGCTTGTAGACCATGGTCAAATAATTCTTTTGTAGGCTGCTTTATTCTTTTTGCAAGGCTGCTACGTTTCGTCAGTAACATATGACTGACATCTTCAGGGCTTGTACTTAGACTTTATTTGACCATGGTCTACAAGCCCAAAAAGATGGATTCTACTTCCTTATCATAATCATCTGAAGCCGGCCCTGAAAGCCTAAAAACACTTATGATATTCTAATAGTATTGATTGTGAAGTGAAGTGCACTGATTTGTCCCATCAGATATCAGTTTGTCCATCACAGTCCTCATTGTGTGAAGCCTGTGAATAAGGGCTTAGGGACAAGGCTTTGAAAGTACGAAGACGGGATAAACCATTGAGGAGGGGTGGGCACCCTTAATTTTAGCATGGAAGCGTCTAGTGCAGGGGTCGGCAACCTTTTGAGTCGGAAAAGCCAAGAATTACAATGGACAAATTTCAAAGTGTGTAAAGAGTCACAATTTTCTTGTCGACGAGGGGGAAGGCATTTCTAGAGTCAATTTTTTTGTGTAGTCAAATAAAATGGGCAACAAAAAACACTTTTTTTACCATGCAATTTTCACAAATTGCCACAAAATAAATTTCTGCTTTTCGATCAGAAGTGTTTTATTTGATAATTTTAAATATTTGCGGATAAAACTAAAGAGCCGCAACTTCACACCCAAAGAGCCGCATGTGGCTCGCGAGCCGCAGGTGGCCGACCCCTGGTCTAGTCAGATGATATTAGAATAATTCTATCAATTATGAAATCTAACTTGTATTATATGCACCTTGACTTATAGGTGGGTATGTTGCTGACCACCCATGCTGTAGAAAATGGTTCACTTTGCCAATCTCACCCCTGTTTCAGGGAAGATCGGTAAGAGTTGCAGGTTGCATGTTCATTTGAAATTTAGGTTTTTATGGTGTAGGTTCACATGCGGCATGTACAAGCACGAACTTATACGTGTTTGCTTGTGAAAATGCAAATACTGTGAATCCCCAATGCAACATATCTTTGCAACTTAGATTAGATTAGAAAAGTTCAATGGATTCAGCACATTAAAATGTGGGGAAGAATGTGTTGTTACTTTGCAGGGTTAAAGACAGTAGAAGCCGTCTTAATTTTGATAAAATATTTTGTTTGAAGTTTCAAAATACTCGTATAATCAAGTGAATAGTACTGCTTTAAACATCACGGTTTACTGCCTAAATGGGTGACGTCACAAAGCTGAGGAGTTTTTGATTGAGCTTAGTCCATGTTAATGAATATGCGAAGTTATGGACATAATAAATGTTTAAGAATAAGTATTTTTTTTAAAACCAAACACTTATCTTCTGATACTTTTAAAGGAATAATTAAAACGAGACTGGAAGCTTTCAAGATCTGTTCATACAGGAGACTTTTAGAAAATTCTTAAAGAGACCACATAATGGACAAATAGATTTTACAAATATAGGTGGAGGAAGATACTTGTTCAAAAACCCTACCTGAAATGTGTGCAAGATGGATGGGCAAGCAAGACATCATCAAGGTCTAACGCGAACCATAATTGAGGGAATGATCGAGAGAACAAATACCTTGCAAGGACCATGCTACAAAATTCCTAAAGGATATTTTGGCAGAATTTTATGTTCCTTTTACGAGGAGCTTAAAAACATTTCCTCAGATAGAGAAAATGGAATGGAAGATGGATGAAAATTGCTGCAAACCAATTCTAGTATCTAAACAGAAAATGAAGAAATTTTATGTATTTTCAACATATTATGTATTTCATATTCCTGCATAATACATATGTACGAATATAATATTTAAAGGGGTTTTATTTATTTTCATGTGAAATAAAAAGATTCACAAAATATTTTTGTATTAATATTACATTTTCTTTATTGAGATTGACGGGAAAAATATTATTCTTTTTTTTTTGGGTAAATTTTCATCAAAGGCAAAATAAATGTTTATTTTTATTATTTATGTTGTTGTTTTGGAGGATGTCTTTCCAAGAAATACCTGAAAGGGTTGACAGATGAGGGAAAATAGAAAAATAAATTATTTAATTGAAATTGAAAAAGGTTCCTACACAAACAAAAAATATTGAATTGAAAAATGCTACGGGTTCTACAGTTCTAATCTAATCTAATCTAATCTTAGTTGCAAAATATATGTGACATTAAAGATTCACATTATATGCACTTTCACAAACGGACATGTACAAGTTCGCGCTGAAACATGCCGCATGTGGTCGAACAATATAAAAACCCGAATCTCATATGGACATATGGACAAACAAACACGTGTAGTTCGCGCTTACAAATGCTGATTGTGTACTTACAAATAAAATCCAAACCTCAAATGAACATAAGCCCTGCAACTCTTGCCGACCTTCCCTGAAACAAGGGTGACATTGGCAAAGTGAATCATTTTCTAGAGCATGGGTGGTCAGCCGCATACCAACCTATAAGTCAAGGAACATACACAACAAAATACATTTTTTAAATCAACAAATTATAATATGTATGGACATCAAAAACTAACAGAAAACATTTTTTTATTTAAAAAAACCCTAGCCGCCAACATCACAGATCAACAGCCATTTCTTTCTGATCTTACACACACTACTTTCATTTCCTTAAGAGTCATCATAAGTATGTATATATAATAAATTTTCGAATTTGATTTTTTTTTAAATAAATCATAGTCACTTATTAATATTTTTTTCCCTGTAAATAGACTATTTACGGAAAATACATCTTTGGAAGAATTAATAATGTTTTGTAAGGCACAAATAGCCGAACGCGCAAAACTCTTTCGAACAAAATAAATTGAAGTATTTTAGAATGGTCGGATAAAAATAATACTGAAAAAGTATTCTGGAAAAACGACCAGATGTTTGTAATATATTGGCAATAAAACAGTTGACGTTTTTGAATAAAAAAAAACATGAAAAATATCTATTTATCAACATTTTCACTTTAAAATATCTCATTTTTCACATGCTTAACGTTTCAATACTATAATAAAAAGGACAGTATAATGTATTGCCCTCTTTTTTTGAACGGCAAGAATGTGCATAATTTTACTCTCAGTTTTTATTACTTTTGCTCCGACAAGACAAAAAAAAATTGTGCATTTATATTTAACATTTATGTATTTTTTATGGAACGCTGAAAATGTGAATTAAAATCTTGATGTTCCACAATTTCAGTCTGTCTGTGTAAAGTTGAATAGAATATTGTAACTGGCTTTAGCGGACTCAAACAGGAGACTTTTTGCATCAAGTTACTAAGCAACGCTTTTTTTGCTGCGACAGCAATGCAATTCAATCACCGAGTGGCAAAGCTATGAAGAAGTTATACACAGGTTTGTAAACAAACGTAACAAAGATACCTGGGGAAAAATTTTCGTCAATTTTGATAGACCGTATTATACAATAGGCAAGCGTTCTTACATGGCCACGCAAAAGATTTGCTCCATACAAATAAAAATGACGCCTTTGAAACTGCTGTTTGCAGCTGGAATGAAAAAATCATATTGTTACATTTTACTTAGGGTTGATTTCATAAAACTTCTAATTTATTTTGGTAATTCGCTAGCCAATGGTTCACAGTTTAAATTTTTCACTTCTTGCTTAATTACAACGGCACTTTTTGGCTCTGATCGCTTCAAAGCGCTGTGTTCACACTGTTATTACACCGCATCCGTATTTATAGAATGAC
Source organism: Agapetus fuscipes (assembly GCA_951799405.1). NCBI lineage: Eukaryota > Metazoa > Arthropoda > Insecta > Trichoptera > Glossosomatidae > Agapetus > Agapetus fuscipes. Next base: position 15,478,989 of record OX637341.1, read on the forward strand.
AAAAGCTATTCTGGCATATACCAGACCATACAAGAAATGTCTCGCACGGAAACATCGAGCAAATACAAGAAGGTACAACCATCAAATACTTACGTCTAGACATACATATACAAGTACATAAGTAAAAACACATAGACACACAATTATAAGTAAGTAAAAATACATAGACACACAAACACAGGTAAACATGCTCAGACATAAACTCATACATTCGTAACAAAATCAAGCATCTAAATACAGAAGATGAAAACTTGTGAAAAAATGTGTGTTAATCAAATTCAGAGTCATGCTTTAAATATAAAGTGATGATTTAGTCTATGATTAACTCTGAATAACATAATAATGCCACACGCAGAGATAAACTGACGCAACCGATTGACAAAGGACCGACAAAATTTATACGACAGTCTCAGCATATTGCTTTGTGCCATAGAGAACAACGGAACTTCGTTTATTAATAACCATTTGCTTATAAAATGTCATAACAAAAATTGAAACAAACATTATTTTTAAATCTTCGTTGCCTTGTGTGTCTTCAGTGACGATTGGCGATCACGGTAATATTTATCTTCGAAACTGCTTCATAAAAGAAGGATTTGTTCTTCAACCATACTACCATGCTTTCTTAAACCAAAAGGTTTTCCTTCAACCTGAAGACCGTCTTCTCTGTATTTTTCCCTGTATGATTAGAGGCAAAAGCTAAAACTTTTTATTTGCCTTTATCTAGTTGAAATAAAATACTTTTTGTATTTTTCTTTCTTTACTCAAAAGTTTGGCTTCATCATTTAAAAGGAAAAGAACCTCGGCATCTAGGAGTCCGTCAGATGATTTGGGAGTTGAATTTTATTTACTATTCTTTTTTTCCTTGTTTAAAAAATCTGGGGAACGTTCTAAAGAACACTATAGTGTGTCCTGGACTTTTCTATACACACCCATATTAAGACGTCCATATGTAGTAGTACTCGCTAGAAGATTCCAGACCTGCATATTGACACTGACACACTTATGTCAATGGGATAATCATTATTTATTTCAAACATGACATCCTTGACTTATAGGTTGGTATGCGGCTGACCACCCATGCTGTAAAAATGGTTCACTTTGCCAATGTCACCCCTGTCTCAGGGAAGGACGGCAAGAGTTGCAGGGTGTATGTCCATTTGAGATTTGATTTTTATGTTGTAGGTTCACATGAGGCATGTGCAAGCGCGAACTTGTACGTGTCTGGTTGTGAGAATGCATGTAATGTGAATCTTCAATGTAACATATCCTTGCAACTTAGATTAGATTAGATTAGATTAGACATCATATCTGTAATAATAATATAACCTAAGTTGCAAAGATACATTAACATACAAAACTAATATCAAATGCATGCCCACAAACAGGCACGTGTAAGTTCATGGCTACAAATACTGAATCTGTACTTACAAATTAAAACCAAAACTTAAGTGAACATAAGCCCTGCAGTTTTTGCTGACTTTCCTTGTAACAGGAATGGCATTGACAATTAACATAGTGAACCATTTTTTACAGTAGGGGGGGGTCAGCCTCATACCAACCTATAATTCAAGGAATAATCCATCCGTATAAAAATAGAAAATCTTTTGTATTGATTGTAAAAGCATTAACTTTGTAATCGTTCATCATTAAGGATAAATGAAAAACAGCTTTGTTTTCGATTACTTGAGTATATGTATATATTTACATACAATATATACATATATACAATATATACATATATACTCAAGTAATCGAAAACAAAGCTATTTTTCTTTTGTAGAAAATCTTACTTATTTTATGAGTGTGGAATTGCAAAAGCAGACATTTTAATGAATCTCCTTCTAAATATACACCACATCTTTCTGTACAATACTTAGGAATGTTTCAAAACGAGACGCCGACTGTTGCAAGTGTTGCAACATACATAGAATATATTTCAACTGTTGCAATCTAGAATAAACGATGCGTGCAGTGCATGGCGACTCGCTTTATCAAAACATATACAGAGACTTTAATTTAAATTTCATTGCAACAACTGCAGAAATGAGACAGATCAAATGCATAATACAGAAGGTAGCAGAGCTCTGAGGAAGTTACACACAGTGGTAACGAAAACGCAAGAAAAAAGAAGGAAACTATTGACCACGGTCAAAGCCCGGAAAAACAAAACCAAGCATATGTACCCTTAGTACGAGTCGCAAAACTTGAGTAAAGTCAAGTTTACGGAAAGTATTATAGAGTGATTTTCCCCAAAATATGCCGTTTTTGTTTGTTTGAACTTGATTTTCTTCATCACTGTAACTCTCTTGCTAAGACCATAAAGTGTAAGAAACAAAACGGCATATTTTGGGGAAAATCATTCTTCAATACTTTCCGTACACTTTACTTTACTCATGTTTTGTAACTCGTACTAAGGGTACTGAACCCAGCCAAGAAAGCCAAAAACATTTATACTACAATTTTATTGAGGTAATGGAACTGTTACAATGCTATGTTTGATGCGTCAATAGTTTAGTTCGTAGAGTGCTTGTATTCCTTGCCGAGAGCTCGGGTTTGAATCTCACCGATGGGGTCGGAAATGATTTTCCATTTTGTAGTTGTTTTGAAACCGCAAATAAAAATACCGCCAAGGTTTGCTAAGCCCACGCAAGAGATCCGTGCCAGCTTCCTCGGGAATTCAGAAACCCGCATTTCAGCTGAAATTTTTGCCGTGAGCCCACCCTCCTTACCTGTAAAAAAATAGGTTCCACTTGCCACACTATAAGTGTCGCTTGGTAGCGTATCGTTTGAAAAGAAAAGAAGTAAAGTATGAAAGATTGTTATGTAGTAAATATGTAAAATATTATGATCACTTTTATACTAAGTTCTACACCGCACTCATACTCATACTGAGTTGGTTCACATAATTATTAACCGCACTTAAATATACTCACTTGCTTAGTTACTTAGTATTATAGTATAGTGTATACCGCACATTTGCGGTCACATGTAGAAACAGGACAGTGGTAGGTCAGTGCGCAAGTGAATCGGACGATACTCTGTGGTGTGTCAAATGTAAAATTTTACATCTGGTCTTCAATATTTTTACATCATTGTTAATGTGTCAAATAAATGTCCAATGTCAATAAAATTAAAGTAAACATTCAGTAAGTGTATAATGCTGTGTCAAAATTTAAGTGTGTGGAAAAAGTGAATATTTTCTCGTTTACAAAAATTTTAGGAAAATTTTAATTATAATTTTGTGCTACGTGAAATACAACTTTACATAGGCTCTGGCCACCCCTAGCGTAATGGTGATAGTCAACAATTACAGTAACAAAAATTAATGACAAAATCAAACAAGATTCTTTCTATCAATTAATCCAGACGCTATTGATGTTTGATACGCACAAAAAGCGCGCTCACCATTTTATTTTCTCGAGCGCTTTCGGTGTTATCACACCATCAGCGCCCTTGGAGTGACTACATCACGAAACGACGCTATAAAGAAATCATAACTCATCATCATCATCATCATATTTCAAGAGAATAACTAACAAATCTAAAAATAAAAAAGTGAATTCAGTAGATGTATAGTTGTTCTCTTCATAATAGTATGATAACAGCGAAGCGTTTGAGAAAAAAAACCAACTCGGGAAGAAAAACTATTTTTTTTATTTTAAACAATTTGCATTTAGGTATAATTAATCTTAACAATGTCAAAACACAACCCTTTAAGCATTAATATTGCTAGTCACGTATTGCACACTGCGTGACCAAACTGTTTTTACTGGACGATTATTCTCGCTTTCTAGACGCACTTTTTATGTTTTTTTTAATCAAGAATGCTGAGTGCAGTTCCATTTACAATTTATTTGTGCTACGTTTGGAATTGGCCCCATGGCCTTTCGGTTAAGAGTCCATTGCGTTAATCATTAGACTAATAAACTATATAAACCACTTCATGTAGATTTTTTGGAAAGAATGAATGATGATGGACTGACAAAGTACATATAAATACAGAGGAAGTGTGAAAGGAAAAAGAGGTAAGGGACGACCGAGAAAAGTATGGAGTGATCAGACTGAGGAGCTTGTGAAAGAATGGGATGTACAAAGTGAGCATAAAAGAAGAAAGTGCATGAAAAAGGTGATGGATATGAATGAATTTAAAGAGGTATGTAAGGATAGGAAGAAATGAAGGCAGTTCTGATGATGATAATGAAGTACAAAATTTATATACCGCCTTTTATGACAGTGTGCCATTGCAAAGACGCTTGTCCATATGATTGGACGAATAGGTGAGTCTTGAGACGTCTTTTGAACAGTCTCTCAAAATTCAGTTCCCTCAGTGAGGCGGGAACAGCATTCCAAGTCATTGGAGCGGCCGCCTTGAATGCCCTGTCTCCAAAAACAGTGCGGGGCCTTCTTGCAGGGATGTCCAGGCAGCTGCTTCTTGATTCAGCTGACCTCAGTGTTTTTCCTCGTGAGGTTGTAGTTGCTGGAGACACCAGCTCCATCAGGTACCCCGGAGCACTCTGCATGGACTCTAGCCACCCCTAGCGGAAGAATGACGACAGAGTTACATTTACAGTTATAGTATTTAATTTTCTTCTTCTTCCTTTTCCACAGACATGTACGACTACTTCGGCAACGTGGGCGACTGGTCCAATGGGCCGTCACTGCTGGAGGAGGCCGGCCTGGCCGCCTTCAATTGCTCTCCGGCCGACTGCCTCCCGGCCAATGGCTCCTCTCCCATGTGGCCCAGTGGAAACGACTCCCTTATCAACGCTACAGCCGCGGGCAACGGCACGTCATCAGCTGACGAGAAGCTCAGCGAGCTGATCTTGATGGCTGTGACGTCAGTCATCTTGGCGCTCATTATACTCATCACCATCATCGGTAAGTCCCCCATTAATTTTTTCATTCTCTTTATCGACGGTTAAAAATAATAAGCGACGTTTTGGTCAAAAATGAGTTATGAATGCTATCCTACTTAAAAATTTCCGCTCTTTCTAATGCGCTAACTCCCATAGCTCTTCGATGATGCTCAAGAAAACAACTGCGATTTTGAAGTATGGTTTTGGTATACCTAACCGACAAGGCTTTGGCCTTTTTGTCCCTGTTTCAGGGAAGGTCGGCAAAAGTTACAGGGTTTATGTTCATGAGGTTTGGTTTTAATTTGTAAGTACACATTCAGCATTTGTAAGCGCGAGCTTACACGTTTGTAGGCATATAATATGAGTTTTTAATGTTGATATTGTTACGATTTTTGGGGTTCGAAAGTCTTTCAATTAACAACACTGGTCTTTTTTTACAGTTATTTATTTTACACTTTTTAAATTTATTTTAACAAAGACAGTCTCGATTATTCCATTACACTGGTTTTAGTTCACTGGTCAAATTTGTTCGCTGTATGGGTGAAGCTCACAGATCACTGACTCTAGCGCAAGCAACAAGCGTCTTATATACTCTTCACAACAGTATTATCTAGAAACTATATTCGCTAGACAGTTCCAGAATTAAGGAAAGATTCAAGTAGGTACGCAGCAATCATTATTTCTAGACGCTTCAAGTACTTTACTTAATTATTCCTACCCACACATACTTATGAGGATTCCTATAACATAGCTAAAACTAATACCTACACTTATTTTAATACTACCTATTTACATAACAATATATCTTTGCAACTTTGATTATAGATTATTATAAATCATACATTTACCATTCAAGACATCACCCATACAAAATAATGTCACTTAAAACATAACATCACCCACACAAAATAACATCACCCATAACGTAACGTGTTTTCATAATGTTATGGTAAGCCCCTATATGATAATAATATCATTTCCTCATTAGCGTAACTCCCATAAGCGTGAGCTGCTTTTCATTTGCATATCACTTACATATTTGCCAACAAACTGTTAAACTTTTCCGTCACTAAAAACATCATATTATGTTAATTTCCTGTCGGAAAATTAATGCAGGATGGAAAAATAGAAAACTTCTATTTTTGTCTCCAGAAAAGAATTATTTTTGGAAATTTGGTGAAAAAATCGTTATTAAAATATTATTAATTTTATTTGTAAGGGTTTGAGAGAGTGACACAGTGAAATTTCGTTTTTTTTTTTTTTTTTTTAAATACACAGTTTTGCTTTGTAATTTTGTTGTTTAACTGCTCCTGAAGATGCCTCTTAAAGCTAAAATATTTGTGCAAAAATTTTTTTTTTGAAATCTAGAATTGAACTACAACTGTTTATTTTTTTTAAATAATTATACTTTATTTGCTTGACTAAAAAGAAAACATTTTTTTTCTACAATATATGAAACACTGTTTTACCTACACTATATTTTCGTAAAAATAACAGATAGCAAACATAAGTTTCGTAAACCTGATGATAACATGAAGACTGAACACGTTTGAATCTTTAATCTTTACAATAAAACAGTGTTTCAAATAAGGAAAAAAAACTTTTTAGTCATTTGTAAAATTAATTATGAATTTTTACAGAGTTAAGACACAAAAATTTATTATTTATTTGCATTCAACTAATTTATCTTGCTTAGTTTCTGCCTGTAAAAATGTAACCTACAAAAAATCAGTAGGTACACTTACTTTCTGGATATACCTCGTATGTACGTCATACCAGAACCCCGAGTATCTAACCTAACCTAATCTAACCTATGTTGCAAAATATATGTCACATTAAAGATTCATATTATATGCACTTTCACAAACAGACATGCACAAGTTCGCGCCCAAGCATGCCGCATGTGGTCCTACAATATAAAAACCCGAATCTCACATGGACATACACCATGCAACTCTTGGCGACCTTCCCTGAAAACAGGGGGGACATTGGCAAAGTGAACCATTTTCTACAGGATGGGTGGTCAGCCGCAAACCAACCTAAAAGTCAAGGAATATACACGACAAATTAAATTTTTAAATGAATATAAAAATATGCAGAAAAAAATACAATGAGTTTTTCATAACTGGTCCGTAGTCTAGTGGTTAATACTTCTGACTCGTAAATGGAAGGTTGTGGGTTTGAATCCCGGCGAAGCACAAAAAAATATACCATTTATATTTTCAAATATGTATTTCACTTTCCAAAGACCGGTCACTAAAGGTCTATCCAGCCACACAGCAACTAGGTCTTGCTTGAGTATTGGCGCTTTGTAGCGACGACCAAGTTCATAAACAACTTTGCGGCGCTACAAGTTTCATAGACCCCTAGAGTTTTTGAAATCTAGGGAGTCTTCCGCACTGGATTTCTCAAAAAATAGTTTTTTAGTTTACAAATACGTTTACGCGGTGTTTGAGTATATACGCAATGGTGTATCCTTAAAGTAATATATGTCAATTTGCGTAGGCAAACTGAAATTCTCTTCTCCCAGTTTCCTTTGATACAAAATTATGTATTAAATTTATTTAAATAGCAAAACAGTTTAGCGTCCTTCAAGCGCGCTTAGACAAGCGCGATGTTATCATATTAAAATAAAACAGTTTGAGAAATATCAACATTCAGCATACTTACGTTTGTAAAATATTCCAAAACAAACTTCTCTACGGTAGAATTCAAATCCAAAATGTATGGATCGTGACTGTAACTTTAACTCAACCGCTATTCCAATAGGGATGGCCAAAGCCTCTTCAGAGCTGCCTTCATTTCTTCCTATCCTTACATACCTCTTTCAATTCATTCATATCCATCACCTTTCTCATGCATTTTCTGCTTTGACGCACACTTTGTATATCCCATTCTTTCACAATCTCCTCAATCTGATCACTCCATACTTTTCTCGGTCGTCCCTTGACTAAGCTACACATATAGTGTAAATTTTTGCCGCGTTCTCCCTGAAAGGTTCACATGCGGCTAGTGGAACCTATTAATTTCTAGAGGAGAAGAAGTTGAGGTTTTCCAGCTCCTTGGGGGGCTGGCACTCATTTTCTGTCAAGGCGGAGTAAGCCTTGCCAAGTTTTTATTTATTTTAGATTTGGAATAAACACCGAAACGGGAAATCATTTCTGACATAATCTATAATAATCTTTAATCTAAGTTGCAAGGATATGTTCATTTAAAGCTCTCAGATGTATGCCCACAAACCAACAAGTTTAGTTCGCGCTTACAAATGCTGATTGTGTACTTACAAATAAAATCCAAACCTCAAATGAACATAAGCCCCACAACTTTTGCCGACCTTCCCTGAAACAGGGGTGACATTGGCAAAGTGAACCATTTTTTACAGTATGGGTGGTCAGCCTCATACCAACCTATAAGTCAAGGAATCTTCGGCGGAATTCGAATGGGCATGAAATGCAAACACTTTACTTACTCAGCTGTCGACCGAACTACATAATATATCAACATTCAATAAAAATACTACCTGGCAATCAAGTTATTTTATATGTGTTTGTCACATTTTGAAGTACTGAACCTAGAGATACTTATTTTTTAACAAAAACCTTTGAGACTTCAATTCAATTATGGAAACACTACACGACATTTCAATATGTTTTTTATAATAAAATCTAGTTGAATGCTTAAGGCTATTTATAAACCCGGCGTATTAGTACAAGAAGCTAGACGTACCTACATTTTATTAACGTTCTCTTATCTTATAAACATAACATCACCAAGTGTAGGTATCTATAGCGGCGCTCTGACGTCACAGAATCGCGTGACGGAAGCATCCCCCGGCCCGTAGTACGAAATGCGGAGCCTTCATAATTCTCTCTCTTTCTTATCTATCCTCACTCATACATACGAGGACCATCCTGATAGTCTATAATCTATACTCAAAGTTGCAAAGATAATATATTAACATTCAAAACTCATATCAAATGCATGCCCACAAACAGACACATGTAAGTTCGCTCTGACAAATCATTGCCTTAGTTTTTGTTTGCCGTATAGACCATTCAGCTAATTTAACATTAGCAATGTTTGCATGTGTACTGGACCAATGTGTCTCGTGAAAACAGGAAATTTATTTCAAAAATATTTAAATCAACTCTCACATTATCGAGTTTATCAGATTGTGTAGAATTTGATTCTTAAGACAACTGCATTAAAAAGTCACATTTGACAAAATTGGTCTATAAAGCAAACTAGAACTGGGGGAGCGAAATGATGAATGTGTACTTGCAAATTAAAACCAAAACCTCAAATGAATAATATAAACCCTGCAACTTTTGTCGACCTTCCCTAAAACAGGGGTGAAATTGGCAAAGTGAACCATTTTTTACAGTATGGGTATTCAGCCGCATACCAACCTATAAGTGGAGCAACAGTTATGTTCTATAATCTATAATCTAAGTTGCAAGGATATATTCATTCAAAGCTCTCAGATGTATACCCACAAACAAACACGTGTAGTTCGCGCTTACAAATGCCGATTGTGTACTTACAAATAAATTCAAACCTCAAATAAACATAAACCCCACAACTTTTGCGGACCTTCCCTGAAACAGGGGTGACACTGGCAAAGTGAAACATTTTTTACAGTATGGGTGGTCAGCCTCATACCAACCTATAAGTCAAGGGATTAAGTTCATCATAGATAATTTTACATGAGTAATGTTTGTATGTGTACTGGACCAATGTGTCTAATGAAAACTGGATTTTTTTTTTTAATCTCACAGTATCATGTTTTACGTTTTTTCTTAGCTCAGATTGTGTAGAATGTGATTTTTAAGACAATTTTATTGAGAAGTCATAATTGAATCAAATGTCAGAAAAGTATAACAAGCACTGAGTGGACGGATCTTCTAATTGCAGTTGTTTTTTCTGACGTTTCGTTACCGAAGGAACCTTTGGTTAGTCTTCAAAATGTTCTCCACGAGAAGAAACAAAACCTCATCCGAAACAACTAAATGTTGAAAACATATAACTCTCTCAGAACTTGGTGTTTTCACAACTCGTTCGTTTGCTTCACTGCCATTGTATGAAAAAAGTGTTATCTGTGTATCTTTGATCCTACCACAATTTAATCCTGGTTTCAAAACAATGGAAAACAGCTACCTTAACAGTAAGTGATCCAGTTTTCATGATTTTTTTCAACACAACTCACTCGCGACAAAGGATCAAGACGTCAACTCCACCTCTGTGGTAGGTCACTGTAGGCCACACTTGATAAAGCATTTTAAACACTTAGATATGTTGACAATTTATTGATAAAAGTAAGCCCTAAGGCCCGGTATATTGAACTGTAGTAATATTTTAGTTAACTAATACTTGAACTTTTATTCAAAATACTCAATCTCGAGTTAACTAAAACCGAACATTACCGACATATGAAGCCACGCCCCCAAATCTTGGAAATAATTAAAATGCCATTCAAAAGCTTTAAAACAAACAAGTATTCATAAAAATCATATGCCTAACCTTCATTAAGCTAGAAAACAACACCAAAAATGTTCAGTTTACAACAATTTTGATGTATCCTTAAATTAAAAAAGAACAGCTGCTGTCAGTGAAGCGCCGCCATCTTGGAAATCGAAAGTTAAAGTTACTAAATATTTACTGCCGAAATTCGGTGAGTGAAATATTATGATGATTTAACTAAAATTGCATTTTAGTTAACTTTACGATACTTCAAAATACCGGGCCTAAGTGTTCTGCTCTGCATGTGTACTAACAATACAAGATCAAGCTTCAAATGAACAAGAGCCCAGTTATATTTCCATTGGTTGTTCCAGGGGTGGCATCGGAAAAAGTGAACTAATTTTTAAGACTATGCGTGTTCAGTGTCATACCAATCTAAGGTATTCATTGTAAAAGCTTAAAAATTCCAACATCATGATTTTACATAAAAAAAAAACAACAAAGCTACCTTACTTTTTGGATACCCCTAGCTCATGTATTCCCATACATTTATTCACTCACACATCTACTCTTTCCAACACGTACATATATACACATATACTCATCCATGTTTTCACTAATACATACCCACATTCTCTTCTATACACGTACTCATACATTTACAAGTGTGCGTGTAGGTCCTGATAATATATTCTACAGGGAAAATCACGATTTATCAAGGAATATTATTCCTGACTCTATCGCGGTTTTTTTTCGCAAATATTTCTGGGTACGCAATGTTACAATGTGATGGATTTCCGCTGTGATGTATGGAATATTTTTAAATTTGAGAAATGATGCTAAAAAATGGAAAATCCATGATAGATACCTTTATTTAGATTCCTGAAATTCAAGAAAAAATATATTAAAAATATAAAAATATAAAAAAATATATTAAAAAATATATCAAATAATAAAAATATGTATGAAATAATGTGAAAACTGGAGGAATCAAATATTTTTATAATTTGCTATCAATTAAAATCTTCTAATATCAGTTTAGAACAAGCTAGATTTTTTTATACAGAAAATAGCTTATATCGTAATTAAAATACGATATTACATAACCTGCATATATGCAAATCCCTCCACTGTGCTCGCACATATGATTGCCTCTATTACAGTGGAGTGACAAAACACTCCCGGTCTCGGCTGGCAGAGGAAGGAAATGGAGGAGAAAGACAGTCGCCACCATCAGAACATCTCAGTCGTCGTAGTATATGGTACTTGCATATTCATCAGCATATTTTACCAAGCAAAGTACCATTTTCTGGTATAATCTCACAATATTTTCTTTTTTTCTTCAGAAAACTACGAAAAGTTGGCCCTTTTCAAACAATAAAAAAAAAATAGATTTTGTACAACAGTTTACAACAGTGTACAATAGTAATCTAAAACAAAGCGGTTTTTCTTTTTATCTCTTAAGATGAACGATTACAAAGTTAATGCCTCTACAATCAATAAAATTCGTACAACAAATTTACAAATTATTTGTCTACTTCAGAAAATAAGTTTCAACCATTTACTTTATGCAGAGATGAAATTGGTTCAGTTTTGCCAATGACACCCCCTTTTTCAAGAGAAGGCGTTTAGAGCTACAATGCTAGTGTTTGAGGTTTTCATCTTTTAAGTACAAATGCAGTATATTTAAGCGTGAACTTTCATGTTTTTCATTGAAGGTGTGTATTTTTTTCTGATTCTTAAACGAAACTACGTAACTCGAATCTAAGCTAAACATGTAGTGTAAGTCCTTTCCGCGTTTTCCCCGAAGCGATCGCATGTGGCGAGTGAACATATCAATTTTTACAGGTAAAGGGGCCGGCCTTACGAAAACCGTTTTAGATGAGGGCTTCTCAGCTCCCGAGGGGAGTAAAAAAAAAAAAAAAAAAAAAAACGCTGAGTAAATTTAACTTTGATGGTATTTTATTTTAGTATTGAAATCAACACCGAAACGGGAAATTATTTCTGACACCCTCAGTGGAATTCGAACCCGAGCTCTCGAAATGGAATACAAGCACTCTACTAACTGAGTTATCTACCAGACAATCTTAATCTTAAATACTTACGTAACCAACGACGTCAACGACGTTAGCCATGTTGAAAGCACCGGTTCCCATAGATCACCGAAGTTAAGCAACATTGGGCGCGGACAGTACTTGGATGGGTGACCGCTCAGGTACACCGCGTGTCGTTGACATCTTGGACCGGTCCGTAGTCTTCGAAGTAGTAGAAGAAGATTCGGATCCCGGCGGAGCACAAAAAAATACCATTTATATTTCGAATGTGCTCTTCGCTAAGTTGAAAAATTCATAAACCTTTACCAAAGAATTGGCGCTTTCTACAGCGACGACCAAGCTCGCAGAGGGCTCTTGAGGTGTGATACACACAAAAACAGCGCTCACCAAATAAATCATCCTAATATTATTATTATTATTATTAACCACTTTGCCAATTAGATTGTATTATTTATTATTAGTCGGTGTTATGGCCGAGGGGCCCAAGTGGGCCGATCGTTCTAGCGTGTTTGGAATGGAATAACGTTGATTCGATTCCCGCTTGGGTCATTTGACCATAACTTTGACCCTGGCTTAAAAGATGTAATTGGGTAATTATTAATGAATAATTGATTAAAATTAAAAAAATTGAATTATTTATTGATGATATTACTACCTGTTTCTGGACAGGCAGAACAGGTTGGTGAATAGCATTCCTCTTCACAAATATATTTAAAAAAAAAAAGATTATTTGGAGTGTACATATATATGAATGAAAGAAGACGTATTATCCATTGAAATGTCAAAATGAGACCGTGCAGCGTATCCATTGATAGTTAAAATCACATATAATATATTTTATAATATGTTATTATATTTTTTTAGAAAAAGTCCCATCTATGACACAAATCTGCTAACACCATATAACGTTATTAGATTATTAACGTATATCTGTACGTTAAATAGGTCAGACGTCTAATTTGTTCGATATATTTACGTTTTCTTAACACGGCCAAATCTTCCGTGAAAAATAAAATCATACATTAGAGTCGTAGGGAACCAAAGGCAGCAATCTAAGACTTTTTCATAATTGAGATAAACACATGAAAACACACAATGCCATTCTCTTATCAATTCCATACATTCATCTTGTTTCAGAAAAAAATATTCTAGATACCCGTTTTTGATTCTATTGGGTCATTTATCAATCGTCTAATATCTAAACATGATATTTTTTTCGCGTTGGTAGATAGCTTTTCCCTGATTAAAAAACTTTTTATGTATTTTTCTTCTGAAATAACAAACGCTCTTTATTACAACTATTTCGACTGGCCTACTTCTAACTATAATCTAAGTTGCAAATATAAATTTATATTTAAGATTAATATTCAAGAAATGCTCATAAGAAAACAGAAGCAAGTTCACACTTACGCGAGCAACATGTGTAGGTTCTTAGATTTGTTAAGAGGATTGCTAGTCACCAACCTATTTTTCCTAGCCAGAAATAGATATCAAAATTATCAATCAATAATTTATTCGTTTAAATGTACATGAATAATTAATTAACAATTACCCAATGACATCTGTTAAACCAGGCTCAAAGTTATCATCGATACGACAAGACGCAGGTGGCGGTTGAACTTACAATTGTCTCAATAACGCAAGTACGAGTGCCAACGCCTTACCCCTCGACCATACGAGTGACGACATTTGCAATTGCAAAATTATTAAGTTCTGCAACTTTGCCGCCCAGCTTTTACACAGAGGTGACATTGGCAAAGTGAAGGTTTTTTGCATAAATTAACTTGAGCACCGTTGTCATTCGCACAATATATTTTCACTAAATCATCTTTAATACTTCAAAAGTAACAAAATACGCAACTAAAACGCAACCAAGCTACACATACAGTGTAACTTCTTGCCGCGTTATCCCCGAAGGGGTCGCATGTGGCGAGTTGAACCTATTTATTTTTACAGGTAAGGGGGCCGGCCTTACGCCAACCATTTCAGTTGAAGTGGAGGTTTCCCAGCTCCCGAGAGTGCTGGTACTCATTTCTTGTGAAGGGTGAGTAAACCTTACCGGTATTACAAAATAATTTTTCAAAAGTTGCAATTTTAAATTTCAAAGATATAAAAATAAACACCGAGTAAACCAGACTGTTACTGACTGAAAGTACCCTTTTTCAGTCGAACAGTATATTTTACAAAATCATCTTTAATAATTCAAAAGTAAAAAACACAATATTTCAAAAGTTGCAATTTGAAATTTTGAAAATTTAACAAGTTTTTTTCACCGAACAAACCAGACTGTTTTTTTTTATTCAAGCATTGATTTTCTTGTGCCAAAATATGCTAAGAATGAAGAGTATGCCCAGCATATTTTTATCCTTAATCAAAAACGGTATGCTAAACCATCATATTACGCTTTGATAGCTTCTTCATCTCCCAATAACAAGTCTCCAAGAATTTCGTAGCATTTTTCATTTACTTTGTAATCTATTTTTCTCTCCCGAAATTTTCATTCCATATTTTCTTGTCTCAGTTGAGAAAATTGATCTATGTGAAGCGACGGAGCGTGCAAAGATCCAAAGTGGTTTTGATGATTTTTTTTAAAAACATATCTTTTTTCGTTAAAAGGAAAATGAATTGATTTCTAGTTATTTTTAGAAATTTAACTTGCAATCTTGTATATTTAATCGATGCATTATTTTCTCAATTTTCCCCTTCTTCACATATAGTGTAACTTCTTGCAGCGTTCTCCCGAAAAGATCGCATTTGGTCTGTAACTGTACTGTACTGTACCGTACTGTACTGTAACTCTGTCGCCATTCCGCTAGGGGTGGCCAGAGCCTCTGCAGATGTGATAGTAGTATATTTACTTTTACAGGTAAGGGAGCTGGCAACCACTTCAGTTGAAGTGTAAGTTTTCCAGCTCTCAAGAGGGCTGCTCCTCATTTATTGTGAAGGCTGAGTAAACCTTACCAGTATTTTATTTCGGGCTTGAAATAAAAATTTGAAACGAGAAATCATTTCTCACACCCTCGGTGGGATTCGAGCCCAAGCTCTCGGCATGGAATGCAAGCACTCTTTTCCTTACTGATTCATCTTCCATTCTGTCTAGATGCACGAACCATCTCAAGAGCTTATTCTCTTTTTGGTAAATACAGCGTAACAAAAATTAAATAAAAAAATATATTTAAAGAAAAAAAAATGTAGTAGGTACGAATTTATTTAATAATAATAATATAATAATAATCTAAGTTGCAAGGATATATTCATTTAAAGCTCTCAGATGTAAGCCCACAAACCAACAAGTGTAGTTCGCGCTTACAAATGCTGAATGTGTACTTACAAATAAAATCCAAACCTCAAATGAACATAAGCCCCACAACTTTTGCCGACCTTCCCTGAAACAGGGGTAACATTGGCAAAGTGAACCATTTTTTACAGTATGGGTGGTCAGCCTCATACCAACCTATAAGTCAAGGAATATGAATAAAAAATTACATTTAAATATATAAAAGAACAAAACCTTACAAAGAAATCTATACAAAAAAAGTCAGAATGAAATTTTTCATTTCAAATGAAAATTTTTAAAATCTCATTGAATCCTTTTGTATTTCACCCTTTTATTATTGTATTCTATGTTTTGAAACTAAGAAAAATTTTACATCAAGGAAAAAAATATATAAAAAACTTCAAATAATAATTTTCGCAAAACAATATAAAGAACTTACAAACGACAACGCTTCACTTAATGGTGGAACAGACCATTCACAACCAAGAGAGCAAAAAAAAATGGAAAACCTGAAAACTCATTTCAAAAGAAAAGCGGTGAAAACCGAGTTAACCTGTGACTCGATTAAGGTGGAAAAATGCTCGAGCCAGATTATGGATATTAATTTAACGTGAAGTGAAATAAATAAGGCGTGAGGGCGACTAGCTATGACTGTACTTCGTCACGCGGGGGCTAGGGGGGGAGAAAGACTATCTGACGAATGACAAACTGTGTGCCTCGAAATACTGTTACGAACATTTAATTGTGTGTGTTTTGTTTGTATGTGTTAGTGTCGCTGAAGTCTATAGTTTTGAGGTTCTTGTCTAATTTATATTTGATTTTGCATTATTCGAGATTGCTCGTTTCAGGGAAGGTCGGCAAGAGTTGCAGGGTGTATGTTTATTTGAGATTTGGGTTTTTATGTTGTAGGTTCTCAATACCTTGCATGTACAATGTGAATCTCTAATGTTATATATCTTTGAAACTTAGATTAGATTAAATAAGATCAGCTCAAGTGTTTGGATGTTCTAGTCAAGTCTCGCAATTTTCAATGATTCGAGAATTACGCTTAGTCTTACTTTAAATAAGGGCTAGAGCTCTCTATGTGTTAAGTTGACTCTTTATGTGAGCTGAATCTAAAATAAATTGTGCAATTTTTTTTTTTGAAATTGCGGCGTTTGTAAGTGCGAATTTACAAGCATTTGCTTGCAAAGATGCATTATTCATGAATCTTACATAAAAATATATATTTGCAACTTAGATCATAATAAAGTATACAGATTCGAAGTAGTAAAAGATATTGATAATTTCTTTAGAATCTGAAATTTGACTCGTGCAGGGACAGAACAAAGTGGAGACACATCTGTAAAGGTACTGACCACCCCTAAGAGAATAAAGATTAATACAGCTGCACGAATTACAATATGTTTTTTATTACCTTTACATGCTCCACTTTCACTAACACTTTTACATGTCATATCCAAACACTTCGTGAAAAAAATCTATTCCCCGGTTTACGACGAAGTAAAAATCTTTGATAGGCACTGGTGGAAGGGATGAAAGATATGAATGTAACGAGGTAGTAAGGGATGAAAGACAGGTGCGCGAGTGAAGGAATCATACGATGTGAAGGGATGGACGATGGAAAAATGAGAAAGATGATTTTTCCACAGAGGGTTTCACATCCTCGCATAGGTAAATCTGCGACAGCTGCTCGGACATGGAAAACCATTTTGAAAATACCATTTCAACTCTTTTCTTATTTTTCTTGCATTCAAACTTAGATTTCACAATCGCACATTTTGCAAAATATATTCATTTGCTGCCGTGCTATATATTTTGTGAAAATCCATCAAAATATTATTATCATAGTTTTTCTTCATCTTCTTATGGTTAACTTTTTTTTTAAGAAATCCTGTGCGGGAGACTCCCTAGATTTCGGAGACTGTAAGGGTCTATGACACTTGTTGTAGTGCCACAGAGGTGTTTACGAGCTTGGTCGTCGCTATGAAATGAAATGAATAAGAGGTTTAGCCATGAAGATGAATTCGTATATGAACCCGAATCTGTGATATTGGCGGCTTATAAATTAAAATTTGTTTTCTGTTAGTTTTTGATATTCATACATGTCATAATTTGTTGATTTTTAAAATGTTATTTGCTGTGTATGTTTCTTGACTTATAGGTTGGTATGCGTCTGACCACCACATGCTGTAGAAAATGGTTCACTTTGTCAATGTCACCCCTGTTTCAGGGAAGGCCGGCAGGAGTTGCAGGGTGTATGTCCATTTGAGATTCGGGTTTTTATATTGTGGGATTACATGCGGCATGTTTAAGCGCGAACTTAAACATGTCTGTTTTGTGAAAATGCATGTTATGTGAATCTCTAACGTTACTTATATTGTGCAACTTAGATTAGATTAGATTAGACCCTTAAGCTGCGTAGAGTACGAACGTTAACTACTAAGTGATAGTTTATCGAAAAATAAGTAAAAATTAAAAATTCTAAATTATTTCAAGTAATTAATTAAACATAAAAGCGAACTCAGGCTTTCTAATTTAAGATAGAATTTTCCTCTTTATCATCGTTTGTTGAACATGTTAGAAGACTAGGGTAAGATATCCACCAATGGTGTCAGAAATCATTTTCCGTTTTGGTGTTTATTTCCATCGCAAAAAAAAATCGGGTAAGCTTAAAACAACATTTGATTGACTAGAACCAACCCATTCGGGATATGTAACACATAGGACAATGTAATAAGTTTAAATCTATGTGCAGATTAGTTGCATTTTTGGTTGTGTTGACCCTCGCAAATGTTGGCATTACAATAAATGAAATAACGTTCTTTGTTGTTATACCATATAAACAACAAGGTCAAAATATGATTTTTACAGGTTTTGTAATTGATCTTATAAAACACAATATATACACTATCTTCGGCTCTCTTTCCGACTTTCATTTGCGCCTTTTTCAATAAATAAATTTCCTACCTCGCTACAAATCAAATGGCTGAAACAAATCAAACTGAATTAAGCCCCACGGCCGCCTTTTCGATCCTCCAATTCCCACATTTTTTCACACAAACTCCCTCAACCTACCCCGATGGCGTTGAAGAATCACAGTGCTTAGATCCAACCCTTACGGTAGAACAATGGAAGGAGGGTAGACCACAGTGGCGCAGGAGACAAAACCACATTTATTTTTGTTTGTTTTCTTTTTTTGTAATGAAACGTGTGCGGGATATTCTGACCAATTCTTTGAAATTTTACGGATATACATATAGGGCCTGTTGCACTAAACTCCAATCAGGAAAAAATCAAAATTAAACGTGATTTCTCCCAAAAAATCCATAATTTGGTTGCATATACGTAAATCAGCTGACGTGCATCATTTTTCGTGTTCAAATTCCGTTTTTTTATTACCATTTTCGAGAAATATTTAACTGAGGTCTTTACTAGAATGAAATAATCAAATTGGATGTGTCAATTAAATATTGATTGGAGGTTGTTGCAACAGGCACATAAAATTGCAGCTGCATTGGCATTGCGTTCCACAGTGCATTGAGTACAAATTATTGTTCAATGACACATAGGGCACTATATTAGAGAATGCAACTGTACTTCACAGAACTCAACAAGCAAACTAGTTTAAATATCAGACTATTGCCTGTGCGATGATCAGAAAATAGAGCAAATATAACTGGAACGTGCTTTTGCAGTGGTGGCTCCAAGGGCATGGAATTGAGAGCCACGTGTGTTTAAGATTGACGACAGCAGTTACTCCAAGAGTCGTCTAAAGACTGAACTGTTCACCAAACTTTAAGAGTGACGATATTTAGATGGATGTCAATGATGATGATGCTTTCTTTATCAGCGCCGTTTCGTAACTCAATGTCACTCCAAGGGCGCTTAGTAGTTTACTGGGTGAAAAAGTGTGTCTTCATCCTCCTCTTTAGCTTCTCAATCATCCTAGATCTCCGGATTTCTGGTGATAGTTGATCCCAGGTCGCAAGACCGGCCACCGCAAAAGCACGGTCTCCGAAAACAGTGGCAATTTTTCTTCTAGATTCATTTAGCAGGGTTTCCGCTCCGTTCTCTGCTGATCTTAGTGTTTGCTCCCTTGAGCCCAGGACTTTTGAGACAATCAGCTCTTGGATGTAGAAAGGAGCTGCATCATGGAGAGCTTTGTATGTGATAAGGCCAAGCGGAGTTATAAGACAGTGTTTGGTTTGGTTAAATATAAGCCACGCGCCTGCATTCATTACTGACTGCAACCGACTTAATTCACACTGGGATGACCAAGAGTCATAATAAGGCGCTAAAAAAATACTGTATTATTATTATTATTAGTGGGGCTATGTCAATGAATTTGATGTCAATGTCTTTAACATCACAATATCAACAGAACACAACAATATAAAATAACCAAAATCCACACCAGGCTGTGGCTGCCAACCAGACACTCATTTTCCCTCTTGAAGACAGGTGAACCCATCTTCACCCCTGTCGGTTATCTTTTGTTTTCACGTCAATATTCAAAATGTACCCTTTTTTCCAACATACCTATTAATCAATCCTTTTGTTACAAGTGGCATCATCAAAAAAATAAACTGATTCATTATCATAATCTAATAAAGTGCCGTACAAATTCTCGTTCCTGATACTGTAACTGCAACTCTGTCACCATTCCGCTAGGGGTGGCCAGAACCTCTGTAAAGCTGCCTCTATTTCTTCATATTCTTCAAGCCTTTTTCAATTCGTTTATATTCATCACCGTTTTTATGCATTTTCTTCTTTTACGCTCGCTTTGTATATCCCATTCTTTTTTTACAATCTCCTCAATCTGATTACTTCATACTTTTTTAATGAAAACTGGTAATGGCTTATCAAGAAATCCTATCCAAGAGCTCTAAGCTAGAAAACTAAGTAGCACAATTCCAAAGGTGCATCTTTTAATCATCACTATTTTATAGTCAAAATAAGGTCTTACAGAGTTTGTGTTTTCAAGTGAAATATTCCGTGAGGTACTTCTCTTATTTTCAAACAAATCCTGAAAATTCCATGCTTCGCTTCGAATTCTGGAGATGGGTCGGTGCCAATAGGAATAAAGATTCTGCATTGACCACCCCAGGAATCAAAAGTGCTGTTGGTGAGATGGTATGGGAGAAGGATGAAGTATGTAAGAGATGGAAAGAATATTTTGAAGGGATTTTTGGTCGGGGCGAAAGAATTTTGTTTAGAAAAATGACAGAAGAGAATGAATTTAGGATTTTGAAAGAAGAAATAAAAGTATCTATTGAATGTTTGAAGAATGGAAAGTCTGCTGGGTTTGATGGAATAAATGGTGAAATGTTGAAAGCAGGAGGTGAATGCGTGATAGATTGGATGTACGAATTATGTAAGCTTTGTGTGAATGCAGGAGTAGTACCGATGGATTGGAGGAAGGCAGTCATTGTTCCCATTTACAAAGGTAAAGGGGACAAAAAAGACTGTCAGAACTTCAGACCAATCAGTCTACTCAGTATACCAGGAAAAGTCTTCTGTAAGGTGATTATAAAAAATGTGATTCTGACTACTAGTGAAAGGATTTCCGATATACAGTCCGGCTTTATGGCCGGTAGAGGCTGTGTTGATCAGATTTTTACTCTACGACAACTTGTTGAAAAACAATTGTCGGTGAGGCGGAAGCTGTTCACGGCCTTTGTAGATCTGGAAAAGGCTTTTGACTCAGTAGACAGAGGTATGTTATGGGATGTTTTGAAAGCATACGGAGTGAATGGGGCTCTCCTAGGTGCGGTGCATGCAAACTATGAAAATAGTACAGCATGTGTTCGTATTGATGATGAGTATAGTGAATGGTTTGAAGTTTTTAAGGGTGTAAGGCAAGGATGTGTGATGAGCCCATGGCTATTTAACATAGTCATGGACAAGTGTGTTCGAGATGCTAGACTTGATGATTGTGGATTAATGATAGGAGAGAGCAAAGTGAGTGTTCTACTGTATGCGGATGATGCTGTTCTTGTATCGGACTCAGCAGTAGAATTGCAAACGATGCTCTCTAGATTGAACGAAGCTCTGCTAGGTAATTATTTGAAATTGAATGCAAGTAAGACGAAAGTTTTGATTTTTGAAAGAAATGAAGAAAATACGAACTACGAATTTAGAATAAACGGAATGAATGTTGATGTGGTAAATGAGTTTGTATACTTGGGAAGTAAGTTTGAGAAAGATGGAAGAATGACAGGTGAACTTGAAAGAAGAGTAATGAAGGGCAGGTGTGTACTGGGTGCCACAGCTTGTATCGCCAAAAATCAAAACATTTCTAAAAATGCTCGATTGGCGGTACGCAGTGGCATACTTTTACCCACCTTGATGTATGGAAGCGAGGCCTGGACGGTGAATGAAAGTGAAATTAGTAAAGTCCATACTGTTGAAATGGACTTTCTAAGAAGTATGATTGGGAAAAAACGGAGTGACAGGGTGAGGAATGATTTTGTAAGAAAAGAATGTGGTGCAAAAGAAAGTGTGAAAGTGAAGATTAAAAGAAGTTTGTTAAGATGGTTTGGGCATATGGAGAGAATGAATGAGGAAAGACTGACGAAGAAAGTATATGTTGGTAGAATAGATGGATGTCGTGGTAGAGGAAGACCGAGAAAGGTATGGATGGACCAAATATCCGAAATTGCGAATGAATGGAATATCCAGAGTCATAATAAAAGAAGAGCTTGTATGAAGAAGGTTATGACTCTGGAGGAAATGAAAGAAGTATGCAAGGATAGAAAGAAATGGCGGTTGATCTGTGATGTTGGCGGCTAGGGTTTGTTAAAGTGAAATTGGTTTTATGATTTAGTTTTTTATGTCCATGTATATATTGTTATTTTTATTCTTTGATTTTAAAAAATGTAATTTGTCATGTATGTTCCTTGACTTATAGGTTGTTATGCGGCTGACCACCCATAATATAAAAATTGGTTCACTTTGCCAATGTCACCCCTGTTTCAGGGAAGGACGGCAAGAGTTGCAAGGCTTATGTTCATTTGAGATTGGGTTTTTATATTGTAGGTCCACATGCGGCATGTGTTAGCGCGAAATTATACATATCTGCTTGTGGGAATGCATTTAGTATAAATCTTAAATGATATATATCTTTGCAGCTTAGATTAGATTAGATTAGATTAGCCACTGTTCCCAGCAAGCAAGTTATAACCGCGCCATTAGGTAAGCTTTATCGAGTTAGCGGCCAGTGAAAGGAATTAGATGTGAACTACCCCTTAAACGGACTTGTCATAGAGGGCATTAGTCTCAGCGCCCCTTTGTTAACTAATATTGATGCCAGGTTCACACTTCATTAGTATTACACGACTGTCGCTTGGACTTATACCTACTTACAATGTCGTGAAAGAACACATTACTTTTTTGTTTCCTTTTCTTGAAATAACTCTTGAAATATATGGGAAGTCAGTAGAATTAAACAGTGGCTATTTTTTTTTATTAACAAACCACTCCTCAACAATTTTCTGAACGCTTTTCTATTTACTAGAAAATGTAAAAACTGTGTTAGCCAAAGCGTTTTTATTCCGATTTTGTTTTTTTTTTGTTTTTGTTTTAACTATAAGTTCACTTATCCAATGTCACCCCTGTTTCAGAGAAGGTCTGCAAAAGTTGCAGAGCTTATGTTCGTTTGAGATTGGGTTTTTATATGGTAGGTCCACATGCGGCATGTGTGAGCGCGAAAATTATGCGTGTCTGCTTGTGGGAATGCATTCAATATGAATCTCAAATGATACATGTCTTAGAAACTTAGATTTAAATTTAGATTAGATTTATATCAGTAAATTTAGATCTAAATTTTATGTAGGCATGTATTTTAATAAAATGGTAGTATTAATAAATAAATATTCACAGGCAAACATGTATAAGTTTGAACTCCCAGGATATGTTTAATTACGTACACTCACAAACAAAAATTCAACCCTCAAATTGACATAAACCCTGCTACTCTTGACAACTTTTTTTGAAACAGGAACTGTAATAAAAAAATTAACTCATTTTTATGGGAGGTCAGTCACACATTAATCTAAAAATCAAATAAATGCACATTTTATTCTATTTTTAGTACTCGTATTTCCATTTTACTAAATACAATATTAAATTACAAATTTCTTCAACTTCTAAAACAACAAAAAAACATTTAAACACAAGTACTTCAGCTTCCTTTCCTTTGAGTCTATTTATTATTTTTTTTATTTAAGATCTTTTGACGGCGCACCAACAATTATTATTAAAGATTATTTTCTTTAAACTTTTTTTAAATTAAACCCAGTGTGAACATAGCACGTCATACTTGATTATACGACAAACCTGGTTCTTGTGTAAGACAAATAATAGATTTCATCTTACCTTTTGTGCGGCATGACATACGGAGTAATTAAATAATCCTGAAGTTTAGTTGGATAATAATTAAATGACGCAATATTGAATTTACAGTCTACAATTAAGAGACATAATGGTAAGCGTTTATGGTTTAGTGAAGGTTTACAAAATGAAAGGTTACCAAATATTGGACAAAATATTTTTCTGGAAAGTTGCTTTGGGAGTTGCTTTTAATTTTATTTTCCATCCCTTAAACATATGATTAACGAGTGTGTGTGTGTTTTTTTCTTATTATCATTAAAAAACAAAGGCTTTAAACAAAAAAAAATCACCTTTTTATAGAATATGTTTTGTAGGTTTTCATTTTTACTGTTTAACTATTTAGTATATCTTTGTTTTATATACTTAAATGTAATTAATTGCTTGTATCTATGACTTATAGATTGATATGAGGCTGACCACCCATACTGTAAAAAAATGGTTCACTTTGCCAATGTCACCCTTGTTCACGGGGAGGTCGGCAAGAGTTGCAGAGCTTATGTGCATTTGAGATTGAGTTTTTATACTGTAGGTCCACATGCGGCATGTGTTAGCGCGAAGTTATACATGTCTGCTTGTGGGAATACGTTTAATATGAATCTTAAATGATATATATCTTTGCAGCTTTAGATTCAGATTTAAATCATTACTTTAAAGCAGTAAATGTTAATATTTGTGAATAAAGAATTGACAAAAGGAAAAGTTTTTTATTCTTACGAAGAAGTGACACTTCCTTATAGGCCATATTATTAACTTGAAAGCCAGCCGTTTTGGAATATTCCAGTCATTTGTGTGCGAAGCCTGAGGATTTGAACTGTCGCCTTTAGGGAGTAGTGCTATAAAGGGTATCATGCAATCACTCAACTAAGGCAAAAGGACTCGCTCAAGGCACAAGAAAACTTAGAAAAAGCCTCCAACAGCAAGGGCTCAACCTAACGACATTTTTTCTTCCCTACGCTTCGTTTAACTTAAGTCTATGTGCCGTTTATCCGAGAAAGGCCTCGGTTTAAGTGATGATGATGATGCAAGGGTAAGCTGATCTAACCCTATCTAAATTGCAAAAATATGTAACATTGGGGATTCACATTATATGCATTCTCACAAGCAGACAGTTAGCGCTTGCACCTGCCGCATGTGAACCTACAACATAAAAACCCAAATCTCAAATGAACATACACCCTGCAACTCCTGCCGTTTTTTCCTGAAACAGGGTTGAAATTGGCAAAGTGAACAATTTTCTACAGAATGGGTGGTCAGCCGCATACCAACCTATAAGTCAAGGCACAATTGGACTTCAAATTTAAAAATTACACAAAATTTATGATCCTCATTCTTCTTGATGATGAGCTGATGATTTTTTTATAGCGCCGTTTCGTGATGTAGTCACTCCAAGGGCGCTTGTGCAAATGATGCCAGAATTTTGCTCGTCTTCAGTGCATTACGGAACTTTCCATCGTCCTCTAGCTCTCTCACATGATGAGGCAGGTAGTTCCAGGCCAGAGGACCAGCAACTGCAAATGCACGCCTTCCAAACACTCAGTTTATTCATCTTCTTCTTCTTCCAAATAAAAGGTTGGTATGGAACCAGTCCATAGATTGCTTTAACTAGAAATAAATATCGAGTCATACAAAATAAACCGCATTTTCATTTACCCCCACTTCAACTAAAGTGGTTGATGTAAGGCCGGCCTCTTTACCCGTAAAAATAAACCGATCCTCTATCGCCACATGCGACCCCTTCTGGGATAACGCAAGCCAAAAGTTACACTATACGTGTAGCTTAGATGCAAAAACATACCAAGATTTTTTTCATATAATATAATATGTAGACACTTCATTTCATATGTTTTCGAAGAAATGCTAAACTTGCTTTCATATTGAAAAACTTCCACAATCTCTACAGCATTACAATATTTCGAAAATGTTAATATGAAAACTTGCGCTATGCTGTAACACGATATTCTTATTGTTAAACAACATAATACTACACAAGGAAGTCGAAAAAGTTTTCAACGCGTTCCTATGTGAATTTTGCTCGTATGTATCTTAGCTTTAAATTCTTCATCAAATAATCAATGTCTACTCTTCATAAAGAGTCATCAGTGGACTATTTGATCAACCGCAGCCACCGCTGCATGCTTCTACAGTCCAATACTCCTACCGCATGGCAGTCTTATTTTTACCTTTTTTATTTACCTCTATCTAGGTCTTCCCACAGTGTTGCGATCCTGTAGGTCCGTCATCGCAAGCATTTTTTCAGGCCACGATGGTCCATTTGCTGGATGTATTCGAGCTAATGCATTTTACTGACTTGTAGATTCATAATAAAAGGAGAGCTTGTATGAAAAAGGTTATGGCTCTGGATGAAATGAAACAAGTATGCAAGGATCGAAAGAAATGGCGGTTGATCTGTAATGCTGGCGGTTAAAGCTGAGGCTTTAATTTTTTTTTTTTTAAATATGTTTTGTAGTTTTTTAATTTTTTACTGTTTAATTGTTTACAGTTTATTTGTTTTATATATTTTAATATATTAATTGCTTGTATTCCTTGACTGATAGGTTGCTATGCGGCTGACCACCCATACTGTAAAAAATGGTTCACTTTGCCAATGTCACCCCTGCTTCAGGGAAGGTCGGCAAGAGTTGCAGGGCTTATGTTCATTTGAGATTGATTTTTTTATATTGTAGGTCCACATGCGGCATGTGTAAGCGCTAAATTATGCATGTCTGCTTGTGGGAATGCATTTAATATGAATCTCAAATGCTACATATCTTTGCAGCTTTTATTTAGATTTAGATTACTGATTGGACAGCATAGACTTCTTTATACTTTTATGATTTACGGGTTCACTTTAATTAAAACTTCGGTGAATTTATTTCACACAATTTACATTAAGTTTCCGTTCACATTAGCTTAGATTACAGAGTGGCTTTTTAACTATTCAGCTCAACGGCTCTGATACAAGGCTGCGCTACAGACAGATTAAGCTCTGTATAAAGTATGACTTAAGGACGGTTCTTTAAACATTGGGAACTGGAACATTCGTGATTTTGGTAGAATACTATATTTCGAAGATTAGAGCGAATGCTCACACCATCAAACTAATACAAGTATAATTATTTAAACACCTACATTAGAGACACAAACACACTCACACAAGTAAAAACACATTATCACACATTTGAACAATACATAGGTTTCGGCCCTCTGCGGGTCATAAATACGGTGGAGAGTTTTCCTTTCAAAAATGAAAAATGTTGCGAGCGTTTTTGTTTATCTCGATCAGTTACCAGTACCCTTAGCACGAGTTGCAAAACTTGAGAAAAGTAAAGTTTACGGAAAATATTAAAGAGTGATTTCTCCCAAAATCTGCCGTTTTTGTTTCTTACACTTTTTGGTCTTAGCAAAAGAGTTACAGTGATGAAAAAAATCAAGTTCAAACAAACAAAAACGGCAGATTTTGGGGGAAATCACTCTTTAATAATTGCCGTAAACTTTACTTTTCTCAAGTTTTGCAACTCGTACTAAAGGTACAGTTCTGGAAGGCATATGTGAAGACAATGTTGGTGTTTTGTACAGAGTTGTTTTGCAGCTCCGTGATATAGTCGTTACTTAATTAAGCTGTTTTTTGATGCTAAAGCATGCAAAATTAGCTGAAAATATACTCCAATTCATTCCTTCAGTTGTGTCAATATTGTGTTGTCAATCAAAGATCCTAAGTAGACAAAACTATGTACACCATAAACTTTTAGAAGCGTTGATTCCCAAGGATCCCATGGATAGATAGGTATTTTGTTTGGTCGTCATTCATGGTGAGTCACATGCCACATGAGAACCTACAACATAAAAACCCAAATCTCAAATGGACATACACCCTGCAACTCTTGCCGACCTTCCCTGAAACAGGGGTGACATTAGCAAAGTGAACCATTTTCTATAGCATGGGTGGTCAGCGCCATACCAACCTTTAAGTCAAGGAACATACCTACATAGCAAATTACATTTGTGAAATAAGCAAATAATAATATGTATAAACATGATAAACGTATACAAAATTCATTCCATATTCTTTGTAATACAGTTTATATTTTTCATTTTAATGTTTGCATTTTAAAATCATACATCTTGTAAAAAAAATGTCAACAGGATTTCATCGATTTTATTTTCCAGAAAACGCACATTCTTTTTGTCGCCACAAAACAAATAAAGCATTTTGAAAATTTTATCGTTCGCATTCGCACGATATTACATGGCGTAAACGCTTTTTCCTGTCACTGCAAAAAAATCCTTTGAAAAACCCCCAAAACGCTGTCAGCTGAATATGTACAAAGCCATAAAATACAACTGAAATCCCCCACATTTGAGGGAATTTCGCGAGCAGGAGTCGGGGAATTTTGTCAGATTTTTGCTTAACAATAGAGGAGGTGGTATATAAAGCAAAACAGTTGGTGTTGCCGATGGCATGGAGGTCCAGACATGTTTTATTGGCTTTTATTTGCATATCGCTACACACTTTTGAATCATTCGATCTATTTTGGCATCCAATAGAATGCGTTTATCTTTTTTTTTCTTTTTCTTTTTATTAATTTGTTTATCTGGGTAGCAAGTTTGAAAAAGATGGAAGAATAGCCGGTGAATTTTAATGAAGAATAATGAAAGGCATAGGCAGGTGTGTACTGGGTGCTACCGCTTGCATCGCCAAGAACCAGAATCTTTAAAAAAATGTTTGATTGGCGGTGCAAGGTTGTATACTAGTGCCCACCTTGATGTATGGAAATGAAAACTGGATGGTGAGTGAAAGTGGAATTAGATAAGTCTATACAGTAGAAATGGACTATATAAGAAGTATGATTAGGAAAAAGCAAAGTGATACGGTGAGGAAGGATTGTTTCAGAGAAGAATGTGGTGCAAGGTAAAGTGTGAAAGTGAAGATAAAAATATGTTTGCTAAGATGGTTTGGACATATGGAGAGAATGAATGATGAAAGACTGACGAAGAAAGTATATGTTGGAAAAATAGATGGATATCGTGGTAGAGGAAGACCGAGAAAAGTATGGATGGACCAAATTTCCGAAATTGCGAATGAATGGAATATCCAGAGTCATAATAAAAGGAGAGTTTCGAAGAGAACGTCAAATTTCATTTTAATATAGCTGAACAGTGAACAGTGAACACCCTTGGAGCGATCATTATTTTAAATTTATGGCATATTTTCAATTTTAAATCCATTATGTTGTATTTAATAGATTCTCATAAAAATATTTGTTTAATAAAATTAAAACATTAAGCTTTTCATGTTTTTATTCAACAAATATTTTTCTTAAATGGGCTTTGTTTTATATTTGTATTGTTATTTTTCGTTGAATTCATCAGAAAAGAAAGCAAATAAAAACGTTCCACGTAAAATGTTAATAAAAAAGGATAAGCTTCAAGCCTGTAATAACACAAAGGCTATATCCTTTTTATTTGATGTTGAAATATTTTCATACAAATACTTATTGTAAATAAACAAGCTTTCAACTATAAAAAGCAGTGTTTCACTACGCAAATTCGTGCTTTTTTTTATTATTTCCATTATTGATTTACAAAATATTATAAAATGTAAAGAGACACGTGTACATAGTAGGTACAAATACAAAAATTCATGCAATTTTTTTTTGTTTTTTGATCGACGTAAAATATCATACGATTCAATTTGAATTTCATCAACACATTTTTCTGAAAAAAATATTACAATCTTTTGAGCAAATTTTATCAGGCATAGGAGAATCGATT
The DNA here is from genome assembly GCA_951799405.1 of Agapetus fuscipes. Taxonomy (NCBI): domain Eukaryota; kingdom Metazoa; phylum Arthropoda; class Insecta; order Trichoptera; family Glossosomatidae; genus Agapetus; species Agapetus fuscipes. The sequence goes on from OX637341.1 coordinate 15,508,805, forward strand.
TTCGAAATTTCAATTTAATATAAGTTGAGAGGACTGTTTTTATTTATTTTTCTTAGATTAAAACAATGTACTTTCACCTAATCTAATCTAATCTAAGCTGCAAAGATATATATCATTTAAGTTTTATATTAAATGCATTCCCACAAGCAGATATGTATAATTTCGCGCTAACACATGCCGCATGTGGACCTACAATATAAAAACCCAATCTCAAATGAACATAAGCCTTGCAACTCTTGCCGTCCTTCCCTGAAACAGAGGTGACATTGGCAAAGTGAACCAATTTTTACATTATGGGTGGTCAGCCGCATAACAAAAGCATGATTTAATACAAGCACTCAATTTTCATGTCATTTCGACTTTTGATTGAATTTTTATATATTATATTTTAAAAATAAATTCTTAAATAGGATTACATATTGTGTATGTATATATGTAGTATATTGTATTACATTTGAACACAAAAACAAGAATCTTGACGTAAACATTCGTAGATATGTACATAATATGTTTACATATTCCCACGCCCTATTATTTTTAATGTGAGTTTTTTGTTTCGGTTTTTTTGTCGTATCGACTTATCAATTTCCTGATGAAATCCTATCCTCTTTGTATCAAATATTCCTATGTTTGTTGTAATGGTTTATTTGTTATATGTTTTTTTTATGTGTTATTATGTTTTATAAGAAGTAACATTTTATGACAAATCCTTTTGTAATCATGTTGTAATAAGTCAATGTTACAAAACTGTTTTAAATACCAACGTTTTGTTTTTAAAAGCGGAAAGTATTTTCAAGGCCACTTAAGGTGACGCGCATAAAAAAGTTGTGAAGAGAACATAGTCCAACCCGAAATATTGCAAAATAATTTGGCATCTTAACAAGCATGAAAGTAAAAGTGCGAAATTTTTTTAAAGATTTTCCATCAATCTAGGATTTTTACCTGACATCACTTTTTCATCAATTCTATGTATTTATCTTTTTTTAATAGATTTGTGAAGAGGAATGTAATTCACTTACCTATTTTTCCTGACCAGAAACAGGTATGAACATTATCAATTAATAATTCCCTATTTCAATATTTTATTGAATCATTAATTAACAACTATCGAATGGCATTTGTTAAACCAGGGTCAAAATTATTGTCGATAGGACACAACGCACGCGGGGTTCGAACTTGCGATTGTCTCAATAACGTTAATGCGAGGGCTGACGCCTTAGCCCCTCGATCATACCAAAGACTATTATTTTAAACGTCTTATGTGTTTTTCTTATCGAAAAAAAAATAGCGTTTGTATTTTTTTTTAACACTCTTAAATAAAGTGAACATTATTCTAGGGTTAATTTTCTTTAACGAAGCGTTAGTTGGGAAATTGCATTAAATTTAATGAAGAAATTAATAATGCCACAATTATGCAAAATGCAGGACGCAGACCAGCTGCACCGGGGCTTGTTAATCCACTAATTTAATTTATCATAAAACTTAAACAGTGTGGCACGAGGGATCAGCTCTTCGAGAATGCTCAAACAAAGATAGTAGAAAGACAGCAGTTTGATTTGAGGTCGCGTAGAACGGGTCATATTTGTAATCATTTTGCAGTCGATATCCAAATGTTATTAATTTATTGAATAAAGTTGTAAACTTTCACTTTCACTTTCATGGTCGGTGTTCAATAATATAGTTTTCTCGGATAAGACCATGTTCTGCTTGCAGTAAATTTATCTGCCGACGTTTTATTCCCTCGAGCGGGGAACATTTTCAAGGCTCGAGGCGACGGGGCACCTTTATCCTTCGTTTTTGAAGTTGCCAAAAGCAAACGGAGGATAAAGGTGCCCCGTCGCATCGAGCCTTGAAAATGTTTCCCGCTCGAGGGAATGAAACGGAGGCAAACAAAATGACTGCAAGTAGAACATGTTCTAACCCGAGAAAAACTATATCATCGTTATTAATTTATGTTTCCATATTTTATTCGATAATTTTTCTTTCAAATATGTTGAGAGAGCTTTGGTGGTTCCTCGTCAATGTCTAGGTTTCCGACGCATAATTATGTGTGGACAAGCTTTTATCACCGACCATGTTTACTTTAACTTTTCTTTGCGTGTCCAGAACCACCAATGCGAGGTATCTCCAGTGACTAACAGCAGTCACTGAATTGTCGTTTCCTTGTAGCAGGTCCGTAAGTATGTATTTTTTACCAATTAAAGGGCACACTGACATATGTGCCGAGTCATAAATATCTCCGCAGTTACACAGGGTGTCTTGCCCACAGGCAAGTCAACCTTTGAAGGTTTGTCCTGCACCTTGTCACCCCAGTACTAAGTCCCAGTTTAAGGCTCTCAAAGTATTGTATGGTAGATGGTTTCTTGGTGCGAGAGTCTTGGATGGTTCCATCCAATTTCTACCATCCCTCGTCAATTTCAGGCGCCTCTGATCTTGGGTGACGGTGATCTCTTCAAATGTTTTTAAATGCCCTCCTGGACATGAGTCTGGACGTTGTAGGCAAATGCTAAAGGGGTCTAACCTTATCTAATCTTAGTTGCAAAGACATGTACCATTAAGGATTCACATTATATGCATTTTCACAAGCAAACACGTGCAAGATCGTGCTTGTACATGCCACATGTGAACCTACAACATTAAAACCTCAAATCTCAACATACACCTTGCATCTCTTGTTGACCTTCCCTGAAACAGGGGTGACATTGGCAAAGTGAACCATTTTCTACAGCATGGGTAGTCAGCCACATAAGCCTAGGGTTATCCACTTACTACTTGAAACTTAAATATTACTAACCATTTGATACTCTCCGCTTCGCACTTACCACTTGCCACTCACCAAACATCTCATCAGCTTTTAGTGGCAAGAATAATACCCTTTGCATATTCATGTTAAACGTTTCGCGCGATAAGTTCTTAAATTTCAAAAAGGAGAAAAGGTCCCCAGGGCAGCGGGACTTTTTAATTTTTATCGAGACCCCTGAATACCTAATTTCTTCGTCAGGGATTTTGATAAGAAAATCTTTTCCAGCACCTAAAGCATAAAACATTACCTGCAACTCAGCCATCGCGTAAATGTTTTTTTTTAAGAAAACTAAAACACTCTCTGTTGGCGTACTTTCAACTACAACACGTTTAATTGTTTACGCGATGATTGAGTATTAACGAAATTTTTTTTTACTCGGGATACAGTTTATGAAGCGCGTCCAATTTTCTGTTGTATAAAAAATTAAGCAAGTATCGTTTTATTATAGTTCATACGATTGGATTTTTTCAACGTTTATAACTTTTTTTTTCCGTAGAAACTATTGAAATAAATTGAAATATTTTCTTGTTTTTTTTAGATAATTTGTTTATTTTTATTTTATTAAGGAGAAAAAACAGATACAGACACAAAAACAAAGACAAGAAAAACGTAAACATTAACAGTAGAGTGCCTTAATCCTAAAGAATTCCCACAAATATATAAAAAAATTAAAGTAGCTGACAACAAATAAAAAATAAAAGAAATCGATGAAGTAAAAAGTGAATCAAATAAATAACAGAAATAAAAATAAAAATAAGAGGAAAGAAGAAAAAAAGAGAAAAAAAAAACTTAAAATAAACAAAAAATATATTAAAAAAACCCAATCACGATACAATGGATGGCAAGGACATTTTATAAATACTCTTTAATAAGTCAGATCTAAAGGAGTACTTCCCTTTATTAAATATATTTAATTCACTAAAATATATATTATAGTCACTGCACATTATATTTTATGCAAGATGTTTATGTTTATGCAAGATGACAAAAAAATATACAACTTATTTTGTTTTTATTGACTTTCAATTGAATTGATTATGAATATTATGATAACTTAAAACGTCACTTCTTGAGTTTTATTTTTAAGGTATCCTCTCACCTTTGCAATTAAGATTATAGATTTAAGTATAATTTTCACTTGAAAAATACTGAAAATCCTATCGTTATGGCCAAATCCAAGTCTTTTAGAGACGCTTTGAAATAACTATCAGTATTTTTGTGAAACTTCCCTCTTGTTCGTTTGGCTGGCTGAAGGTAGAGGGATAAATACCTTCATTTGAAAAAATGGCAGAAAAGCATTCGCCGAGCTCTGGGCTTAACTGCTCCGACCTCCCTCCAGAACCTTCTATTCGTTATAATATCAGCTATATAAAGTCTACGCTAACTGGGAGAGATACTGAAAGCTTCTAGAGCAGATGCTTCTAACTTTTATTTCAAGAAATTACTACTATGATTGTTTTGGTTTTTTTTCTATATAAAGAGGATATCTCTAGCAACGCAGAGAGCTTCCTTGACTTATAAGTTGGTGTGAGGCTGACCACCATACATTTATATTTTTAAATATTTATAAAAATGGACTTTCACTGTGTTAACAGATCAACACTAAAAAAAAAAAAAGATTAGATTAGATTAGGAGGGTACCTCTAGCAAAGAGCTTTCTTGGCTTATGGGTTGGTGTGAGGCTGACCACCATACTGTAAATAATGGTTCACTTTGCCAATAAAGTTCGGCCAAAGTTGCAGGGTCTATGTTAATTTGAGGCTTGGATTTTAATTTGTGAGTACACATTCAGCATTTGTAAGCGCAAACTTACACGTGTTTGTTTGTGGGCATGCATTTTATATGAGCTTTGAATGTAATATATCCTTGCAACTTAAAATATAGACAGAGAATGTCTTGTTCAACCTTTCCACCTTCAGTTGAGCGTTACTGGCACATCATTCCTTAACATATCGTCTCGTACCTTAACAAATATGTTGGCAGTGCAAATTGACACAATTCTGCCTATGGACGTGCATTAAACATAAATCGATTGCGGTGCGGAAGGTCTGAGCCTTCAAGGCTTATGAGCCGAAGAAAGTAAAGTTTGATTGGTAAAATGATAATTTGCCAGTAGCTTTGTGCATTCGCTCATGTCTTTATAAACCGTGAACTACGTGTGGTTTGCGGACCTGCGATTGGCAACCACTGTTTTATAAGAAAGTTACTTTAATGCCTAGCAACTTACAGAGCTGTTATATCAAAAGTCAATAGAAAGTTGGTTTTTCCAGCATTAATACAAGATCTAAGTAAATGATCATTTTAATATGATTTCATATGAAAAATTTACGCTCCTTGTTATGAAGGTTATAAAAACATTAGAACTGCATGTTTTTTGCATTGTATTACAAAGCCCTACAAGCCACCAAAATTAAATTAAATTAAATTAGACTGATTTATTTGGTGAGCGCTGTTTTTGTGTGTATCACACCTCAAGAGCCCTTTGCAAGCTTGGTCGTCGCTGTTAAAAGCGCCAATTCTCAAGCAAGATCCAGTTGCTGTAAGGCTGGATAGACCTTTTGATGACCGGTCTTTAATAATTATAATAATAAAATTGGCCAATTTTTATATGACGCCGTTTAGTGGCAGTAGCCACCCCAAGGGCGCTTTATGTGTAGAAGCTTCTGTTAAACAAATGTGTCTTAAGCAACTTATTGAAACTGCCAACACTGGTCTCTGTTCTCAACTCCAGAGTCTTTGTGGGGTTTTTCCAGCTCCCGAAGGAGATACGAGGTACTCATTTATTGTGAAGAATGAGTAAACCTTGTCGGTATTTTACTGACACCTTCGGTGTGATTCGAACCCGAGCTTTTGGGATGAAATGCAAGTACTCTACCAACTGAGCTATCCACCGGACGACCATGACTTCAATTATAATAAATTATAGTGTACCTATTTTATTAACCAACTTCGGACAAATCATTCAAGCACAAAGCCGATACTTCTAGCGTATTTGAAATAGAAAAACGTTGGTTCGATTCCCCCCTGGGCCATTTGACCATAACTTTGATCCTGGTTCAACAGATGTCATTGGATAATAATTAACTATAATATACAATAATTAATTATTAATTGATGATATTAATAACTGTTTCTGGCCAGGCGAAATAGGTTGGTGAATTGCATTCCTCTTTACCAATATATTTAAATTTTAAAAATGTACCATATATGAATGATGCTTGTATGTTCCTTGACTTATAGGTTGTTATGCGGCTGACCACCCATACTGTAAAAAAAATTGGTTCACTTTGCCAATGTCACCCCTGTTTCAGGGAAGGACGGCAAGAGTTGCAAGGCTTATGATCATTTGAGATTGGGTTTTATATTGTAGGTCCACATGCGGCATGTGTTAGCGCGAAATTATACATATCTGCTTGTGGGAATGCATTTAATATAAATCTTAAATGATATATATCTTTGCAGCTTAGATTAGATTAGATTAGATTAGATTAGCTTGTCGGGTGTTTTTTTTGTATGTGGTACCTTTTTTTGGCCTATAATTAAAAAAAATAACAAGGGTCACTTCAAAGCCCTTTACAATGTGGGTCTGTCCTCCCATAGTTTGTCCTAGATTGCCCACTTTGCTTGCTATCGCATAATATTATTCTGCCCCGCTGATTGTACATGCAATATTCAGTGTGCAGCCTCATACTTCCGTACGTGCATTTATAATATTAAAGCATAAATCTACTCGCTCCGACCCTATATACAACATTATTGTAAACACATTGGGTCTCAGTTTTCGAACGTTTTGAAAAACGAGCTCTTTTTTGTGAGAATTTTCACAATTAACAAGGTTTCACGATGAATAGGAGTTTGACGCTTAGAGCCCGTTCCCACTTGTCGGGTGTCAGATCCGTATATTCATCGCAGGTTCCAGTTGCATAACATTTCGGACAAAATCGGTTTCCAACAAGTGTGAATAGCTTCATATATACATAATGTTGTGCCACTGGAACCTCCGATTAATATACGGATCCGACACCCGACAAGTGGAAATGGGCTCTTACACGGCCGACTGATGATACCGGAGGGTGCTTTCCAGGACATGCTGCCATAATTTGTGGGAGCTGAAGCTTCCGGACGTTTTGCATGTCTACGATGGGCTTCTTCATCGTGAAATTTCAATGATGAAGTCAATCTTGATGAAACTGTGATGAATTTTAGCACTACTTTCAAAGATTCGAAACTAACAGTTTATTTCCAAGGAAATTAAAGGTTTTTTTTTTACCGATTTAAAGTGAAATTATGAAGATAATCTTGATGAAATTGTGATGACTTTGTAAAGTGAATGTGAAGAAGAAGCCCATCGTAGACATGAACGAAACATCCGGTTGTTTCAGCCCCACAGACCACGCCAACAGATCCCGGAAAGCAACTCTGCAGCATCAAGAAGGTTTTGTTCATTTTATTAAATGTTGTATTTTCTTATACGGTTAAGAATGAATTTTATAATTATTGTTCCCTGACTATGAGTTTGGTATATGTAAGTGTGACTGCCTATATGACTTGTAACTGTTACTCTGTCGCCATTTCGCTTGGGGTGGCCAGAGCCTCTATAACAGAATATTCAAATAAAGGATTTGACTATCACGTTCATATGATGATTCCCTATTAATTGTACGAAGACCGGGTTCATGTCGCATATTGAGGTGTTCATCTAGTTATAATATGGCACAGAGGCGGAACAGCGCTGTGCATGACAGTTTAGCTAATACTAGAAGATACTGTACCTCCACACTGGCAGCAATTCTGCTTGGCCAGTGTCCAAGTTCCAGCACTGACTTATAATGAGTCCTACATCCCGTTCAAACTCAACCACAGCGTTTCCTCAAAAATGTAAACAAACTAAAGTTCTCACTAGAGGCGCTGTTTTAATTAAGATACATTTTTTGATAAAACTATATGGTTGAGTTTAAATATAATGATTTATACTTGAGATACTGACCCTAATACACGGTGGTTCTTGTATGCAAAACTTGTTAATAAACCCGAGTTCAAAATCTTCCGTGAAATACTGGCATCGTTTAATTAATTATTATTTAACTGAAGTATCAATAAATTTGAATAAATTTAATTTTGGATGCTGCACTGATACAATATATAATAAAGATTACACATTCAACAAAAGGTTCAAGCATTTAAGACAAATCTACATAATTATTGTTGTGTACGTTCAAAAAACATCAATGATTTGCATTTAAGTGCTTGCTCGTCTAATGTCTAAATCTAAATCTAAGCTGCAAAGATGTATGTCATTTAAGATTCATATTAAGCGCATTCCCGCAAGCAGACATAAAAAACCAATCTTAACTGAACAAAAGCCTTGCCACTCTTGCCGACCTTTCCTGAAACAGGTGACATTGGCAAAGTGTGCCATTTTTTACAGTATGGATGGTCAGCTTCAGAGCAACCTATTAATCAAGACAATGCCCATGAGAGTTAATTTCACAAAAGCATTTTTTTTTCTGTACTGGACCAATGTGTATGATGTAAACTGTTAATATATATTTTTTTAAATGTGAAAAAACCCTTCATCCTGTTTTTTTCTTATCTCAGATTGTGAAGAATATAAATAATAAAGGGCTATCTTTGAATCCATTGGTAGATAAGCCAAACAGACACGGAGAGGACGGATATTATCCATTACAATAATCCCGGCGCTTTATATATAAAACTAGCATTTGCTCGATCTAAAGTTGCAAAGCAGCAATATGGCTGCAAGCTGGCGGACACAATAGCGCCTATGGGTCTCCCTCCGGGCTGAGATAAGGGACTTTTGATTGTGCCTCTGTAGAGACCCCACCCCTAAAGCAGACAAAAGCCCGAAGTGAATACAGTTGGTATTCATAAATCCTTTTTCAGTGCATCTCAATGATATTGAGCTACGAAGTGAACATTTATTGAAGCCAAATAAAAAATAGAAATGCTTTTCCAAACTACTTTAATCACACTCTTGGAATAACTAGGATAAGAGTCACATAAAAATGTGACTTATTTTTGCGTTGAAAGACTTAATTTTGTTCAAAAACCGAAACAATAAGCTATTTTCAATTTTGTTAGTATTTTAGTATGGAAGTGAGGCGTGGACAGTTAATGAATGTGAGCTGAGTAAAGTATGTACGGTTGAAATGACTTACCTGAGAGCAATGGCTGGAAAGGCACTGAATGATAAAGTACGTAATGATTGGGTGATGAACGAGTGTGGTATAAAAGAGAATATGAGAATGAAAGTACAAAAAAGTACGATGAGATGGTTTGGACATCTCGAAAGAATGGATGATGAACGACTAACGAAGAAAGTGTACAAAGGAAATGTCAGAGGAAAGCGCGGAAGGAGAAGGCCGAGAAAAGAATGGTTAGACCAAATAGGTAAGATTGCGAAAGAATGGAATCTGCAGAGTGAGTATAAGAGAAGAGTATGTATGAAAAGGTGATGAATATAGAGGAGATGAAAGGGGTTTGTAAGGGCAGAAAAAAGTGGAGGCGCATCTGCGGACGTACCGGCCACCCCTAGTGGAACGGCGGCAGGATACAGTACAGTAGCTTCTTTTTGAAATCAAATCGACCGTGTTTTTTTCTATAAAACAACCAAATTTTCAGATCATTTGATTTACAATTAATATTAACAGATGAAGTAAAGTAAATTGCAAGTACATGTTAAGATATTCGAAAAAATATACGTAAAATGTAAACAATTTTTTTTATTTAAAAATAGCTAAACAAAGAGTATATATTTTTGTTTATTATACAACAGAATTTCTTGAATAATAGTTTTTTTCAACTCAAATGTAGTTCATGCAATTCTGTGTATTTTTTGAAAGCCATGTCGTTTCCAGAACGGTATCTTATTTGGATATCTGTAACAATTCTATTATTCCTTCCCTCTAGAGCAGGACGTCTTTTTGTATGGCGAGCTTGTTATCTTGAAGCCATTCTACGCCACATTTTATTCAGTCCACGGAATTTTCGTTGCAAAACGTCATTTGAATTATTCACGTCTGTAGCATTAAATGCTAAGTAATATTCTTCGTTAAAGTTTTCTTAAAGCGGACATAACTTTTCTTTAAATTTTCAATTATTGTACAGTTTTTTTTTTTTTTTTAATTTTAATATGCATGATGATGAAATTGAATTGAGGAATCACCCGAGTGACCTAGCAACCAATCGTGCGCAGCACGATGGGTCAGCAAGGCACGTATTTCACCATTATTTTAATAATAAAATTATTGCATGCTCTCAGAATGATCCTTCTCCTCAGCATTGCTCAGTCCACTTCTGGGCATAGGCCTCCTACAGTCTTCTCCAATCTTCTCCAGTATTGTCTATCGGCTGCTGTGTTCAGTCATTTTCTGCATGCGTTTCCATTGATGTCGTCCAGTTTCCTTAGTTCGATTTTTCTCACTCCCCGCTTTGATATTCTGGGCGAAACATTGAAAGATGAATACAGAAAGGAGATATACCTTAACAGAGAAAGAAAAAAGAAAGAGAGAAAGGAAATATGAGCAGAGAAAGAAAATATAAACAAAGAAAGAATATGGAAAAAGAGAAACAAAAAAGAAACAGAAAAAAAGGATGGAAACAGAGAAAGGAAATGTGAAGAAAGAAAAAAAGTAAAAGAGAGAAAGAAAATAAAAACATAGAAGGATTCAAAGCGATGGCTAGGTAAGCCTTAGACTCTGAAATGGCGATGTATGCGTGAATGTCTGCAGCTTAGATTATAGATCCTGTCTGGCGCCGCGCCGATCGTCCACTTAGAGTTTAATTTCCATCTGTAACTGTAACTGTCGCTGACAGCCCCTACCACCCTCACAGAACACCACCCTGCATGCTCCTTTGTGCTAAAGGCTTAGGACCTCCCCCTACGGTGTCTATGGTCTCTTTCATCCCGTCTCCTAGCGCATACATCAAATGTATTCCTACATAAGTAATTGTAACTAGCATACAAAGTGTAAGGAAACAGAACTCCTAGAGTAAAACATTGCGGAAACTCCTCTACGCAACAAATATGGTATACCTTTTTACCACATATTCCCTGAAGCAGGTTGGTAAACGGCTGACCACCCATACTGTACAAAATGGTTCACTTTGCCAATGTCACCCCTGTTCCAGGGAAGGTCAGCAAGAGTTGCAGGGTGCAGATACGTATAAGCTTGCGCTTAAAATGCCGCATCTATAATCTATAATCTAAGTTGCAAGGATATATTCATTCAAAGCTCTCAGATGTATGCCCACAAACAAACACGTGTAGTTCGCGCTTACAAATGCTGATTGTGTACTTACAAATAAAATCCAAACCTTAAATGAACATAAGCCCTGCAACTCTTGCCGACATTCCCTGAAACAGGGGTGACATTGGCAAAGTGAACCATTTTTGACAGTATGGGTGGTCAGCCTCATACCAACCAATAAGTCAAGGAATACGAGTAATAAATAACATTTAAGTATAAAAAAAAAAAGTGCATGGTAACCTATAATCTAAACATAATCTCAAATGAGCATAAGCCCTGCAGCTCTTGCCAACCTTTCATGTAACAGGAGCAAAGTGAAGCATTCTTACAGTATGAGTGGTCAGCTTCATACCAATTTATAAGTCAAGAATTTGTTTATATACATTTGAGTAATATTAATTCTTAAATATTGTAGGGTTTGTGTATTCAAACAGTGAAAATTCATTTTATTTAAAATAAAATTACGTTTTAGAAAACAAAAAAAAAAAAAATAGTTCTTAATGTTGTATTTCAGTTTTCTTACGCATCACAGAACAATCAATAACCCTTCACTCATTCCTTTCAAGAAAAAAGGAAAACACCCTCCCAAAATATTGTGACGTAACTAAATACCTTATCATTCCACACAACTCGGCATAAAAGCCTCCCAAGTAGCTATAAACATTCCACTCTTACACATTTTCACAGCCTCAAACAAAACTTAATAACAAAACACAAAACACTTTGTGACAATTCAATCAGGCGCGAAGCAGCTACGTTATGAGGGTCCATTAGCGCAGTCTGTAACCAAGTATAAAGCTTGAAGCCAAAACTGTGTCCAATATTGTATATAAACTTAAACAGCACTTCTAGTGGAGTGTTTTAGATTCCTAACGCTTTCGGTTCAAAGAATACTACGTATACTTTGCTACTCTGGGTACTGGTTGCTGAAAGCTTCCAGCGGCCGATGCGAGCTTTTGAGCCGGATCACGGTGAGCTTTGCTTGCTGCAAAGTGCCGACAGGCTTCAAAAATAACGCCCGTCTATTCTTCATGCATCGTGTGAGGAGCAGTGAGGGATTGTTCTTTTATCTGTTTTAACAAATGCTCTAAAACTTTTAATAATTGATTCTTTTTTGTATAAGATAGCATTATGAATTTCTAAAATATTTCTAAAATACAAGTAAGGAAAGCGTGTAACATTGAGCTTTTATGCATATAAAAATATTTTCTGACTTTTGAAGATAAATTATTAACATTTAAGATTCATCAACTCGAATGGCACGTTAAAGGAAAATAAACGTTAAAGTGAAACCGTGAACTAAAATGAAATTAAGTCATGCAACTCTTACTGCCTTTTCGATTAACAAGGATGACATTGGCAAAAGTAAACCTATCGTCACAGGATTTATGATCGTATGATAGTGAAAATAATGGCAGTCAAATTTATTGTTAACCTATCAGTAATGCATTTGTTGCATTGAAGTTCCATAGGAGCATTTTTAAAAGTACGAATATAATAAAAAAAACTAATTTTGCTGTATAAATTCAATAGGAAATAACAAGGTTTTAATTCATCGTTTTTTATTTTTTTGCTCAAATGTTTTCGCCTAATCAGGCATCTTCAGGAGAATAATTGATACAAATTATAATGAAGATGCCTTATTAGGCGAAAACTTTTGAGCAAAAAATAAATAAATAATTGAATTAAAACATTATTTATTCCTATTGAATTTTTAAGAAAATACAATGGACTTTCACTGCGTTAACAGGTAATACCCTTAAAAATATTTACAAAATCTGCATTGACCAACTTTGTAATGTATTTTCTTTTACTCATAACATTCTCGCTCCAACAAAGTCTGCTCGTAGTTCAAAAACTATAAATATTTAAACAAACTTCAAGTTTAGAACAAAACACGTAATATGTCATCTTTCACCAACAGCTTTTTACCCATCTCACGAGGAGTATCTTTTGTGACAATGTTTTCATCACCATAAATTGCAACGGTATTTTTACAATATACCAAAAAAACAATGATGGAACAACTGCTATCGGGTACACCTCTGTTCGTGTCAGAAACAAGAGATCTTTCTCTCATCCATAGGAGTCGGAGAAACAAATAATAGCGTCGCAAATAGCCGGCGCGGTGACGTATGTGATGGGGCCCGCACAAAGGACGATTGCCTCTTGTATTGTGTTCCTATTTGCTGTTTATATGACGGCAGTATACAACCAGTTAAGGACAGCTATTTAGTCATTTGTAAGGGCATGTTCAAATGATGAACTAACAAGTAAAAAAGATAACGTGAGTCTATCTATAATCTATCTATAATCTAAGTTGCAAGGATATATTCATTCAAAGCTCTCAGATGTATGCCCACAAACAAACACGTGTAGTTCGCGCTTACAAATGCTGATTGTGTACTTACAAATAAAATCCAAACCTCAAATGAACATAAGCCCTGCAACTCTTGCCGACATTCCCTGAAACAGGGGTGACATTGGCAAAGTGAACCATTTTTTACAGTATGAGTGGTCAGCCTCATACCAACCTATAAGTCAACAACAACAAAATTTTAAAAATAAATCTATTAAAAAAAAGTCAAAAATGTCTTATGCAAAAAATGTAGCAAACTAATAAACCAACATTACAAATCAGCATTGCAGATTAGCCGCCACTTCTTCCTGTCCTTGGATACTTCTTTCATTTCATCCAGAGTCATAACCTTTTTCATACAAGCTCTCCTTTTATTATGACTCTGGATATCCCATTCACTCGCTTTTTCGAAAATTTGGTCCATCCATACCTTTCTCGGTATTCCTCTTCCATGACATCCATCAATTCTTGCAGCATACACTTTCTTCGTCAGTCTTTCCTTATTCATTCTCTCCAAATGTCCAAACCATCTAAGTATACTTTTTTTAATCTTTACTTTCACACTTTCTCTTACACCACATTCCTCTCTAACAAAATCATTCCTCACCCTATCACTCCGTCTTTTTCCAATCATACTTCTTAAGTACCTAGTCCATTTCCACTGTATGGACTTTACTAATCTCACTTTCACTCACCGTCCAGGCTTCACTTCCATACATCAGATATGAGAAATTCCAATCTAATATAATCTAACCTAAGTTGCAAAGATATCGACGGTCAAAAGGCAGTAGGGCATAAGCGGCATAAACTAAATTGTTCAAGAGAGCAGTTTTATGTTTGAAATTGCACATAAATAGCATAACTTTTTTGTTTTTTATCTTATCGTGAAAATCAAAACAGCTCTCAAATTGAAAAAATGAAGGCATTTATTGGCATTCCTATTAAAGTGGTATTACGATTATTTGTGTCACAAGCGCCTTTAGGACAAAATTTTGACGGTTACACCTAAATCATACTTCGAAAACTCAGTTGTTTGCTTGGGCATAAACAACACAAAAATCATCATAGAGCTATGGGAGTTAGCGCATTAGAAAGAGCGAAATTTTTCAAGTAGGATGGCGTTCATAGCTCATTTTTGACCATAATGTCGCTTATGCCCTACTGTCTTTAAACCGTCGATATGTAACATTGGGGATTCACATTATATGCATTTCCACAAGCAGACACGTATGAGTTCGCGCTTAAACATGCCGTATGTGGGCTTACAATATAAAAACCCAAATCTCAAATAAACATACTCCCTGCAATTCTTGCTGACCTTCCCTGGAACAGGGGTGACATCACTGGAAAAGTAAACCATTTTTTACAGCATGGGTGGTCAACCACATACCAAATATGGAAAATAATAAAGAAAATTGGGAATTTCAATTTATACAATGGCTCTTAATTAATTTCTTGTTTTTAAAGGGGTTAGAAATATATTTTAATCAACTTGTCTTGTCTTGTATTGTATCCTGCCGCCTTTCCTCTAGGGGTGGCCAGTACCTCCACACAAGTGCCTCCACTTGACTCTGTCCCTGCATACTTCTTTCATCTCATCTAATTTCATCACTCTTTTCATGCATGCTCTTCTCTTGTTTCCACTCTGTAAATTCCATTCATTCGCAATCTCATTTATCTGATCAATCCATTGTTTCCTAGGTCTTCCCCTTCCACGCTTACCTGTTACATTCCCTTTATACACTATTTTTGTCAGTTGGTCTTCATTCATCCTTTCAATATGTCCAAACCATCGCATCACACTTCTTTGAACTTTCACTTTCACGCTTTCTTTTACTCCGCATTCATTTAGAACCTATTCGTTTCTCACTCTATCTTTCAGTGTTTTTCCTGTCATACTTCTCAGATGGGCCATTTCTACGGTGCATACCTTATTTACTTCTCTTTCATTCAACGTCCATGACTCGCTTCCATACATCAGGGTCGGCAACAAAATACAATTGTGTACCGCCATTTTCATTTTCTTTGGTATCCTTTTATTCTTCGCTATTCTACCAAACGCTCCTATCACGCATCTTCCTTTGCTGGCACGCTTCTCTAATTCTTTCGTCATCTTACCATTCGCCTCAAACTTACTTCCTAAATAGTCAAACTCATTCACTACTTCAACTTTTATTCCATTCAAATTAATTGTAAGTTCCTCACATACTTCATTCCTGTCAAAAACTAATACTTTTGTCTTATTCGCATTTACTTTCAAGCTATTCTTACAAAATGCATCATTTATTTTGGTTAACATCGTTTGGAGTTCCTCCGCCGAGTCAGCTAAAACTATAGCATCATCAGCATAAAGAAGTACTCCAACTCTTGTTTCACCCACTTTCACTCCGCTCTCTGATATTCCAGCTTCTTTTATGCAACTGTCCATGATTATATTAAACAACCATGGACTCATCACGCAGCCTTGCTTCACTCCCTTATATACATCAAACCAGTCACTATATCTCCCATCCACTCTTACACATGCCGAACTATTTTCATAGATGGCACGTATCACATTCAGAAGATTATCATTCACGCCGTACTTCCTGAGAACATTCCACAGCATACATCTGTCCACCGAGTCAAAGGCCCTCTCGAGATCTACGAATGCTGCGTAGACCACCCTCCCCACAGCCAGATGTTTTTCAACAATCTGTCTGAGAGTAAAGATTTGGTCCACACAACCTCGTCCTGGCATAAAGCCAGATTGAATATCAGAGACCTTGTGATCGGTGGCCATTCTCACTTTTTTTTTCAACACTTTTCTTTTTTTTTTTAATCAACACTTTTCCAAAACTAATACTAAAACCATTTGTTTGTACTAATAAATAAGACTTACTTGCCTCAAAGCACGTATATTGTATAGACTGTAATGCAGGCGCGTGCATAAGGTATAGCCAAATACATTTTAGAATAAAAAAATTCTCCCATTCCTTTAAAATAACTCCATGAAAATGGCTGAAGCGCTAACGATGGCTCTTATCGAACTTAAATTTTAATTGTTAAGCTGAATATCAAGCTTAAATGTTTGTTTACCATATATTGCCTACCTATTAGGCGCATTGTCTATATGGGATGCACGCCCGTTGTAATGCATACCTGATGCCATCCCTGGCATCTCATCTTTACTGTCTCCATCTGAACAGCCTGTATTCCATCTCACTTGATGAATTCTACCAAGAACCCTGTAAGCCATACGACTGAAAATGGTATTCAATTCGCTGGGTAGATACATACATTTTTAGTTCTTCTTTTACGTCTTTTTTTTCTTGTTGTCAAATTTCTAAAACCAGACTTCGTACGAATCAAAAATACCTGGGTTGCTTTTGTTGATGTCATATATTTTGTATTATGAAAAGTCTTACAAAACACATTTGATCATTTAAAGGTCCTATTGTTCACCCAATACAAAATCATTCTTGTGGGCATGCATTTCATATGAAGCTTAAATGTAACATATCTTTGAAAACATAGATTAAAGATAGAAACATTTTTTCTGGTTGCAATGAGTAGTTATACATAATAATGTATCCACGACCGGTTTCTAAAACAGCTGAAAACAGCAAAAAAAAACCGTTTGCATTTTCAGGCGGTCACATTAGTGCTTTAGACTTGTAGTATCAATGATATATTATTTCAGTATTATAATTCCATTTCTTTGACTTATAGATTAATATGAGGCTCATAGGACCATACTGTAAAAAAATGTTCTCTTTGCCAATGTCACCCCGGTTTGAACGAAGTTTGGCCAAAGTAGCAGAGCTTATGTTTACTTGAGCTTTTAGTTTTAATTTGAAAGTTTAATCTTAAACACATGCAGCGTTTGTATGCGCGATCTTACACGTGTATGTTTGTGGGCATGCATTTAAAATGAATTTAAAATGTTTATACATCTTTGCGACTTAGATTATAGATTATACATAATAAGAGTACCTGAAGAAGCAAACAGTTTACTTGTGAAACCGGTCGTGGAGATGTGATTATTGATACTCATAAAACAAAGTTTGTTTAATTTAATGATAAAGGAAAAACAGTTTTGTTTTCGATTACGTGAGTATATTTTTATAAACCACAACCGGTTTCGCAAACATCCGTTCGCATCATCAGGTGGATAAATTAATACTAAATGGTGTGGAAACGGAATCAGTATTTTTAAAGGTACCACAAGACAAATCAACTCACTTTTAGATGAATTGAATAAACTACACCCCAATATTAAATTTACCTTAGAACATAACCCCGATAATACTCTTAACTTTCTCGATTTTTCTCTAAAATTAAATAACAACAACATTCAATATTCCATCTATAGGAAACCCACCCACACAGACACCACCATCCACGCTTCTTCTATGCACCCAATCTCTCACAAAATGTCAGGCTTCCTTGCCATGATTAATAGACTCCATACAACACCACTGACGAATGATGATTACAGGACCGAACTCAACACTATTAAACAAATCGCCCATAATAACGGATACAATACTAACATGATTGACAAACTTTCACACAAAAAAACTAAGACTCTTCTGTACAGACAGTACATCTACCACTCTTACAACACCAACGACAACCAGAACAGGCCATGGAAAAAAGTCATTTTCGCAGGTGACATTTCCACCAAAATCTCGAAACTTTTTCCTGATACAATAAGAACCGCCTTCTATACCACTAATAAACTGGGAAATATACTTTTGAATGCAAAAACCAGGACTGATATATTACAAAAAAGTGGAGTGTACGAGATTAAATGTGGGGACTGTAATAAAATTTACATAGGACAGACCTCTAGAAACCTAAAAATACGACTAGACGAACATAGACGATGCCTTTCTAATAATAATTTCTCCGAATTTGCTAACCATATCATAGAGACTGGACATTCTTTTCCCAACCACACCACTAAACTTCTGCACCCTAGTTCCTACGGACCAACCCTCTCTGCACTTGAAATAATCGAAATTAACAAATTAAAAAATTCACCTAATACACTTATAAATAATATGTTAGTACCCAATCCATCCCCCCTGTTGACCATATTCCCAAGGAAGCTAAATGATCCAGATGACACAAGCCACATGGCCATCCTGCACCCCCCCCCCCCCTCCCTCCCTCATACCCTCACACAATGACACCCTCTAAGATTGATTCCGTTTCCACACCATTTAGTATTAATTTATCCACCTGATGATGCGAACGGATGTTTGCGAAACCGGTTGTGGTTTATAAAAATATACTCACGTAATCGAAAACAAAACTGTTTTTCCTTTATCATTAATGATGAACGATTACAAAGTTAATGCCTCTACAATCAATAAAATTTGTTTAATTTCTCAATTTAAAAGCAATCTCCAACAAATTTAAAGCACTCTTAAACACAAAAATATATAAAATACAACTATCACCCTTTTATCCGTCAAAACTCATCTTTCACACGATTCTTTAGAAAATAAAGTGTCGAGATATAAATAAAGTTTGCTGAGAGCTTGGTTATTGCTGTGAAAAGTTTTAAGCTTTCTGGGGGGGAGCTGCTATCTTACCAAACAAACTTTTTCCAAAGACTTTGACGAAATAAATACTCGAGATTAATTTACCATCTCATCCGAGTACTTCTCGCCAAGCATGGAGGTATTCACCTGTAGCACTTCAAGGGCTTTTTTCTTTCTACAGCCACCGATGAAAAAAAATGGGCTGCGATACTCGCAGATGAGTAATCGCGCTTTAGCGACAATAGTTGGCAGCGGTGGCAATCCATCCCCGGATTCCAATTGAAGGCGGAGCTCCCTGGACACGGACTCGGGCATCCCAACGACCAACGAGAACGCGAGGATGTTATCACTCAGTTTAACTCCGGCTTGCGAAGCCAGCATCCGTAAATCCGACATGAAGACGTCGACTTCCTCTCCTGGCTGCCAGCGCCTTTGCAAGAAACGACTCCAAGCTGAGAAGCGTCCGACACCAAACACACAGCTGAGTGCTTCAGCCGCCTTCTCCCCGTCACCCTGTGTCTCTTCTGGCAAGTCAGCAAACCGATCAAACGCCGCACCTCTCAAGAAAGATGCCAAGCAACGAGAAAGATTTGTCTCCCCGTACAACTTCATCATCAATCGCAAACGTCTAAGCCACGGGTCAAACTCCCCGCCGACAAATGGCTCCATCACGTCCGCGAGTCTTGTAGACGAAATAGCTTGTGGTTTAAAGTCTTTTTCCATTTCTTTCTTTTCCATTATCAATATGTCACTTCACAACAAGAAGGTCGATGTTCAACTGTTCGGTCTCTTGTTTATTGACAGTGGAACATCAATTATTCAAATCTGAATAATATTCCAAATAGTCAGTCTTGCCAACACTACAGAATTCAATGCCGTCTCGCTCACGACGCGACGTATGAAATGCTTTTCTCATTTTTTATGCTCCGTTTTCAATCTATTTACATATCACCATAGAAACCAAGAAATCACCATGGCAACGGAATTTGTTACTAGTGCTGTTGAAAATATGAAAATATCTGATAAATTTCGGATTCAATAATGTGAGCTGTCAAAATATTTCGACGAATGAAAAAAAAATTTTATGAACGTAATTAAATAAAATATTTTTTTAAGTGAAATATTATTCCACATTCAAAATTAGAACTTTTGTTCATACGTTTACAAAATATCCAGTTTGGCATTTTTATGGATGTTTTCCAATGAGATAACACACCAGTTGACAGTTGGAAGGTTGCTGATAGACTGATTTTGGATTTTTGTATAATGAGTGGGTTAGCGCATTCCTAATTCTCACAAGATTCCCTTCTTAGCCCATCTAGTTCTTCGATGACACCAAGTATACATTTGTACGTGTACACTCAATCGTAGCGTTAACCAAAAAATGCATTGAAGCTGAAAGTGAAGTTTTCCGTTTCTAGATGTTTTCGAGTAAGCGCTATGGTTGAGTTTAAAATACAAGGTTTTGTACTTGGGGTACTTAGTACAAAGACAACTTTGTATAATGATCCCCCGAGGGGAAAATTATTGCCTTAAAGTTTTTTGACAGTTTTGCAAAAATAATTTCTAGTCAATTTGTATTTATTAAAAAAAAAAAGCTTTAGATCTACATCGTTACAATTTATTTGAGATATATATGTGGTCGGATTTAGCCATTGGTTTGGTTAGGCGCTGGTTTTTCGTGGAATTCACCCAAATACTTACTGCACTGCTTGTGGAAGATTATTTAAAATGTTTATTTAATTAAATAGTTTTTTTTTTTTTTTTTTTTTTTTTTTTAAATAGTTTATTCAACAAAACAGGAAAATACATTAAAATATATAAAACAATAATAAAAATATATACAATTGATGTTGTACCTTCCCAATTACAATGTTGACATTAAATATAAGTATTAAAAATAAAAAGAATATAAAAAAGAATATAAATATAAATACTAATGACAATATGATATTTTTTCATACAATGTTGACATTAAATATAAGTATTAAAATAAAAAAAAAGAATATAAATATCAATACTAATGATAGTAAGATATTTTTCCTTTTTTTTTTCAAACACAAAATATAAAATATAAAAACCTATTAAAATAATCATGATAACCGTAATGACACCAAACAATAAAAGATAAAAACAGAATTACATATATCAAATCAGCCTTACATTCACTTGAACATGCCAATATTTTCAATTATAATTTTAATTTTTCCCACTCACTAATACCTACACACTGAAATTCTAGTCAAAATTCATTATATTTCATGAACACGTTTCTATTATTATTACAATTACAATTATTATTAATAGTTCACAAATTTACACCAGATTATAAAAATTATAATGGATGAGAGCAAGCGGACATGTTGCTATTGTGAGAGATTGAGAGAGAAGACGGAAGTAGGATACAGCAGTCAAACATTGATATGAAGTTGGTAGCAAAAAACACCATAGACAAAAATACAACTGGGTCATTGGTAGGTTTGTTAAATTCTTAACAATATGTTTAATTTATAATCTAAGTTGCAAAGATATATTGGCATTTAATACTCATGTTTAATGGATGTTCACAAGCGGGAACATGTAAGTTCATGATGCATGTATACTTTAAAATAAATCAAATTTGTGTATGAATTTAAAATTTAGCTGATTTTATTTGTATAGGCTGGATTTATCATACATTTAATTTAAAAAATTAAAATTCATTTTTAGGTTTTTTACGTCCTTTACCCTTTTCATGAACCTTTGTTGTTTAAATGAAAAAATAATATTTATGTTTTGTACATTTAAAATCCACCGACAAAATTATATTTTTATTACCCTATACATTATTCATTTTTAATAAAGGCTTACATTTGTTATTGTACGCCGCTTTGAGTACTTATGTTTTTAAATCTCCTGAATAAATTTATTGAGAGAAAAATTAACCTTTTGTATACATAGCCATTTACCGTTTACCCATTATTCAAACATTTGTGTTTTTACCTTACACACAAAGGCATTTCAAAATGTAACCGGCACATTTAGAATTGATAAAAAAATTGACGTCACTTGGCCAGACTGGGCAGTTAAACAAACCTGCAATAAAATATTTTCCGTTAAAAATTTCAGATGCTAATCTCCGTGTTTTTTTTTTAAATATATCCTCATTTTTTTATTACAATAATGAGAATCAAAGCAAAATTAATACTGTTATGTACATATAAATGTTAGGTAGTTATATATAGCCGATGAGAGGTGTAGTAATTATTATAAGTATGTACCTAGGGTAAAGATGTATTCAAATTTATGCACTGGAAGCTTTATGTTCTGGAAGGTTCCAACAAAATTGACTTCTAGTAACTACGATCTTTGGAGTATAAAAAGCTGCAAGCGGCTTGCAGGAGTCAATCTTGATACGATGGTCTGCTTTTGAACAAGAAAGACAGTGTAAGTGATCACCAACTGGGAAATAAATGTAAATTGCTAAACCATAAATGTGAAGTGTTAGAAATAAATAGAAATTGTTAAATACATCCAAGTGTAAAATAAATATCCTGCAAAGACCAGTTTTTTTTTTTTTTTTAGACTTTTTGAACCCTAAAAACACAACATTTCTTTGTCAAAAAATTATAATGCTTTTTTCCATACATTTATATTTTACATTGTTTTTGCATTTTCATACTATTATCATTTATTTAAACAATATGAAAACATAATACGAGTAAGTCAACTTTTTTACATCCAAATTTTGTTTTTCCACTCTTTTACGAGAATTTTCACTTCGTTTATGCATTACATTTTAGAAACAAACGTATACTAACATAATATACTTAACAGTAAAACCTGCACTCAAAGTATAAAAAAAATAATTCATCCAACCAGAGCGTTTTCCCAAAAACTATATAGAAACTTAAACACATATTGGAGGGGCTGTTTTAATTTCTATGCATTTTTTTGGTAAACTTTCATGCTTGAGTTTAAACGTACAGTTTTACAGCTTCGAGTCGTAAATTTTCAATCACTCTGGGACGCCGATATTGGAAAGCGTCGCGTCATTTTCGAAATAGCAATGTCGCAAAAAAAATCAACAAAATGCCCGGCTGGAGCAAAGTAGTGAAAAACGCGGTGTGCAATTTTTGTAAAAAAATTCTATGGTACAAAATAAAAACAAGGTGTACTGTAACTCTGTCGCCATTCCGCTAGGGGTGGCCAGAGCCTCTGCAGAGTTGCCTCCATTTTTTCCTATCCTGACATACCTCTTTCAATTCCTTCATATCCATCACCTTTTTCATGCATTGTCTTCTTTTACGCTCACTTTGTATATCCCATTCTTTCACAATCTCCACAATTTGATCACTCCATACTTTTCTCGGTCGTCCCTTCCCTCTTTTCCCTTTCACACTTTCTTTGTATACATACTTTGTCAGTCTATCATCATTCATTCTTTCCACATGCCCAAACCATCTCATCACATTCTTTTGTACTTTAACTTTCACATCCTCTTTCAAATTACATTCTTTTTTTACCCATTCATTCCTAACTCTATCCCTCAAAGTTTTTCCTGTCATACTTCTCAAATGCTTCATTTCCACCGTACATACTTTACTCATTTCGCTATCATTCACTGTCCATGCTTCAAATACATCAAAGTCGGTAACAATATGCCATTGTGTACCGCCATTCTCAGATCCATCTTCAGTCGCTTGTTTTTTGCTATTCTTCCTATTGCACCGACCACTTGTTTTCCCTTGCACACCCTATTCTCAAGTTCTCTTGTCATCTTTCCATTCTTCTCAAACATACTTCCCAAGTATCTGTATCCCAAGTGTGCAAAACAAAAACATTTTTTTTTACAGTGTATTAATGTATAAAAAAAGAGGGATATTTTCCATAAGATTACTTACCGTAAAAACGAAGTGATAGGGTGAGGAATGATTTTGTAATATAAGAATTTCCTTTGCTTCTAGGTCTTAATGAGGCTGACGGCCCATACTGTGATAAATGGTTTACTTTGCCAATGTCACCACTGTTTCAGGAAAGGTTGGCAAGAGTTGCAGGACTTATGTTCATTTGAGACTGGGTTTTTATATTGTTAAGTATACATGCGGCTTGTATTCGAGCGCGAATTTATACGTGTGTGTTTATAGGAATGCATGCAATATGAATCTGAAATTGTGTCTTTGCAACTTAGATAATGGAGATTATAGATTATATAGGTCACATGTAGCGGGTGTGAAACATTTTTATTTCATCGGGTAAGGAGGTCGGCTTTACGTAACCCAATTCACTTGAAGTAAAGTACAGCTGAGTAAACTTTGTCGATATTTTTATTTTGGGTTTGAAATAAACACCGCAACGGGAAATCATTTTTGACACCCTCACTGGTATTCTAACCCGTGCTCTCAGTACTCTACCAACTGAGCTATAGACCGGACTTGACAATTGTTATGAGTGTGGATGAAGTTAAATGTATGTTTAGACAAAAAAAAAACACTTAAAATATGTCATGACGAAATGGTCAGCTTAAGTCATTCAAATGTCAGACTAAATGCCTACGTATCTCTACTCAGACAGCTGGAAAAAATCTTAAATTGGCTGTATTTGTTGCTTTCAAAAAAAGGCCCTAATATGCTTTGAAGCTCTATTGACAATATATTTTTGATTTTTTTTTGAGTTAGTACGGAATCGCTTTTAAATGAAGTGAAATAAAAAAACACGGATAATCCAACATTTAAAAACAGAATCAAGTTGATTGTACCGCTTTTTCTCTTGCACCCTCTCTATGACGTCATTCTCGATGAAACTGTGTTGAGGCGTGAGTCGAGCGGAATTACAAATTTATATTATGCTCTCCGATTAATATGCATATCTGCCTCCATATAAATGTAAGACTTACATAATTCTTCCTACTGAAACCACGCTTACTAGACAGGGTATTATACCGAATAAAGCTCCCCTTAACAAGTGATTCGCGTAACGAACGAACAGTAAAAAAAGCGAGTGAAAAACTTATGAAAATTTTATGTCGCTGTGGTGGTCGAGGGAGTTGGCGTTCGAATTTGCGTTATTGATATTAGCACCAGTTCGACCTTGCCTGTGAAATGTCCTATTGACAATAACTTTGACCCTGGTTCAACAGATGTTATCGGATAGTTATTAATTAATGGCATCGAAAGGTTAGGGCACTGGATGGCATCGCACAAACTGATCCTTAACCCAGACAAGACAGAACTCCTTTACTTCGTGAACAGGAAGCGTAAACATCTTCTTCAGTCAGTCACCGGTTGATATATGTGGTAGCGCTGTCATCCCAGCAACCAATGTCTGAGTTCTGGGAGTAGAAATTGATCAACACTCGGCACACGATAGACAAATTGGCAAAACAGCTAAGTCATCTTTCTTCGCTCTCCGACAAAGAAGAGCAATCAGAAGAAATCTGACAACAAAGGCCTTAAAAACCGTTGTCAATGCCTTCGTGCTGTCGAAAATCGACTAATGTAATGGCGTATATGCCAGACAGCCCCAGAGCTAGCTAAAGAGACTCCAGTCTATTCTGAATGCAGCGGCAAAACTTATACACGGCCGCGGCGCTTCAAAATTTTGTCACATTACGCCGCACCTGAAGTCCCTTCACTGGCTGAAGATTCATGAACGAGTCCAGTACAAGATAGGCTTGCTGGTCTTCAAGAGCCTGCGCGGGACCGCACCGCAATACTTACAAAACATGATAGCTCCAGCCACCACAAGCAGCAGAACAGCAACACTGCGATCGCAGCATCATGTCGCAGTCGGATAGAGTTTCCAAGACGAGGAAATAAGACCGTTTTTGGAGATTGAGCCTTCAAGGTGGCTGCTCCAACGATATGGAACAGCCTCCCAGATGATCTGCGTGAAATGGATCTGGAGAGCACTTTTAGAAAAGGGTTGAAGACCCACGTATTTCAAGTTCACAACAATATAATGTAAGTTCTTTCACTATAGCCGTTTTCATTCTTGTATGCTCAAAATTGTTTCGTTTAACGAGAGTTCCGTATATTGAACCAGATTATAGAACAAATATGGAATGGTTCCACTGTACATACATCCGCTCTATGTAAGTTCTGGCATAAGTACACTTTTAATGATAGAGGAATAAATGATGATGGAAGAATTATCTGAATTGCTCTCTCTGGTACTCTAAAAGTTATTATCTTAATGAGCAAGTCTAAAATTTACCATATTCTAATGGTTCTACAATTATTGTAACACCCATTCATTTTGGATTCAAAATTCAACCATTATTAGAAAAATCCACTAACCGTTTTATAATACAAGTTTTTGTAGAATTATTTATTATAGAAACCCTACAACTTTAGTTTTTTTTTTACTAACGGGGCTATTCTAGACATTTTAGTTGTAGGTTGAGCCCACGCTTTGACAAACTAATGATGCCTGGGCTGGAAGTTTCATAACCACGGTCATTCTTAGGGAGGGATTTTTGGTCGTGGCGAAAGAAATTTGTTTAGAAAAATGACAGAAGAGAATGAATTTAGGATTTTGAAAGAAGAAATAAAAGTATCTATTGAATGTTTGAAGAATGGAAAGTCTGCTGGGTTTGATGGAATAAATGGTGAAATGTTGAAAGCAGGAGGTGAATGCGTGATAGATTGGATGTACGAATTATGTAAGCTTTGTGTGAATGCAGGAGTAGTACCGATGGATTGGAGGAAGGCAGTCATTGTTCCCATTTACAAAGGTAAAGGGGACAAAAAAGACTGTCAGAACTTCAGACCAATCAGTCTACTCAGTATACCAGGAAAAGTCTTCTGTAAGGTGATTATAAAAAATGTGATTCTGAGTACTAGTGAAAGGATTTCCGATATACAGTCCGGCTTTATGGCCGGTAGAGGCTGTGTTGATCAGATTTTTACTCTACGACAACTTGTTGAAAAACAATTGTCGGTGAGGCGGAAGCTGTTCACGGCCTTTGTAGATCTGGAAAAGGCTTTTGACTCAGTGGACAGAGGTATGTTATGGGATGTTTTGAAAGCATACGGAGTGAATGGGGCTCTCCTTGGTGCGGTGCATGCAAACTATGAAAATAGTAAGGCATGTGTCCGTATTGATGGTGAGTATAGCGAGTGGTTTGAAGTTTATAAGGGTGTGAGGCAAGGATGTGTGATGAGTCCATGGCTATTTAACATAGTTATGGACAAGTGTGTCAGGGATGCTAGACTTAATGATTGTGGATTGATGATAGGAGAGAGCAAAGTGAGTGTTCTACTGTATGCAGATGATGCAGTTCTTGTATCTGATTCTGCAGTAGAATTGCAAACAATGCTCTCTAGATTGAATGAAGCTTTGTTAGGTAACCATCTGAAGTTGAATGCAAGTAAGACGAAAGTATTGATTTTTGAAAGAGATGATGAAAGTATGAATTATGAATTTAAAATTAATGGAATGAATGTTGATGTCGTAAATGAGTTTGTATACCTGGGAAGTAAGTTTGAAAAAGATGGAAGAATGACCGGTGAATTTGAAAGAAGAGTAATGAAGGGCAGGTGTGTACTGGGTGCCACAGCTTGTATCGCCAAAAATCAAAACATATCTAAAAATGCTCGATTGGCGGTACGCAGTGGCATACTTTTACCCACCTTGATGTATGGAAGCGAGGCCTGGACGGTGAATGAAAGTGAAATTAGTAAAGTCCATACTGTTGAAATGGACTTTCTAAGAAGTATGATTGGGAAAAAACGGAGTGACAGGGTGAGGAATGATTTTGTAAGAGAAGAATGTGGTGCAAGAGAAAGTGTGAAAGTGAAGATTAAAAGAAGTTTGTTAAGATGATTTGGGCATATGGAGAGAATGAATGAGGAAAGACTGACGAAGAAAGTATATGTTGGTAGAATAGATGGATGTCGTGGTAGAGGAAGACCGAGAAAGGTATGGATGGACCAAATATCCGAAATTGCGAATGAATGGAATATCCAGAGTCATAATAAAAGAAGAGCTTGTATGAAGAAGGTTATGACTCTGGAGGAAATGAAAGAAGTATGTAAGGATAGAAAGAAATGGCGGTTGATCTGTGATGTTGGCGGCTAGGGTTTGTTAAAGTAAAATTGGTTTTTATGATTTAGTTTTTTATGTCCATGTATATATTATAATTTATTGATTTTAAAAATGTAATTTGTCATGTATGTTCCGTGACTTATAGGTTGTTATGTGGCTGACCACCCATACTGTAAAAAAATGGTTCACTTTGCCAATGTCACCCCTGTTTCAGGGAAGGACGGCAAGAGTTGCAAGGCTTATGTTCATTTGAGATTGGGTTTTTATATTGTAGGTCCACATGCGGCATGTGTTAGCGCGAAATTATACATGTCTGCTTGTGGGAATGCATTTAATATAAATCTTAAATGATATATATCTTTGCAGCTTAGATTAGATTAGATTAGATTAGATTCTTACCTACCGAAATTTGGTAATAATTGTATGAAGACTAATCAGCTGTTCAATTGCGGCCATCTTGGATTGACAGGTCTTCATACAAATGCATCATTAGTTTGTCAAAGCGTGGGCTCAACGGTCGACTAAAATGTCTAAAAATAGCACCGTATGAGTTTTGTTCAGGTGAAAATTTTGTTTTGTTTTTCGAAAGAGAAGTATATAGAAACGCAGAGAATTATTTTTTTGTGATTTTGTGAAGGTAATAAATATTTTGGTTATAAAATGCAAGCTTTCAACAACTGTACTATCTACAAAGATTTACAAACCTTTGACAAGTAAGTACATGGTTGAGAAAAAAAGAGACAAAAAAATTTAAAAAACGTACATTTTTTTACATTCTTGGACCTACAAAATATGAGAAAATCATAATAAAACAAAACATGCATTGTATTGATAGTAGAAAAAAAATCACTTCGTTTATTTTAATAGATAAAATAAAAACAATTGTGTATTGTATGTCGGTGAATATATTAACCTCCTGACGATGCGAACAGATTGTTCGTGAAACCGGTCGTGAAATTATTATATACTCACCGTAAGCGAATAATTTATTTTTTTAATAATTAATCTATCAAAACTTGCATTGTTTCATCTTGCATCTCAGTACCGTTGAAATTTCACGTTAATTTTTTTGACCGGTCATAGTCTAGTGGTTAGCGTTTCGGACTCTTAAATGTAAGGTTTTCCGTTTTGGGTTATATTTATATTTTTAAATACACTTACCAAAGGCCGTTCTCCATCCAGATTTACAGCAACTGGGTCTTGCTTGGAAAATGGTGCGTTTTATAGCAACGTCCAAGCTTGTAGAGAGCTCGTGGTAGTGTTACGGCTCACTAAATAAATCATCCTTACAAAAAGGCTTTTTTACAAATATGAACATGCTTTTCAAAAAAAAAATGAATTTAAAAAACAATTTGCATTTATTGTTTAAAAGACCCATTGTTTTTAACCTGCGTCATACTCTTAATTATCATTAAAATTTCATAATTGCAGCATTTAGTTTATTCCGACGATATTTCCAGATTTTTATCCAGATTTTTATCCAGAGTCATAATAAAAGAAGAGCTTGTATGAAGAAGGTTATGACTCTGGAGGAAATGAAAGAAGTATGCAAGGATAGAAAGAAATGGCGGTTGATCTGTGATGTTGGCGGCTAGGGTTTGTTAAAGTGAATTTGGTTTTATGATTTAGTTTTTTATGTCCATGTATATATTGTTATTTTTATTCTTTGATTTTAAAAAATGTAATTTGTCATGTATGTTCCTTGACTTATAGGTTGTTATGCGGCTGACCACCCATAATATAAAAATTGGTTCACTTTGCCAATGTCACCCCTGTTTCAGGGAAGGACGGCAAGAGTTGCAAGGCTTATGTTCATTTGAGATTGGGTTTTTATATTGTAGGTCCACATGCGGCATGTGTTAGCGCGAAATTATACATATCTGCTTGTGGGAATGCATTTAGTATAAATCTTAAGTGATATATATCTTTGCAGCTTAGATTAGATTAGATTAGATATTTCGTAACGCATTTGTATGAAAATTTTCGCATTGTCTAGACGCCAGACCGCAAACACAAGGTTTTAATTAATATAAAAACTCCACGTATTATTAATTTAATAATTGATAACATCTTAATACTCCATTACTTTTGTTTCAATTACACGCTTTCAAAACTTAATGTAATCCTACCTACATGAGAATATTATTTAGTAGTCTTTTCATTTTCAATATTATTAGCTTTTAAAACCTTTTTGCGTCGATCAATATAACCATCAAATATAACATAAGCAGAACACTCCTGTGCCCAGAAACGAAAAGGGTATATAATGATAAATTAAACATGAAAGGTTATGACTCTGGATGAAATGAAAGAAGTATGCAAGGACCGAAAGAAATGGTGGATGATCTGTAATGCTGGCGTTTAAGGCTGAGGCTTTTAAAAATATTTTTCACTTTTTTATAGAATATGTTTTGTAGGTTTTAATTTTTACTGTTTAATTGTTTAGTGTTTATTTGTTTTATATAATCAAATGTTATTAATTGTTTGTATTCCTTGACTTATGAGGCTGACCCCCCATACTGTAAAAAATGGTTCACGTTGCCAATGGCACCCCTGTTTCAGGGAAGGTCGGCAAGAGTTGCAGGGCTTTTAAGTTCATTTGAGATTGGATTTTTATATTGTAGGTCCACATGCGGCATGTGTGAGCGCGATATTATGCGTGTCTGCTTATGGAAATGCATTTTATATGAATCTCACAAGATACATATCTTTCCAACTTAGATTTAGATTTAGATATTGCATCGTCATACGTCAAAAAAGAGACATGCGGTAACAGAGATTTGTTTGACTGTTCTCGTTGACTGTTACTGGGAAACTGAGTTTAACAATACCTCATTGACACCCTGAAACGACTACAAGGTGGCACGTTAAACGATTCTGATGCTCTCTTTATTTCATTTTATGTTAATTGATGTTTTTTTCTTTAATTTGTTGTTTCTTATAATATACCTACTTTAATTTACATTCTTATAAGTTGGTATGAGGCTGACAACCCGCCTTGTAAAATTTGTTTCGCTTTGGCCGGTCATGTTCAATCCAGTTTCAGGGAAAGTCGCCAAAATTTTCAGGGTGTATGTTCATTTGACGTTTGATTCTTATATTGTTGGTACACTAATTGTAGAATTTTAAAGCACGAACTTTAACGTGTTGTCTGAAAGGTGTTTATTAAATATGAATCATAAATGTGGATATAGCTTTGAAAGCAATGAATGGTTAAATGGATAAATATCATAACTTACTCAGAAAATTATTGTACATTTATCTGTCCAAAATGTATATTAATGTTATCTATGAAATGTATTCTGGAACTCAGAGCCAAAGGGTATGAAGTGCACTTTTTTTAAAAGTGAGGCTTTGACATGTTTCGATATGTATCTTGTACCTACATCTGAGCGACAGTTTTAGAGAATTTTAAGTCGCATTTTTATTATTATCCAGAAAAATTATTTGAAAGTATGGCTAATCTAATCTAATCTATGTTGAAAAGATATGTGACATTAAGGATTCACATTATATGCATTTTAACAAGCAGACACCGATAAGTTCATACTAAAATATGACGCATGTGGACATACAATATAAAAACCCAAATTTCAAATGAACATATACCCTGCAGCTCTTGCCGACCTTCCCAGAAACAGGAGCGACATTGGCGAAGTGAACATTTTCTACAGCATGGGTCGTCAGCCGCATACCAACCTATAAGTCATGGCTAATTGAAAAAAGCAAGCTTGTGCAGAAATATGAGTCAAAACCTGTATTTTCGAAAAAAGGTGAACTTCATACCCTTCCATATTTTATCTTATTTTAAGTAAAAAATATAAAACCTAAAATTGAAACAGTTAACTTCGTTACTTGAGAGTATTTTCTATAAGCCATCACGCTTGCAGTCCTTATACCAGTACCCTTAGTACGAGTTGCAAAACTTGAGAAAAGTAAAGTTTACCGAAAATATAAAAGCGTGATTTCTCCCAAAATCTGCCGTTTTTGTTTCTTACACTTTGTGGTCTTAGCAAAAGAGTTACAAAGATGATGAAAATCAAGTTCAAACAAACAAAAACGGCAGATTTTGGGGGAAATCACTGTTTAATAATTGCCGTAAACTTTACATTACTCAAGTGTTGCAACTCGTACTAAGGGTACTGGAAACACTCGAGCCCTAACCGAAATACCCGCTGCATTTCCTAAGTAAACCATTGTCCCACTGTACGAGTACGTAGACACTTTATTCTCTCGCCCGTTCAGTGTTGCCTTTAATAACAGACGAGGAAATTGTAAAATAAAAATAGTAAAACCTCAAGACACAACTTTCAAACGTTTTAGATAGTAATATTTTGTTCGTAAACTGTTTTTTTTTTGTTGCTCCTATGTTAATAAGCTATTTTGAACAAAAAATGAACAAAATATATGTTTGGATATGTACAGTTTCTTTAAAAGAAAATTATCCTTTTTGTGTTGTCTTAAAGTTCTAGCGTTTGATAGTTTTGTTACTCTAATCGCTGCCTTAGTTCTTGTTTATCGTATACGCCATTGAGAAAATTTTACATAAGCAATGTTTGCATGTGTACTGGACCAATGTGTCTTATGAAAACAAGAAATTTATTTAAAAAATATTTAAAAGATCTCTCACATTATCGAGTTTTACGGTTTTTCTTAGCTCAGATTGTGTAGAATTTGATTCATAAGACAACTGCATGAAAAAGTCATATTTGACAAGATTGGCGGATACGATAAACCAGAACTGGGGGAGCGTAATGGTTAACGCTTCGAACTTTTAATAGGAAGACAGTGGGATCGATTCTAGATAAAAGACAAAAATAGCCTCTTGAGGTTTTATTTAATCGAAAACAGCACTCATCAAATAAATCATCCACATCATTTTAATTTGATTACTACTGAAAATATTCGAAAACCTGTCGCAGTATTTGTCAAACATTTTTTTCTGAATATTGAGGTATCTCTACACAAAAACTAGCTTCTCATCTGTTCGTCAGTGCACTGCTGTGTATTATTGGATTAAACCAATCCTGAAAGGAAAAAGCAAAAACTCGCGCCTGAAGGGTTTCACGCTGCAAATGAAAAATAAAAAAAAATCGATATGTTTGCTTTACGATCAAACATGAAAAATGAAACGGTTTATTTTTTTGTTTTTGTATCTATCCAACAATCAACCTTAACCAACATTGACGTGGTATAGATTGCATTTCATTACTTTTTTTCATTATTTCTATGATCTTAGTTGATGATAATGATGATGATGGATGATTTATTTCCGGTGGCGCCGTTGAATGATCACAAACCATTTTTTAAATACAAACTATTAAAACTTTAAATACTGATGTAATTTTTTGAATATCTATTTAAAAATAGGAATTTGAATTGTGTCTGATTTCAACAAACAATGATAATTTTCTGCTGCGTAAAAAAAATATATAGGTACTCGTAATACTTTGTCGACTCAGTATATTAGTATACGACGAAGTATATTTCATTGGATCCACAAATTTGGTCATCAAGTTACAAGGCTGTACTTTTTGTCGCACATTTTTTTTATTTCAATCGTAAAAAAGTCAATGGGGATTCATTCTCATAAATTGTGAATTTAATACTGAGTTAGTACATGCTCCTGAATACAGTTACTTCAAGGAATAAAGTGTCCACTCAAACATAGCGTATACTTAAAAAAATGTGTGAAAACTGAAGTAGAACTACTAACGATCGTTTTTGTTTCTGTACATTTATGGTAATACGCTATGATGTAGTTTAATCGTCAAGTTTTACGCTTGAGGTGTAGTTACATTATCAGTCATTTGGGTGTAAAAAAATTACGTTAAAGCAAATGTACATTTACAGAAATTAGGTGTAAAAAAAACCATTAATGGAAATGTAAATTTGCAGATATTTCAGTTTTAATCTCTCACGTTTTTTATGTTTCGACCGGTCAAATGCTCAGTTAGTAGAACGCTTGCATTCAAAGCCAGAAGCTCTGAGTGTAAGCTCGGCTATAGATGGCAAAGGTTATTTGCCATTGGCTCTATTGGTAAATCATTGTAACGGCAAAGTTAACTCAGATTACAAAATAAATATGAATCTGCTCGTTTTGAAATCGGAAAAACCTCCGTTTCGTTTAATACTGATTCTTTTGTGTGAAATCAAATAGGTTTTTAGACATCTAATGCACCTTCTAAGATTTAAATTAAGTAGCTGTTTAACATTTAACTCCATTGTTGAAAAAACTGCATTGGCTTCGTTTTCCGGAGAGGG
The DNA here is from genome assembly GCA_951799405.1 of Agapetus fuscipes. NCBI lineage: Eukaryota > Metazoa > Arthropoda > Insecta > Trichoptera > Glossosomatidae > Agapetus > Agapetus fuscipes. Next base: position 15,543,062 of record OX637341.1, read on the forward strand.
TGGTCTACCGTGTTTGTATGATGGTTTAGAAAGCTGTCAATGTTATGGCTCCTTCATACTTGTCTGACACGTTCTCACGTGTTGAGATAGATTTGAGACGCCAAACTCTCAGATCTGCGGAGTGTGGAGTGGTTGACTTAGTCCAGCCGTCACGTCAGACACGCACTAATTTTGGGGACCGTGCTTTTCGGTTTGCGGGCCCAATGGAGTGGAACAGACTACCACCTAATGTGAGGAAGGCAGAAACTGTTGGTGTCTTTAAAGGAGCACTAAAGACGCATCTTTACAAAAAGTCTTATCCGTGATTTGAGAGGGCCCTTGAGGTGTGACACACACAAAAACGGCGCTCTTTTATTATGTGTACCTTATAAATAAATTATCCTTGTATTTAACACATAAGATCAGATTATTGGTAAACAAATAAACAATAAAACTGTACTGTAATATTTTATCTATCTATCAAATCTATTTTTCTATTTTTTCTATCTATTTTTTTTATCTATCAAATACAAACTATTTCAAGCTCAAATTATTTATCTTCCATCTCAAAAACTATTTCAAGGTAAAAAAAAATTATAGAAGTGAAAATAAAACAGTGTTTGATTCGAATCTTAAAAATAAACAATTTGTTAAACAAACTATTTCATTCGTCAATGTTATAAAAACCGCACAGAAATCCATAAATCTTTTACAATATTAAAAAGCTAGTTCAAATTTACTTCTGGCTTTAATCAAAGCCTTTTTTCTTGTCAATATCTCGAAAGGGAATTCCCAACGGGGCTGACAAAGCGACAAGACATTGGTCGATACTCATGTCAAACAAAAACAGATGGAGGGAAAGAGTCGCCCTGTCACAATATTTTTATATCGACATCAATCGTTGACAATAGGACTTACGGTCGGCAGTAGAAAAATTTAGACCATTCTTTCAACGATAAAATATCTCTTTTATTGATTGCAGAGGCATGAACTTTGCTATCGTTCATCTTAAAAGATAAAAAATGAAATCATCAGGCGGTTAAATTAATACTACCACCTGATGATGCGAACGGATGTTTGCGAAACCGGTTATGAAATTAAAATATACTCAAAGTAGATAATGGTAAACAAAGTTGTTTTTATTTTTTATCTTATACAATATCTCTTTTATATTTTTAATTTTAAGGAACAATTCCATTCAAACACTGCTTTATTTTCACTTATATATAATTTATTTAAAATAAAAAATTTACTAACGTTTTAGATATATGTATTATCATCGTCAGGTAATAAAATTCAAAATTAAAAGTCATAATGGTACCAGAATAAAATAATCATATAGTGTGGTCACTTGAATAAAACAAAATAAAATCAGATAAAACATTCAATAAAATTATAATAACTCTTTTATGTTTTTTGGTAATAATACCTCAAGAGTGTACGCTGCAACTATGAATGGAAGCCGTGGTAGGGGAAGACCGAGAAAAGTATGGATGGATCAAATTTCCGAAATAGCGAATGAATGGGATATTCAGAGTCATAACAATGTCACCCCTGTTTCAGGGAATGTCGGCAGGAGTTACAGGGCTTATGTTCATTTGAGTTTGGATTTTATTTGTAAGTACACAATCAGCATTTGTAAGCGCGAACTACACGTGTTTGTTTGTGGGCATACATCTGAGAGCTTTAAATGAATATATCCTTGCAACTTAGATTATAGATTATAGATAACAAAAGGAGAGAGTGCATGAAAAAGATTATGACTCTGAATGAAATGAAAGAAGTATGTAAGGACCGAAAGGAATGGCGGTTGATTTGCAACAATGGCGGCTTGGCCATTAATTCTATTTGTAATATTAAGTTTTATTTTAATTTCACTTTATTTTAATTTTAATTTGTAATGTGTCTCATTATGAATTTCTGTATTTCATTTATAATTTTTTGTGCTCCTTGACTGATAGGTTGGTACGAGGCTGACCACCCGTGCTGTAAAAATCGGTTCACTTTTGCCAATGCCACCCCGGTTCAGGGAACGGCGGGAGGAGTTGCAAGGTTTATGTCCTTGTGAGGTTTTCTTTATTTGTATGCACACATGCAGAATGTGTAGGCGCGAACCTACATGTGCCTGCCTGTAGGCATGCATTTCATATGAGCCTTAAATGTTAACATATCCTTGCAGCTTAGATTATAGATTATATATACGTAGTGTGTAAGCTTGATCATTTGTAGCTATATTTTTTTTTAAGTAAGGGATGTTTTCTTTCACGGATCCCGTCAACGTTTCCGAACTATAAGTAGAAAAACATGAAATATAAGCGTCACGGGTGGCGTAGTCCGCTCCAGCCTTCATCTTGAACCTGATCGATAATGATGGATGCTTGTAATCGGAAAATTATATCGTAATGCTATATCGATGGAGAAATGGAAATATTATTGCGTCAACGCCGTGCAAAGAGAAGGGACCAAGAACAAAAAACATCCATAGTGTTTCAAGGCTGACTTTTCTAAATCTAAATCTCAATCTAAGCTGCAAAGATATGCATCATTTGAGATTCATATCAAATGCATTCCCACAAGCAGACACGCATAATTTCGCGCTTACACATGCCGCATGTGGACCTACAATATAAAAAACCCAATCTCAAATGAACAGACGCCCTGCAACTCTTGCTGAACTTCCCTGAAGCAGCGGTGACATTGGCAAAGTGAACAATTTTTTACAGTATGGGTGGTCAGCCGCATACCAACCTATCAGTCAAGGTACATTTAATGTCACAAATATACTACTCTAAGTCTAGGCGCACACTGGGCGACAGGCGACAGCGACAGTTTGACGATTAGTCGCGGCGACAGGCTGCGGCTGACAGTTTTCTTATATTTTGTTCAAAGCTTCGTACACTTGGCGTCAGAGTCGCCGGGTCGCGACGACAAGCTACGAGAGTCGCGCCCGCTCGCTACTTGTCGCCGCTACTAATCGCGCCATCCACGCGCACAATCACAGACAGTCGCGCGACATCGCAGCTCAGTCTCACTGTATCTTCTTTTACTATGATCTTTAATTTAATTTTAAAAATTATGTCAGGTAACTAGGTAGGGTATTTAAAATTATTTATTTATTTACATATTTATTCTTAATAAATACTTACAGATTCAAATTATAAAAACAAGAAAGAATCATATCAAAGAATCATATCAACTGAAGAATCATATCAACTGAAGAATCATATCAACTGAAGAATCATATTAAAGAATCATATCAACTGAAGAATCATATCAACTGAAGAATCATATTAAAGAATCATATCAACTGAAGAATCATATCAACTGAAGAATCATATCAACTGAAGAATCATATCAAAGAATCATATCAACTGAAGAATCATATCAACTGAAGAATCATATTAAAGAATCATATCAACTGAAGAATCATATCAACTGAAGAATCATATTAAAGAATCATATCAACTGAAGAATCATATCAAAGAATCATATCAACTGAAGAATCATATCAACTGAAGAATCATATCAACTGAAGAATCATATCAAAGAATCATATCAACTGAAGAATCATATCAACTGAAGAATCATATCAACTGAAGAATCATATTAAAGAATCATATCAACTGAAGAATCATATTAAAGAATCATTATTATTTTTGAAAGAGATGATGAAAATATGAATTATGAATTTAAAATTAATGGAATGAATGTTGATGTTGTAAATGAGTTTGTATATTTGGGAAGTAAGTTTGAAAAAGATGGAAGAATGGCCGGTGAATTTGAAAGAAGAATAATGAAAGGCAGGTGTGTACTGGGTGCGACCGCTTGCATCGCTAGGAACCAAAATCTCTCAAAAAATGTTAGATTGGCGGTGCACGGTGGTATACTAGTGCCAACCTTGATGTATGGAAGTGAAGCCTGGACGGTGAGTGAAAGGGAAATTAGTAAAGTCCATACAGTAGAAATGGACTATCTAAGAAGTATGATTGGGAAAAAACGAAGTGACAGGGTGAGGAATGATTTTGTAAGAGAAGAATGTGGTGTAAGGGAAAGTGTGAAAGTGAAGATTAAAAGAAGTATGTTAAGATGGTTCGGGCACTTGGAGAGAATGAGTGATGAAAGATTGACGAAGAAAGTATATGTTGCTAGAATAGATGGATGTCGTGGTAGAGGAAGACCGAGAAAAGTATGGAAGGATCAAATCTCTGAAATAGCGAATGAATGGGATATCCAGAGTCATAATAAAAGGAGGACTTGTATGAAAAAGGTTATGACTCTGGATGAAATGAAAGAAGTATGCAAGGACAGGAAGAAGTGGCGGCTAATCTGCAATGTTGATTTCTAATGTTGGTGTATTCATTTGCTACATTTTTTGCATAGGAAATTTTTGACTTTTTTTGTATAGATTTCTTTGTAAGGTTTTGTTCTTTTTTATATTTAAATGTAATTTATTATTCATATTCCTTGACTTATAGGTTGGTATGAGGCTGACCACCCATACTGTAAAAAATGGTTCACTTTGCCAATGTCACCCCTGTTTCAGGGAAGGTCGGCAAAAGTTGTGGGGCTTATGTTCATTTGAGGTTTGGATTTTATTTGTAAGTACACATTCAGCATTTGTAAGCGCGAACTACACTTGTTGGTTTGTGGGCATACATCTGAGAGCTTTAAATGAATATATCTTTGCAACTTAGATTATAGATTATTATAGATTATAGATATCAACTGAAGAAACATATCAAAGAATCATATCAACTGAAGAAACATATTAAAGAATCATATCAATTGAAGAATCATATCAAAGAATCAGATCAACTGAAGAATCATATCAAAGAATCATATCAACTGAAGAAACATATTAAAGAATCATATCAACTGAAGAATCAAATCAAAAAATCATATCAACTGAAGAATCATATCAAAGAATCATATCAACTGAAGAATCATATCAAAGAATCATATCAACTGAAGAATCATATCAAAGAATCATATCAACTGAAGAATCATATCAAAGAATCATATCAACTGAAGAATCATATCAAAGAATCATATCAACTGAAGAATCATATCAAAGAATCATATCAACTGAAGAATCATCTCAAAGAAACAAAATAAAGTTGATATGAAACTGGATAATCCGATCTTTAGGTAAAGTCGAATGAATTTTTCAACCCAACGAAGAGCATTTTGGATTATTTGTGTTATTTCCACCGAGAATCGAACCACGATCTTCCGATTATGAGTCCGTAGTGTTAGCCAACAAACAAAGTAATGCAATAAACCACGTTTTAGATTCATATTGCAATATCACCCACAAGGATGGTTTGGTTTTTCAGCATTCTAAAAAATTTGCATTGTGGTATTTGGCCACATTTTCTTTTACGGCGTTTGTATACATATGTATGAGAATATTAAACGTACGAATAACGTGTCTCGAGTAGAATATATTATACGAGTACGTGTATAGGAGAAAGATGACAAATGACGTGTAGAGGATATTAAATTATAATCGGTAAATTTTATTATTAGAAAATACCTTTTTTCATGCTTAGACCTAAAGTTACAGCCAAATGAAAAGCACACTTGGTTTCTATTTGTCAAGAAAAAATAATATTCTTCTTCTTTTTTCTTGAGATAATTTACTGTCTCTGAAATTTTGTAGATTAAAAAAATATTACCATCTACTTTTGTGGTTTATCAAAGGTTTGTGTAAGTTGAATGATTCATAATGAAAGCTGCAGATCCAAGACCGGTTAAAGTCTAGAGGTTAATGGTATGGACTTGTAAATAGAAAGTCTGGAGTTCGATTCCTGGAGGAGCACAAAAAAATACAATTGTCCCATAACCTTTCAATTAAGTGTCCGAAGCGTTTATCACTAGACTGCTCATCACTTTAGTGCTTGTTTGTCTTATCTTCATCAGAATAAATGTCACATAAGCTATGTTTGTTTGTGTACTGAACCAATGTGTCGTATGAAAGCGGGATATTGATTTTTAAAATATTCAAAACCAGTGAATGTGTTTTATGTTTTTTTCTTAGCTCAGATTGTGTAGAATGTTTAATTCATCAAACGTTTCCATCTTTAGGTCATCTTTAAATCAAATGTTAGATAAGCCAAACAAGCAGGGGGGGAGGGGCGTACTGACAAATTCATATTAATGACAAAAAAAAAAAAAAAAAAACAATGAACTAGGTCGCAAGGAAAAATTTAATATACATAATGCGGAGAAACAGACACTTTAAAGTTTGCGTTTACACAAACTGCATGTGTACTTACAAAATAAAACTCAAATTTAAAATGAACATAAACCCTGACAGTGCTATTCTTAGACATTTTAGTCGTCCGTTTAGCCCACGCTTTGACAAACTAATGATGCCTGTGCTGACAGTCTCATACCCACGGTCATTCTTACCTACCGTATATTGGTAATATTTGTTTAAATACTAATCAGCTGTTCACTTGCGGCCATCTTGGATTGACAGGTGTTCATACAAATGCATCATTAGTTTGTCAAAGCGTGGTCTCAACCGACGACTAAAATGTCTAAGAATAGCACCGTGAGACTTTTGCTGCTCTTATAATTTAAACGCGTGACATTGGTAAAGTGTTACTTTTTTTTTTTTTTTTTTTTTTTATTTCATAAACAATTTTTACAAGAAATATAAATCTTAAAAATTAAACATTTTTGTCCCGATAAACCAAAAAATTTCAGTTTGTCATCGGGTGCAACAATCAAATTAAAAAATATAAGTCTTAGTATTTAGTGCTAGTATGAAATAAAAAGTAAATTAAAGTTAAAATTAGGAGACAAGAGTAGAGTAAAAACACAAATATAGTTAAGGTAATTAATATAAAAAAGTTCTTTCTCCCAGCCAAATCTTCAAAGATATTATAATTTTATTAATGTTTGTAGATTCCTTTTTAAAGTCCTTTGGCAACAAATTAAATATTTTTGGCACAAGGTAATCCAACGTTCTTTGTCCATATTTGTTATTAATTCTTGGCACAACTAGTCCTTCATTAGATGTAAATCTTGTTTGGTACACATGCTCTAGTTTATTTTTATATTTATCATTAAACAATTGTTAACATATAATTATGTTCCATAGTATATCCTTAATAGGCAAGACATTTAATGATTGGAATAAAAATGGTATATTCTGCCTTTGGTTATACACATTTATGGGAACAATTAATTTTAAGAGAGCATTTTGAACATTTTGTACATTTTTAATATTGGTGGCGCAAGAATGTCCCCATGCAGTGAGGCCGTATCTTATAATGGACTCGGCAAGCGATAAATATACCAATCTTAATGTAGGGAGCGGCAATATAAACTTTAACTTATATAATTGTCCAACAACAGATCTCAGTCGTTTGCACGTTTTTGAAGTATGAGTGTCCCACTTGAAGAAACAGTCAATTGTTACTCCTAGATAAGTATAATCGCTTACAATGTCAATATTTTCACATAAACAAGTTCTACAATTATTGGTGACATGAAGGCATTCATAATTATGGGCTTTTATGGTTGGCACAGTACTAATTCTAGCATGAGGGGATCTAATATGCATAATTTTAGTTTTTTTTTAATTAATTAAAAGACCTGCATCATGACACCAATTCTGCAGTTTATTAAAATCATTTTGTAACATTGTGTTACATTCATCTAAATTCTCACTAGATATGACAAGTGCAGTATCATCCGCATATACATAATATTTTACATTTGAGAAAATATATTTAATAAAAGATACATAAATTATATATAATATAGGGCCTAAAACAGATCCTTGCGGGACCCCAGCACTGATGTTCTTAATATCACTTTTAGATCCATCAATATTAACAGTCATGGTTCTGTTAGAGAGGTAATTTTCAAAGAGATGTAAAACTGGGCCTCTAATCCCTATGACATCTAAGTATCTAAGCAATTTACTATCTAAGCAATTTACTATTATTACTAATTAATTATTTTATCATGTGTGGTCAGCCTCATCCATTTAATTATATCGATAACTTTGTAACGTAAACGTTCGCACATTTTGTTTACGTACATTATAGAGTTTGCAAAGGTGATGAATGGGCTAGTAAGTATAAAACTCTACGTTCAAACTCAACCTCAGCGTTAACCAAAAATATATAGCATCTCAAATAGCGCATCTGGTGAGTGTTTTAGTTTTCATACATATTCCATAAAACGAAATGTTTGAGTTTAGGAGTAATGTTTTATACTAGGAGTACTCTATATGGACCGCAGTCGAGAGGTTAAGTGCTTTTTAAATTAAATCACCCGCCGCTGGATCCATTTAGCTGGATGCAAAACGCGCTAGGTGGCAAGAGTTGCAAAAATATATAATAGTTTGTATGATTGTATTTATAACTAAGCTTAAGTCTACTCCCTTCCCTCTCTCCTGACCTTTGTTTCCTTATCCCATCATGAGGACAAGACTTTTTTATTTTATTTTATTTCAATTTGTATATTTATTTATTTTTGGTTTCGGGTATTGCTTCTTTTTATTTTTCTTTATTATTTATTTGGTAAGTATGATTTGTAAGTTAAAATACACTATTGTATAATACGGTAATAGGCGCCATGAAATGTAAATGAATATCCTATAGTTATATGTACAAAATAACCTTATTTAATGTTGTTGTATTATTATGTATAAAAAAAAAATAAAAACATAAAAAAATAAGAGAAATCGTTGAATCAATCCATCCTCTCTTATCTATAATATAAGGTGTAAGAATATATATATTGAGAATCTTTGTTTCATATTCAATACACGTGTAAGTTTGCGCTTACACACGAGGGCTTGTAATAAAAACACTCAAACCTCAAATGAACATGCACCCTGCATTTTTTCAACATTCTCTCAAACAGGTTTGACGTTAACAATGGTAACCAAATTTTAGAATATAAGTGGTCAGCATCATTGATATCAACCTATAAGTCAAAGAACTACTAAAATTTAAAAAATAATATAATACAGTTTGTAAAGATGATTATTGTATCAAATTAATTTCATACACTTTTAGGTTAGAATCGAGAATGACTTCTTATATATTCAAATTTATATATTTTATCAATGTCACCTCTGTTTAAGGGAAGTACTTTTTTTTCATTTTATACTAAAAAATATTTTCTTTTTTACAGGTAAGTTCGGCAACAATTATTTCAACCCTTCATAATTTCACAACGACTGTAAGTATATTTTTTTAATTTAACCTCATTATTCTTATAAATAATTTAAGCATCGTGTACAACATATTTATTATTCATAACATCCTGGATAATTTTAATTACGGCAAACAACATTTTAATAACAAAAATAACAATATCTCGCCGCTTTATTTCATTATTTATTATTACAAAATTAATAAATTAAAGATAAACATTAACGTATAACATATTCTTGCTGTTTAAACATAATCCGGACCAAAATTATTCCGAGCATTTTTCATGTGAAATAATTTGAACATACACTTTGTCTTCCGGCTTTTATAATACCCTCACACCGAGTGTAAAACTTGACTTTAGAATTCAATTTTAATGTTTACCAAAAAATGTATGAAAAATACATCAGCATCCCTAGGGAGCGTTACATTTTAAATATATTTTTGTTAAATCGTTAATTTAACCGTTATATACGTGAATATTGTTTTATACAATTTGCATGTTAACATATGATATGAAAACATTTTAAGTATAAAGCATTTTAATTTAATAAATTCTTAATAGGTCGACAAATTCAAAGTTTACTTAACAGGTAGGTTTAATCAAAGGCTGTAAGTGTTGAAACTTTATCATTAAATAGATCAAATTCAGAAAAATACTTATTTTACATATGTGTAACAGCTACCGTTGATCCCTTCTACATACCTTCTTGATAATTTGGGCAATTAATAAATTATGACATTCATCCATTTAAAGTCTGTATATGTATTTTGAATCAACTGAATTTGGAATACACAGCTAACATTATTTTTTGTAAAAAAAAATTGTCCATGTGCTTCATTTTTTTTGAGCTTAAATTAGCCTCGTAGTATTTTAGATACTTTGATTTTGTGTAAAGTTCTATATAATAGAATATATTATAATCTATAATCTTAGTGGCAAGGATATATTCATTTAAAGCTCTCAGATGTATGCCCACAAACAAACACGTGTAGTTCGCGCTTACAAATGCTGAATGTGAACTTACAAATAAAATCCAAACCTTAAATAAACATAAGCCCCACATCTTTTGCCGACCTTCCCTAACACAGGGGTGACATTGGCAAAGTGAATCATTTTTTACAGTATGGGTGGTCAGCCTCATACCAACCTATTAATATTGATATAATCCATAATCTGTAATCTTAAGTTGCAAAGATATATCAATATGTAAGATTCATATTTAATGCATGCCCAAAAACAGACCCGTGCAATTTTGCGCTCACAAATACTGCATGTGAACCTACAACTTAAAGTCCGATCCTCAAATGACCATTAACCCTGCAACTTTTTCCGACCTTCCCTGAAACAAGGGTGACCAATTTTTACAGTATGGGTGGTCAGCCTTACATAAACCTTTAAGTCAAGAAATAAATAGCAATAAATAAATATTAAAAATATATTGAATTGTGTTAAACTTACTGTCTTTCTTTTTCAAATCAATATTATTTAAGAAAATTTTCAATATATTTCTCAATATTCAACAATCTACAATATTCAGTATTCTACAATATTCAATATTCCACAATATTCAACATTCTACAATATTCGACATTCCAAAATAACAAATTCGAAATCCCTTTATGCACACAAATAAGAAAAACAACAATGAGCCAAATCTGTGAATTTTAAATTGTAGGTTTTCGGCTTTGAGAAAAGTAGGGCTTTTTAGCTTACACAGCATTCCAGGTGGCGCTCTGATAGGGGAAACGAAAGGAGGCTTAGATCCGTCGAGTGCCAAACGGCTCAAAGGCCGGATAAATCAATTTCTACCCCCAAATATTTGCGGTCACCGTAAGGGATGAAAGGGTTCCATGTGATAGAAAAAAACGTAAGGCGAAGGGGCTGGACGAGTGTGGAAAAAAAGATTTATTATTGTGTTACATCTTACTCAAGAATTTCAACGTCAAAGTGTTTGTTTTCATTTATTGCTATTGTTATGACGGTTGGTTGCTTTCAATATTTCAATTTGCTTTTTATCTTTCTTTTCGTTTTTTGTAATTTTGTATATTTTTGTATTGAAATCTTGTAATGTTTGTTTTCTTGTAAAGGTATCGATAAATTTTATTTCTAAGTTGTCTTGACACCATCGTCAGAAGGTAAACTTTGTTTTAAGTGTCCATGTCACAACCAGTTGTATTCTAATCTAATCTAATCTAATCTAAGCTGCAAAGATATATATCATTTAAGTTTTATATTAAATGCATTCCCACAAGCAGATATGTATAATTTCGCGCTAACACATGCCGCATGTGGACCTACAATATAAAAACCCAATCTCAAATGAACATAAGCCTTGCAACTCTTGCCGTCCTTCCCTGAAACAGAGGTGACATTGGCAAAGTGAACCAATTTTTACATTATGGGTGGTCAGCCGCATAACAACCTATGAGTCAAGGAACATACATGACAAATTACATTTTTTAAAAACAATAAATCACAATATAATATACATGGACATAAAAACTAAATCATAAAACCAATTTTACTTTAACAAACCTCAGCCGCCAACATCACAGATCAACCGCCATTTCTTTCTATCCTTACATACTTCTTTCATTTCCTCCAGAGTCATAACCTTCTTCATACAAGCTCTTCTTTTATTATGACTCTGGATATTCCATTCATTCGCAATTTCGGATATTTGGTCCATCCATACCTTTCTCGGTCTTCCTCTACCACGACATCCATCTATTCTACCAACATATACTTTCTTCGTCAGTCTTTCCTCATTCATTCTCTCCATATGCCCAAACCATCTTAACAAACTTCTCTTAATCTTCACTTTCACACTTTCTCTTGCACCACATTCTTCTCTTACAAAATCATTCCTCACCCTGTCACTCCGTTTTTTCCCAATCATACTTCTTAGAAAGTCCATTTCAACAGTATGGACTTTACTAATTTCATATTCCTGAATTAATATCCTTAGATTTTTGCACCCTCAAAATTCCTTGACTTATACGTTGGTATGAGGCTGACCACCCATACTGTAAAAGATGGTTCACTTTTCAAATGACATCCCTGTTTCTGGGAAGGTCGGCAAGAGTTGCAGAGCTTATGTTCATTTAAGATTGGGTTTTTATATTGTAGGTTCTCATGCGGCATGTGTTGGCGCGAACTTATACGTGTCTGTTTGCGGGCATGCATTTGATATAAGTTTTGAATGTTAATATATCTTTACAACTCAGTTTATAGATTGTTATTGATTATCACTTTTTATTAGAGATTATTAGTCTTACTTTTGTATACGTCATGCAAAATATGTTATTTACGTACAATATCAAAAATATATTTTCGTCTCTAAAATATTCCAGATTTGATATTTTTCTTTTGTTTTCATACAGGAAAAGACATAGAATAAAAAATGTTGTAACCGAAAGCAATCCCCTTTGTTCTTAAGAAATCGTAAAAAAATAATGAAGGATCTGCTCCTTTGAAGATTACAAAGGACAAGAAAAAACAGGTATTCGAAAACAAAACATAACAGTGTATTATTTTTTGTCCCTTAATAACATATTTTTAGATATTAATGTACAAAGAAAATAATAAATTACGAGTATTTTGTTACGTTCACAGAACACTGTGAGTGAGTATAGGACTCTCTTTAATACGTCCCCGTAGTGCTTGTTTGGCTTATGTCCATCAGAGGTATATTCACATGAGCAATGTTTGTATGTGTACTGGACCAATGTATCTTCAATGCGTCTAATGAAAACTGAAAACTTATTTCACAAATAACAAAAGCAGATTGTATAGAATAATATAGTAATTCTTGAGACAATTCCATTCAAAGGTCATCTTTGAATAAAATCATAGATAAAATAATACTGGGGTGATAAATAGTGTAGACAAGTAGAAAGCAGGTAGATACTAACGGAGCTATTCTTAGACATTTTAGTCGTCGGTTGAGCCTACGCTTTGAAAAACTAATGGTGCCTGAGCGGGAAGTTTCATCAGCACGGTCATTCTTACCTACCGAATTTTGTAATATTTGTATGAAGACAAATCACCTGTTCACTTGCGGCCATCTTGGATTGACAGGTCTTCATACAAATTCATCATTAGATTGTCAAAGCGTGGGCTCAACCGACGACTAAAATGTCTAAGAATAGCCCCTACAAAGGTACATGTATATTGAAAAAAGAGAACTCAGAAACGACTAGAACTTACGCTTAAAAAATCATTTCAAGATAAAGAAACATAATGCAGTTATCTGTTGTCAATCATGAGCATCATTTGGAACAACTTTCCCAGTTGATGATGATGATGGATGATTTATTTCCGGTGGCGCCGTTTAATCATCACAGACCATCTCAAGGGCGCCGTGGCTCTTCGAAAACAGCATTTTCTTAAGTCCTCTTCTGAAGGCGATGGTGGGCTGGTCAGAGCGAAGGTCGACAGACAGCTTATTCCAGGCAACTGGCCCGGCTACCCCAAAGCTCCTGTCCGCAAAATTAGATGTATTTGCTCTTATTGGTTCATTGATCCTGTTGACAGCAGTAGAGGCATAGTTATCAACTATTCACATAAAAAAATGATTCCAAAAAAAAATAAGTGTTTCTAGTTCAAAAATAAATGCAAATTAAGAATCAAAAGGACACTTAACCGGTCCTATTACCTGAGTAAAAAGCTACAAAAGAAAAAGAAAAAAAGAGGATACCAGTAGATTTGAAACCGAATACGTTTCGCATGCAAACGGGACGATGTAATTATTAAACTATTTACCAAACCACTTGGGTAGGTTACTGAACTGTCACTGTATCCAGCCGCCATTCCATTAAGGGTGACCAGTACCCTCTACGTAGGTATGCGTTCTTTTATCTCCTCTGCTGTCATCAGCTGTATCTTTTAGCATACTCTCCTTTTCACTCGTCATTCTTACCTTTGACATTTCCTTTACAAGTACTTACAATCCTATAACTGTAACTCTGTTGCTATTCCGCTAAGGTTAGCCAGAGCCTCTGCAGATTTGCCTACATTTTTTATTATCCTTGCATACCTCTTTCAATATCCATCACATTTTTCCTACATTTCTATAACTCCATGTGCATCCCTTCTTTTAGATTCGCTCTGCTTACATTCGCGCTGTTGATCGGTCCGTAGTTCAGTGGTAGGTAATACTTGGGACTCTGAATGGGAAGGTTGTGGGTTCGATTCCTGGCGGAGCACAAAAAAATAAACCATTTATATTTTCAAATTTGCTCTTCGCTGGGTTGAATAATTCATAAAACCTTTACCAATGACCGGCCACCAAAGGTCCATCCAGCCTCACAGCAACTGGGTCTTGCTTGAGAATTGTCGCTTTCTAGCGACGACGATCAAGCTCGTAAAAAGGTCGATAGCTCAATTGGTAGAATGCTTGGATTCCATGCCGAGAGGAAGGGTTCGATCTCAAAGGTTTACTCAGCCTTCACAAGAAATGGGAACCAGCCCCCCCGGAAGCTGGGAAACCCCCACTTCAACTGAAAGTGGTTGGTGTGAGGCCGGCCCCCTTACCTGTAAAAATAAAAATATACCGGAACGCCACATGCGATCCCTTCGGGGATAATGCAGGCAAGAAGTTACACTATATGTGTAGCTAAGTTGCGTTCTGTATTCTTTTACAATTCTACCAAGTTGATCCAGCCATACTTTTTCTCTTTATTTTATCACATTTCCTCTGTTTATACACTTTAAGATAAGTATATTGTTCTCGCAGAATATAATGAAAACTTATTTACAACTTGCCCCTTAACCTTTTATGTTTTTAACAAAGTGAATGACGTACACGATTTCTCCTGTTCTTCTTTTAAAATTGAAGATCTTTTGTTTTTTTTACGTGGGCCCTTTGCAAAGACTTAAAATGAGAAAACAGCTATTTCTGGATGTTAAGAGTTCAAAAAACTTTGTTTGCTCACAATTTTCAGATGGCGACTATTTTTGTCGACAGGTATTAACTCGCTAATGATATTTAATGACTGAACTAGTAGATGTTTTATTTTCTAGGACATGTCCGGTCGATAGTTCAGGTGGTAGAGTGCTTGCATTCCATGCCAAAAGCTCGGGTTCGAATCCCACCGAGGGTGTCAGAAATGATTTCCCGTTTCGGTGTTTATTTCAAGCCCCAAAATAAAATACCGCCAAGGTTTACTCAGCCTTCACAAGAAATGAGTTCCAGCACTCTCGGGAGCTGGGAAACCTTCACTTCAACTGAAGTGGTTGGCGTAAGGCCGGCCCCCTTACCTGTAAAAATAAATAGGTTCAACTCGCCACATGCGACCCCTTCGGGGATAACGCGGCAAGAAGTTACACTATATGTGTAGCTTAGTTGCGTTGCGTTGCGTTAAGAATAAATTCCTTAGATAATTAAAATACATATAAACCTTAAATTGCCGGTACTAACACAACAATCACTTTATTCGGGCTATGTAGCCGTGGTCTGGTTGATTCTACACATGTACGGCAGATTCTGTAAGAAGATCGCAGCGACTAGCCAACCGCTGATAATGCCCATAGGAGCAATGGGCGAAACTGTCCGGAAAGAATCAACCAGACCACGGCTACATAGCCCGAATACCTTAAATTGTTTTTTTTTAGCGAGCGCCTTTTTTGTGAGTCTCGTCTCAAGAATCTTTTGCAAGTCTTGCCGTTACTATAAAAACAATGATTCTTGTACAAGACCCAGTTTCTGTCAGCTGGATGGATCTCTAGTAACCGGTAATGGTAGACGCAGTCGATTAAAGATTTTATTGGGTGTAACTTCTCGTAGTTAAGTGAACTTATTTTAAGGCAGTGTTCATGAAAAACTTTTAAACTACACGATTTTCACATTTTTTTTTGTGTTTTCTCTCGTATAAAATAGAAAAAAGGTGCATTTATCAGAGAAACCCATGTTGGTTAAAAAGGCACTAATTCAGTCTTACATTGAGCGTATTGATATTCGATATTCATATCAAATTTTCTTGAGCTCCGTTGGGAATCAAACTCACAACCTTTAAATTGGGATCTCGACTCTAATGCGGTAACCGCTAGACTACTGCCCGATCAAGTTTACATTTACAACAAAAATTTACTCAAAAACTATTTAATTTTTCATTAAATTGGTATGAAGCTGACCACCTAAACTGTGAGCTTTGGTTTACTTTGAAAATTCCACCACTGTTTCAGAGAAAGGCGGCAACGGTTGCAGTATTAATGCTCATTTAGAGTTTGCTGTAAAATTGAGTTTTTATTTTATAAACATATAAACATGAGCGTGAGCTTACATTAATCTGATTGTGGGTATGCATTTAACATGAAACTTTAATCTAAAATATCTTTGTCACCTATGTTCCTTGACTTATAGGTTGGTATGCGGCTGACCACCCATGCTGCAGAAAATGGTTCACTTTTCCAATGTCACCCCTGTTTCAGGGAAGGTCGGCAAGAGTTGTAAGGTGTATGTCCATGTGAGATTTGGGTGTTTATATTGTAGGGCCACATGCGGCGTGTTTAAGCGCGAACTTGTGCATGTCTGTTTGTGAAAGTGCATATAATGTGAATCTTTAATGTTACATAATATATTTTGCAACTTAGATTAGATTAGATTAGATTAGACCTACATTTAGTTAGGCTAACATCAATTTAATCTTTATTTCTTATTGTAACATTCACGTTAGTTTTCAGTACGTATCTACCTACTTTCTAATTCACTTGCAATAAAATGTACTAAAAATTCCTTTCGCTTCATTTATTCTACTCCCACATAAAACGTCGTAGTATAACTGCGTTGGACGGTATATACTAGTGGTGGACCGAATAGTGCATTTGCCGAATACCGAATATTCGGCCACGCCTCTCCGAATATTTAACTGCCGAATCAATACCTCAGAGTGCTTGCATTCCATGCCGAGAGCTTGGATTCGAATCCCACCGAGGGTGTCAGAAAGGATTTTCCGTTTCAGTGCTTTATCAAACCCAAAATAAAATACCGGCAAGATTTTCTCAGCCTTCACCCGAAATGAGTACCGAGGATCGGGAGCTGAGAAACACCCACTTCAACTCGAGTAGTTGGCGTAAGGCCGGCATCTTTAAAAAAACAAAGTTTTAACACACTTTTCTAATTTTATTTCTGTCTAGCACTTTCGCCTACAAGGCATAATCAGGACAATTGTCCTGATTAAATAAAATTATAAAAGTGAATTAAAACTTTGTTTATTTAATTTATATACAATGGACTTTCACTGTGTAAACCACCAAACCCTTAATAATATTTAAAAAAATATAGTTTCGAATATTCAAGGATTTGGCTGCGATAACAATCGAAAATTCTGGCCCATCTCTACGCATACACTACGATTATGCTTCTCTGGGCGAAGACAAGCACTCTACTGGTTCTAGGGGCGGTCGTAAAAATGTAAAACACTTGTAAATTTTATTGCAAAATAACTTGGCGGCATTAGTTTAATGTTGGCAGCCTTTCTAGAGCCCTTCCACTGCGCCGAAAACCAATTCGCCTGAAGAAATTTCGGTTTCGTGTAATATGCCACGCCCCTTGAATTTAACAAGCCCTTTCTGCAATATTATCTTATTAAACATTTGATAAAAAGGTTTTTTTTTTTGGAGTGAGAAGTATTTCGACTGGTCCGTAGTCTAGTGGTTAAGCCTTTTAATCGTAAATGGGAGGTTGTGGGTTCGAATCCTTCCGAAGTACAAAGAATATACCAATAGGGGATTGGCAAATCAAATATTTTTACCAGTTCGGATGGTCAGCCTCACACTAACCTGTAAGTACAAGAATAATAAGAATATTAAGATGATTTATTTAGTGAGCGCTGTTTTTGTGTGCATCACACCTCAAGAGCCCTCTGCGAGCTTGGTCGTTGCTGTAGAAACCGCCAATTATCAAGCAAGACCCAGTTGCTGTAAGGCTGGATGGACCTTTTGATTGCCGTTCTTTGATAAAGGTTCATGAATTTTTTAATCCAGTGAAGAGCAAATTTGAAAATATAAAATGTATATTTTTTGTGTTCCACCGGGGTTCCAGCCCACAACCTTCCATTTACGAGTCTGAAGTGTTGCCACTGGACTACGGACCGGTCTTAAGGTTAAGAGTTTTAGGCTTACACGGCCGGCTGATGATGCTGGAGTGATGCTTTCCGGGATCTGTTGCCGTGGTCTGTGGGAGCTGGAGCTTCCGGACGTTTAGCCCATTTCTACGATGGGCTTCTTCAGCGTGAAGTATGATGATGATGATGATCTTGATGAGAACTGTCGTTAGAACGGTTGTTAGGAATTTTACTCAAAAGCATAATTATAACGTCTCTTTGGCATTCTAAAACAGTTTGATAATTAAGTTTAAATTAACGTTTATTCCATTTGAGGACGCGTCTCCCGCTCGCCGTCCGTTCTCACTAATTCCTCCGTATTTACTGTATCCAGCAGTGCTCTGTAGGGCGAAGTTGACGCGCGATAATAGCTGGACGTTAATAAAGAAAAGATTAAGCTGGATAAAGGCGCCCCTCCTCTCATGCTACGGGGGCGCTTTCATCTGCGAAATTTCATTAAAAGTAATTTATTTTTAAATTCACGCCGTAATGAGATAAAAGGATTTGAAAAGACATTTTATAGTTCGGAAAATCCGTTTTTATTTGCTTGTTTTATATCGTAAAAGATTGTTTTTTTCTGCATTTAAAAATTCAAGTATTTTCTATATATTCTATTTTTCAATCTCAGAAGCATCTATCGTAAAGATTGTTTTTTCTGTATTTTAAAATCTGAGTATATTATATTTGTTTAAATGTTAAAAGCTTCTTGATGATCAGTCATAATTCATTGGATGAAAACAAGAATACGAAAAAAATCATTTTTTTGAACAACTGTTTTCAATTTGTTTAATAAAAAAAATGAGTGAGGAAAAGGCACGGGCTTTAACTTTTACGCCTTCACAAGAAATGAGTACTAGGTCCCTCGGGAGCTGGGAAATTTCCACTTCAACTGAAGCGGTTGTAGTAAGGCCCCTCTTACCCGTAAAAATAAATAGTTTTCACTCGCCAATTGCGGCACTTTTGGGGAGAATGCTGCAAGAAGCTACACTTATTTGTGCGTTATAAATGTGTAGCTAAATTGATCATTTAAAATCTGGTTTCATTACGTTTTTTTCATACTCACAAAAATCTTTATTGTTTCCAGTAAACACAACAAAAACATGTGTGCTAAGCTTGCCAGCACATGTATTCTCCTTCTGTGTTTTATTTCTGACATGACAAATTCCCTTTTTCCCGAGGGACAAGTTGCTTTCCCTCCAAAGCTAGCCCCTCCCTTCACTCCTATGGGATCTTATTGATCATATAAAGGCTGACGTTGACAAACTATTTTGCGTCTCTCTTCCACACTTTTGATGTTGTATGGTATCGCGCATACAAGTGCCACCTATTAGAATATTCATGTCTCTTTCATATTTTTTCCTTCATACAATATTGCCTTATTTCACATGTGACAATTTGTTGAGGTATTACTAGTGCCAATAATTTTCACGTATATAAAAAAATGTCATGTTATATAAGGTAAGTTTGGTCAACAGTTCAGATGCTTAAACGCTTGCGTTTAAAGCTAGATGGCTAGGGCTCAATCAGTGGGTGTCAGAAAGGATTTCCCGGGATTTTCCGTTTCATTGTCAAACCCAAAATGATAGTATCATCAAGGTTTACTCAACCTGTTTGGTAAATGAAAACCTGCTCTTTTGAGACATCAGGTTTTTTTACATTAAATAAAAAATATGCCACAGACTAGGCTTTTTTAACAAAGTAAGAAAACACTTATTTAAATTCAAACATTACTTACGGAAGAAAATATACATTTGTACTATTATTAAAGTAGAAGGTTCATACAAACAAAGCAATTCTCTACTATTTAAAGCATCTTTGATATTTGAAGTTGTGTAAGAACACCCACCAGTCATTCTTTAGACGAACACGTGGAGTTAAAATAAAAAACTTATTTGTTACAATTCACATGAGCTTTTATTATTTTTTAAACACTACCGGTTTCGGGAGAAGCAATACCTCCCATCTTCAGGTGTAAATATAAACTAACATACAAATACAATACATTATGACGTGAGGATTTGAATTACTGAGGGGGAGGGGGGGGAGTGTTATGTGGGCGGGGTGTAGTAGGAAACATAGAAAGTAGGGGAGAAGTGTTAGGAAATATAATACTATTTAAGAGGTTATTTACTGAATTAATATTTTTTTGGATTTCTAGGTTTTCAAAATTATTCATGATTTTACCTTTGTAGGGAATGGAGTGAAGGAGTTTTAGTGTGTGGGTATGAAAGGAATGGTTAGACTCTATTATATGGTTGGCGAATTCAGAATGACCGTTGCTTGTTAGGCAACGGATCCAAAAAAATATTAATTCAGTAAATAACCTCTTAAATAGTATTATATTTCCTAACACTTCTCCCCTACTTTCTATGTTTCCTACTACACCCCGCCCACATAACACTCCCCCCCCTCCCCCTCAGTAATTCAAATCCTCACGTCATAATGTATTGTATTTGTATGTTAGTTTATATTTACACCTGAAGATGGGAGGTATTGCTTCTCCCGAAACCGGTAGTGTTTAAAAAATAATAAAAGCTCATGTGAATTGTAACAAATAAGTTTTTTATTTTAATCTATTAAAATGAACTTTCACGAAGTAACTGCCAAAAACCTAGATAATAGAACACGTGGAGTCTCTACGGCCTACGCCAAAACCTATGACGTCTACACCAAGATCTAAGCCCTCTACGATTAAAACTAAGATAAAACATTACGCAATACATCATTAACTGAACTATTTAAGTGAAGTACTGGAACCTTAAAAAAAGCTACACCCTCTACGAACTAAAGCTTGAGAACATTTTTCACAAAACTAATTTGCCTACGCTTTACATATAAAAAATATATTTTAACTAATGTTGAATACATAACAATTTACGTATTTTAATCAAAATTCTATTACGTTCTTACTGTGTTCTCTTTCTATTAAACTGCAATCATTTATTTAAAAAGAATTTATCTTACACAATTTGGTTCACAAACAATAGATTTCTAGTTCTTGCTTTCGAACTTAACGGCTCAATGTTTTATCGACACCTGTCTGCGATCCTATTGCAGTCAGTCCTTATGAAGGTGCAACAGAGATCTTTTTTGCATATTCCAAATCATTTTTTGATCTCTCGCTCACACCAAAACGTCATTATACGTACTACCACCATCATGGACTACTCCCAGATGGTTCTACCCACACTATAGTACATGTATAGGTGCGCGTAGATACTTTTATTTCGTAGTTCGTAACACAATCATCATCATACTAGTGTCAGAGTGTTCTATGTATGTATGTATAGTCGCACGTACTCCAAGATCGTAAAAATACTTCGTTTAAAAAAATGTTCACTTGCTTTCTCTACGTCGAAGACCAACTCAATATAACTAAGCAAAAAAAAAACGGTTTAAAATTTTTAACCCAAACACAAAAAAAAACAAAAACATTATCGTCTTTCCTTTTTTACAAAATATTTACTCTGTCTTATTTTTGTTTAATTTTCTTCATTTGCCTAAAAATACTGTCTTAAATGCAATTTTGCCTCAAATAAAATAAAATAAAATCCCTTATTCCTTAAAAATAACATTGAATATACTACAAATATTGTTCTTTTTCCGACAAAAATATGATCGTATACAAAAAAAAAACGGGAAAAATCTCACTGTCTTTGCTAAATACTCTGCCTTTGCATATTCATTGGCAGACGGCCTAATAATATTACCATTTGAATGCGGGAAATATTTTTCCAAACCTCTCTTTGTGGAGGCAATGATTGTGCTATGTCTCTCTATTGGGGCCAAAGAGGACGCCCGCCTCCCATTCAATACTCCGGATAAATCTTTACTTTATTTTCTCATTTGAGTTCCTGAAAATTACTGAATTCCTTTATCCCGTCTTATTTGCGAGGTCTTTTCACCATCGAACTTCCGTTATATTCACATTTTTTGCGGATAATCGACGCTTTTCATCGTTTACCGTCCACATTTCAGGGGAAATCTACAGCCTACAATAAAATATATGTTGGGCACATACGCTTTCTCTGGATAAGAAGATTTAAATTAATTTATTATACATACGCAACGCAAACAAACCTAAGCTACACATAAAGTGTAACTTCTTGCCGTGTAATCCCCGAAAGGTTTCGTATGTGGCGAGTGGAACCTCTTTATGTTTACAGGTAATGGGGCCAGCCTTACGACCATTCAGCCACTTCAGTTGAAGTGGGGGTTTCCCAGCTCCCGAGGGGGCTGGTACTTATTTCTAGTGAAGGCTGAGTAAACCTTACCGGCTTTTTTTTATGGGGTTTGAAATAAACACCGAAACGGGAAATCATTTCTGACATTCTCGGTGGGATACGAACCCGAGCTGACGGGGTAGAATACAAGCACTCTACCAACTGAGCTATCGACCGGATACATACTTTCTCGTATTTACGTTTGTCTTTGTAGAATACAAATATTATTCCGATTTCTGCTTTGATTTTTTCTTTTCTAAGTTATTAAAATCAATTATTTATTTAAGTTTTACAATAATACATCAATTTATCACTTATTTTACAAAACAAACATTTGGAGAATTTATTTTGTGTCACATCTCAAGAACCCTCTGCAAGATTGGTCATCGCTTTTAATAGAAACTGTCAATTACATAGAATAGTCTCAGTTGCTTTAAGGCTGAATGGACCTTCAGTGACCAGTCATTGGTAACTAATATAATATTTTCACCACACCGTACAACATTTTTGAAATATAAATGTTTTTTTTAGGATCCGCTGGGAATCGAACCTAATTTTTTTCAATCAAGAATCCGTAGCGTTTATAACGATCAGTTTGTAAATCTACAATACACTTGCAAAATCATGACTAAAGCCTTAGTTTTAACAATTTAAAGTTCTTTATATTCAATAAGATTTTAATACCATCGACTTTAAAAAGTAGAAACTAAGATTTTCAGTCAAACTTTACGAGTCAAGCTTCAAAAAGTACTAAAAGAAATCAGGCCCAGCTTAAAAATGAAATTTCATAAAACGTATAATACAGAGGCAAGGCTTTTCAGACCAAGCCTCGTAAAATTTAAATCACTCGACCTTTAGAATTTCCTCCGTTCAACTCACAAAAAAAAAACTAAGTTTTTCATTTTTTAATTGCTAACAAGGCATGCCGAGTTTGCCCGAAGGCTTTCGGCTTTCCTCGAAAGCCTCTCCTTATATCCCAACCTCATTACATTAAATTTTATTATCTCGATTATGGATTTTTCATTATTTTTTTTTGCTCTCTTTCGAATAGCTGAAACAATCTTTTTTTCTTAAAAAAATGCTACCAGGCTACGTTTTCAATTTTGAATGGAAAAAGGCTAAATTATTCGTCTCAATTAACAATTGTGAGCCAAGATTAGTATTGGAAAAATGAATTTAGCCTAAAATCACGTGCCTAAATAAACTTTTATTCGGTCTATGTTTATAAGCTTTTCCTCTTTGTAAACTTTATTATTTGCTGTGTAGAAATTAATCTACAACTGAAATTAAAAATAAATTAGAAACTGCAAGTAAGGATATTATTTTAGTATGAAACGCTTTCTACTGTCTTCTAAAAAAAATAGTTTGAAAAAATTGGTCTAATGGCTAAACGAATCAAGACAGACTTATGCAACATTTTTTCACTTTTTTTTCAGGTCACCAGAAACGTATAAATGTTCGTTTACACATTCTGAATGTTTATTTATACAACAAAACATGATCTCTAATTATTTTTCTTGTGCGTATTTACAAAAAAAATGGCAATCATGGCGCTTTAACTTGCAATGGTGCTGCATGAAATATGAATCTTCTGATTCTGCTTAACCACTGCCTAGATTCTTAAAGCAGAATATTTCTCTTCTACCTACCGAAAGAAGTATGCAAGAATAGAAAGAAATGGCGGTTGATCTGTGATGTTGGCGGCTAGGGTTTGTTAAAGTGAAATTGGTTTTGTGATTAAGTTTTTTTTTTTTTTTATGTCCATGTATATATTGTTATTTATTGATTTAAAAAATGTAATTTGTCATGTATGTTCCTTGACTTATAGGTTGTTATGCGGCTGACCACCCATAATATAAAAAATTGGTTCACTTTGCCAATGTCACCCCTGTTTCAGGGAAGGACGGCAAGAGTTGCAAGGCTTATGTTCATTTGAGATTGGGTTTTTATATTGTAGGTCCACATGCGGCATGTGTTAGCGCGAAATTATACATATCTGCTTGTGGGAATGCATTTAATTTGAATCTTAAATGATATATATCTTTGCAGCTTAGATTAGATTAGATTAGATTACCTCGTAGCGCCGTCCTTCCCTTATTCCATATTTGATGAAGCACATAAGCCCTTTAGTCCCCAGGAGTACAGCTCTGACATTTTGTGGAATGAAAAAAAACGGATGTTACTGACCGTGTGTAATGAGAAGAACAATTTTCTCTACGTTTCGTCGAAGTCTTATCCGACAGGAGACGTGTGTCTTTTACAAGGAAAAAACGCGAACTTGTAGAAGACACACGTCTCCTGAAGACGTCGGATATGACTCCGACAAAATGTAGTAAAAATCGTTCTTCTCTTTACACCCGGTCAGTAACATCCGTTTTTTTCATTTAAAAAAATGTCTAACGACCGTAATCATAATTTAAAATCTTTAAGCTCTGTGGAGGCACTTGTGTGGAGGTACCGGCTAGCCCTAGAGGAATGGCGGCAGGATACAAGTTCAACCTTAGTCATCGTGCAGAGAGAGGCTACCTCGCCAACAAAACGTCGAGAATGTCCGAAGTTCTCTCACAAAGGTTCGTTCAATATCGAAGAAGCTTAATTAGCTAGCTGTGTAGTTATTATAATTGTAAATTGTTACTCTGTCTATCGAAGAGCCTTTATATTAAGCTGGAATATATATCGACGGTTAATAGGCAGTAAGTACATGAATAAACGACATTTAGTCAAAATGAGCTATGAATGCTATCCTACTTAAAATTATCTGCTCTTTCTAATGCGCTTACTTTCATAGCTCTACCATGATTTTTGCGTTGTTAACGCTCAAGCAAACAACTGCGTTTTCGAAGTATGGTTTTGATGTAACCGACAAGATTTTGGCATTTTTTGTCCTAAAGACGCTTGTGGCATAAAAAAAGTCGTACAACATAGTAAAACCACATTAATGGTAATGCTAATAAATGCCTACATTTTTGTTAATTTTAGAGCTGTTTTAATTTTAACGTTATGATAAAAAATAAAAAAGTTATGCCATTTTTCTGCAATCTCAAACTTTACACTGCTCTCCAGAACAATTTAGTTCATGTCACTTATTCCCTACTGCCTTTAACCGTCGATATATATATTTGATTATTATTATATTTATTATTTATGTACCGTAAAGGAACAGCTGCATCTTAAATTTTATTCTGGAAGAACTTGGTTATCATCCCTCTTTCCGGGAAAATAACAATTGTAAAGATGTACGTAGCATTTTGTTATTCTATAAAACTTTGATTTCAGCCTTGTGTACTGAACACGCCCCTGCAACTCTTACCACATTTCTCTAAAATAGAGAATTAAAATGATAAATTTCACACTCATTTCATCGTGCAAGTCTCATACATTTTATGCGACAATACAGGTCTTTGTAGTGTTAAGGTCCCTAAATCTATGGGCCAGTTCTACAAAAGGCGATGAGAGGACCCTTGTATTAGGCTACATCTCTTCCCAAAAGGGAATGCCCCAAATTTAGGGGTGTCCCGCATTCGGGAGGGTCCCGTATTTGTCCCTACATTAATGGTAGAAGACACCACATAGCTGACTTCATTTGAAACCATATTTCAATACAACGCGAATTATCAGGCACGGGTTATACATTTGGGAATTTTCATAGCAGATTATATTGTACTTATATATACATTGTTTAAAATAATATATACATTTAGTTCCACGACAAAATTTCCATAGACATAATGCCCAATGATATAACAACTACAGACAAAAGGTCCACGTACATGTTGTATCGTATGAAAGTGTGGACATTTTTTTATGCTTTGATTGGAGTTACGGTCGTTTGACATACATAAATTTACAATAATAATAACTATGCAGTTAAAATTTATCACTATGACATTAGACGAACCGTTTTAAGAGAACTTACATTATTCTCGACGTTTTGTTAGCTACGTCACCCTCTCTGCACGACGACTGAGGATGAACGTCGTGCAAAGAGGGTGTCTCTTGAAGACGTTAGCTACGTCGCTAATATCCGAGTGGTAAATTTTAACTGTACAGTTTTATCAATGGACATAAACTGTTACACCAAAAAGGTACCTTAAATTTTGTATCATTTATAAAGTGACATAAAAGAATTGTTGATTAAAAGAGCATAAAGTACTATATTTGTCAAACAGAAGATTAAAGAAATTAAAAAATATGTACCAGATTTTTAAACTAATGATTCAATCCCTACTAATGTAATCTCGTTCTTTTGTTTATTTCAAACCAAAATCAAAATACCTTCAAGATTAACTCAGGCATCACAAAAAATAAAAACCTTTTCCCTTGTGAGCAAAACAACTCTCATTTCAAGTAAAACGTTTGGCGTAGTAAGGCCGACCCCTTACTTGTGAAAATAAATAGGTTTCAGTCGCCACATTTTACTCCTAGTATAATTTTCACAGTATTGTGTACAGCTTATTTGGATAGCGTTGCATTTTGAATTTGATTGGGAATCAAAAAAAAAATGTATATATTTATTATTATTTCTTGACATATAGGTTGGTATGAGGTTGACCACCTATACTGTAAAAAATGGTTCACTTTGCCAATGTCACCCCTGTGTCAGGGAAGGTCGGAAAAAGTTGTAGGGCTTATGTTCATTTGAGGTTTGGTTGTAATTTGTAAGTACACTTTCAGCATTTGTAAGCGCGAACTACACGTGTTTGTTTTTGGGCATACATTTGAGAGCTTCAAATGAATTTATCCTTGCAACTTAGATTATAGATTATTATAGAGGTATCATTTCAAACAGCAGGTGTTTGAAACACAAGGAAGGTGTTTAAAATTATACAAGGGAGTCCTTTTAAAGCATTTCCCCTGGGAAGCAACTCTCCTAGACACGTCCCTGTTCTAATAATTAAACGACATGGCGAAGGAACAAACACATTACCTGGAAAGACAAAACATCCCGACAACATTAAAATACATCAAGCAATTTTATACTCTAATAATACTGCGCAAAAGGGCTTATATCCCATTAAGCGTTCACTCGCAGATATAGTCGGACGTTCAGTGAATTCACTGAAATGTATTAATTTTATGAGGACTATTAAGTATAAGTCGTATATAAACAAAAACAGCCATCTGGGCCGATCCGTAGTCCAGTGGCAGCATTTTGGACTCGTAAATGGAAGGTTGTGGATTCGGATCCCGGCGGAGCACAAAAATATACCATTTATATTTCCAAATATGCTTTTTGCTGGGTTGAAAAAATTCATACAGCCTTTACCAAAGACCGGTCACTAAAGGTCCATCCAGCCTCACAGCAACTGGGTCTTGCTTGAGTATTGGTGCATTGCAGCGACAACCAAGCTCGTACACCTCTGCGACACTACAGCAAGTGTCATAGACCCCTAGAGTCTCTTGAATGTAGGGAGTCTCCCGCACAGGATTTCTTAAAAAGAAAAAACTAGGATTTCGATTTTGTAGGGTTTGTGTATTCACACAGTGAAAAATTATTTTATTTAAAATAAAAATAAAAAATTCTAAAACGTAGTTTTATTTTCACAATAATATTTTCAACCTCAAGTACTTTCGACCTTCAATATTCAGGTCATTATCAAGATTTCTTAAAAAAAAAAAACTGAGACAATGACTTTTTCAGTATTTCCATCGCACTTTCTGTGTTAACATGAATTTATATCATTCCCAAAAAAATACTTGATATCTGGCTTTGGTTCTATTCGACTAGAATTACATTAAAGTTAAAAGAAAAACAGCTTTGTTTTCGATACTTGAGTATGTATATTTTATACCACAACCGGTTTCGCATAGACTTTTTGTACAGATACTGTCACATAGTATTTTCCTTTTAAATGAGATGCTGAAATTTTATGTGGAATATGAATTTCAAATTGCATATGAGGATTCATTTGAAAAGCAGAATGTTTTAAACACCGAGTATGGAGTAAATAATTCTTTGGAATTTACCGCACTTACATACTTCTTCATTTAAAAAGCCTCAACAGAGATGTGAGTAGTACGTTAGATATAGATGAAGGTGTGACTATAATAATCGAATCTATAATCTAAGTTTGCAAAGATATAATAACATTCAAAACTCGAATCTATAATCTAAATTGCAAAGATATATTAACATTCAAAGCTCATTTCAAATGTATGCCCACAAAAAAAACACGTGTAATTTCGAGCTTACAAATGAATCGTATAACTGCAAACTCCGTCATATCCAAAATTTATGATTTTTAAGAAATGATTGAATTTGATTCTGCGCAGTGTAACAAATCATTTGCTGTGTGCGATATAATGTCAACCTCACTTAATCCTTCGTAATTTTAATTGAAAAAGTATGATTTCGTGCAAACGCCGTCATCTCCAACTGGTGTTGTCGTTTTACAAGTTTATAAGTTTATTTTTCTCAAAATCATCGCGTTAGGAGTTGACGGCGTTTGCATTTATACGACTTAAATGCTGAATGTGAACTTGCAAATTAAAACTAAACCTCAATTGAACCTACCCAACCTTCATTTTTTTCCGGCCTTCCTTGAAACAGGGGTGACATTCGCAAAATTAACCATTGTATACATTATGGGAAATCAGCCTCATACCAACCTTTAAGTCAAGGAATAATATTTTCAATACTTTATCTTCAAAACAATACTTCTAAAACAATATATTCAATATATTGTAAGCCTACATAAACAAAGTTTTGTTAATCTTGATTTTCCTAACAAAATAATATTCGTATGTTTCCACAGAATCGATAGATAAACAGTATCGATATTTCACTACTAAAAACAGATTACAACCTTTTGTCCCGTCATTCAAAAAAGATCGTTTTACATATTATTACAAAGACACATTGTACGGAAGCATGTACTCTTAAATGACCACACACATGTACAGGATTTTATACTGAGCGGCCCCGTTTCCCCTTTTGGGTGGCAAAAGTTGTTAAGGCCTCTGTGTCCCGGAGATAACACTGAAAAAACAAAGGAATTCCTTCCATACAATGGACGCATTAGGCTAAACTGTGCTGAAGGAAACGATATGCGAGAATAGCGCCAAGCCCTTGAAGCTTGTAGTAAACATAATTTTTCTAAGCAAACAAGTTAGCACACGTGTTAAAAAACTGTCTGGATAAATCTTTGTGCCCTTTTTTTAAAACAAAGGTAGATAAAATTGTCACCCTACGTTTCAAAAAATCACATGATATCATTTGTACTTCTTTTAGCTCCGAAAAGCAATCTGACCAATGGTACATACCATCCACAAAATGGAATTGAAGTAAAAAATAAAAGACTCACCAATAATCCCACGTGGTTCTTACATAACGATCTACTTTCAGTGTCATTTTATTTCACTGCTAATTGCAATCATTGTGTATTTTAATAAATGTATTTTAATCAAATGTGTATTTTAGCTGCCGTATTTGTTTATGAACTAAAGTACGACTTGTTATAATTTATTTTACATGTTTTTTTTATGCCACTGCTATCGAAGATCAGCGATCATCATGGATTCAAACCGTCTACCTTCCAGTCGCGAGTCAGGAATTTTAACCCCTAGACTACGGTCCGCTCTTACTAAACATCTCACTAATCACTCATATTATAGTTATCATTACTGTCGACTGCCAAAAACGAAGTAAATTCAAATAAAGATTTTAAATTATGATTACGGTCGTTAGACATTGTAAGACATTCCTTAAATTCAAATAACTCAAAGATAACAATTTTTAAGCAGAATGAAACCATTTTTTTGTAATTTTTTGCCAATTATTTTTCTACAAAACACAAACTATTTCGACCACGCTAGGCATGCCTGTTTTCTGACGACAAAACGTTTAGATTCTGAATTTAAAGTTTTAAAAACAAAACTGAAATAAAAAATAAATGTTGCTGTTAGCGCTTTTGCTTGGCTCAAAACAAGGCGGTCGGTTCTAACATTGAATGGCCGCGTATAAAACGGTTACGCAGAAAGCGGTCTAGCACTTTCGGGCATTACTTTCTTCACAAAGTACACGTGAATATCTCAACTGAATGGCTCATGATTAAATTCCAACGTTTTGTGTGTAGCATTTTTTTGCTTCACATTTTCAGCCGTGAAACGCGGTAAAGAGTTCCTTTTATAAAGATGTTGAAAACGACCAAAATAATACAGAGTTTTTTTTTTTCACCCGGCCCATATTTTTTTTAAACTTGTTTAGCTGAGTGTACTAACTGGGCTTATTTTATTTTTCCCCTTTGAAAACTTTTACTATACATTTATTTTAAAGTTTGTATTGTTCATATAATTTAATGTTGTTTTTTATTTATGTTTATGAATTATAGGTTGATATGAAGCTGACCACTTATACTGTAAAATATGGTTCATTTTTCCAATGACAGCCCTGCTTGAGGGAAGGTCGGCAAAAGTTGCAGGGCTTATGTTCATTTGTGGTTTCGATTTTAATTTTCGCAGTTACAGTAAACTTACACGACGTTTCAGTTTGTGGCATGCATTTAATATGAATTTTAATTGTTCGTATATATTTCCAACTTTTACAAATTACAGAATTCTGTTTAAATAAAAAATGTGAATGTTTTGTTATCAGTATTTATTTTTGTATATCATGTATGAATTTTCCATCAATTTTTTATTTACAATATTACTTTAAGTTACGTTACTCACACAGTAAAACTTTATTTCATATTTTATAAATTCATTAGAAAATATTATTTACCGGTCCTATTTGAAAGTAATAATAGTTCGCTGCCTTAGTTCTTGTTTGCCGTATAGACCATTAAGCTAATTTTACATGAGCAATGTTTGCATGTGTACTGGACCAATGTGTCTTATGAAACCAGGAAATTGATTTAAAAAATATTTAAAACAACTCTCACATTATCGAATTTTACGTTTTTTCTTAGCTCAGATTGTGTAGAATTTGATTTTTAAGACAACTGCATTAAAAAGTCATATTTGACAAAATTGGTCCAGACGGCAAACAAGAACTGGGGGAGCGAGTTCGTAGCACCTTCAAAAAATTGTACACAATTTTGCAAAGTTTTAAACTAGCGTTTCAGGCAAAGGTTTACATTAATAAACACATTTGAAAATGACGTCAAATTTTAGTAAATACCTTAATCGATAATCTATTCTTGGCGACCATTAAGTGTCACTTCTGTCACGAGGGGTTATTGGATAGTTAGGCCATCCACGGAGCTAGTTATGGCCTGGCAGCGTTATATGCATGGTTGGCCATTACCCCGGCCCTTAGTCAACAGTTTATCCCAATTTTCCAGCACAAACAATGGCCGATGTAAACTAGAAATGGCTGCCGAATAAAGCAGTCATCCTCAACATTCCAACTATTATATAATCTATAATCTAAGTTGCAAGGATTTATTCATTTAGGGCTGTCAAATGCATGCCCACAAACAAATACATGTACAAATGCTGAATGTGTACTTACAAATAAAATCCAAACTTCAAATGAACATAAGCCCTATAACTTTTGCTGACTTTCCCTGACACAGGGGTGACATTGGCAAAGTAAACCATTTTTTACAGTATGGGTGGTCATTTTCATATCAACCTATAAGTCAAGGAATTCATTGCAAATATAAGGAGGATTTTGACAAGTCCGTAGTCTAGTGGTTAACAGTTCTAACTGGAAATAGAGGAGGAAAACGTGGGAGAGGCAGCGGTGGCTGCGGTTGATCAAGGAAGGTTGTTGTGTAACTAATAACGATAGTGATGATATGTGTAACTACGGCCGGTGCGTAGTCTTGTGGTTAATAAATCTGACTCATTAATGGTTGGTTGTGGGTTCTAATCCCGGTGGGGCACAAACAAATACATACCATTTGTAATTTCAAATATGCTCTTCTCTGGGTGAAAAATTCATATACCTTTACCAAAGAGCCGTCACTAATGGTCCATCCAGCTTTACAGAATCTGGGGCATGCTTGAAAATTGGCGCTTCCCACAGTGCTCATCAAATAAATCTTCCTAATGTTATTATTATTATAACTGGTTCAACAGACGACATTGCATGCACACAAGCTTCTGCTTTCGCATGAAGACAACTGGTCAGGCAAAATAGGTTGTTGAATTGCATTCTTCTTCACAAATCTACTTTGAAAAAAAAACCTAGCAACCCAGCTGGTGACGACACAATATTGTCAATGGCAATTCACGTGCGGATTTCATTGCATTCTTCTGCACAAGGTTTTAAAATAAAATATTAATATTTTTAATAAGCAAATACCTAGACCTTCTCCAAAATCTAATAAATATTCTCAAATTGATAACAAAAATCTCAAATATCTAGTACCTGCCCCAAATACCCCACCCACTTTCTTGTTCCTACCTTGAAATTTGATCTTTTTGTTTTTACCTCAGTTAGCTTCTGAAAATGAACGGTTAAAGTCCGATAGCGCTTAGGCAGTTTAGCTCAAAAATTTGAAAATAAAACTGTGTTGTAGAATTAATTTATTTTAAATTTAAATTAAAAATATCTGTCAACCTATTGATACATCATTTTGGCAGCCAGTTTATATGACTTTGGCTTCACTGATGTAGGATACAAGCTCATGTGAGGGTCGTTAAAAGTCGATATCGGTAAATGTGGCCCATAAAGCAATAAGAGTAGATTATCCCGGCGCCGCCATTTCAACTGATTACCCCATCCCCCCCTAACACTATCATCATCTTCACTTAATCACTTATCGCTCATACGAGTGACTAAATCACTTATCGTCCATATAAGTGACAAAGTAATCGCTCACTCAATTAACATTTCGCATCGTTTTTATGTCGCGCCTGTTTCAGGGCAGTGCCTGAATGAGTTGCAGAGTTAATGATCATTTGAGATTTGAATTTTTATTTTTTGAGAGTGCACATGCGTCATGTGTTAGTGCAAATTTAGACGTTCCTATTTGTGAACTTGATTGTATAAAAATTCACAACAGAACCAACAATGAAAAACATTAATTCTAGGTAGTATACTGATTAACAACCCTCGATTTACTTCCTTGCAAAATAGGCTGGTATAAGGCTGACCATCTATACTTTAAATAATGGTGCAATTTGCCAACGTCACCCCTGTTTCAGTAAAATACGGCAACAGCTGCAGAATTTTTGTTCATTTGAGATTGGGTTTTTATGTCCCATGCGCGGCAAACACGAACTTATACTTGTCTGCTTATCGGACGCATATAATATGAATCTTAAATTGGATATATCTTTGCAACTTAGATTAAAGATGGAGTAGACACCAGATGAGATACAGAATTGGAACCGGTCGATAGCACAGGCGGTAGAATGCTTGCTTTTCATACCGAAAGCTAAGGTTCAATCTTACACAGAGGATCTCAGAAATGATTTCCCTTTTCGGTGTTTATTTCAAACCTTAATAATACCGGCAATGCTTACTCAGCTTGCACAATAAATGAGAAATATCACTCTCGAGAGCTGAGATAATTCCACTTCACTTGGGTAGCGCAAAACCAGCCTCCTTACATGTAAAAATTAATGGGTTCCTGACATCACTTACCTACGACTCTTTTGGGGACAACGCAGTGAGAACTTGCACTATATGTTCAGCTTAGTTACGTATTACGGACAAAAAATCTATGAATGTTTAAATGTTGTAATTTTCCACTTCTCTACTTACAACGGTAAGATAACATTTTTTTGTAAATATATTTACTTAGCTACAAATATTTACATCAAATTTTGTCGTTGTATACGTGTAAAAAATATCTTCTGTTCTCATTCTAACAATGTCACAAAAGTGAAATGGCGAGGGTCAAACAACTGCCCAGTTCATCTGTCTTCGCTGAGACGTGTGACCACCAGATGTCACGTCTTATGTCACTTAGGTACTGTGTCACGTGACAGTCGGGTACTCTGTCACGTGACAGTCAGGTACTAAACAGCTGATGAGGTGACGGTCACGAAGCACGGGGTCACAGCCTGACATTATTTATAAACTGACGAACCAAATAAAACAGTAGGTACTAAAAGTTGGAATTTTTCAAAGGAGCTTTTGCAAAATTTTTGTATTTGTTTTTGTAATCAGCTGCCATTCCATTAAGGGTGGCCAGAATATCCGTAAATAAATCTACAACTCGTGTTTTAAACATGTTTGGATAGAATTAAATAAAGTATGTTTTTGGCAGTTTTTGAAACGTAATTAATGAAAAATATAAATTGTCCATGATGTTAAATTTAGTTTACATGCATTATTCCTATAAGTGGACTTATATGATGGCGCTTACACAAGCCGCATGTGGAAAAAAACAATCTCAAATGAACATTAGCCCCGTAGTTCTTGCCAGCCTTCCCGCAAAACAGGGGTGACTTTGGCAAGGTGAAACATTTTTTTACAGTATGGGTGGTGAGCCTCACACCAATCTACAAGTCACGGAATATTGAAATATAAAAAAAGGATTGAAAGAAAGAAGAATATTGTTTTTTCCATTTCTTTATTTATTTAGCAACCGCGATCCGTCATTGTATGGCTAAAACAAATTTAGTATTTTAAATACTTTAATGGTAAAAAAAAAAAACAATAAAAAACGTCTTCAAAGCTCTTCACAAATTCA
This sequence comes from Agapetus fuscipes, assembly GCA_951799405.1. Taxonomy (NCBI): domain Eukaryota; kingdom Metazoa; phylum Arthropoda; class Insecta; order Trichoptera; family Glossosomatidae; genus Agapetus; species Agapetus fuscipes. Next base: position 15,578,147 of record OX637341.1, read on the forward strand.
AGACGAAAATGAATACATAATGAAAAGTTTTCAGACTTTATTACGTGTTAAATAAAAATTATTGTTCAATTTTTTTTAGCGCCCTCGAGCTAAGAAATCTTGAAAAAAGGTTTTCCAGAGTTTTTCTTTTTCCATTAAAGAATTCAACTTTTTAATTTCGTTGGAAATTTACCCAAAGTTATATCTCATACACAACAAACTCGGCGCTTCTAGAAAAGTCTTCATTCTGAAATATCTAATAATAAAAATAATAATCTAAGTTGCAAGGATATATGCATTCAAAGCTCTCAGATGTATGCCCACAAACAAACACGTGTAGTTCGCGCTTACAAATGCTGATTGTGTACTTACAAATAAAATCCAAACCTCAAATGAACATAAGCCCTGCATCTCTTGCCGATATTCCCTGAAACAGGGGTGACATTGGCAAAGTGAACAATTTTTTACAGTATATAAATATGCTTTCAAATATTTTAAAAAATTTAAAAGATGGCTGTGGCTTGATAAAATATGCATTTTCACACTGTATAGAATTTAAAAGCGGATTTAACAAACCGAGCTGGGCTGGAAGTCTCATCACCTCGGTAATTCTTACCTATCGAATATCGGAAATATTTGTATGAAGTATTTTTTTTTTTGAATAATTCCTTGACTTATAGGTTGGTATGACGCTGACCACCACACTGTTAAAAGATGGTTCACTTTTCCTATGTCAGCCCTGTTTCAGGAAAGGTCGGCAAGAGTTGGGGGGTTATGTTCATTTGAGAATGGATTTTTATATTAAAGTTTCTCATGCGGCATGTGTAAGCGCGAATTTATACGTGTCTGCTTGTGGGAATGTATTTAATATAAATCTCAAATAATTTTATTTTTGCAACTTAGATTTGGTAAGAAAACCTTTAGAAATTCGAAAAATTAAAAAACAAAAACCCCCTTTAATTCTACACGACATATCGCACGTTTAATAATAAAGAGAAATAACTCGAAAATTGGGAAAATCGAGATTTTGTAATAAAACGTAAGAACAATGCGAGAAGAATAGGTAGAATGCGACAGCCGTTCAATTTGGACGAAGATGACCGAGATAAAGAATCGGCCGCCTTTTTCATCCCATACAAGTTGTACTGGCTGGCTGAACTTCAAACGTGATTTCCCAACATTCATGTTTTTTGAGTTATTGCTCTTTATTATTAAACGTGCGATATTTTAAGCTCGATCTCTTTGTCACTTCTATAAATTTTGCATTCAAGAAAGATTCGTGAAGAAAGAATGAATATATTTTTTGCCTTGTATTTTTATAATTATTTTTTTACTGCCGTAGTTTCTATTCAGAGGCTTTAACGGAGGCAAACTTCACTGTTCATAATTCCGAGACGTCGTTTCAAATTGCAATTAAGGATTTATGGTGAAAAAGTGTTAACGCTTGTTTTATGTATTTTAATCCAATGTCACTGATTTGTTTTTTCTTAACCGTTACAAAAGAATTGAATTATTTTATTAACAAAGGTAAAAATGAAGGTTGTTTCAGATTTTTCATAATAACTTTTCATCGAAGTACGTTTTACTCATTAAGAAAAAATGTTTTACATATTTATGTTATTCTTTTACCTAAAGGGTGTGAGGCTGACCAACCATACTGTAAAAAATGGTTCACTATGCCAATGTCACTCCTGTTTCTGGGAAGGTTGGCAAGAGTTATAGATTGTACATCGATAGTTAAAAGGATTCACATTATATGCATTCTCACAAGCAAACACGTTCAACAACAAGTTCGCGTTTTTACATGCCACATGTCAACCTACAACATAAAAACCCAACCACAAATGAACATGCACCCTGCAACTCTTGCCGACTTTCTCTGAAACAAGGGGGGCATTGGCAAAGTAAACCATTTTCTACAGCATGGGTGGTCAGCCACATACCAATCCCCCAAAGTCAAGGAACAATTACAACCAGTTACATTTTTAAATCACAAATAATAATATTTCTACACATTAAACCAAATACAGCATTACAGATCAACCGCTATTTCCCTCTGTCCTTACATACTTCTTTCATTTCATCCAGAGTCATAACCTTCTTCATACAAGCTTTCCTTTTATTATGACTCTGGATATTCCATTCATTCGCTATTTCAGGAATGTGGTCCATCCATACCTTTCTCGGTCTTCATCTACCACGACATCCATCTATTCTTGCAGCATATACTTTCATCATTCATTCTCTCTATATATCCAAACCATGCTACGGATGATTTGTTTATTTCCTCTAAAAACCTCATTGTTCAAGTCGTTTTGATTAGAAATCTGTCTAAAAATCCTGATTTTTAAAATGTTGAAATTTTTTTTTTTGAGAACTCTCCACTGAAATTCACTAAAATCACTGTGAATTTATTCTTCTTTCAACACAATTTATTTACATTATACCCATTTCTCTACATTCATATTTCATACCACACAATCAATCACCCTCACAAAACTGGGCAAAATAGCTCCAAAGTCTGAAGGAGGTTGTAAGATAAATAAGGGTCTGCCCAGGGCTGCTCATTACTCATACGATAAACAGAAAACAGTATGTCCCACAGCGCGATGAAATCTCGGTCACCCTAGCGGCCGACGGACCGGGGGAACGATACAGACGTTTTGTATACAAAGTATGTCATAACACCATAAGATAGGGTGGAGAAATTGGGATGATAATATTATATGCCAAACAAAAGAATACTCCTGAGATTTGAGTCATCGATACACAAATTGATACGGTTTTGATGCATTAAGATGAGAGATGGACAGATAAAATTAAATAGCCTATCATTGAAAATTTAACCGCTTTATAGCTATGCAAACCTTTTGTGACCGGTCTTTACAAATTGATGGTTAAAAGGATGTAGGACATAAGCGACGTTTTTTTCAAAAGAGAGTCATGAATACTATCCTATTCAAAATTTTCTGCTCTTTCTAATGCGCTAACTCTCACAGCTCTACCATGATTTTTGTTGTTGTTTATGCCCAAGCAAACAACTGCGTTTTAGAAGTATGTTTTTTTTTAACCCGACAAGATTTTAGCCTTTTTGTCCTAAAGGCGTTTGTGACATAAAAAGATCCTAAACCAACGCAAAACCACATTAATAGGAATGCCTTTATTTATTTAATTTTAGAACTTTTTTGATTTTAACGTTATGATAAAAAGTAAAAAAGTTATGCCATTTTTCTGCAATCTCATACATTAAACTGCTCTTCTGAACAATTCAGTTTTTGTCGCTTACTTCTTTTTAACCGTCGACATGTTTTTTTCACAAAGTCAAAAGCATGTTTGAAAATAACTTGATATTTTTTTGTTCTCTGCCGGGAATCAAACTCATCGCCTTTCGATTACAAAAGCGGAGCGTTTAGCCAGCTAGCAACATATTAGAAAATGTTTTTTTTTATTAGTCTGAAATCGAGCTCACTGTCTTCCAATTACAAGTCTGCAGCGTTAATCACTAGACTACAAACTGGACAAAGTATTAAGAAAAACAAATTAATCATACGATTATTTCTCATTTAGTTGAAAACAATAATCTTCTCATGTATCAAGTTAACTAACGACATTAGATACTGTTTATTAAATAAGAAGTATTTTTTCACTTTTTATTCTTCTTCTATCAGCATAAAAAAACCAAAGGAGTGTTTTATTTTTCTTTGAGAGAAAAAAAAACTTTTTGTTGCAGTCCTACCAAAATTATTTGTCTGCTATCACAAAATGAAATACTAAAGGTTTCTTTTTCATTATTTCCCGAAATTTCTCGAAATAAATTATCTACAACTTTTCGTTATGTTATTTAATACCTTATAAATATTGTAACGAACTTATGAACCCGATTGCGTGGCCTGCTTATGTGTGTGTGTGTGTCCGCCTCTAGAACAGTATACCTAAGGAGTCTCATACCAACCTATACGCCAAGGAACAAAAACAAAGAACATTTTGTATAAAAAAAGCAGCAGTATATATATATATGTCAGGCTTATTTATTTTAAATTACACATGATAAGAGAGCGCCGTTTTTGTGTGTGTCACACCTCAAGGGCCCTCTCCGATCACGGATAAGACTTTTTGAAAAGGTGCGTCTTGAGAGCTCCGCAAAATATACCCATAGATTCGGAGTTCTTCACTCCGGGTGGCAGTCTGTTCCACTCCACCTGACCCGCAACACGGAAAGCACGGTCTCCAAAATTTGTACGGATCTGACGGTGCGGCTGAACCAAATTGATTGCTCCATCGCCCGCGGATCTGAGTGTCTGCCTCCTCACACCCATCTCAACAGGCGAAATCATGTCAGTCAGATAAGGTGGAGCCAAGCCATTGATGGCTTTATATACCATCAGACAAACACGGTAGACCACCCTCTCCGGGAAACGAAGCCAATGTAGTTTTTTTAACAGCGGAGTGATGTGAGCGAATTTGGATATCCCGAATATAAGCCTTGCTGCTGAGGTGCTTGCAGCAGTAGGTGCCAGTAAGAAAAAATGGAGACGTATCTGCTGAGGTACCGGCCACCCCTAGTGGAACAGCAGCAGGAAACAGTAGCATCTAGAGACTTCACAGACACACTAACAGCAAGTCACACAGACAACATCTTTGCAACTTAGATAATAGATTATCTAAGTCTGAAATGGAATTTCTAAGAAGTAGGATTGGGAAAAAACGGAGTGATAGGGTGAGGAATGATTTTGTAATGGAAGAATGTGGTGCAAGAGAAAGTGAAGATTAAAATAAGTTTGTTGAGATGGTTTAAGCATATGGAGAGAATGAATGGGGAAAGACTGACGAAGATAGTATACGTTGCAAGAATAGATGGATGCTGTGGTAGAGGAAGACCGAGAAAGGTATGGATGGACAAATATCCGAAATTGCGAATGAATGAAATATCCAGAATCATAATAAAAGAAGAGCCTGTATGAAAAAGATTATGACTTTGGAGGAAATGAAAGAAGTATGTAAGGACAGAAAAAAATGGCGGTTGATCTGTAGGTAATGTTGGCGGCTACGGTTTATTAAATTGGAATTGGTTTTCTGTTTCAGTTTTTATGTCCATAGATATTATTATTAATTGATTTAAAAAATGTTATTTGTCATGTATGTTCCTTGACTTAAAGGTTGGTATGCGGCTGACCACCCATGCTGTAAAATGGTTCACTGTGCCTATGTAACCCCTGTCTCAGGGAAGTACGGCAAGAGTTGCAGGGTGTATGTCCATTTGAGAATTGGTTTTTGTGTTGTAGGTTCACATGCGGCATGTACAAGCGCGAACTTGTACGTGTCTGGTTGTGAAAATGCATGTTATGTGAATCTCAAATAAAAAAATATCTTTACAACTTAGATTAGATTAGATAAGTCGGAAAGGGCGAGACGTTTTATAGAATTGCTGAGCCATCAAAAACCCTCTTTGCAACTGTCAGAAAAGCTTTTCGTGGGAGCCGCCTTGTAATGCCTCAGTTCAGACTAAGGCCACCTACACAGAGGCGGCTCGTTAAAGATTTGCTTATTGAACTCTATGGAGTCGTAACCGTAATTTTAATGGTTGTGCCTCACCTGAGGCAACCACGCTCTACTTAAATCTAATGACTTTATTTGATAATATAATCTCGCACTGTAATGGAGTTAATAATGAATGAAATTGACTTGCGTTTGTAACAATGATTCAGTTTTCTTCTTATTATTTTCTTCTTCCTCTTGTTGTAGATCTAGGATCTGTTTAATATGGAACTCCCTCCTGTGATGCAGGAGGGAGTTCAAAGCAAAAACTAAATACCACACTCGGTAAACTACAGTTTTAACCTTAAAGTATGGCGGAGATGACGGCATCCTAGGAGCTGCATAAAAAAAAACAATGTCGGTTTTACCTTCTAATACAACCTTACCTCTTTTTTTCTAAGTTTGACTACTATATCTATAATAATCTATAATCTAAGTTGCAAAGATATATTAACATTTAAGTCTCTCAAATGCATGCCCACAAACAGACACGTGCAGTTTGCGCTTACAAATGCTGAATGTGTACCTACAAATAAAATCCCAGTCTCAAATGAACACAAACCCTACAACTTTTGCTGACCTTCTCTGACACAGGGGTGACATTGGCAAAGTGAACCGATTGTTACAGCATTGGTAGTCAGCCTCATACAAACAAGAAATCAAAGAACTATACATAATCTATGATCTAAGTTGCAAAAACATATTGATAATTAGGGCTCATATTCATGCCCACAAGCAAACAAATGTAAGTTCGCGCTTACATATTCTGCGTGTGTACTTACAAAGTAAACCAAACCTCAGATGAATATAAACCTCCCAACTGCTTTCGTCTTTCCTTGAAATCAGGGTGGTATTGGCAAAAGTAAACCAAATTCTTACAGCATTTTACAGCCTTATAACAACCTATTAGTCAAAGAACACAATGGTAATTAATACTTTTATGAGTCAAAAATCTTTAAGAAAAAAAACAATTAAATTTTATTGAATCATATTTGAAGATTTGAGAATAACATCAACCTTGAATAATTAATTAAACTGAAATATTCTATGAACTCCAAATCCATCTTCACATAATTCCTGTGGTCTTTTCAAAGACCTTCAATAGCCTTTGGGCTCTCAAAGGTTCTTTGTGGTCCTCTTGATGGAAAGTCCATAGGTGGAAGTCGTAAGACCTCTGTGGCTTTACTCCACACCTGGGGAAAACACAATCTCAGATAGGCTCCGCAGGAGGCTCAAGTAATTTTGTTAATCTCTATATGGATCACTAAGTTGTAAAGGTTTCTTAGTGGAGTTGGATATACTTGGAGAATTAAATATTCATTTATATTACATACACAATAGAAATAAGATATGAATATACTTGTCTTTAAAAAAAATGCATAAATATAGGGATTATTTCTGTGGGCGAAAGGAACAACGGAATCTAAATCTAAATCTAAGCTGAAAAGATATGTATCATTTAAGATTCATATTAAATGCATTCCCAAAATTCCCGCATGTGGACCTACAATATAAAAACCCCAATCTCAAATGAACATAAGCCCTGCAACTCTTGCCGACCTTTCCTGAAGCAGGGGTGACATTGGCAAAGTGAACCATTTTTTTAAGTTTAATTTTGTAATTTTTGGATGAATTCAAACAAAACACTGTTTATTTTCACTATAAAATTGATTTAAAAAGATTAAAATCTTTTATTAAATTAAATCATTTTTTAAAGTATGGGTGGTCACTGGTCAGCCGCATACCAACCTATCAGTCAAGCAATGAGTAAAAAAAACGAGTTTTGAGTTCAGTATGCTTAGTGATTCTTTAGATAAATATCTGGAAAGGAAAAACGATTTATCTTATCTAATCTAATCTAAGCTGCAAAGATATATATCATTTAAGATTTATATTGAATGCGTTCCCACAAGCAGGCATGTATAATTTCGCGCTAACACATGCCGCATGTGGGCCTACAATATAAAAATCCAATCTCAAATGAACATAAGCCCTGCAACTCTTGCCGTCCTTCCCTGAAACAGGGGTGACATTGGCAAAGTAAACAGTATGGGTGGTCAGCCGCAAACCAATGTTCTGTAAAATATAGCAAAATGATAGGTAACGATTTTCTATCTTTCGAGAATGATCTTTATTTTTAGTATAAATTAAGGACCGAAATTCTATTTAGCTTCAGAAATCAACAAGCTGTCGAACTATACTATGCAAATAAAACTCTGAAAATTGTGCAAAATAAAGAAACCGCAGTTTTTATTAAACAGAATCCGCTTCAAAGCAGTATTATTCACTTTATTAGACTTTTTTTTTTGTTCATATGTGTTTTATTATGCAATGGACTTTCACATTAAACATCACCACCCCGAATCGATAATGAGCTCAAAAATAATATTGTTTTTCATGGAAAACCATGCTTTCCACTATTATTAGCTGATAATTGGTAATGTGAAGGGTTTGCTTTCCGCTGTCGGCTTTTCAATATGAAATTCACGGCCCAGCTGAGCTAACAGACAGTTTTGACATAAAACGCGAACAATCAAACAAAAAAAACAAACTCAGCTCATAACACGTCCAGCGCTATATTGATTTTATTACTTCCAGTCAGTGATTTTGTTTGAAATCCCTGAAATAACCCTCCAATTTAGAGACTTTAATCGACAATACATTGATTGTTTTCAAAAGGTATTTCAGTGTATATTTTTAACATGGATTTTGGATAATCTATAAAATGAACTTGAAAAAAGGTTGGTGTTTTATATTTTTTTTAACTTACAGAATCCATTCAAACTACCGTAAAAAACGCAACTTAGCTACACATATAGTGTTGCTTCCTTGCTGCGTTGTCATCATATTAAGGTGGATAGATTACTGGGCATTTTTTTCCTTGGATCCATAAACCAATTTTTCTTTCTGTGAGTCTCATATGAAAAGATTAAAGGCAAAAAAAGCAAACACAAAAACAAATAATTATTGCAACTCCTGACGATTTTCCCTGAAACCTGGGTGGGATTGGCAAAGTGAACTACTTTCTACAGCATGGGTGGTCAGCGGCACACCAATCTATAAGTCAAGGAACAAACACAACGAAATTAATTTATGTAACACAATACAATTACACAATTACCAAATTATTTGAGTACCTAGAGACTACACAAATTCGCACAGTCACAACTTACACAAACAAATATAACACACAATTACATATTCGTAACAATTATATTTTTTCAAACCCTCAATGGCAAAAGGGGCGCACCAGATTGATGGATCACGTGAAACAAACTAGAATACAACGTAGCGTTTGTTTAATACATGACGCGTCAAGCACTTGACGTCTAAACTCGACCAACGCGTTAACCAGAAATTATATGGAACCAAAAACACTCCCTAGAGGCGCTGTTTAAGTTTTCATACATTTTTTTGTGAAGAAGAAGATATTTTATACTTGGAGTATAAGGGCGTGATTGATGGCCCGCCTTCATGGCCTCTTGCATCCAGCATTTTTCACTTCGACGCGTCTCCAATCAATAATCATTTATTTATTTATTTCTTTAGCTGTCGCTCCAGCCCCGTATTTTAAGCTTCAATATTATTTTAATCAACTATTCTTTAATCTATTAACTAAGTTGCAGAGATATATTAACATTTAAGGCCTCAAATGCATGCCCACAAACACGTGTAGTTTGCGCTATAAATGCTGAATGTGTATTTGCAAAATAAAAGAAAACCTCAAATGAACAAAACCCCTGCAAATTTTTCCGACCTTCACTAAAACAGGGGCAATATTGGCAAAGTGGACCATATTTTACAGTAAGTAGTATATATATAGTCAGCCACATACCAACCTATAAGTCACAGAATCTATAAGACAAGGAATATTAAAATCATTTATTTTATTTCTTTAGCTGTAGCTCAGGCCCGGTGTTTTAAGCTTCAATATTTTTTTAATCACCTTTTGCTTTCAATATACTCCAGGCATAAATAGAGTTAATTTAAAACTGAATATGCCCGAAGTGACAAGCACCGTCAAATCTTAGAATTGATAAAATGCTATTCAAAAGTGAAGAAGTCGCCCACAGAGGAGACCAAACGTCAGCTTAAAGTCTTCAACAAGTATCAAGAAAGAAGAAAAAGAAGAAAATAAGCAAAAATATGGACCACGGTCAAAACCCGGAACCAAAAAATCAAATATTCAAAAGCTTTAAAACTAACACCTGGTCAAAAAAATGTTCAACTGAAGTAGTTGAAGATTTTTATTACGTGTCTGATTATTGAAATGCATTTAATATGAATTTCGAATGTAATATATTTTTGCAACTTAGATTATAGTGGCGATATGATAAGCTGGAGAAGGCGATATTTTCGATTCCTCATAACGTGGCCGAGATACACTATATGTGTGGCTTAGTTGTGTTTACGGTACGGGAACCGCGGTCAATAGCTCAGTCGTATAGTGTTTTCATTCCATCCCGTGAACTCGGGTTCAAATCCCACCGAGGGTGTCAGAAACGATTTCCCGTGTCGGTGTTTATTTCAAAACCTCAAAATAAAAAACCGGCAATGTGTAGTCAGCCTTCACAAGAAATGAGTGCCAGCCCCTCGGGACCTGGGAAGCGGTTGGCGTAAAACCGACCCCTTTACCTGTAAAAATAAATAAGTTGCACTCGCAACGTCAACCTCGGCGATAAAACCGACATTTTTGTCGGTGTCGACATCTTTCTAACGTGTTTGGAATGGAAAAACGTTGCTTCGATCCCCGCTTGTGTCGTTTGACCATAAGTTTGATCCTGGTTCAACAGATGTTATTGAGTAATTATTAATTAATAATTCATTACAATTAACAATAAAGAATTATTGATTGATGAAATTCATACCTTTTTCTGGCCAGGAATTGCATTCCTCTTTACAAATCTATTTTTATATAAAAAAAAAAAAAAAAACATGCGGAACCCTTCGGGAATAACGCGTGGCAAGAAGTTACACTACATGTGTAGCCTAGTTGCGTTTGAGATACAGGAACAGTACCTACGATTGTTTTGCGCCTCGCTTTGTTCCAAGCTTCCGTTCCATTAGCTGGAGCGCCAACGTCTAACACGAAACAATAACAAACACTGGCAGCGAGGAGAGATTAGTGTTATTGATATTTGAGATCTCCCCGCATGCGGAGCCGTCAGATATTGGTCTTCAATCTACTCCATAATGGTATTCTGGAACAATCGATCAAGCAGAATAATGCCTACATTCAACAAACATGTCGACGGTTAAAAGGAAATGGGGCATGAGCGACGTTTTGTCCGAAAATGAGCTATGAATGCTATCCTGCTTGAAATTTTCTGTCAAATTTATACATGTATCTTTTAAAGGTTGAAATTATATGGATTTAACACTAGTGGCACCATTTATGTGTCAGGACAACGACTTATCTACACACTTAATATGTACCTACATAAAAATAATATCGACGATTAAAAGGCAGAAGGGCATGAGCGACGATTTGGTCGAAAATGAGTTATGAATGCTATACTATTGAAAATTTTCCGCTCTTTCTAATGCGCTCACTCCCATGGCTCTACGATATTTTTTTTGTAATTTATGCCCAAGAAAGTAACTGCGTTTTCAAAGTATGGCTTAGTTGTAACCGACGACATGTTGTTCTAAAGGTTCATTTGAAATAAAACCTTGTAAAACCAATAAATGTTGTTTTTAATTTTTTCTAGAGCTGTTTTGATTTTAACGATATGATAAAAAGTAAAAAAGTTTTTAAAAACCGTGACCGTTTTTCGACACGTTTAAAAATTCTTCGCTCAAAATAGTTAGAGGGAAACTGGGGCTGAAAGGGGATTAAAAAACTTCCCGCTTTTTTTCTTCACGGTCGGCCAACAGCAAATGAACTATTATTATGTCCTAATTACCAAGCAAATAGCTCGTGAGCCGCCCGGCGCGTGTGAGTAAACTGAAAAATAACAAAAAAACAAGATAGCTTTAAAGCGAAATTGTGTATATAAATATTTATATATTTAAACAAGCGTAGCTTAAGTTTAAAAAGGTAGATTTATATTATCTAGATATTCAGTAGTAACTTCGTGAAAGTTCATTTTAATATAATAAAATAATTATTTATATTTTCTATTTACACCTGAAGATGGGAGGTACTGCTTCTCCCGAAACTGGTCGTGTACAAAAATAAACTCATGTGAATTAAAACAAAGAAATTTTTATTTTAATCTAAGGTAGATTTATTTGATGTGCAACAATTTTAAGAAGACAAAAGAGAAAAAAAATTGAAATGTTAAACAGCATACGTAAGGATTGAACTCAAGTATTATAAAAAAAAGTTGTTTCACCCCAATTTAAATGAACAAATGATATCCAGAAACCGATCCATAGGTCCGTTGGTAGAGATCTTGAACTCCATGCCGAAAGATCAGGTCCGAATCCCACCGAGGGTGTAAGAAATGATTTCCCGTTTCGGTGTTTATTTCAAACACAAAATTAGGTGTACTCAGCCTACACTTCAAAAGAAAGAGTACCAGCTCTGTCGGAAGCTGGAAAACCCTCACTTTAACTGAAGTGGTTTGCGTAAGGCCGGCCCTTTTATCTGTAAAAATAAATATGTTCCAAGACTTTTAAATATGGCAACACTTTTAATGTGTGGCTTAAAAGTGTTAGCTGAAAATAAATGATATAATTTTACATAGCATACAATTGACTCGTCACAAATTTGAATTTCGACCTTTTTCTCAAATGGGCAAACGTTTCACTCTTTTGCGTTTTTCAGTTCCCATTTTTTTGTCCTTTCTCTATCAACCCAGCTGCGTGACGTCATAATTTTACGCGCCTCATTGGCTGAAGAGGCTAAAAATGTTTATAAATGGATTGAAATATTCTGACAAAGTTGAAGTATGAAGCTTCATAACACGCTGTATGAAAGAAACATCTTAAGTTCTCCTTTTCATATTTCACTTGAACCAGTCTGGCTCTCGGGCCGTCAATTAACGCAACAATAGAGCGGGTAATGGGGCAGACAAAGCCCGGTGGCCTCTGCAGGAGATAACAGCAATCCCCACGACGCCTATCATTATAAGCATTTTTCATACAAAATGTCTACATGAAAAAAATGTGTCAACTTACCCTAACATCCTCTAATACTTTTTGAAAGGATCTACCTTGTCATATATCCTACGATCATTAAAAAGGCAACATTTTTGTGTATAATTTTGGCATGGCATTTAAGAATGAGGCACCTTAAGCCCATAATCACTCAGGGAACTGGATATGGAGAGACCATTTAAAAGAGGTCTCAAGACTCACCTCTTCGTCCAATCATATGGACAAGCGCCTTTGTAGTGACACACTGTCATAAAAGGCGCTATCCAAATTTTGTCTTATCTATCTATCTATCTATAATTACATAAATGCTTCTCACTCTTGAAGTGAATGTATTAACTATTGAATATTGTTATGTGTTTGTTTGCTTTCGCTGGGTTGTTGGTAAAATTTTCTAGGCTTATGTTCATTTGAGGTTTGTTTTTTTAATTTTAAGTACACATGTAGCATTTGTAAATAGGAACCTACGCGCGTCTGTTTGTGGGCATGCCTTTAATATGAACTTTGAAATATGTCATTGCAACTTAGATTAGATTAGATCGTGCAAAAATGACACGCATGAGCGATTGTTTGTAAAGAGCACAACACTATTTTTTACAGAATGCCACTCTTAGTTAATAGAGAGTTTTTTTTTTTCTCTTTTTTTTTTGACTCGCACTCTTTCCTTTTTTCGAGTCATTTTTACAAAGAAGCGCCCTCCAAAAAAGGGCTGTCATGAATTCTTAAACTATTTCATGTGATGCTCTTTTTCATTTTGAACAATGCTCGGCTTTTCAGCTTTATTAGGGTTGCAATGAAAAATTACACTCTTTTTAAATATTTTTTGTATTTTGAAATGATGACTTCAGTCATTATATTCTTTAAAAAAATACTGATTAAATCATGTATGAAATTTATTTAAAATTAAAGAAAACATGTTTCTTGAGTATGCTTTTTATTGTGAAAATGAAAGATAATACTGAAATAATTGTTTGTTTTGTAATTGAGAAATTGGTATGACGCTGATCCCAATGACGTAAAAGCTCGGTTTACTTGCCAATGCCATCCCGGTTTCAGGGAGGGGTGGCAGTAGTTGCATGGTTGATATTCATGCGAGCTTTTTTTAAGTACTCGGAAACATGCACTTTGTGAACTTACACGTGTCTGTCTGTCCGGTCGATAGTTCACTGTTGGTAGAGTGCTTGCATTCCATGCCGAAAGCCCGGGTTCGAATCTCACCGGAGATGTCAGAATTGATTTCCTGGTTCAGTGTTAATTTCAAAACCACCGACGAGGTATAATCAGCCTTCACAATAAATGACTACCAGCGCCCTCGGGAGCTGGGACACCCCCACTTCAACTGAAGTGGTTGGCGTAAGGCCGGCCCCCTCAACTGTTAAAATGAATAGGCTCCACTCGGCACATGCGACACCTTCGGAAAAAACGCGGCAAGAGGTTGCACTAAATGTGTATCTTAGTAGCTCAATATATCTCTGATCTCAGTACATATTTTAATACCAATAGTATTCCGATTAAAAACAGTTTGGTCTCTATAAAAAGAGAAAAAAACCATTGAAATCCTACAAGGTTCTTTCTTGGACGGGATTTTTTTAGTTCATTATTACTTTCAAAAGTTTTAACGACGTTCAATAAAATAAATTATTCCCGATGCGGAAAATTATAAATCTACAGTTGTGGTAGTCCTATACAACTTTTCGTTTACTATAAAGCTTAACAAAACTTAAAAAGCGCCTCTAGTGAGTGTTTCCGTTTAAATACATATTTATGAAATGCTATGGTTCAGTTGAAACATTGAGTTTTATACTTGATGTTCAGATATTCGAAGAGTTTCATCTTTGATTGCTGGAACAAAAATAATTTTAATCGCTTTTTCAAAAATTATATAAATTATTTTTATAAGAAATTATAACAATTTAAAAGTTTTATTTTCACAAATCGAGTATTTAATTCCACTTCAAGTACTTTCGACGAAGAGTATCCTCTTGATAATGACGTGAATAAGTCGAAAGTACTTGAAGTGGAATTAAATACTCGATTTGTGAAAATAAAACTCTGTTTTTTTTTTTTTTTTATAATTTCTTATAAAAATTAATTTTCACAGTGTGAACACACAAAGTTAAAAAAGTCGAATATAAATTATTGATTTTTGATGAATGCAGTTCATAAATTTATGAACAAAAAGCTCGACTGCGAGTATCCTGGTATGTAAGTCTTCTTTAATCTAAATTACAGAGATCTAGGTATCTAATCTTAATTACATTTACAATGGCAACACTCATGAGCTTCGCTGTTTCTTATTTGTGATGCAGGCTAATTCGTTTGGTGACTGATCGTCCCCTCAGTACTTGTTTGGATTATCTACCATTTGATTTAAAGACGACCTTTCGATGAGAGCCTTAAGCATCATATTCTTCACAATCTGAGATAAAAATTTGGTCTTCATTCTTTTATTTATATATATAAATTATATATAGAAAGAATAATTATAACTTATATAAATGATAAGATATGTTAATAAATTATATAAATATTAAAGTATAATCATCATATAAAGTATAGGATCATAGTCGGTGTTATAGCCGCGGGGATCAAGACAGGTTATTTGGAACCGGATAACGCTGGTTCGAATCCCGCGACGATAACTTCGACCCTGGTTCAACAGATGTCGTTGCATGCACACAAGCTTCTGCTTTCGCATGAAGACAACTGGCCAGGTAAAATAGGTTGGTGGATTGCATTCCTTTCCACAAATCTATTTGTTTTTTTTTTTTTTTTAAATAATAATAATAAAATATTTCAGAAAAAAAAATTAGACACGATCATATGATAGTTTTTTAAATTATTTAAAAAAATAATTTCCTGTTTTCATAAGGCACATTGGTCCAGCACACGTATAGACATTCTATAATCTATAATCTAAGATGCAAGGATGTTTTAACATTTAAGGTTCATATTAAATGCATACCCACAGACACGCACATGTAGGTTTGCGCCTGTGAACCTCATATGAACATAAACCTTGCAACTCCTGGCGTCTTTCCCTGAAACTGGGGTGGCATTGGCAAAAGTGAACCAATTTGTACAGCACGGGGAGTAAGCCATATACCAACCTATCAGTCAAGGAGTAAGTCAAGATAGGTGTTTTTATACATATTTAATTAATAATTGTGTATTAAAGATTGCACATGTGAAATTACATTTGATGGACATACGACGAACAATGTCTAAAGGGGCGTGATATTAAGTGTGAATTACACCTCAAGAGCTCTCAGCACGGTAAGGTATCGCATACTCAACGCAAGTTTAAAAGTTCTTACAATTTCATACGCGCGCTACAACTACACGCGCACATTTTTTTTGCCCATTTCGCTCCGACTTTATATTCCGAGTGACGTCACCACGCCGGGGACATTCACTCCGGGGCCTGGAAGGGGTCGTAAATCGTAGGGGTACAGGCTCGCGTCAAACACACCCGCTACAGGGGACGAAAATACCCCCGGCGGGTCTCAAAAACATGGTATTGCTCTGCTAGGGAAATCCTGCGCTCCAACAAGGGGATTTGAGTCTAAATTTGTATCAACGCGAACGTAGTTTTGCAGGATTTTAATGGACTTGGTAAAATTGAAATGTGTGGAAAAATGTGGCATCACTTGGCCAGGCTAAAGGCATAACTGAATATCATAACATCAGTACAAAATTGTGTTATAATAATTTTAGGATAATTTATTAGGTGAGCGCTGTTTTTGTGTGTATCACATCTCAAGAGCCCAGAGCAAGCTTGGTCGTCGCTGTAGAAAGCGCCAGTTCTCAAGCAAGACCCAGTTGTTGTGAGGCTGGATGGACCTTAAGTGACCGGACATTCGTAAAGGTTGTATAATTTGTTCACCCAGCGAAGAGCATATTTGAAATATATAAATGGAATTTTTTTATTTGCTCTGCCGGGATTCGAATCCACAACCTTCGATTTACGAGTCAGAAGTGTTAACCACAAGACTATGGACTGGTAAGTAGTTAGAAAAGAAACTATATTTCTACGTGGTACATTTAGAATGACCGTCAACGGCAAACTATCATATCGTTTGTAAAGGAATTCACTTTGTGGTCATTCCTCTTAAACGATATAAAGTAAGCCAATTCGATTTTAGCTTACGGCGAGTATATTCAGTTCAACGACCAGTTTCGTTAACAATCCGTTTGGCAAAATGATTATTAATTGACTAATTACTTAATGATGGCTAGTAATTATTCAGCCACCTGAGGATGCAAGCGTATTGTTTGTGAAACTGCATATACTCGCCGTTTTCACAATCATTTGATTTTCAAAATTGTTTTAAAAAAATTTCCTTTACCGGAACTCGGTCACCTAAGGTTGATCCAGCTCTACACAAATACGTCTTGCTAGAGAGTTGTCCCTTTTTATTAACTTTAATTTATACTTTCTTGCTAGCCGAAATCCAAAAAAGAAAATCTTGTTTTTGTTTGGAAAATCTGCAGGACCTGAAATAAATTTGGTGAGATAAAATATCAAGTAAAGCAATAACAAACATCTTCAAAAGAGTGAAAATTATTTGTTGAAGGTGGGTCATGGGAGAGTTAGAATATGTGTAAGGATAGTGGTAAGCTTTACGACTGCAAAATTCAAAGCTCTGATTTTACTCCCTTCAAAGTGATAGCAACTCAGTCTAGTACAATTTTAAAAGTTTACCTTTACCTCGATGCACAGATTTTCTAACACACACACACACACGTTCAAGATAAACGCAAAGTTGTCATGCTTTCAACGATTTGAAAAGTTTTCCGTTTCACTAAAACTGTCAACAAAACTTTTGTATGAAGCCCTCAATGCACTTGTTTACGCAAAGTGTATTGGGAATGTAAACTTATTGATGGTCGAAATATAAAAATAATGTTACATCAACAGTGCAGTTGCAAGATCTTACTTTCCGGTAGTGTCCCTTATTATCGATACCTTAAAGGTTAAATTGAATATAAAACAAAGTAAGCAAACGTAGATTTCTCAGATAAATTTACATTTCTCCTATTTTTTATGGGAAAAAACACTTCAAATCTTGTAGTTAAGATGTTTGTCATGAGCACATCTTTATAATTAGTTCACTTCCTATGAGAAGTTACACCCAATAAAATGTTGTATCCACGATTTCTCAAATCAGTGAATCAGCACTCATTCAGCTTTACCTTTAAGGTTGCAATATGACTTTATTTTACTAATGCTTGTGCTTCTTCAGAAAAAGTTGGCGTTCACAATAGCAATTTGAACTTAAATACTGCTGCGCAGAATAAGGATAAGTGCTTTTTTAGCTACACTCCTGTCTAAGGTTTTTCAAACAATGTTTTCTCCTTTGACGTGAAGCACTTTGTCCCTCAATTTTTCCCTACATGATGAGATCTTACATATTTCCTATCATGCCTTTAATCTATATTTAATTTCAATTGCAAAGATATATATGTAACATTTAAGATTCGTATTAAATGCATGCCCACAAGCAGACATATGAAAGTTTGCGTTTACACATTCCGCATGTGACCTGACAACATAAAAACCCAGATCTCAAAGAATAACGATGAAATGAACATAACCCCTACAACTGACCGGTGCGTAGTCCAGGTGGTAACACTTTGGACTCGTAACTGGAAGGTCGTGGGTTCGAATCCCGGCGGAGCACAAAAAATATACCATTTATATTTTCAAATTTGCTCTTCGCTGGGTTGAAAAATTCATAAACGTTTACCAAAGACCGGTCATCAAAAGGTACATCCAGCTTTACAACAACTGGGTCTTGCTTGAGAATTGGCGCTTTCTACAGCGACGACCAAGCTCGCAGAGGGCTCTTGAGGTGTGATACACACAAAAACAGCGCTCTCCAAATAAATCAGCCTAATTTAATTTTTTTTAACTCTTGCCAACCTTACCTGAAACATCGGGG
This sequence comes from Agapetus fuscipes, assembly GCA_951799405.1. Lineage (NCBI taxonomy): Eukaryota > Metazoa > Arthropoda > Insecta > Trichoptera > Glossosomatidae > Agapetus > Agapetus fuscipes. The sequence continues at coordinate 15,596,707 of OX637341.1, forward strand.
ACATTGACAATGAGTAAAATGCGGACTAGAACACGGAGACAGGATTGCTCTTTGAGAACAAAAATTAAACTATCTAGATCGTAGAAGTAAATATAACACTCTGGCATAATCTTTTACATTCACTAAAGATACTCGAATGTTAAATCCATATTTGGAATCAAATGCATGGAAATAAACTTTTAAGTGGAGTTTAAAGTTGCTCCAATATGCACTCACTTCTTACTTTCAAAAGATGTTAACTTTTAATGGAATGAAAGCAGAAGAAATCACGATTGAAAACAACATAAAATTATTTCCGTATAAAATTAAAAATGCATTATACTAACCGAATACCGAGACCGGTCCGTAGTTCAGTGGTTACACTTTGGACTCTGAATGGGAAGGTTGCGGGTTCGATTTTAAGAAGAAGGTTCACAAGAAATGAGAACCAACCCTCCCGGGAGCTGGGAAACCCCACTTCAACTGAAAGTGGTTGATGTGAGGCCGGCCTTCTTACCTGTAAAAATAAATAGGTCCCGAAGCGCCACATGTGACCCTTTTGGGGAAAACGCAGGCAAGAAGTTACCTTATACGTGTAGCTTAGTTGCATTGCGAATACAAAATTAAGTCACATCGCATCCGATGTCATTAAAAGACGTTTCAGTTATACACCAAAGTTGTACAAACTGATTGTCCAGTTTGAACTTCGTTTTCTGATCATTTTGGATACGACTTCGACAAAACGTGGATAAATTTGTGTTTATGCTCACCACGGTTCGTCAAATTTGTTATTACCTCGTAAAAAATTTAGCCTTGAATTCGGGAAAGTCAGGTGAGTATAAATATTTATTAATCTGATATTTGGGGCTTTATTTTGTGTATATAAAAATTAAATAACACGTGTCTGATTGCGAGCATGCATTACATGGTATGAATTTGCAATATTACTGCCACTATTGTAATAGATAAAAGATCATTATTTCAATTGCCTCAAGACCATAATTCTATTTAAAAATCATTAACAATTTTGTTCGATGTTTTTCATCGTATTATATTTTTGAAAACCTGTTTGAATCTTTCTTGAGTACATGTCAAAAAGATTTATAGTCTAATTTTACAGCCGTAGAGGAGTATGATGATTTTTTTTCTCTCCTTGACAAAATCCCTGCAATCGGTCTTGTTTTTTTTTCTTTCGCCGCTCAACGCAGAAATTTGCAAATCTAATTTTCGCTTGTTCTTTGTGAATCACAGTGGAGTTTTATTAATCATGAGCTCTCCCTACTCCGCAGAGAGAAAAATGTAAACAAATTTCAAGGAATTCGAGATACTTGAGGTTACAGTGGTGACCCTAAAAGTGCTAAAATGAAAAACAGTTTTTGTAATGTTAAATAATATTAGGATGATGAATTAGTTACCGCTTCGTTAGTGACCGCTGTTTTTGTACAAATCACACACCAAGAGCCCTCTGCTCGTTTGTTTGTTGCTAAGGAAAGCGCTAATTTCTCAAGACAGAAACCAGACTATACGATTCACTGGGAATCAAACTCATGACCTTTCGATCACGTGTTCGTAGCGTTAATTACTAGACCACAGACCAGTAAGTGATAATAATTATTAGAAGAATTCAGCACACGCTATAGTGAACATTTGATCATTCTTGAGCACTTTGAGTATAAGGCGAGAAAAAAGTCACGACCTTCTTCATTAGATTAGTTAAATCTAAAATTAGAATCAACTCACTTATTCAAATGGTAAAATTGAGTTTAAACTGTTTTAAAAATTAAACGTTTTTATGAATTAGAGGGTGAGTGTTTACCGTTAAGCCAGCAAACCAATACTTTTGTTAAAAAATTCGAGTTATTTTGTAGGGCAGACTTTATCTCATTAAGAGCATAATTATTTTCTTCAATTTCTATCCTAAGAGTGGTGTTTAGCAATGTTCATTATTTTTTTCCATTGATGATGATGATGATGAGTTGATGATTTATTTATAGCGCCATTTCGTGATGTAGTCACTCCAAGGGCGCTGGTGCTAACGATGCCAGAAATTTGCTTGTCTTCAGTGCATTCCGGAACTTTCCATGGTCCTCTAGCTCTCTCACATGATGTGGCAGGTGGTTCCAGGCCAGAGGGCCAGCAACAAATATTGTGTTAACTCTTCTTATAGGTTCTTCAATCCTTGATTTGGCTCCAGTCTCAGCCGAGCGCAGTGTAAGGCTTTTTTTGCCGAGGGTGACTGGTTTGATTAAATCAGCGAGATATTTGGGTGTTTTTCCAAATAAAGCTTTGTGGACCATCGTGCACACTTTGAACTCGATGCGCTCCGGTATACGGAGCCAGTGAAGCTTCTGGAGAAGAGGAGTAATGTGTGTGAATTTCGACTGACCAGAAATCATGCGAGCGCACGCATTTACAACCAATTGTAGCCTATTCAATTGACATTCCTTCCTATCATAAAGAATTATTTTGAAAACTTTAAGGGTTTGTTTGTATTTAACAAATATTGTAATAAACAACGTGAATATTTTTTACATTTTCAATAAATTTGAGCTTCTCCTAATGCAACAACACAAAAGCATGCGAAACCATTACTTTGATATCTATAATCTAAGTTCCAAAGATATATTACATTAAAGATTTATATTAAATGCATTCCCACCAACAGACACGCATGTGTTTGCGCTTAAACATGCTGCATGTAAACCTACAATATAAAACCCAATCTCAAATAAACACAAGCCGTACAACTCTTGCCGAACTTCCCTGAAACAGGGGTGACATTGCAAAAGTAAACATTTTTTTCATAGTATGGGTGGTCAGCCTCATACAATAACAGTTTTTTGCATTAACATATTACATGAAATTACCAGCGGAGTTGTCAGAAGTTCAAAAAGACAATAAATAATAATCTACGCTAGATAAACTCGGTACTTTTTCTTTATTTGCAAAAACATAAGCTTTAGACCTTTTTTATATGACACATGCACACTCATACACATTTATTTAATTTACACACACAATTACACATTCATAAAATCCAGCGATGCCTGGAGATTTTAGTTTTAGTTGTCCAACTCAAGGAGGTCGTAAAACCGAACTTTAATACGTCCACTACGCCAAGTACAAAATATTACGTTTAAACCTAACCATAGCGTTTTACTAGAAATCAACAGAAAATAAAACGTTGACAGAGAGCGTTTTCGAAGTTTATTTACATGTATTTTGTAAACGCTTTGTTTGAGCTTACAAGAACGTTTACATTTTTTTATACTTAGGTTACTGAGGTCTACGGATAATGAAGATGGATACACATAGTGGAGACAAAGACACAGTTCCAGCTACACACGTATTACGTTAATGGTCCCAAAGGCACTCAGAAACTAAGGTCCATCTTTTACACGCGATCGTTATTATCCTTGAAGGGAATTATACGATACAAGAACGTTTCAAATAGGGTCTACGCCATGTCGTAGACCCCCAAGAGAAAATGGTTTTAAAAAAAAATTAGGCTGACCGATTTGGTGAGCGCTGTTTTCGTGTGTATCACACCTCAAGAGGTCTTTGTGAGCTTGGTCGTCGCTGTAGAAGGATGGACCTTTAGTGACCGGTCTTTGGTACAGGTATATGAATTTTTTCACCAAGTAAAGAGCACGTTTGAAAATGTAAATGGTATATTTTTTGTGCTCCGCCGGGATTCGAACCCACAACCTTCCATTAACGAGTCCGAAGTGCTACCACTGGACTACGGACTGGTCATCAACGTTGTGTAACGTCATAATCATCAATATACTTCTGCTGACACTCATATCTGTAGTGGATGGTTGATTGACTTCGTTCATCGTTGGACTTGCACTAATTTTGGGTACTTATATTTATTACAGACACAATGGAATGAAACAGACTGCCACCTTAAGTGGTAAAGACATAAAACTGTTGGTGATTGCTTTCAGGAGCACTGAAAACGAGTCTTTGTTTAAAATTTTGTACGTAATTGTAGAGGGTCTTAAGGTTTGATACACAAAAAAACGGCGCTCTATAATTATTTATACTATAATAAATCGTATAGATCCTTTGCGCAAAAATTACGCTCGGTCCTACGTGGCTTATACGAGTAAAACGTGGACACTCATTCAAAGCTATATTTTTTCAAATCGCAGAGGACTTGAACGTGAAATTAAAAGCACCAGCACAATTAAACAATTTTTAATGTCTAGACCTTCAAAAAATTTATAATCTGTATATAATCTAAGTTGCCAGGATATAAAGAAAAGTAAAACTTACATCATCCATGACTCAAGTAGAGACTGTCATAGTAGACAATATAAATAACAATATATGTTACACACAAACCTGAATTATTCATTAATTTTTGCTCGAAAACAGAGGGGATATTGGCATAAGTTCATCACTTATTACATAAAGCTCAGTTGGTAAAGTGCTTGCTTGGGTTGGAATCCCACCAAAGGTGTCAGAAATAATTTCTCATTTTGGTTTCAAGCTCAAAATAAAATACCGGCAAGACTCACTCAGCCTTCACAAGAAAAACCCCCATTTTCACTGCAGTCTAATCTTATCTAATCTAAGTTGTAAGGATATTTACCATTTAAGATTTATATTAAATGCATTCCCACAAGCAGACATGTATAACATGCAGTGGTTGACGTAAAACCGGCTCCCTAACCTGTAAAAATAAATAGATTCCACCCGTCACATTTTAAAAATGTAATTTGTCATGTATGTTCCTTGACTTATAGGTTGTTATGTGGCTGACCACCCATACTGTAAAAAATTGGTTCACTTTGCCAATGTCACCCCTGTTTCAGGGAAGGACGGCAAGAGTTGCAAGGCTTATGTTCATTTGAGATTGGGTTTTTATATTGTAGGTCCACATGCGGCATGTGTTAGCGCGAAATTATACATGTCTGCTTGTGGGAATGCATTTAATATAAATCTTAAATGATATATATCTTTGCAGCTTAGATTAGATTAGATTAGATTAGACATGCGACCCCTTTGGTTAAAACACGACATGAAGTTGTATTATATGTGAAGCATAGAAGCATTATTTTTTTTAACAAAAAAAATAATGCAAAATACTTACTAATGAAGAAATGACGGTGAGAGGAATACAGGGTTAAAAAGTGTATCTATTTCCTGAAAATGTAAAATTTACATAAAAGCTCCATAACAATTTTGGCATACCAAATAGTGGATAAAACAAACAATTCTCTGAGTAACAACCTTTACGTTCGCAATCCACCGTAGCGTTCACCATACCATATACGGAAACATAAAAAACGTCTCTAGTGAGTGTTTTAACATTCGTACAACTTTTCAAAAACGATATTTTTGAGTTCAAACGTAATGTACTCGGGGTACAGGTAGCTTAGATTACCCGAAAAACAAAAAGAAAAACAAACTTTTTATCACGAATTTGTATCATTATGTGAAAGTTTGTTAATGAAGCGTTTTTAGATGTAACTTTGTTCTCTCTCTCTATCCCGTTCTCCCATGGGTACTATAAATAAAGTTGGAACGAGACAAACACAACGGCAGTGTTACTCTTAAAAAAAAACTAAAAAAGGCTGTTCAAGCAATTGAATGTAGTAAAGGTAAGCATTAAAACATTTGCTTATTTTTTTACATTTAAGTAGGCTAGCCTTACACCAACTACTTCAATTGAAAAGTTGGTTTCCCTGCACCCGTGGAAGAAGGGGTATGTGCTTATTTCTCGTGATTTTTTTAATACTTAAACGGGAAATAATTTCGAAAACTCTTGGTAAGGGCAAAACTCTACCCTCTGGTTTTGAACGCAAGCAAACATGTATTTTGCGAACGGATTACACAAACTTGTCTGACGTCATAGAAAAGATCGACACGAATAGATGTAGGTGGAAACAACCACGACAAAACGTTGATTCATTTTTCATGAAACATTCTCTCCGACACTACGCTTCATAAAATCTTTATTTTATTTCAAATGCATTCCTTGACTTATAGGTTGGTATGAGGCTGACCACCCATACTGTAAAAAGTGGTTCACTTTGCTAATGTCACCCCTATTGCAGGGAAGATTGGCAAAATTTGCAGGGTGTTTGTTCATTTGAGGTTTGGTTTTAATTTGTAAGTACACATTCGGCATTTGTAAGCGCGAACTTACACGTGTCTGTTTGTGGGTATGCATTTGATAAGAGTTTTGAATGTTAATATATCTTTGCAACTAAGATTATGGATTATAAATTCTCCTCAACACTACGCTTCATAAAACCGTTGTTTTCTTTTAAGTTCATGTGAAATATGTATCGAGTTTTATTCTTATTCATAATCATTATACGAACCAAAGCCTCGAAAAAAGTGTTATTTTTAGGCTCGGTATTTTGAAGTATCGTAAAGTTAACTAAAATCCAATTTTAGTTAAATTTAAGTTAAAACTAACCCAATTTCGCCAGTAAATGTTTAGTTACTTTAACTTACGATTTTCAAGATGGCGTCGTCTTCATTGACAGCTGTTGTTCTTTTGTAATGTAAGGATACATCAAAATTGTTGCAAACTAAACATTTTTTGTGTCGTTTTCCAGCTTAATGAAGGTTAGGCATTTGATTTTTATAAACAGTTGTTTGTGTCAAAGCTTTTAAAAACATTGTAATTATTTCCAAGATTTGGGGGGCAGGGCTTGTCACTTTGGTAATTCTCGGTTTTAGTTAACTCTAACTTGAGTATTTTGAATAATAGTTCAAGTAACAGTTAAATAAAATATTACTAAACTTTGAAACTACTTAAACCGGGCCTTAATGAATGATGAGTACATTTTTTTTGTACAAAATATTTTTTTAAGAACCTGTCATCTAATTATATCAGAAGCGATTGTAAATTAACCAAGATTTTTTTCTTGAACAAAACATGACGCGTACAAAAGATTCAGTACTCCAATGTAAAAAAACCCTGTTTAAAAAACATTAAATTCAAACTCAATTATTTTTTTCACCAATAATGTACTATACTAAAACAAAGCCTCTTAAGAGTGTTTTAATTTCTCTTCACATTTAAGTGTACGTTTATTTTTAGTTTAAGCGTAATTTTATGTGCTTGGAGTAGAGGGTTGGATCTTGAAGGCTTACGGCAAGAAAATGATAAATGAAGGCGCCCCAATAATGCCATACATTCTGTATCGTTTGGATTACTTTTTATTTACGAGATATTCGCAGGGTTATTAATATTTATTGACTGTCAGAACAAGGGCGCGCCTTGAGAGTTAAGATCTTTCTTCAACAATTCGCAGACTTGTAGCGTCTTTACAAGAACACAGTGGACAAGTTGCATCGGATAGTGTTTTTAGTAAAATTTCAAGTAAAAAGTCAAAAACATACACTTTTGGGGATATAGAGTTGTGACGGTCGATAAAGTCGGAATCACTCCCCGATATTCTGTAAGGAATATGTTATGTGAATTAGATTTAGAAATAAAACACTTATGATATTGAAAACACTTGGATTTTAATTAAATAAAGTTACACAGTAGAATATTCGATTTTTAAATGATTCATACAATTATTTAAGTAGAGAAGAATGAATTTCAAAATAATTGTTACGATGCAAAAATCTAGACCAGAAACAATGGCGAATGAACGACAGTCGGAGAGGCGTGTTTTTAGCAAGGTAGTCAGGCATGAAAGAGATCGTCATCAAGTTTACGTGGGAGGACATCCAATATGGCGTCCTTGGGCTACGTCACCAGTCAGGGCGTCATCTAGTGGCTGTGAACAAAACTGGTAAATGGCAAAATAATTTAAATTTTCCCGTCACGCACTCAAATGATATAAGACGAACAATAAGACAATCGTCGTGCAAAAAGGGTACCTCCTGAAGATGTTGGTTTTTAATAATAATGGCAACATGTCGGTGTTATGGCCGTGGAGATCAAGTCGCTGTTCTTGACTAGCATATTTGGAACAGAATAACGTTGGTTCAAATCACGCGTAGCCCATTTGACCATAGCTTTGACCCTGGTTTAATAGATACCATTGCATGCACACAAACTTCTGCTGTCGTATGAAGACAACTGGCCAGGCAAAATAGGTTGGCAAATTGCCTTCCTCTTCACAAATCTGTCTTTAAAAAATACCTTCTTTGCCTCAAAAAATACCATAAAATTAGATTTCAACCTGCTTGATAAAAACAGTGAATATAGTACACTGAGTACTGTTTTGAATTTTAGAACTCCGGGTAGAAAAACGACAAACTATATGGGACTACGGTCCCTATCAACTAATCACAACAGGTTTGTTTGTTATTTTCCTAGCAACCCGGTCGCGCAACATCACAATTCATGTACGGACCTTTTTTTTAAGAAATCCTGTGCGGGAGACTCCCTAGATTCTAAAGACTCTAGGGGTTTATGACACTTGTTGTAGTGCCGCAGAGGTGTACGAGCTTAATCGTCGCTACAAAGCGCCAATACTCAAGCAAGACCCAGTTGCTGTAAGGCTGGATGGACCTTTGGTGACCGGTCATTGGTAAAGGTTTATGAATTTTTCAACCCAGCAACTAGAGCACATTCGAAATATAAATGGTTTATTTTTGTGCTCCGCCGGGATCCAAATCCACAACCTTCCATTTACGAGTCCGAAGTGTTGCCACTACGGACTACGGACTGGTCCAAGATGCCTACGACACGCGGTGTACCTGAGCGGTTACCCATCCAAGCACTGACCACGCCCAATGTTGCTTAACTTCGGTGATCTATGGGAACCGGTGCTTTCAACATGGCTAACGTCGTTGACAAAGTCTTATATTGTTAACTCTACGACAAAAATTGAACCACTATCCTGCTGACTTGATCAGTGGAAACAGCCTTCTACGCCAACCTTTCGGAGGCTTACTTTAAATCTTTCATATTACACGGGTCTTAGCATATAATATGAACATTTCCACGGGCGAGGATATTATTCGAATTTATTGCGCTTGTTCTGTCAATATTGTATTTTGGGGAATCCCCCAATTAATGGCATTGTACAAAAACCACCCGTTTCTTGCGCCTAAATATAGGCAATTTATTTGTTTTCATATTAAATTAATCAAATGTATCTATAATCTAAGTTGCAAGAATATATTCGCGATTCTTCTTTGTAGAAGACACATGCCTCCTGAAGACGTCGAATATGACTCTGACGAAGCGTAAAGAAAATCGTTCTTCTCTTTCTACGATCAGTAACAACCTTTTTTTTTAAACCTTGCCGGTATTTTATTATGGGGTTTGAAATAAACACCGAAACGGGAAATCATTTCTGACACCCTCGGTGGGATTCGAACCCGAGCTCACGGCATTGAATGCAAGCACTCTACCGACTGAGCTATTGACCAGACAGCGGTAAGCGAATAAGCAAAAGACAACTCAGAACACAGGTGATGAAGCTTCTGAAAGTTATCACTGAAAACATTCTTTAGATTGTTATTTTAAATCATTTTAAAATATACGCCGGTGAAAGTTGTCTTAAATTCAGTACGTAGCGCTTTAGTGTTTTTTCGATCTGTCTACATAACATTATGTTGAAGTTACGGCTGACTGTCCTGTCTTTATCCTGGCCAATCAACGTCACATCCCCCTCCTCTCCATTTTTAATATGCCAACTCCACTAGAAGCCTTGAAAAACAGTTAAAATACCATGATTATGATTTTATTTGGGTTCTTTTAATCAAGCTGCAATTTATTTATTTCACACAATGTCGGTTAACAATGTTCTGATCACTTTTTCTAGCTCTTAGCTTATCGACTTCACGGCTCAATGTTTCAATTGAATCTACCCTCTTTATAATTGGGGCTCGTTTATAGAGGTACAAAAGGGACGATTGTTGCTTATTCTATAGTTGATTGTACCAGACAAATCTATACTGTTTGATACTATTTCAGGTACTCATACAAGCAAACTACGTGCCAGGGCACATGCACACTCACAAACTCACAGTAGACTATGCTAGAAGTGGGCACATACATACAAGCAAGCCCCGCAAACTCATACATTGGTAACACTTTATATTACGAGTATAAATTGTCCTTTCATTTTATTTTAAAGCAAATAGAAAATCATCTCTCCCGGAAATTTTCCTAAATTTCATGAGTGAAATTTTCATTTCTACTCTGCTACTCAAATATTCTGAATAACAACATAAAGGAAAATTTTGTCGCCGTGTTGATTCAGAAAGATGGCGCTGCTCCCAGTCTATGTGCAATCTAGCTGACAACTTCTGTTCCAACATTTTCTCATGCAAGCTTGTCCTTTGTCTTCCACATAATGTTTGTATGAATATAAAATTGGCTCTACGATATCGCACTCCGACTTTTACATCGAGTGTACACTACCACGTAAATATTCAGCAGAAAAATGTATAGAATTTACAACAGAGAATCTAGTGGGTGTTTAATTTTACATACAATTTTCCTGTTTAGGGGATGGGAAAGTGTTGCTTTTTATACTGGAGGTATTTTCCCTGGAGGAGAAAATTGCTACGAGAAAGGTTCGCGTCTCGGATAATACTTTAATTTGTCATTTTCTTGGCTAGATTTATCCTCACCGTGTAGCATATCTGTCTCAGACTTTTCATATGTTTCTTACACTTTCATATTCAAACCATGTTTTCAGTTTCATACATACATACCAGGGATGGAAGTCTGATCCCCACGGTAATTCTTACCTACCGAATATCGGTAATGTTTGAATGAAGACTAATCAGCTGCTCACTTGCGGCCATCTTGGATTGACAGGTTTTCATACAAATATTATCGATGTATAGAAGGTAATAATTAACGTGGCTTAGAAACTTCCAGCACTGGTATGTATGTGCTGGTATGTATGTGCTCAGCAAGCAAATAATACAGAATATATTCATTTATTTGTTTATTTGTTTACACATTTTACGACGATGGATCTGAGAATAACGGGTCACAATGGCATATTGTTACCTTCTTTGATGTATGGAAGGGAAGCATGGACAGTGAATGATATTTAAATGAGTAAAGCATAGTGTTTGAAGTATGTACGGTGGAAATGAAACATTTGAGAAGCATGACAGGAAAAACTATGAAAGATGGAGTAAGGAATAAATGGGTAAAGGAAAAAATTAAGCTGAAAGACGATGTGAAAGTTAAGGTAAACAATAATGTAATGAGATAGTTTGGGCATGTGGAAAGAATGAATGACGATAGACTGACAAAGTATATATATACAGAGGAAGTGTTAAAGAAAAAAGAGGTTAGGGACGACCAAGAAAAGTATGGAGTGATCAGATTGAGGAGATTATGAAAGAATGGGATATACGAAGTAAAATAAAAGAAAAAAATGTATGAAAAAGGTTTTGGATATAAATGAATTGAAAAAGGTATGTAAGAATAGATAGAAATAGAGGCAGCTCTGCAGAGGAGCTGACCACCCCTAGTGGAATGGCGACAGAGTTTCAGTTACAGTTACATCAACTAAAAAATAAATTGTGAATTTGTATATATTTTTCTCACAAATTTCTGCCATACTTTTGAACCTTTATTCAGCTTCAATGTAAAAAATTTCATCCATTTCCTTCTTCACGTTATACCTACTTACTTACAAATCTCTAAGGGGAGTCTCTTAATTGTTATTGTGAGGGATTAGCCCAGCTTATAAGATGTCACAGGGGATGAGAAGAGAAATCTAGACGCGGATATGGCATGGTGGATAACGGTAACAATATCAAAAGAAATATTAAAACGATACTTTATCCTTTCGTAACTTACACAAAAGAATCCAAAATTTTATTGTCAATTGAATTTTTGGGCATTGAAATAAAATTTATATTCCTTGACTGAAAAGTTAGTATGAGGCTGAACATCTGTACAGTAAAAAAAATATTTCACTTTGCCTATGTAGCCCTATGTCGGGGAAGATCGGCAATAATCGCAGGGTATATGTTCATTTGAGGATTGGATTTTAGTTTGTAAGTAATGCGTGTCTGTACTGTTACTGTATCCTGCCGCCGTTCCACTAGGGGTGGCCGGTACCTCCGCAGATGCGCCTCCACTTTTTTCTGTCCTTACAAACCACTTTCATTTCCTCAATATTCATCACCTTTTTCATACATACTCTTCTCTTATTTTCACTCTGCAGGTTCCATTCTTTCGCAATCTCACCTATTTGGTCTAACCATTCTTTCCTCGGCCTTCCCCTTCCGCGCTTTCCTCTGACATTTCCTTTGTACACTTTCTTCGTTAGTCGTTCATCATCCATTCTTTCGAGATGTCCGAACCATCTCATCGTACTTTTTTGTACTTTCATTCTCATATTCTCTTTTATACCACACTCGTTCATCACCCAATCATTACGTACTCTATCATTCAGTGTTTTTCCAGCCATTGCTCTCAGGTAAGCCATTTCAACCGTACATACTTTACTCAGCTCACATTCATTAACTGTCCACGCCTCACTTCCATACATCAATGTCGGAACCAATATACCATTGTGGACCGCCAATCTCATATTCTTCGTAAGTTTCCTATTTCTTGCAATTCTTCCAATCGTTCCCATTACACTTCTTCCTCTACTAGCACGCTTTTCCAATTCTTTCGTCAATTTCCCATTCGACTCAAACTTGCTTCCCAGATAATCAAATTCTTTCACGACCTCCACTCTTGTTTCATTCAGTCTTATCTCAATTTCCTCGCATTCCTCAGTCCTGTCAAACACTAATACTTTCGTCTTACTGGCATTCACTTTTAAACCGTTCTTACTAAAAGCATCATTCATTTTGGTGAGTATCATCTGGAGCTCCTCCGCTGTATCAGCCAACACTACGGCATCGTCAGCATAGAGAAGAACTCCAACATTCGTCTCACCCACTTTCACACCATAATGAGAAATTTCTGCTTCTTTCATACAATTGTCCATGATTATGTTAAATAACCACGGACTCATTACACACCCCTGTCGTACTCCCTTGTAAACATCAAACCATTCGCTACATTTACCATCCACTCTTACACACGCCAAACTATTTTCATAGATGGCGCGTATTCCATTCAGAAGCTTGCCGTTCACACCGTACTTTAGGAGTACTTTCCACATCATACCTCTGTCCACCGAGTCAAAAGCCTTCTCGAGATCCACAAAAGCCGTGTAGACCTTCCGACCCACAGCCAGATGTTTTTCAACAATCTGTCTGAGAGTGAAGATCTGGTCTACACACCCTCTTCCTGGCATAAAGCCAGTCTGGATATCAGAAACCCCATGACCGGTAGACAGTCTCACTTTTTTTATGAGAACCTTACACAATACTTTACCAGCTATACTGAGAAGACTGATGGGCCTGAAATTTTGGCAGTCCTTTTTGTCACCTTTTCCTTTGTAGATAGGAACAATGACCGCCTTTTTCCAGTCCATCGGCACTTTACTCACTTTCACACACATCTTGCACAGTTCAAACATCCATTCAACCATGCACTCCCCAGCACATTTGATCATCTCAGCATTCACACCATCATTCCCAGCAGCTTTTCCATTCTTCAGTTCTTTTATACTTATTATCACATCCTCTTTCACAATTTCTTCATCGCTGTCATTATATTCAACATCATAATAGTCTCTTTCGCCCTGGCCATATAAAATTTTAAAATATTCATTCCATCTCTTCCTTACATCACTTTCGTCCCACAGCAAGATTCCCTCAGCGTTTTTAATGCCTGGGGTGGTTGATCCGCGACTTTTGTTTTTATCACGTACCCAGCTCCAGAATGATTTTTTATTGGTGAGGAAATTCTGCTGCGCTCTCTCATTTTCCTTACTTTCTATTTTCATCTTACTCTCAAAGACGACGGTTTTGGCTTTTCGTTTTGCTTGCTTATATATCTCTTCTAGAGCTTGATTTTTCCTATCATTCAGCCATCTATTAAAAGCATTCTTCTTCTGTTCAATAGCTTCTCTCACTTCGTCATTCCACCATGCATCACCTCTTCTTTTACAGACCTTCGCTTCACCACAAACAGATTTCGCACATTCAATCATATTTTCTTTCATTTTTGACCACATTTTTTCAACACATCCTTCTTCTTTTGTTTTTTTTAACTCATCGTGGTTAAGTCTTTCATTCATCTCACATTTGTACTTTTCTTTTATACTTACATCATTCATTTTTTCAACTTTTATTCGCTTCATACTCACCAATTCCTTTTGTGCTCTTCTTTTTACATCTCCTATCATTATTCTCGAGCACAGCAAATAGTGGTCTGTGTTCAGCACAGCTCCACGGTATACTCGAGAGTCTCTTACATCCCCTCTCATTCTTTCATCCACACAGATGTAGTCAATAATTGTACGGTTGCCCGCTCTGTTCTGCCACGTATACAAATGTATACTTTTGTGGTTGAACCAGGTATTCGACGTAAAGAGTCTATGCTCCATACATAGGCTTATTAGCGCTCTACCGTTATCATTGGCTACACCTTTACCACTCGGTCCTACCACATTTTCGCTATCATCTTGTCTCATACCTACCCATCCATTAAAATCTCCTAGTAGAATCGTTCTTTCATTCTCTTCTTTCTGTCTCATAACAATGTTAACTTTCTCCCAGAATTCTTCTTTCACTACCCTGCATTCCGAGTCCACTGGGGCGTAGCACGCAATCAGTAGAACTTTCATCCGTCCAAATCTCATTCTCACTAACAATATTCTCGGGGAGACTCTTTCATACTGAGTAATACAACCTTTCGCTTTTTCATCAATTATAACACCTACACCCTGTCTCTTGTATCCATCTTTCACCCCACACCATACAAAAAATTCACCATTTACCATTTCCTTTTCTCCATCTCCTATCATTTTCGTCTCAGTCACACAAAGAACTTTTATTCCTCTCTCTTTCATAATATTTGAGATTTCCCTCTCTTTACAGTCATTCCAGTCCCTCACGTTCCACGTTGCAAACTTCCATTCCTCTTTCTTCGCATACTTTCTTCTCACACATTCTTTTCGCCGCTCGCACACTTCTTCAGCCTTCCTGACAGAATCAGCTTTGACGCCTCTACAGAGGCCATTTGACACTCCCACGGCTTCCGGGCGGCGGAGGTTGTCAGTCTCTGCGCGCCCCCTCTCGTGCTGTGCAGCGCCGTCCTCGCAGTTGTCAGCTGGTGGCCTGCAGTACAGGCGACGTCCCGCCCGCCTGCCACGCTTGCGCCTCTATCTGTGGATATGCATTTAATGTGAATTTTAAATGTTAATATATCTTTGTCATTTAAATTAAAGATTATAGACTTCTAGCGAGGCATGACGCTAGCCACTATAACTATAAACAAGGTTCACTTGACTTTTGACAACGTTTTAGAAAAGGTTGGCAAGAGGTGCAAAGTGTATATTTATTTGTGATTATGGCTTTAACTTTTTAAGAACACATATTACAGCATGTGCAAGCGCAAACTTTTACGTATCTGCTTAAAGGCAAACAAACAATTTTAAAATTATATTTGAAATAAACACCGAAACGGGAAATCATTTCTGACACTCTCGGTGGGATCCTTACTCTACCAACTGAGCTATCGACCGGACTCTAACCAGAGCTTCTAATCTAATATAATCTAATCTAAGTTGCAAAGATACGTTACATTAGAGATTCACATTACATGCATTCTCACAACCAGACACGTACAAGTTCGCGCTTACACATGCCTCATGTGAACCTACAATATAAAAACCAAATCTCAAATGGACATACACCCTGCAACTCTTGCCGTCCTTCCCTGAGACAGGGGTGACATTGGCAAAGTGAACCATTTGTACAGCATGGGTGGTCAGCCGCATGAATGAATTAAATAGAGGAAATAACATCCAGATGAGGAGTCGAACTCACAAAATAAGAATAGTAATCAAGTACCTTATGGGTTCGTTTGCTGCGTACATTAATCCACTCATGAAAATTTAAGTATTCACTGATTACAAGATCAAAAACGTTTCATTTCGCAGCTCATTACTATAAAGTGGCTTTCGGGGATGAGTTAACCGGTTTTTACACCCATCTCCCCCTCCCCCCATTCGCAATGAAAAGGGTCATTTGGACTTTTAATTATTTTACACGTCACTTTGTAAGAAATGAAAGGGAATTGTAAATAACGTGTTAATTAAAAAAAAATTCAGAGCAGCGCTCGCCAGTACAAATAAGACGCTTGATTTATTCTTTGCGTCCGCTTCGCGGCCCCCAAATGAATTATTTTTCCTAAGCGCTCCCCCCTTTTTTAATTAATTAATAATTATGGAAAGCCGGTTTTCGAGTGCGTATAATTCTCGCTACAAACTTACCATCTATGATTGCCATTTTTGCGCGATATCGTAGCAACGATGCTAAACATCTTGTACAAAAAAATACTCAAAGAATATAAGATTACAAAAAAAACAAGTAATTAACATTCAATAATTTTTAAATTAGAATTGTGTATTATGATTTAGTTTTGATGTCCATTCTTAATTATTATTTTTTGATTTTAAAAATATAATTTGTTGTGTTTGTTTCTTAACTTATAGGTTGGTATGCGGCTGACCACGCATGCTGTAGAAAATGGTTCACTTTGCCAATGTCACTCCTGTTTCAGGGAAGGTCGGCAAAAGTTGCAAAGTGTATGGTCATTTGATAGTGAATTATCCTCCTGATGATAGTGAAAGGACTGAAATCGTTTGTATTTTTTGGCATGCAAATTAGTGACAATTAACTGTGTTTATTTACATTATCATTTTTTTAGTTTTTATTACTTTAAAGATTATTATTTAATGCGTGCCTACAAGCAGACACGTATAAGCTCACACGCATGCTGCGTGTGTACCGACTCACGAAAACTAACCATATATTTATGATCAAAATACGGTTTTATCATCACTCAATTTATTAATAGACACGAACGTTTACGATCTCTCAATGATCATCAGGTACAATAAAATTCCTTACATTTCTCATTCAACTCTCACCGTTTTTCTCTCAAACAGGAGTTTTCGAATTTTACAATATCAATCGTAAACCGCATACTAATCGTACAAGTTTTTTTTTCTTTAAATATATTTGTGGAAACGAATACAATACAGCAACCTATTTTGCCTGGCCAGTTGTCTTCATGCGAAAGCAGAAGCTTGTGTGCATGCGATGGCATCTGTTGAACCAGGGTCGACGTTATGGTCAAGTGGGCTAGACACAAGGTTCTAACCAACGTTATTCGGTTCCAAATACGCTAGTTGAACATGCGTCTCTATCCCCTCGGCCATAACACCGGCTGAACAAATTCATGTAGATATGTATGTTTTATGTTCTTTTTTTTGTTGAAATATTGTAAAAAATAGGCTTCTCTTGCATAAGGTACCGCTTAGGTACACCGCGTGTCATTGGCATTTCATAGACCCGTCCGTAGTCCAGTGGCAACACTTCGGACTCGTAAATCGAAGGTTGTGGATTCGAATCCCGGCGGAGCACAAAAAAATATCACTTACATTCTTAATATGCTCTTTGCTGTGTTGAAAACAATCACAAAAACCTTTACCAAAGACCGGTCACTAAACGATCCATCCAGCCTTACAGCAACTGGTCTTGGTCTTGCTTGAGTATTGGCGCTTTGTAGCGACGACCTAGCTCGTAAACACCTCTGCGGCACTAAAACAAGTGTCATTGACCCCTAGAGTCTCTAGAATCTAGGGAGTCTCCCGCACAGGACTTCTTAAAAAAAAAAAAATGTTTAAATGACAAGCATCAATGATAGTGTGTAGTGCATCACCTCTAAAAGATTTTCCTTATTAGCAAGTAGCAGACGCTAAATTTCCATGGAAGTGTTTACTTTATTCCAGCAATAAAACATTTAACGTCACTTTAATTTATCTCAGACATAATCTTGAAAACTACGCGCTATGAGAACATAAAATAGAGTCCTTCAAAAAGGCAATGAAATTAAAGGATCTGGAAATTTCCCAGTCTTACTTATATATTCATTGGAAACTTTAATTTTGGGTTAAACTGTATTTTTAATGAATACAAATTACTGGATTTTTCTAAAACGCTGTTTTGGAAAACTCGTTCACGAAAACAGAGCACACCAAAACATTGATCCAAATAATATATTACACTTTATAATTATAGTTAATATTAGTGGACTCCAAGCTACGGCCAGCTGACCAAATCCGGTTGGCATCAGTTAATAGCTTATTATTGTTATGAATGTGTTATTGTGTGTCTGTGTGAGTTGCTGTGAGTGTATTTGTGTAGGTCTGTGAAGGTGTTTAAATAATTGTATTTTTATTTGTTGGCTATTTTGTGAGTTTCTATAATCTATAATCTAAGTTGCAAGGATATATTCATTTAAAGCTCTCAGATGTATGCCCATAAACCAACACGTGTAGTTCGCGCTTACGAATGCTGAATGTGTACTTACAAATAAAATCCAAACCTCAAATGAACATAAGCCCCACAACCTGACCTTCCCTGACACAGGGGTGACATTGGCAAAGTGAACCATTTTTTACAGTATGGGTGGTCAGCCTCATACCAACCTATAAGTCAAGGAATATTCTAAATAGAATATTCTGGGGAAATCTCGCATATTCCAGATCTCAATATTTTAAGAACCATCTTTAAGGCCTGCTTTAAAAAAGGCCAAAGCCGCATGTAGCGTTAGACTTGTATCTGAGCCGTCGAGCTAATGAGTATTCAAGCGACCGTGATGTAAAATTAACTATAAATTGAACCGTTTCTTAAATAAAATATTTAAAAAAAGTCTTGTACATATTATAATGGTTTCTCGACAAATATTAAGTTTTTTTTTGCTTCTTTATAATAAAAAAAATAAAGTTAACGAAAAAAGATGTCGGTGAGAATTTATCCCACGAAATTCACTCGAAATATCAGTATGACCTTTGGGTTGAATAGTTTGTAGAGCCCTGGTGTACAACATCGATTGTAACACCAATCATTTTTCCAATTTTGCACCAAATATGCGCAGTACTACACCGAGTACAAAACATTGCAAAAATACTCCAGCATCGCGTAAACTTATAAAAATATGAAATAAACGACAGCGCCTCTAATGATTGTTTTAGTTTAGATTCAGTTTTTTGTTTACACCTTAATTGAGTATTTCTGCAATGTTTTTTATACTATGTGTACAAAAATGATTGCAAATTGAACTCTGTACTGAATTTTCGATTGAATTTTGTTACAAAACGGATGTTTATGTAAAGGAGATATTGCTTTACGATTAATGGTACAAATTTGTGAGCTAAATAAGCCATTAATATTCTGAAGTGATCAACGTTTTTTGAACTTTGTGCCTACATCAAACGAACGCGTCTGATTGAATGTATGACGTAATATACATTTTAATTCAACGTTGATTATATGTTTTTGAAAAGGGCGCTGGCAAAACCAATCATAATCCAAGTTAATTATACATTTATTATACAAATGTATCATAAATGGTTTGTGTTGCAGAAATTACTTATATAATTATATAGCTACCTATATGAGAAATTAAGGTTTACTCTCCATCCGGATAAGAAAAATATGTATCTTCTATAATCTTTAATCTAGACCGGTCCGTAGTCCAGTTGCAACACTTCGGACTCGTAAATGGAAGATTGTACGTTCGAATCCCGGCGGAGCACCAAAAAATACCATTTCTATTTTCAAATAATATGCAAATAAACAAGAGAAGAGCATGCATGAAAAGAGTGATGAAATTAGAAGATGAAGAAAGAAGTATGCAAGGACAGAGTCAAGTGGAGGCACTTGTGTGGAGGTACCGGCCACCCCTAGAGGAATGGTGGCAGGATACAAGACAAGACAATGCTCTTCGCTTGGTTGAAAAATTCATAGAACCTTTACCAAAGACCGGTTACTAAAGGTCCATCCAGCCTTACAGCAACCGGGTCTTGCTTGAGTATTGGCGCTTTGTAGCGACGACCAAGCTCGTAAAAATTCCGGTCGATAGCTCAGCAGTTGGTAGAATGCTTGCATTTCATGCCGAGAGCAAGTGTTTGTTCCCCACCGAGGGTGTCAGAAATGATTTTCCGTTTCGGCGTATATTTCAAACTCAAAATAAATACCGGCGAGGTGTACTCAACCTTCACAATAAATAAGAATCAGCCTCCCGGGGAGCTGGGAAACCCCCACTTCAACTGAAAGTGGTTGGTGTGAGACTGGCCCCCTTACTCGTAAAAATAAATAGGTCCCGAATCGCCACATGCGAACCCTTCGGAGATAACGCAGGCAAGAAGTTACACTATATGTGTAGCTTAGTTTTTTTTTTCTTTCTGTTGGCGATTAAGTAATTACAGTAAAAATCGTAAATAAATTGAGAAAACCATATTTTTTTTAAATATTTACTTGAAAAAGAGGTAATAGCACTATCTCATTTACAAAACGACACATTTTTAAAACGAAGAGTCTTATTCACAAGGCATTTGATCCACAGCCGATGCATAGATCATTTTTTTTTCTCATATATAAATTCGCGTTAGGTAGTCATTAAGTCATGGTTTTGCTGTATGTGAATTACACCGTCAGAGCGGTGTAGTGTGTACCTCGAATAGCTATTTTCCATAAATTAAAATGAAAAAGATATTTTTTTTTAAAGACATGGACTGTCATAAAACATTTTTCACAAATATTTTTCACATTATTTTTACGTAAATTCCTTCATTTTTCTCTTTCAATGTATATTTATTTCGATTAAAAAAAACATCGCCAAATTTCACATTCCAAAACAAGGAATTTAATTACCACAAATAAAAAAAAACATACCAAGAATGCCACATCGAGCCACATCGAGGCGTGACCACCTTCTGGTGAATAGAGTACCACTCTCCATAGGAGGTAAGCTAATCCAGCCTTCTGATTCGGTAAGACTTCTAGGAGTCTTACTGGATCGTAACCTGACACTGGATAGGCAAATAGATGCCACAATAGCTTCTTCTTTTTTTTCGCTTCGCCAAATAAAGGCAATAAGAAAATGTCTGCCGTCAGATGCGGTTAAGACCCTGGTGAGTGCGTTTGTGATGTCTCGGATTGACTATTGCTCGACGCTTTATAGTGGTCAGCCGAAGAAACAGTTTAATCGCTTTCAATCTGTGTTGAATTCGGCAGCAAGACTCATATTCGGGATTCCCAAATTCGCTCACATCACCCCGCTGTTAAAAAAACTTCATTGGCTTCGTTTCCCGGAGAGGGTGGTCTTCCGTGTTTGTTTAATGGTATATAAAGCCATCAATGGCTTGGCCCCACCTTATCTGGCTGATATGATTTCACCTGTTGAAATGGGTGTTAGGAGGCAGACACTCAGATCTGCGGGTGATGGAGTAGTCAATTTGGTTCAGCCGCGCCGTCGGATTCGTACAAACTTCGGAGACCGCGCTTTCCGTGTTGCGGGGCCGGTGGAGTGGAACAGACTGCCACCCGGAGTGAAGAACTCCAAATCTGTGGGTGTATTTCGAGGAGCACTCAAGGCACACTTGTTTAGAAAGTCTTATCCATGATCGGAGAGGGCCCTTGAGGTGTGACACACACAAAAACGGCGCTCTCTTATCATGTGTAATTTAAAATAAATCAGCCTGTTATTATTATTATTATTATTCATCGGTATTTCAAACCTTTAATATCTCCATACATTTTTATCCCTTGGGTAGGTATTTATTCACTGAAAATTGTAACAAATTCCTGGTACATTAGATACGTCTAGAGGTCTTGGTATTTTTCCGGTCCCTTTTGCATATGATGTCGGTCCCTTGTAATAAAGGTTGGGTCTTCTTTGACCCCTAATCGTTGACTTCAAACGTCTTTTGGATTTACTAGGCTGGAAGGAATTAAAAGATCTACCGGGTTTGGTGATCTGTGTGCCATGAAATTAGGAAGGTCATTTACTGTTACTGTATTGCCTTACGCTACGTGGTATATTTATTTTACATTTAATTATAAGCAAGTCATGAAAAAATAATTGGATCATTTCTCAAATGGATAATCTATAATTTATAATCTTAGTTGCTAAGATATCTGTACCTTAGAGCATAAACAACGGTAGTCACATTTAGTAAAATGTGCAGGAGACGAGACTTAGTGAAAATGTGCACTTTTTTAAACCATCATAACTTCTAAACTACACGAGATATTTTTTATCTGTAAAAACTGTTTATCTTCTTTTATCGATATTTATTAAATGTGAAGTAATGTGACCAACGTATGTGGAACTTCTGTGGTTTATGTTTGCACTTTTATGTGCATCCCATATTTATTACACTTGATATCTCAGTAACTATGAGTCTGAGTACTCCAATATTTTTACCACTTATAGAACAGCTAATTATAATAAATTCTGCATCATTAACTCAAAAACGCAAAACAGTGGACTTCCGTTGTTTATGCTCTAAGGTACAGATATTATATTACATTTAATACTTCTATGAAATGCATTCCCACAAGCGGACATATAAGTTCGCGTTTAAACATGCCGCATGTGAACCTACAATATAAAACCCAATGTCGAATAAACAAGCCTTGCAACTCTTGCCGACCTTTCCTGAAACAAGTGAACATTGGCAATGTCAACTATCTTTTACAATATGGATGGTAAGCCGCATACCAACCTACAAGTCAAGGAGCATACACAACAAATTACATTTTATTCTTTTTTTAAGATAATACGTATAACATATTGTAATATCAATGTATTAGTCCATTATTTGCTATTTTAATAATGGTATTTATCTATGATATTATAATCAAATATTGTCATAAGCTTTGGTGTGATGGAATAATTAAAGTTTATTAACTTAATCAAAGTCAGAAGGTTAATCAGAGCTTTTGGTCTCTCGCAAGCAAGGCAACTCGAAAGTGACCAGCGCAACCCTATAATATATAATTTAAGTTGCAAGGGTATATTAACATTCAAAACTCATATCAAATGCATGCCCACAAACAAACACGTCGTGTAATTTGCGCTACAAATGCTGAATATGTACTTACAAATTAAAATCCAAACCTCAAATGAACATAGCCCCCTGCAACTTTTTCCGACCTTCCCTCGAACAGTGGGGAACATTGGCAAAGTGAACCATTTTTTACAATATGGGTGGTCAGCCTCATACCGACTTACAAGTCAAGGAAACCAAATTTTGAAAAAAAAAAATTCAAGAATTATTCGATTCAAAAATGTAGAAGTCAATCTAAGGAGGTACCAAAGCTGCAAGATCTTTTACAACCTGGTAGGTCCCTCGACTTTGAAGACCACTTGAAGAAGTCTTGCTTTTCATATCTTGGGCATTACAAAACAACTCCTCCACTGATCTGACCCGGTATATTTTTCAATATTTTGAAACCAGGAAAACTTTTTAATGTAACGTTTTCTGTTTATGTGTAATTTACCATTGAAGAAAATGTGAAGTTTGCCAGCTGGAAGTCTCATCACCATGGTAATTCTTACCTACCAAATATCGGTAATATTTGTATGTAGTCTAATCAGCTGTTGACTTGCGGCCATCTTGGATTGACAGGTCTTCATACAAATATTATCGATATTCGGTAGGTAAGACTTACCGTGGAGATGAGACTTTGACCTTCCACCTTCCACTTGGTATGCAGCTGACCACCCATGCTGTAAAAAATGTTTCACTTTGCCAATGTCACCCCTGTTTCAAGGAAGGTCGGCAAGAGTTGCAGGGTGTATGTTTATTTGAGATTTGATTTGTTATGTTGTAGGTTCACATGTGGCAGGCACAAGCGCGAACTTATACATGTTTGCTTGTGAAAATGCATATAATGTGATTCCCCAATATTGCATGTATTTGCAATTTAGATTAGATTAGATTAGATTAGTGACTTTCAGATATTTTCTCGAGTCTCACACTTTTAGTAACTTTTCAGTTTACAAACAGTGTCCAAGCGTGGCCCATCGCTGCCCGTTCTGGGTTGGATTTGACCACTGCAGTTATTCGCGGTTTAAACCAGCAATTTCGGCTTACACTCGCCGGAGCACACTCTGTGCTATTATACGCTGACCGGTGGTCTCTCCATGCAAAGCTATATATTAACTACACGCCCAGTGAAAACCACAACTTTGTATGTATATACTCATAGTATAAGCACATTTCGACGGTAGAAGGATATAGGGCATAAGCGACTAAAACTAAATTGTTCAGGAGAGCAGTTTAAAGTTAGAGATTGCAGAAAAATGGGCATAACTTGTATATTTTTTATCACATACTGTAAAACTGTAACTGTAACTCTGTCGCCATTCCGCTAGGGGGGCCAGAGCCTCTGCAGAGTTGCCTCCATTTTTTCCTATCCTGACATACCTCTTTCAATTCCTTCATATCCATCACCTTTTTCATGCATTTTCTTCTTTTACGCTCACTTTGTATATCCCATTCTTTCACAATCTCCTCAATCTGATCACTCCATACTTTTCTCGGTCGTCCCTTCCCTCTTTTTCCTATCACACTTTCTTTGTATACATACTTTGTCAGTCTATCATCATTCATTCTTTACACATGCCCAAACCATCTCATCACATTCTTTTGTACTTTTGAAATAAACGTTGAAATAAATGTTTCTGTGTAATTTACCATTGAAAAAAATTAGAAGTTGCATAGGTAGCTAAAAAATCGCGTCATTTGCAACAGGTCTGGAATTAAAAAAGTAAAGGCTGGATTAAAAAAAGTATTGGCATATCTATTAATGTAATTTTACATTGTTTTACGATGTTTTATGTCACAAAAATTTCGTCGATTACACCAAAACCATACTTCAAAAACGCAATTTTTTGCTTGGGCATAAACGACAAAAAAATCTTTGTAAAACCATGAGAGTGAGCGCATTAGAAAGAGCGGAAAATCTTCTGTAGTATAGCATTCATAACTCATTTTCGACCAAAACGTCGCTCATGCCCTATTTTCTTTTAAACGTTAATAAGTATATTCATTCTGATTATAATCTGCATTGAAGTATCTAACCGTGCGATCTAATCAAATTGATATTTTCTTTATTTTTTATACGTAGCTACATCTTTGAAGGCAAAGCATTGCAACCTATTTATCCTCACATGTAAGTAAGTCATTATTATGTATAAAACTTTGTTGGAAACGACAAAAGAAAGAAATCGTTGATAGATAACTGAATACTGTTTGTTTTGTGCAATATCATTTGTTGATGAGGCATTTACTTTGCAAAAAAACTTTTTTTTTAAAATATAACTACTGAACGTGAAAAGGACGTTTCAGGACCTTGTCCGAAAGGCGTGCAAGATAGATCGGCCATGTAATACGACAAGAAGGTCTCTTGCATGCCATAATGGAAAGGATGACCGAGGGGACCAACTCTAGAGGACCCCCACGCCAAGAATATCTGGAGGACCTGTTGGTGGACGTGCGCTGCTCATCATATGCAGACCTTAAAAGAGCCGCACAAAACAGGAAAGAATGGAGGAGAAGAGTGAAACAAATTGCCGAAAGCCAATCCCAGGATTGAAACTAGAGAAGAATAACGTGAAAATATTTCCCATCGTCAGACACTTATTATTTAAGTTAAAATTAGTATGTAATTGTTACCTAAGTACCTATATCTGAAAACCTAATTTTTAAGTAATTTACAAATCAATAGATACTGTTAGTTAATAATTAAAAGGAAGAAATCCTCGTACGTAAAGTGAAATATCCATCAAACTTTGTAAAAATAAATGAATTTTATTTTAAGGGTAGTTTTTAAACACTCCAGAGATCACAACTTGACATTCAGTGACAAAGCCTGAAAATATGTCAAATCAAAAGAAATTCTTAAGGTCAAAACGAGAGGACAAAATCCTTTAAATCACTTACACAAATACTTTAAGTTCGTGGGTCCATACTCAAAATATCTCTGCACGCCCCTTTGTAACCTGTAGATCCAAGTATACAACATTCTCGTTAAACTGTATGAGAGCGTTTTACGAAACAATGAAAGAAAACTAAAACAGAGTCTTCAGTGAGCGTTTTGCATTTTATACATTTTTTGGAAAACAGTTTTGTTAAGCTTAAACGTAATGCGTAAAATGGTAGTAAAGACGGATTGAATCTTAAGTATCCAACCTTTCCTGAGCCTCTAATTCAAATACAGGCCTTAGTACCCTAACTGTCTTATTCATAAAATTGGCTGAGACTTACACGGCTTAAAATATATTCCTCCATAGAAAAATACGATTTAAGCGTTGGCTTTGCGTGAAAGCTCTTAAGATACTGAATGGTTCACATGAGATTAGTTATTAAGATAACTAAATTACCATAATTTACACTTACTTAGTAACAGTGCCTACACTTATATCTTGTTCTTTACGTATTTCACCCAATATGTGTATTTTAGTACTAAGTAAGATTGTTATCGATGTAATTGATCATTTTCAGTTGTAATTGGAAGAGGAAGACCGAGAAAGGTATGGATGGACCAAATTTTAGAAATAGCGAGTGAATGGGGTATCCAGAGGCATAATAAAAGGAGAGCTTGTATGAAAAAGGTTATGACTCTGGATGAAATGAAAGAAGTATGCAAGGACAGGAAGAAGTGGCGTCTATTCTGCAATGCTGATTTGTAATGTTGGTTTATTAGTTTGCTACATTTTTTGCATAAGAAATTTTTGACTTTTTTTGTATAGATTTCTTTTTAAGGTTTTGTTATTTTTTATATTTAAATGTAATTTATTATTCATACTCCTTGACTTATAAGTTGGTATGAGGCTGATCACCCATACTGTAAAAAATGGTTCACTTTGCCAGTGTCACCCCTGTTTCAGGGAAGGTCGGCAAAAGTTATGGAGCTTATGTTTATTTGAGGTTTGAATTTTATTTGTAAGTACACAATCAGCATTTGTAAGCGCGAACTACACGTGTTTGTTTGTGGGCATACATCTGAGAGCTTTGAATGAATATATCCTTGCAACTTAGATTATTATTATTATATTATTATTATTGTATAATAATTGATATACCTACTTAAAATAATGAAGAGAAAATGAATACTTCATAAATAATAAATACCCGTATAAGCTTTGATGCATGTTTTTATTCATACTGTAGTGGTTTTAGGGTTCTAATGTTTTGAAAATTTTAAATGATGGTCTTGTTTATTAAAACGGCCGGAGATTTATTTCAAATTAATTTATTTTAGTTCATAATTTATTTTAGACTGGTTCACTTGTATGGTTGACTTTCTCTGACTTGGCCTGTAATGGCTAAGAGTATTTTGGAGACTGACTCCTTGCAGACGATTCACGCCTTTTAAAGCTATCACAATCAAAACATTCTAGGCTTAGATTCGTCTGGAACCGTCTATCATATTCCACAAGCTTCCAATACTTATACTACTTATGTAATATTTCTTTACTCTAGGTACTTAATCATTATTCATCCTACAGCTAGAGTCTATATTCACCTACCCTATTTATTTTGTTTATACCTAAGTACTATTTACATAACACTATCCTCCACCTAGACTGCTTCGTCCCGGAACAGTATTGACTCTGTGTAGAAAGGGGCAGGCCGATCCACGTTGACACCCTGTGGGCAGGAAGAAGTGGCAGTCCATTTCGTTCATTTCCAATAAAAAAAACTATTTAGAAAACAGGGCTTAGTCCAACCAAAAACTGAACAGTACAAATAAAAATTATCATTATTTATTTCGTCTCGCACTGTTTAATATAAATCTCACCTCAAAAATCACTGTGCAAGTTTGGTCGTTGCTGTAGAAAGTGTATTCGTAAGCAAAACTCAATAACCGTAAATTGAGATAAACCTTTGGTTATCGGTCTTAGATAAAAGCAACCTTAGAAAAAACATCTTATCCACTTCTTACGATTACGTATTTGAAAAGTTGCTTACTAGACTACATGAGTTTGCAAAAAATATTCGAAAAAAAAGCAAAACCAAAGTAAATTTTCATTTT
Source organism: Agapetus fuscipes (assembly GCA_951799405.1). NCBI lineage: Eukaryota > Metazoa > Arthropoda > Insecta > Trichoptera > Glossosomatidae > Agapetus > Agapetus fuscipes. The sequence continues at coordinate 15,624,619 of OX637341.1, forward strand.
CATATTAAAATAAACGACCTACATACATTGTACTATTCACGAAAGAAAAAATCATAAATAGATACAGTGATTAGAATTTCTTAACAAGTTTTCACTAAGCTAGTATGAACACAGCTTCACAACTCAAGCGTCCTCACATCCAGTTTCAATAGTACAGGATTAATACGAAGCAAGTATTGAGAACATAATACATCGCAGATTGTGAAGGAAATCCTTCATAAATTCCCCTCGGGGTATTAGTGGCGGTCTCCATAGAAATTAATGAATAGCTTCTCGATATAAATCTGACCTTTGAACCGAGATATCATTTTTTAGCAAAGGAAATTGGCGGGTAATCTTTCAGCATAAGACGCCAATTTAAGGGATCACATTTTTTTTGCACATACACGTCTTCTTTATTATTTAATTTGTATTTTTTTTTATGAAATGAGACAAGAAAATTGAGCATAAAGAAGTGTCTAGAAACCATGTGAGCAGGCTTCAAATACGGAAATTTTATCCGAAGGGTATGAATCAGATTTAATAGAAGCGAAACATTCGCAATTTCTCACGGTTGAAATTTCCAAAAATACCATTGTTCCTTGACTTATAGGTTGGTATGCAGCTGACCACCGATGCTCTAGAAAATGGTTCACTTTGTCAATGTCACCCCTGTTTCAGGGAAGGACGGCAAGAGTTGCAGGGTGTATATACATTTGAGATTTAGGTTTTTATATTGTAGGCTTACATGCCGCATGTGTAAGCGTGAACTTGTACGTATTTACTTATGAGAATGCATATTATGTGAATCATCAATGTTATACATCTTTGCAACTTAGATTAGATTAGACTATTTCCTACCACACTCACGCCACCTATTACAACGCGGAAAATCTATGTAGATCAGAACATATTGCACACCTAGCTAGTCACGAGCAAAAATCGGATACAAAAGCAACCGCATCGTTTCGATAACCAGCCTTGACAATGTTTCCTGCTCGTGGAAAAGAAACGTCGGCAGGTAAAATGATTGCGATGAGAGCATAGTCCAACCCGAACATGGATAAACATAAAAGATAAAGCTGGAGCATTAGAGCTGTTAAGTGTGCCAAAAAGAGTGCATATGATGATGAGTTGATGATTTCTTTATAGCGCCGTTTCGTGATGTAGTCACTCCAAGGGCGCAAAGGGGCGTTGCACCTTAGGGCTAATCTAATCTAATCTAATCTAATCTAAGCTGCAAAGATATATATCATTTAAGATTTATACTAAATGCATTCCCACAAGCAGATATGTATAATTTCGCGCTAACACATGCCGCATGTGGAACTACAATATAAAAACCCAATCTCAAATGAACATAAGCCTTGCAAATCTTGCCGTCCTTCCCTGAAACAGGGGTGACATTGGCAAAGTGAACCAATTTTTATATTATGGGTGGTCAGCCGCATAACAACCTATAAGTCAAGGAACAAACATCGCAAATTACATTTTTTAAATCAATAAACAATAATATAAACATGGACACTAAAAAAAACTAAATCATAAACCAATTTCACTTTAATAAACCCTAGCCGCCAACATTACAGATCGACCGCCATTTCTTTCTATCCTTACATACTTCTTTCATTTCCTCCAGAGTCATAACCTTCTTCATACAAGGGCGTTGTCTTAAAATATACGAGGTCTTTAATCTATAATCTAAGTTGCAAGGATATATTCATTCAAAGCTCTCAGATGTATGCCCACAAACCAACACGTGTAGTTCGCGCTTACAAATGCTAAATGTGTCCTTACAAATAAAATCCAAACCTCAAATGAACACAAGCCCCACATTTTTTGCCGACCTTCCTTGACACAGGGGTGACATTGGCAAAGTGAACCATTTTTTTACAGTATGGGTGGTCAGCCTCATACCAACCTATAAGTCAAGGAATACGAATAATAAATTACATTTAAATACAAAAAAATAACAAAACCTTAAAAAGAAATCTACACAAAAAAAGTCAAAAATCTACTATGCAAAAAATGTAGCAAATTAATAAATCAACATTAGAAATCAACATTGCAGATTATGTTTAAAAAAACTGTTAAAAGTCAACATTGTTATTTTACGTCTCTTTTTTACATATGACGCTCACAACTTATATCTCATTCTTTCGTTGTGACAATGAAGAGTTGATGATTCCTTCATAGCGCCGTTTCGTGATGTAGTCACTCCAAGGGCGCTTGTGCAAATGATGCCAGAAATTTGCTTGTCTTCAGTGCATTCCGGAACTTTCCATGGTCCTCTAGCTCTCTCACATGATGTGGCAGGTGGTTCCAGGCCAGAGGACCAGCAACTGCAAATGCACGTTATTTTATTATTATCGTGATTCAAGGCACGTTTGTCACTATTGAAAGATACATACAGAAGCAAATTAAGTCAATATTTATCAATGAACCCAAGAGAGAATCAACAAAGAAGTAGTATTTAGTATTTACGTATCGCTTAAAAAAACACGCACACAAAAATAAAAATAAACAATCTTTAAGTAAAAATTTACACGCATCTGAAATTATTGAGTTGAAGCAAGAGTTAGTTTTCAATTAATGCACGGAGTCAAAGAGGAGAAAGGCCCTAGAATTTCAGTACTCAAATTTAATGGCCGGCAATGTTTGCGTTCTCCGGCCCTCAAAAACAAATGATGCCCGAAATGAAAAGAAGGAAAGAGAGACGTTCATTTCTTAATTAAAAAGTTGGCGGGCGAATTGAAAAATCACTGCGAATAATGGTCGCATTAAATAGAGGTAAGCGGGAAACTCAAAGTGAAAGAAATCACTAAAATCATTTGTGAATGATGAAATATGTACTCAGAGTAAATTGAAAACCAGTTCTATTATTTTTGGTTAAGTGAAGATTTCTTCACGTATATTTTTTTAAGGAACCCTGTGCGGGTGCGGGACTCCCTAGATTCAAGAGACTCTAGGGTTCTATGACACTTGTTGAAGTGCCGCAGAGGTGTTGGTGATGTGGCAGTTGATGTCCATGTATCGAGTTTGAGGGCCGGTAGCTGCGCAGTGCTGTAGTGTGTGTTGCGTTGCTTATCGCGCCGCGGTGCGTTACTTGCATATGTTGGATTTTTTCACTTTCACTTATAGGCTGGTATGAGGCAGACTCCATGCTGTACAAAATTGGTTTACTTTTACCACCCCGATTTTAGCGAAGGGTGCCAAGAGCTGCAGGTTATGTTCATGCGAAATTTGAATTTTAATTTGTAATCCCTTTAGAAGGGAGCAGAGCTCCGAAGAAGTCACACACAGGTGTGACGAAACGTAAACTGAAGTCTTCAAAAAGTATCAAGAAAAAGAATTATGGACCACGGTCAAAGCCCGGAAACACAAAATCAAGATTTTGATTTTATCTTAGAATACAAAATGACTTTAAGGTTAAAAGAACCATGTTATCGAAAATGCATAGAGATTTTTTCTGCACCATATACTTAAGATTTTAGTTTGGTTATTTTACAATGTCCTAATTTCTAGCTCTTGCTTATCGACTTCACGGCTCAATGTTTAAATCGACCTGATCGGTTATATCGATATAATTGCGGTCCAAATCGTTATGGTTATTTTACAATGTCCAAAATTTTACAATGTTCAATGTCCAAATGGTTATTTTACAATGTCCTAATTTCTAGCTCTTGCTTATCGACTTCACGGCTCAATGTTTAATTCGACCTGATCGGTTATATCGATATAATTGCGGTCCAAATGTATAGCGTCTAAACCTCTATGCTTCTCGCATATTCCGAACCCTTCAATAGTGAACCACACACTTCTGTATTGTTCCATATTATTCTAGTTACGCATACCAACTACGTGCCTGAGCACATGCATACATTTCATCAAACTCACGGTAAACTATACTAGAGGCGGACACATACACGTAAGCAAGCCACGCAATCGGGCGCATAAGTTCGTAACAATATCAAAGATTTTCCAGAACAAAAACTCCAAGGCGGAGAGAGTACAGGGCCGGTTAAAAGAAAGAAGTAATTACTCGAAGGGAAATCCCCTGGGCGTGGAATTATATTTCTCAATTCTCGAGTAAGTTAATTGAAGCGCTGCCAAAAAGAATATCGTTCTTTTGTCATGTATTCCAGCAGAAGGACCGCGTTTCTGCCTTAGCGCTCCATTGAGCACAACGATTTCTTTTTTTCAGTTTGATGCTTACAAACATCTTGGTGAATTTTGCTGTTGTTTTTCAAACTGCGGCTCTTCCCAAGTAACCATTTAGGTTTTAAAAAGGTTACAAAAAGGTCCCAGAACCTTTTTGTAACCTTTTTAAAACCTAAAAGGTTACTTGGGTTGTCATGTTCCCGCACCATTTAATGCTCAATGTCAGGCGCGTGCATTAGGTATAAATCTTAATCTCAATCTAAATCTAAGCTGCAAAGATATGTATCATTTGAGATTCATATTAAATGCATTCCCACAAGCAGACACGCATAATTTCGCGCTTACACATGCCGCATGTGGACCTACAATATAAAAAAAACCCTATCTCAAATGAACATAAGCCCTGCAACTCTTGCCGACCTTTCCTGAAACAGGGGTGACATTGGCAAAGTGAACCATTTTTTACAGTATGGGTGGTCAGCCGCACACCAACCTATCGGTCAAGGAATAAACAAATAATAAATAAAATAGGGTAATTTATTTGGTGAGCGCTGTTTTTGTGTGTACCACACCTCAAGAGCCCTCTGCGAGCTTGGTTGTCGCGGTAGAAAGCGCCAATTCTCAAGCAAGACCCAGCTGCTGTAAGGCTGGATGGACCTTTTGATGACCGGTCTTTGGTAAAGGTTTATGAATTTTTCAACCCTGCGAAGAGCAAATTTGAAAACAAAAATGGTATTTTTTGTGCTCCGCCGGAATTCGAACCCACGACCTTCCATTTACTAGTCCGAAGTGTTACCATTGGACTACGAACCGGTAAAGGTTTATTTGAAGTGTTCGTCCCTTAAGTGCTTGTTTGTCTTATCTCCAACGGAGATATTTCACATGAGCAAATGGACATACACCCTGCAACTCTTGCAGTCCTTCCCTGTAACAGGGGTGACATTGGCAAAGTGAACCAATTATTACAGCATGGGTGGTCAGTTGCATACCAGTCAAGGAACATACCTACACGACAAATTACATCTTATACATCACTAAATAATAATATATATGGGCATCAAAAACTAAAACATAAAACAAATTTCACTTTAATAAACCCTAGCCGCCAACATTACAGATCAACCGCCATTTCACCTGTGATTAGAAAGATTACCAATTGTAGTCACTTTAAAAGACGACTCCAGACCGATATGTGCACCGGATCGTTTGCCAATTTGACGAAACGGCGCTAATGATAAACTCAACTGGTCTAAAGGTAGATTGGTGTATAACGTGAATGTTCCGGGGTGAAACTAACAAAGAAATTTTATCCCAAAAACAAAACCTTAAATATCATTTTATTACGTTTCTCCCCTAACCGTGGAGAAGGTACAGATTCTAAAAAATTTAAGCAACCATGCCTAGATGCCATCGAGAAAATATTATTATGATTAAGTACATTTGTTAAGATTTTATTTCTGGCTCTGCTGTTGGTACTTCCGCCAGAAATGTGTTAATAATAAATAACCATTGAGACTGAAACCCAAAAACAAAATAAATTGATTATTGGTACTTTACTGTTGTACGCCATCTTGGAAGAACACTGAAAGCTGCTTTATTTTTTTCCCATATCACTTATTTTTTTCTACGAATGATTTTTATCTCTTTCCTTTGATGACAAGGCTAAAGTATTCAATTCAATGAGCCTACGTCAAATATAACCTTGCTACGAAGATCTAGCAATAGTCAAGTGGTGAGTCAACGACGATACCATGTTGAAAGCACCGGTTCTCATCAGATCACCGAAGTTAAGCAACATTGGGCGCGGATGCTACCTGGATGGGTGACCGCTCAGGTACACCACGTGTTGTTGGCATTTCTTGGACCGGTCCGCAGTCCAATGTCAACACTTCGTACTCGTAAATGGAAGGTTGTGGATTCGAATCCCGGCGGAGCACAAAAAATATATCTACCATTTATATTTCCAAATGTGCTCTTCGCTGGGTTGAAAAATTCATAAACCTTTACCAAAGACCGGCCACTGAAAGGTCCATCCAACCTTACAACAACTGGGTCTTGCTTGAGAATTGGCGCTATCTACAGCGACAACCAAGCTCGCAGAGGGCTCTTGAAGTGTGATACACACAAAAACAACGCTCACCAAATAAATCATCCTAATATTATTATAATTGATCTGACTGATCCTAAGTTGGACATTTTCTTTCTGTCTACACAGTCATTGAAAAAGAGGATTTTGAATCTTGCAGGATTTGAATTTCATTTTTGAATCTCATTTCTAATTTTTTTAATCATTCCCAATTCCTATTTTGTTTTTATTGCTTATTAATCATCATTGACGTGTTTGGTGTGCGCATTGTATTTCTACTCCCTTCCCTTTCTCCTGACCTTTCTTTCCTTATCCCATCATGAGGACGAGATTTATTTTTTATTTTTATTTTTATTTTTGATTTGTGTATTTGTTTGTCTTTGGTTTTGGATGCTGCTTCTTTTTTATTTTTCTTCACTTTTTATTTATTTACCTCACATGATTTGTAATCTAAAATATCAATCGTAGAATACAGTAATAGGCGATATGAATTGTAAAAAATATATTATTTATGTACAAAATTCTATTCAATGCTGTTGTATTCTTGTTTAAATAAAAAAAAAAAAAAATAAAAAAAAAAAAAAAAAAAAAAAGTGTTTCGAACTCGGAAAGTAGTGAATTTTATTTCCAAGTGAACATAAATGGTCTAAATATAGCCTGACAGTTTTTCAAACTAAAAATAATAAAGCTCTAATAGCTATAAAAATATAAAAGAAAAATAAGACGTTTCTGTGTAGCATGTCATTTTTGTATGTAATATCTCTCTCTGTTGTAACGACCTCCGACCAACAAGGTTGGGTTGTGGCGTCTGTAAATTTTGACCAATATATGTCGTGTTAAAAAAACAACGAATTTGATTTTCTCCGAGTTGTAGTCCTCTCCGGTGTTCGTCCTTTATTTCCTGATTCCCATTCTCCCATCCTACCAATAAATAAATTGTACAGTGAACTGCACAGGACTTTATAGCACAAAATACGGTCATGTTTAGGTCATAGCCAATTTGATAACAAAACATTTAGTTGTGTGAAAGTAATGAAGCTAATCTTTTTAAGCAATCGTCTTTATGCAGTATTATCATTGATCCCGTTTGTATCAAAACTAACACTTTGTTTGATAGGTACCTATACTTTTCATTGATATTTTGGAAAGTTATGATTGATTATTATATGGGTGCAACTAACTAGATTTTAAGACTCGTAGCCTAGTATTTTATATTAGGCGTTTTAGTACCAAGAATATTACAATTATTTTTGTATTAAAATTTGTCACTTTGTATGGTGGCTACACCTTATAATATTTATTTGAAAAAAGTAATGATTAATGTATGTAGGTATATAGAAGAGCTTTTCAATTGTATAACATTATTTTTTAGTCAACCCGTTCTCTGCCGGGAAAATTTTAAATATTGTTTTCTCTTGTATGGCAACCCCCAAAACAAAGAGTATTAAGAGGCAATGCTTATTGTTGTTTTATAGCAATTGATTGAGCGAATTGTTATGAAGGTTTATTTATGGGTATTAGACGTTTTGCTACCAAAAATATTACAATAATTTTTTGTATGAAAATTTGTCACTTTGTATGGTGGCTACACCTTATAATATTTATTTGAAAAAAGTAATGATTAATGTATGTAGGTATATATAAGAGCTTTTCAATTGTAGAACGGTATTTTTTATTTAACCCGTTCTCTGCCGGTAAAATTAAAAATATTGTTTTCTTTTGTATGGCAACCCCCAAAACAAAGAGTATTAAGAGGCAATGCTTATTGTTGTTTTATAGCAATTGATTAAGCGAATTGTTATGTAGGTTTATTTATGGGTATTAGACGTTTTGCTACCAAAAATATTACAATAATTTTTTGTATGAAAATTTGTCACTTTGTATGGTGGCTATACTTTATAATATTTTTTTGAAAAAAGTAATGATTCATGTATGTAGGTATATATAAAAGCTTTTCAATTGTAGAACATTATTTTTTAGTTAACCCTTTCTCTGCCGAGAAATTTTAAATTATTTTTTTCTCTTGTATGGCAACCCCCAAAACAAAGAAAATTATGAGGCAATGGTTATTGTTGTTACATAGCAGCATTATAATGACGATTATGCAAAAAAAATAAAGAAAATCGTTGGAGCCGTTTTTGAGAAAATCTCATTTGAAATTTTCAGCTGTTCGGAAGCCATCTTGAATTTTATAAAATTTGAAAAATGTTTCACTATGAATTATAGTTATAACAAAGTTTTTTCTGAAAAATTTAAGAAACATAAAAGTTTTTTGCTTTCTGATGGGTTTTTGTAGCCTTTTAATTTCAATTTTCGATATCATGTAAACGGCCCTTTCTGTTTTTATTTTCAAATTTTTTATTTAATTTTTATATAGAATTTGATGTTACATATAATATTGTAGAACATTATTTTTTTGTAAACGCTTTCACTTCTGAGAAAATCACAATTGTTTATTTTTTTCATATGGCAACTCATAGACGCAGATTAGCAAAAATGTTGCCATAACTAAATTTGGTAAAAATGTATCAAGCAACTACTTTACTGAAAATTTAAAAAAAATCGTTAGAGCCGTTTTTGAGAAAATCGCATTTGAAGTTTTCTCCTCTTTGGAAGCCATCTTGAATTCTCAAAATAGTGAAAAACAAATTATAGTACAAAGAAGTTTATAAATTTTTCTTTATTTTGAACCTAAAAAAAGTTTTACAAAATTGCGTTTTAATGGGTCTTTTTAATATTTTCGATGAAAATTTTGAGATCGTGTAAACGGTACTTTAAGTAAAAAAATTTTAAAAGTTTTCTTTAAATTTTTGTAGAAATTAATATTGCGCGTAATATTGTGGAACATTTTTTTTTTGTCAACTCAGCCATTTCCGAGATAATCACAATCGTTTTTTTCTTTCATATGGCAACCCATAGACGCAGGTTGGCAAGAGTGTTGCCATACCTAATTTTATTAGAAAAAACTTAAGCAACGACCACACTGAAATTTTAAAGAAAATCGTTAGAGCCGTTTTTCAGAAAAGTGCAATTTTATGTTTTTTTTGTATGGCAGCCATCTTGAATTTTCAGGGTGGTGCCATGCCAGTCGGCCCATCAAAATCTGTGGTTGTCAATTCTCTAAATCCAAAAATTAGTGTCTCTGTGATCAGTAGTTTCGGCTGGGACATACACTCATACGGACGGACGGACGGACGGACGGACGGACGGACGGACGGACGGACGGACGGACGGACAGGTTCGACAAATTAGGTTTTTTTGCATGTCCTGGTGCAGGACAACTCATTTCCGTTGAAACCTCATTTTTTTTTTTTCGGACGAATACAATACTTTATAACAGTCCTTCGGACTGCTATAAAGTAAAAAGGTTATGTGATGGGTTGAAAAATTATCTACCCTGGACTGTCTCACAAAGCTTCATATAGCCTTACAGCTGATGTGTCGCAAGACATTCAAGATATTGACTAAGTATGCAGAACGCTTTTCAGGTGTGTTTCACACAAAAACACCTAATAAAAAAGTTTGAAAATTATGATTCTGAAAATACAATTTTCTCACACAAAACTTTATTGTTATTCCTATCTATTTAATTACATTTTATTTTAACCCCTTAACTATTTTTTCATTCAAAACCGCATTTTATTCTTAGTTGTTGTCATCACATGCTTAATGATGTTATTGGTAGGGTATACAAAATTCTCTACTCTTCTCTATTTCTTTAAAAATATATATACTTCGTATACATTTAAAACAACTCTGTTTTCCACAGTGACTTCTTTTATCTAATGATATTTTTCTCTTCTCTTCTAGGCAACGTCTTCGTCATCGCTGCTATCATCCTGGAGAGGAATCTCCAGAACGTGGCCAACTACCTGGTGGCTTCCCTGGCAGTGGCCGACCTGATGGTGGCCTGCCTGGTCATGCCACTGGGAGCCGTGTATGAGGTACAACTCCCTTTTCTACTTTTTATTTCTAAGCTTCTTCTAGAAGCGCTCTTCGACTGTACTGTCCGTACCATTAGGATCTCTTATATAAGGAACCAGAAGGGTCTTTCTAGCATTCACTACATCATTCTTTCACTAGAACTAGAACCTTGCAATCTCAACGGGCGTCGATGGATCTGACGGTATATATTTTAGGATAGAACGCAATAAAACCAGCTTATTGAGGTTTTTTTAAGAAATCCTGTGCGCGAGACTCCCTAGATTTCAGAGACTCTAGGGGTTTATGATACTTGTTGTAGTGCTGCAGAGGTGTTAACGAGATTGGTCGTCGCTACAAATCGCCAATACTCAACCAAGACTCAGATGCTGTGAGACTGGATGGACATTTAGTTTTGATTTTTTTTTTATATTTTAGAAAAAATAAATCTATTGAAACACTGTTTGGTATTTTTTTGTACTCCGCCGGGATGCGAATCTACAACCTTCCGTTTACGAGTCCGAAGTGCCACTGGACTACGAACCTATAGGTCTGTGATTTGTTTATTGTGTAACTCTTTCCTGTGATCCAGAAGACCAGCTGTTCTTCCGTCTTTTGGGAGGGCGACCTGATAGAAGCTGGCCGTCCGATATCTCTGTGCCACGACTCGGGCTATCCTTCCTTCGTTCATGCGGTCTACATGGTCCCTCCAGAACCGTCTCCTCTTCCTGCTCCATCTGACGATGTCTTCAGTTTTGCACATGCTTCTGATTTTTGGTAATTTCCATACATAACGCAATCGAAAGGAGTTTACGCAACTTCTTATACTGTTTACACAAAAAGGCGTCTTCTGCAATGACGTCGCATAAATATATTACACGATAATATCAGCTGTTATTCCTTAAAATACTCCCTTGTCGTATTTACCATATTAAATCTGCTCAACATGATTTTTTCGTCAACCCCCGAGCTCACAATGAGGGTGAAATTCCTTAAGCAAACACTCGTTGCCGCTTGATATTTCAGTGTTGATGTACTCGTATAACGTAGAAAATCCACGAGAGGTCCATTACAAAAGTATTTGGTTTCAACAAAATATGAAATGTATGAAAAAGATGGATATTATTATGATTTTATTTGGGTTCTTTTAATCAAACTGCAATTTATTTATTTTAGACAATGTCGGTTTAAAATGTATTGCTCACTTTTCTAGCTCTTTGCTTTGCGACTTCACAGCTTAATGTTTCAATCGACTCTGCCTGCACTCAATTGCGGCTCACATTTATATAAGTTCATATGGACGTTTCTCGACTGTTCTCGATTTTTCGAACATATTGGATGATTTCAGGCTAGTCTACTATCATCTATTTTATCATTATACTAGAGGCGGACACACGCGCACAAGCGAACCCCGTAAACTCTAGCCTTCTTAGCAATATGAATAAACTGAAAGAGGGATTTAAGTACACTGAGGACGTGCCAAAGAGCCATTGAAAGGAGGATGCTGGAAATCAGCCTCAGAGACAGGGTTCCAAACCAGGAGATCCGCAGACGCACTGGTGTAACTGATATCATGCAGCAAATGGCCTGCTTAAAGTGACGCTGGGCTGGTCACGTCGTAAGACAAGACCATGACAGGTGGCCGAAAAATATCGTTCATTGTAGGCCCAGAATGTCCAAGCTAGGAGTGGGGAGACCCCAACTGAGGTGGCTGGATGACAATAAAAAAACTGCAGGCTGAAGATAGGTGAATACAGCAGTCGATAGACAGTGATGGAGAGGATTTGGGGGAGACCTACGTCCAGGAATGGACTTAGAAAGGCTGATGAAGGAAAAAAGAAAAATATATTTCAGATTTAAACAAGTTACACTGATAATCAAATTTGGACTGTTTTGAACAGGAAAAATGATTTTCAAATTGTTTTCGTGATACACACTGGAATGCCACTTTAAATATTTTGTTTAAAAAATTTATTAACTTTTAATACAATACTTTTTTATTTCACTGATTTTTATGAGTTTTTATTTACGAAAAAACTTTTTCAGACGTACAGCTCTCAATCTAAGATTTAAGTTTCTAAGAAACTGAGAGATGTTATACAAATGTAATTCAATTGCATTTGTTTATGATCTGTGCCACTCTTTATGCCATTCTGCGGTGATTTCATACGTATTATATTAAACGATTCCGTTAGACAGCTCTAGGGGCTTGCAAGATGACGACAAATTATATTTTATTTCGGTAGAAGCAAACATTCAAATATTTACCTCAGGGCTTTGCCTGCGAACTCTGTTCCAAGCTCTGGTGTACTGAGGGCCGTGAAATTGGTAATGCGATCCCCGCTATGAAAAACAAAGACTGGAATTTCACACAGAAAATACACCGGTTTAATGAGATGGCGTAGATGTCTGGAGAGAATCAGTGTTAAAAAAAAAACAATGAATACCAAAGACAAGTTGATAAAAAAATGAATCAGAAAATAAATATTTCTGTTGAATAAAGTTTTCAAAGTCATAGTAAAAGTATTTTCAGTCTAGAACTTAAATATAAGTTCCAAATACAACATGAACTTTTCAATTTCATACTTGATGCATGTCTACAATCAGAAACGCTGAAGTTTTGGCCTTTTTATTTGTATTAATAAACACACACCCTGCTACCTCGGGAGCTGGGAAACCCTCACTTCAGTTGAAGTTGTTAGTGGAAGGGCGGCCCCCTTACCTGTATACGTAAATAGGTTCCACTCGTCACATGAAAAACCCTTCGAGGATAACGCGGGAAGAAGTAACACTATATTTACTACTTGGTTCCGTTTTAGTTGCGTTTGCGTGAATGGCGCTTTGAATTTATAACCTTGTTAAGAATTTAACGTAATTTAACAATAAGAATTTATCATACCTACCAATGATATAGTTGTATTTTTGTCTATGGTGTTTTTTTGCTACCAACTTCATGAAATGTTTGACAGCTGTATCCTTTTTCCGACTTCTCTTTCGAACTCTCACAAAAGCAACATGTCCGCTTGTTTTCATCCATTATATTTTTTGTAATCTGGTGTAAGTTTGTGAACTAATTGATTAAATAAACATTCTTCAACAATCTTCCATAAACAGTGCATTGGTTATTTGGATGAATTCCAGCAAAACCCAGTGCCTAACCAAACCAATGACTAAATCCGGCCAAACCTTGACCATAGATTTTTTTAAATTAAAATCATCTCTTAATTAAATGTGATTTTCGTAAATTCATTAACAATAAATTAAAATTTCATAATCAGGCTGTTTGTATTAATGACAGCTTTAATCTGTGCGGCTGGGAAATAAATTGAAATAATATTTAAATCATTTCCTATTTTGTGCAGCGCAAAAAGCCACACCGACAATATTGCATTTAATTTTATCGCAGAAGTAATGAAATAAGTAGGGATGGGCTGAAATTCGTTTTACATTCGGTTTAACCGAATTTCGGCAGCTCGAACCGAACTTCGGAGTTCGGCCGAAATTCGGTTCAAATGCCGAACATTCGGTGTAAGAAAAAGTAAAACAAAATATCTACTTCCACCATTTTGACTGTCATAATTGGATGTCATAGTGTATTTTATTACAGCAAAATAAAAATTAGGCATTTATATACTCACTCATGGTCATTTATTTTATTAGGAACAAGTAAACTTAAGTTGTTAAGGTTTTGTTCATTTTTATATTTAAATGTGATTTATTATTCATATTCCTTGACTAATAGGTTGGTATGAGGCTGACCATCCATACTGTAAAAAAAATGGTTCACTTTGCCAATGTCACCCCTGTTTCAGGGAAGGACGGCAAGAGTTGCAAGGCATATGTTCATTTGAGATTGGGTTTTTATATTGTAGGTCCACAGGCGGCATGTGTTAGCGCGAAATTATACATATCTGCTTGTGGGAATGCATTTAATATAAATCTTAAATGATATATATCTTTGCAGCTTAGATTAGATTAGATTAGATTAGACCCCTGTTTCAGGGAAGGCCGGAAAAAGTTGTGGGGCTTATGTTCATTTGAGGTTTGGATTTTATGTATTTGTAAGTACACATTCAGCATTTGTAAACGCGAACTACACGTGTTGGTTTGTGGGCATACATCTGAGAGCTTTAAATGAATATATCCTCGCAACTGAGATTATAGATTATAGAAACACCAACTTATAATTTGATGAAACTAAATCTTCTTCTTCTCCGTTACATAGATATCCGATTGAAACAAAAATGAAATAAATTTATTATTCTTAACAAATAGCAGTAACTAGAAACTATAATGCGTAACTTTTTTACCTTTTTTCTACCAAACCCAAGTTCGTATTTGGTTCAAATTACATTCGGCCCATCCCTAGAAATAAGTCGTATAATGAATCATTTAATATTACGATATTAAAGCTAAATGCGTTATTTATGGCTTCGTGCAAAACCTGTTCAGTTTTATTTAATCATTGCATGTTTCAATTTTTTTCAGTGCACAACTTCTTTCCTCGTTCATATAGATAGAACTAAACGGTAGTTCTAATATAGAATAAAAAACCTAGTCCGTTGTTTCTATCTCAGCGAACCTTTTTCGTACAAAATCGAGTTATTTTTCCACTCTTCTTTAATTTTTTCCAAAGACGTCATGTTTTCGGGGGAAATTGATTCAATCTCGGAGCCGTTTCATAACAGAGAGTTAAAGTGGAAATCTCCACTCACTTTATACACGTATTACAAGCTCAACACTTATACACACATAAGCCATATACAATCAAAGGCGGCAATCTAAGATGTTATCCAAAACAAGATAAATATATAGAAATGATGAGCAGATGATTTTCTCTATTTCCATAAATATAATTCTTTTTTTTTAAATGCTAGAATGCCGCTTTTGATTCTATACAAATCATATAAGTTATATAAAATCAAATACGGCAATCTAGTATTTTTTTTGAAAAGTGTTACTTGTATCTAAATGACGAGCAGATGATTCCCTATGTTTCCATGTTTTTATCTCATTTTCAAAAAAGATCCTACATTGCCCGCTTGGTTCTGTAGGTACTACTCTAGTACAGTATTTACTTACTTTTTCCATCCAACTTGTACGTAATTAACTTTTCTTGGAAGGATCTCAACGGCGGCAAAACACTAAATAAAAAAAGAATCACAAAATAATGAAAAACGAAAACGGAAAGTTGTATGGACGAAAAAAAGCCTGAAAATGAAATTTTCTTAACGTGTCAAAATGTGCTATAATGAAAAAGTTAGTTACAAATAGGTTCACACTTAAAAAGTGCAATACAAAAATAAAAAAATAGTATTATGTAAGTACTAGTAGCAACATAGCGCAACTAAGCTGCACATGTAGGGAAAAGTTTTTTGTCGAGTGGAGCCTATCTACGTCAACCACCACTTCACTTGAAGTAGCTGTTTCTCTGTTTGCGAGAATGTTGGTTGCTATTTCTTGTGAGGGCTAAGTAAGCCTTACCGAGCTGATATTTTTCAAATCACTTATTCCTTGATTTATAGTTTGGTATGTGGCTGACCATTTATACTGTAAAAATGGTTCACTCTGTCAATGTTCAGGGAAGGTCGGCAAAGTTGCAGGGCTCACGTTAATTTGAAGTTTGGATTTTAATTTGTAAGTACACATTCAGCATTTGTAACTGCAAACTTACACGTGTTTGTTTTTGGGGATGCACTTGATTTGGGGCTGAATGTTAATATATACTTATTTACAACTTAGATTATGGACTTTTGACACCCTTAGTGGGGATCGAATCCCACACCTCTATCTTTGAACTCAATCTATCAATTGAACTATCGACTGGACTTACATTTACTGATAATATAACAGCTCATAAACCCTTCATATTAGCAGACTATAAAATTTATAAACATTTTTAATATAAAACCATCGTTCGGTATACATTTAGGTCACCATATTTTATAGCTCAGGGGATATATAGAGCCTCCCCTGCGATATGTGTTTTCGCAAACGATTACATTATATTTTCTTGAAGAGGGTTGACTTCTCTCCCTTCATCCGCTATGACCATTATTTCGCCTCTTACCCATTACGTCAGAAATTTTCAATAATATGTATCTTTCACCCACTTATCGCGGAAATTTCTCTCAAATACAAAAAACTGTTAGGAGATCAGTTTTTTTGCTGAAGAGTTTCCTTGACCTATAGGTTGGTATGCGGCTGACCACCCATGTATAAATTCACATGAGGATAATTTTTTTTTTTCATGACCAAAGAGCGCCGTTTTTGTGAGAGTCACACCTCAAGGGCGCTCCCAATCATGAAGGAGATATTTTATAAAGGTGTCGTTTCAGTGTTCCCTTAAAAATGCCAACAGATTCCGAAACCCTCCCTCCGGGTGGCAGTCTGTTCCACTCTATCGGTCCCGCAAACCGGAAAGCGCCATTCCCAAAATTAGTGCGTATTTGACAGCGAGGCTGCATCAACCTGACAGCACCACACCCCGCTGACCTAAATGTCTGCCACCCATGCTGTAGAAAATGGTTCACTTTGCCAATGTCACCCCTGTTCTAGCGAAGAACGGCAAGAGTTGCAGGGTGTATTTTTATTTGAGATTTGTCCAAATGCAGCATGTTTAAGCGCGAAATCATACGTGTCTGCTTGTGAAAATACAAGTAATGTGAAACTCCAATGTTACATATCTTTGCAACTTATATAAGATTAGATAAGTTGCTTTCCGGGATCTATTGCCGTGGTCTGTTAGAGCTGGAGCTTCCGGACGTTTCGCACGTGTCTACGATGTGCTTCCTTTGTGTGAAAGTGAAATGATGAAGATGATCTTGATGAAACTGAGAGTGTCACATCATCACCGAGTTTCATTTTTTTTATTTTCACGCTGAAGAAGTCCATCGTACACATGTGCAAAACGTCCAGAAGCTCTAGGTCTCACAAACCACGGCAACAGATCCCGGAAAACAAATCTCTAGCATCATCAGCCGGCCGTGTAAGCCTAAAACTCCTAATCAGTTTTTTGTTTCTAATATTTAAGCACTAGTATTTCCATCAAGTCCGGTCTATAGCTCAGCCCTTCTTGCGCTTGTTTTCAGTGCTAAAGGGATAGTGTTCGATCCCCATGGAGGGTGTTAGAAGTGATTTCCCGTTTCGTTATTTATTTCAAACCCAAATTCACAAATACAGATATTATACTGTTATGTAATATCTGTATTTGTGTTAGAGGAAGACCGAGAAAAGTATGGATGGATCAAATCTCTGAAATAGCGAATGAATGGGATATCCAGAGTCATAATAAAAGGAGGGCTTGTATGAAGAAGGTTATGACTCTGGATTTTCATAAGAAGAAGTATGAAAGAAGTATGCAAGGGCAGGAAGAAGTGGCGGCTAATCTGCAATGTTGATTTCTAATGTTGGTTTATTAATTTGCCACATTTTTTGCATAGGAAATTTTTGACTTTTTTGTGTAGATGTCTTTTTAAGGTTTTGTTCTTTTTTATATTTAAATGTAATTTATAATTCGTATTCCTTGACTTATAGGTTGGTATGAGGCTGACCACCCATACTGTAAAAAATGGTTCACTTTGCAAATGTCACCCCTGTGTCAGGGAAGGTCGGCAAAAGTTGTGGGGCTTATGTTCATTTGAGGTTTGGATTTTATTTGTAAGTACACATTCAGCATTTGTTAGCGCGAACTACACGTGTTGGTTAGTGGGCATACATCTGAGAGCTTTAAATGAATATATCCTTGCAACTTAGATTATAGATGTAAATAGTACTTAGGTATAAACAAAATAAATAGGGTAGGTGCACATAGATTCTAGCTGTAGGATGAATTATTATTAAGTACCTACCTAGAGTAAGGAAATATTATAAAAGTAATAAGTGTATTGGAAGCTTTTGGAATATCATAGACGTTTCCAGACGAAAGTAAGTCTAGAAAGTTTGATTGCCATAGCTATAAAAGGCGGGAATCGCCTGCAGGCAGGCAGTCTCCAAATACTTTTAGCCGTTACAGGCCAAGTCAGCGAAAGTCAACCAGACATGTGAATTGTAAAATTAATTGTGAACTAAAATAACTTAATTTAAAATAAATCTCCGGCAGTTTTAATCAAGAAGACCAATGTTTAAAATTAAAAAAACATTAGAACCCTAAAAACACATTGCCTGTACCAAGACATCTCATTTACGTGAACATCTCGTTTTTTTTTGTTCAAGTTAAAATAATACTTAATTATATCCCGTGCAGGGCGCAAGGAGTGAAAATAAAAATTCTACTTTCAACTTATATTTTTGTACGTTGACTTTAAATATGCTGCAAAAGAAATTACCTTAAAAAAATTGTAAAGCCTCAAAAACTGTTTTATCTCATTTCACAAAAGACTAAAAATGTTCCACCTAATTAGAACAATTGTATTATCTTCCCCGTTGTTTTTATTCAGTTAACATAAAAGGATACCGGAGTCACATTGCGAAAAAAATCACATTCTAACAAAGGCACATTTCCATAATTTAACCCTACGATGTTCAGACAGGTGTCCACAGATTTTAGGCACTCGAGAAAATGTGTTTTTTATCTTGATGCTACTGAATCTTCTTCTTCTTCTTCGTGTCAGCTTCACAGCGTATTGGCCCAGTAACGAGCAATGTCTACAGCTCTTTGGTTTCCCGCAAAGAGATCATCCATGGAGCAGCTTGTCGGACAGGAGGGACAACACCGCAGGTGCTCCATTGTTTGCTGAGCTCCACACTCACATAGTGTAGAGTCCTCCCGTCCCAGAAATCCCCAGGTCAGCATGTTGGCCCGGGCTCTTCCAACATTGGTCCTCAATCTGTTCATGGATCTCCATACGGGCCACTCGAGGTTCTTTCCTGGAGGTAGGCTCTCTGAAGGCCTCACAAAGCTCTCCGGGCATTCCTCCTTCCACATTTGTAATCTCTCCGCCACTGGATCCAAAGACAATGCTACTGAATGCAATCTTTTCATGATGTCATCAAAGCTTTATTGTAACAAATGCAGTAGGTAAATAAAATGTTTTTGGATTTATTTACGGGTTGACGCAACTCGCAAACGCAACTAAACTACACATATAGTTTACCTTATTGCCACGTTATCCCCGAATGGATTCGCATGTGGCGAGTGCAACCTATTTATATTTCCAGTTAAGGGGGCCAGCCTTACACCAACCACTGCAGTTAAAGTTAAGGTTTCCCAGCTCTCTATGGGGCTGGTACTCATGTCTTTTGAAAGCTGAGTAAACCTTGCAGGTATACCTACACCTACATGCATATAAGAGCGGCATTTAAAAAAAACTTCATACTCCTGAAAATATTCAATCGGTTAACAGTAGGTGTAAGACTATTTAATACCGTATTTTTGTCTTAGAGTTATAGTTTGAAATCACTTTAAAAACATTTCACATAGTCATGTGGTCTCCTAAATACTTAACAGTCATGATGTTAAGTCGTTTGCTGGGCGTTGGGCATCTAAAGGTATTATTTATGAAGATTATCAAAGAAAAAAATATTATTTTTACAAAAAAAAACATTTGCACCCAAAAATGCTTTTGTGAATTTTTTACACGACCTAGTTGGTACGTTTATGATTGAAAACACCTGAACATCATTGAGTTAAAAAATACACCCCACTTTTATCCTCTACATTCTTTTGTAAGGCTTTGTTTTTAAAAAAAATGAACTGAGGGTCGTTTATACGTCGCCTAAATAACTTTACCCTCGTTTTAATTTCACTTAAGTGGAGTATCTTCATAATAACGTATACCTACTACAGCGCAAGGAACCCAACAAAAAGCATACTCTTCTTTTGTTCCTCCATTTTCAGAGTCATTAGTTTTATGTCGTTGGAAAATATAACATGGAAATATGATGTCTCTGCATTTTTATATTTTTGCTAGACCGCTTCGGA
Organism: Agapetus fuscipes; assembly: GCA_951799405.1. Lineage (NCBI taxonomy): Eukaryota > Metazoa > Arthropoda > Insecta > Trichoptera > Glossosomatidae > Agapetus > Agapetus fuscipes. The sequence continues at coordinate 15,644,688 of OX637341.1, forward strand.
CAAAACATTAACTGGTTTTTTTTTCGGAAAGGGGGTTTATTTTTCGTTTTAATGCCTCATAAACAGAGATGATGGAATGTTCCCATTTAAAATTTCATTTATAAATGAAAAATGTCTAAATATTCGGATTTGCAAAACGCAATTCGTACAACCATCACGTAGGTCCTAAAACTATGTTTTTTTATTTATTTCCGTATTAAAAGTATTTTTCTTCTTATTTCGTAGTACTTTTTATCTTAATATTATTCTTAGATTCAAAGAGACATTTTGGTCGTCCGTTGAGCCCACGTTATGACAAACATGATGCCTCGGCTGAAAGTCTATCACCGTGGTCATTCTTACCTACCGAATTTTGGTAATATTTGTATGAAGACTAATGAGCTGTTCACTTGCAGCCATCTTGGATTGACAGGTCTTCATACAAATGCATCATTAGTTTGTCAAAGCGTGGGCTTAACGGACGAATAAAATGTTTAAGAATAGCCTCGTATGGATTTAGATTTTTTTTCTTAAATACACATCCACAAACAAAAAACAAATACCTACATAACTCTTACCGCCTTTCTCTAAAAAAGCATTGGCCAAAAAGAACCGTTTTTTATATACGGCTACACAAATTCATAAAAAATAAAAACAATATTTCTAACAACTCAGAATGTATATTCACCTACAAGTTTTTTAAGCAAAAAGACTAGGTACAGTTCAACCAAAATATGATACTTTTTATAAAATAAGTATCTCTTCTTTTATATAATAGAATACAGCTCCTCAATAACAAGAAAAATAAATATTTGTCGATTCCACAAAGGCAGAGACATAAAACTGGCTTTGATGTTTGCTTTTTTTGCGTACTTAATGATTAAACAACAACAAAAAACTGATGGAAAACCCCAAAAATAATAAAATATTCCTTCAGGCACCTAGATAAGGCAGTTTGTTTGATTTGAGATTTTTTTATTGTGCGAATATATACGCAGCACGCTTAAGCGTGAACTTACACGTGTCTGCTTGTGTTTATACATTAAATGATTTGATTTCTTCGGCTCAAAAGCCTTGAAGGCTCGGGCCTCCCCCACCACAATCCTTCAGGACTCTCTGTCTTGTGCTGCTTCCCTCCATGGTTCCCTCACTCCCAGGACTTCGGCGTCGGCTTCAACTTTGTTTGCCCACCGCATCCTGGGACGTCCGAGTGGTTGAACACACTATGCATTTAACATGAATCTTAAATGAAAATATTTTTTTTCAATTTGTTTTACTCATAAAACATATTCGATTTATAACCTATAATCTAATGTGCAAAGAGATATATTTACATTTAAAAATCATATTAAATGCATGCCCATTTACAGTATAGGTAGTCAGCGTCATACCTAATCACGGGCTAAAAAAGTAATAATTATGTTCCTTGACTATTAGGCTGGTGTGTAACTGACCCCCCCCCCCCCCCCCCATTCTGTTAAAATTTCGTTCACTTATTCCAACGCCACTCTGGTTTCACGGAAAGGCGGTAGGAATCGTAAAGTTTATGTTCATGGGAGGTATGGTATATTTTGTATGTATACATGCAGCATGGGTAAGTGTGAACTAGCATGTGGGCATGCATTAAGTATGAGCTTTAAATGCAAATGCATCTTTGCAACTTAGATTATGAGGGAAGTATAATTTTTTTATAAAACAACCACTGCAATTTCAGTTCATTAAAAAAAACTCAGTGAATACTTGTAATTATTTTTTCAAATCTAATCCAAGTTTTTTATTGAATCAAAAATCGGTTCATTTCATAAATTCAATCCACCGACTGAGCATATTTTGAAAAATATAAAAATAAACAAACTTCAAATTCTAATAACCGTCAACTTGTCCAGGACACCAAGAATAAATTTTGATTCAACCATAACGATTAACCAAAAATATATTCAAACTAAAACGCTTACCAGAAGTGCTGTTTTCTTTTACATACACTTTTGTTAAAACGCTTTGCCTGAGTTTGAATGTCATATTTTATACTTGGCGTATAGAGCCTTCAGGCATAATTTATGCTCCGTATAATATAAGCAAGCAATAAGTTTTCTCTTTAAGAGGAAGCCCTACACATAGCCTCGGGTCTTGTACGCATCTAGGGCAAAGATTCCCAATCTAGTATCCATAACCAAAGGGTCAATTTTGACGTTTTGGGGTCTAGGAAAAATTTAAAGTGGATGTTAACTCCATTCCATGGCACATGGAGTCAGGGGTGTGCATCCCATACAAGCGCATGCGCCTAATAGATAGGCAATTTATTGTAAAAAAAACCTAGTAGATGGATATTCAGATTTAATAATCAAAATTTAAGTTCGATTGGAGCCACTAGGTAGCACTTCAGTCAATTTCCAATGAGTTATTTAAAAGGAATGGGAAAAAATGTTTATTCTGAAATGTATTTTCCTACATCTTATGCACGCACCTGCATGGAGTGACATTAGCAATGTCAACCATCTTTTACAGAATAGGCGGTCAGCGTCATACCAATCAATAAGTCAAGGAACTCATGACTGGTCCTTAATCTAATGGCTAACGCTAATCTAAGTCTAATCTAAGCTAAGTTGCAAAGATTTGTAACATTGGGGATTCACATTATAATTATTATGCAGTCTCACCAGCAGACGCGTACAAGTTCGCGCTTGCATATGTCGCATGATAACTTACAACATAAAAACCAAAATCTGAAATGGGCATACACGCTGCAACTCTTGCCGGCCTTCTCTGAAACAGGGGTGACATTGGCAAAGTGAACAATTTTCTACAGCATGGGTGGTCAGCAGCATACTCACCTAAAAGTCAAGGGCTGCAGACTGTTTATTGCTTTCAATTAATTTTGTAAATACCTACTTTTGCTCTTCGCTTACAATCTGTATTTATCAAAGATCGTTGTGAAGAGGTTCATCCAGTCATACAGCAACTGAGTTTTTCTTAGGAATTGACGCTTTCTTTAGTGATAACCATGCTAGCAGAGGGTTCTTAAAATGTTATTCACACAAAAACAGCTCAAATCAAATAAACCATCCTGATTTACATGGGTATCAATTATTTACTTACATTGCGTATGGTCGGCAAGCCCAACAAATTTCTTGGCCATTGGGCCGCGTCACAGACGAAAATCATAGCCCTCCATCCACTTCACTGCTCCTGCTGTGGCTTTGTGGAGGTCTTTCAGGCCAGGAGAGTGTCTTCTGAAGGGGCACTCCTCTACTATGTGCTGGACAGTCTGGTTCTCCGCCCCACAGTCACATCCTGGAGATGGAGATAATCCCCATTCGTGGAGCAAGGATAGATTATAAGAGCTTTCAAAATATTGTACGAAAGGAAACGATTGCAAAAGGAACTTTGACCAATCCGTAGTTCAGTGGTAGCACTTTGGACTCGTAAATAGAAGGTTTTGGGTTCGAATCCCGGCGGAACACAAAATATTTTTCAAATATACTTTTTGCTGTATTGAAAAATTCATAAAACCTTTACCACAGACTGGTCATAAAAGATCCATCTAGCCTTAAAGCAACTGGGTCTTGCTTGAGTATTGGCACTTTGTAGCGACGACCAAGCTCGTAAACAACACCTCTGTGGCACTACAACAAGTGTTATAGATCCCTAGAGTCTTTGAAATCTAAGACGTCTTCCGCACAGTGTTTTTTAAAAAATAAAATTGAAAAGAAAAAATATAGCTCAGATATTATTCCCTATCCTTATTTTTTTATAGATCAATGGAAAGCAAATAAATCGGTCAAGAGGTCTGTGAGTAAAATAATTTTGGAAACCTCTGATCTAGGGCACGATGGGCCCAAAATCTGGGCTTAAGAAGGCCGGCCCTGAGCCCTAAGCGTAGCTTTAATCCGGCCTTATTGTCCAATAAGCCGAACTGATGCCGGGGTCCGAGCATGATCGGGATATGAGAACACATGCAAAGTTATTCCAGAGAGGAGTGGATGGAATCTTAATACTGCTCAGAATAATTTTAGATGACAACGCTTATGCATCGCGTAAATATAGTGAATAAATAAATAAACAAGAATATTCACCTTTTCATCTTCTTCTCGAAGTGTCATGTCAGATCCACTAATCCTTTATTATATTACTCCAGAATGTCGTCATTCGCTTACATTTTCGATTTTCAAAATGAATGCCATCACAGCAGAGGAAACACATTCCTGATCTATGGCAAATTAATTTTTGTATATATGCTGCAATGCTGCGAGCTTTCGCGTATGTGTTTAAAACCCACTGAAAACTTCTTTCAATAAACCTGTTTGTTCATACTGAAAATGTATGGAAATAAATTGACATCTAGCGGCAAAACGTGAAAGTTTTTTTATATTTTCTTTTATTTCATGCAAATTAAAAAAAAATACACAAAATAAAAATGGATTTAAATCTGTCATCTAAGTTGCAAAGATATACAACATTTGAGATTCGTATTACATGCATTCTTACAAGCAGACATGTATAAGTTCGCGCTTACATAATATGCAGTATGTGTACTTACAACATAACAACCCATTCCAAATGAACATAAGCCTGCAACTCTTGCCGACTTTTCCTCAAACAGAGATAAAACTTGCAAAGTAAACCATTTTTTTAATTATGGTGGTCAGCCTCATACCAACCTATAAGGCAACGAAATTATTTTGTGTTTTTCTTTACATAATCTAAGTTGCACAGATACATCCCATTTGAGATTCATATTAAATGCATTCCCACACGCAGACAGGTAAAAGTTCGCGCTTACAAATGCCCCATGTGGACTTACAACATAAAAACCTAATCTCAAATGAACATAAGCCCTGCAACTCTTGCCGACTTTTCCTCAAACAGAGATAAAATTTTCATGGTAAACCATTCTTACAGTATGGGTGGTCAGCCACATACTAACCTTTTAGTCAAGGAAATTATTTTGTTTAGTTCTATAATCTAAGTTGCAAAGATACATACCATTTGAGATTCATATTAAATGCATTCCCACAAGCAGACAGGTACAAGTTGGCGCTTACAAATGCCCCATGTGGACTTACAACATAAAAACCTAATCTCAAATGAACATAGCCCTGCAACTCTTGCCGACTTTTCCTCAAACAGAGATAAAATTTGCATGGTGAACCATTGCTTACACAGTATGGGTGGTCAGCCAAATACTAACCGAAAAAATACTATACGACATAAAAACCCAAATCTCAAATGAACGTACACCCTGCAACTCCTGCCGACCTGCTCTAAAACATGGTTGACACTGGCAAAGTGAATCATTTTCTATAGCATGGGTGGCCAGTCGCATAAAAAAAATGTATCAAATGTAAAAAAATCTGTAGAAGTGATGTTGTATATTCAATAGGATTTATGCAAATTAAAATATTTTTACGCGTTGTTAGTATTAACTCGGAATACTTTTCTGAGCATCAAACAAGCACTACAAATAAAAAAATATATTTTAAAAATGGTCTTAATTTGCATTCGAATGTTGCCTTATCGTTTCTATGAAGTCAATTTTGAAAAATTATCAAAAAAAATACCTGCATACTATTTCAACATAAAGTTCTCTAATTTAAACAAAAAATCTATGTTCATCCAACGTGTCCGTACAAATATTAATACTTATGATATATTATTGAATTTCATAAGCATTTAGAATTCATGTATTACATATTATTAAATTTTTGGAACAATGCCATATTGTAAGGACCATTGATCACCAAATGGGCCATACAGTTTACAAAACCATTAACATTTTGAAATTTTACATTTGTACGACATTTGACCGTTATTATTTCTAGCATTAGCTTGCCAAAAAATCACTGAAACGCATCTTAAATAAATAAAGCTCATTTATTTGTTATATGCATTTTTTTTGTGTAAATCCCACCACAAGAGCTAAGACATTGCCATCGCAAGGACCGATAATCAAGAGACTTTAAAGAATTATAAAAAAACATTATTTTTCATCTAGTGCAGGAAAATGCTACAATTTTTTTTAAATCAAAAAGGGATTATAAACCAGTACCTATGCAAATCAATTCCAAAGCGAAACTTTCTATACTAAAACCAATATTGAGATGGTTTGGGCATGTGGAAAGAATGAATGATGATAGACTGACAAAGTATGTACACAAAGAAAGTGTGAAAAGAAAAAGAGGGAAGGGACGACCGAGAAAAGTATGGAGGGATCAGATTGAGGAGATTGTGAAAGAATGGGATTTACAAAGTGAGCGTAAAAGAAGAAAATGCATGAAAAAGGTGATGGATATGAATGAATTGAAAGAGGTATGTAAGGATAGGAAAAAATGGAGGCAGCTCTGCAGAGGCTCTGGCCACCCCTAGCGGAATGGCGACAGAGTTACAGTTAACATATTTGTTTGAAGTTTAACATATTTGTTCCCATTTACCTAAGTGCAGCTAAAAATCTTTCACACAAGATACCTACTTTGAAAAAAAAGTTGTACTTTTATTTTTCTTTTTCTTTTGAGTTTTTTTCCATTATTTCTAATGGTTCATATTTTCTAAGCAAACAAAGTGCTTTCAAAACTTATGTACATTTGAATAGAAGAAGATAATAATTGTTATTTTATAAACGCAAAGCTCCTTTTGTCTGGTTCGTAGAAATATTGTAAAAAATTAAAACCTGCGTAGCTACTTACCGTCGCTAAGCTTTCTCATCAATCTTGTTTTTTATCGAAAATGTATTATGAAATCAGAGCGGCAAAGCTCAAAGCTACAATGAAGATTATTTAAAATTATGATACTAGTATTTAAAAAATCTGTCATAAGAATTTTGTGTTTATATAACAATAAGAATGATTGAGGAAAACGGAGTGAGGGGTTCAGGAATGTTTTTTAAAAAAAAAAGTGGTGCAATCTAATCTAATCTAATCTAAGCTGCAAAGATATATATCATTTAAGATTTAAATTAAATGCATTCCCACAAGCAGATATGTATAATTTCGCGCTAACACATGCCGCATGTGGACCTACAATATAAAAACCCAATCTCAAATGAACATAAGCCTTGCAACTCTTGCCGTCCTTCCCTGAAACAGGGGTGACATTGGCAAAGTGAACCAATTTTTTATATTATGGGTGGTCAGCCGCATAACAACCTATAAGTCAAGGAACATACATGACAAATTACATTTTTTAAATCAATAAATAACAATATATACATGGACATAAAAAAAACTAAATCATAAAACCAATTTCACTTCAACAAACCCTAGCCGCCAACATCACAGATCAACCGCCATTTCTTTCTATCCTTGCATACTTCTTTCATTTCCTCCAGAGTCATAACCTTCTTCATACAAGCTCTTCTTTTATTATGACTCTGGATATTTCATTCATTCGCAATTTCGGATATTTGGTCCATCCATACCTTTCTCGGTCTTCCTCTACCACGACATCCATCTATTCTACCAACATATACTTTCTTTCTTTCTTGCAAGAGAAGAGATTATGTTTAAAAATATATATTTTTGCCAATGGCACACCTGTTTCAGGAAAATCAATAGGAGATGTATGTTTTGGGCTCATTTAAGGTTTGGGTCTTATATACAGAAGTAACATGTGAGAGCGCGAACTTACACATTTATTTTTAGCTGTAGGGAATAGTATTGCATACACATATTGTCAAATCTGTGCCAAAGACAATTATTCTAGTTTTAATGGTCACATTGCATGTAGATTGCCAGACAAGAATGAAAAACTTGACGCATCAGTAAATCTAGAGTGTGTGAGAGTCAGGTTTGAATCTCCAACTTTCTGGACCAGCCAGATCATGACTGATGGTGGAAATATCTGTGGTTCTAATGGAAACCGGCACGGAAGGTCACTATCCTCAATGATTGGAAAACATTAAGAGATGATAAAGAAGCAATTTGGTTATGTTTCAGGTCTCAAGGATTTTTATTGCTTTTTAAAATCATAATTTATATTTATTTGTGATCTATGGTTAGGTACACGCATAGCTTGCTTAGGTACACACATAGCTTGTGATCGAAGGTTAGGTACACGATTATATGGATAAATGTTGGTAGGAGGAAAAAAAACAATGGTGAAAGTTTTCATACACGGTGTATATAATAAAGATAATAATAAATATAAGTATAAAAACATGGTGTATAATATTTAAAAAAAAAGTGTAAAATGTGTTGTTTAGGCAGAGTAACATATTTGATGAATAAGTGTTTTAATTGATTATTCTATATTAGTTTTGTTACAAATAATAATTGACCAGTTTTTGTTCAAAAAATTTTTACATACACCACTGGAAAGCAGGGCTGTACTTGGAATAAAAAAGGTTTTGAAAATACATGCTTCAAATTAATCAGAGATATTAATTTATTACCAATGTTATTTTTTTTTATTTTAACTTGTAAAAATAGCTTTTAGGAGAAAAAATTGTTCAGTGAAAATGGATTAAGATTATTGATTTAAAAATTTACAACAAAAATGTATACAAATAAATTGATAGTTAAAGGAACGACAATACGTAAACTGGCAAAAGAAACTTAAAAAAATGTGAAGGAATACTTTCAAAATATGAATTTCAGGAATCTGTGGGAGAACTTCCCCAACCCCAATCTCAAACCCAAGGTCGTTGAGATCAAACCCTTTTGGAATGAATTATTTTACAGCAAAGGTGATTTCTTTTATTTCAAACGTTTATATATCGTTACAACATAGATTATGGGTTTATTCCAATTGACATTGTACAGTTTCATAATTTTAACTCAAATTTGGATAATCATAGAGTTGTAGATATTATTTTTGATGTTTTTGTTTTAAAATTATAACTGGTTTGATCCTTTTTATATTGACGACAGAAAAAAATTAAAAAATGTACGATTGTTATCAAAAAGGTGCTACGTTTTATTAAGATATCGTAGCGCTACGACAATTGAAGCGTAGAACTTTTGCCTAGGTAAGTGGCGGGTTTGCATTTAAAAAGTAATCTTCGCCGATATCAGAATGAAGAGAGAAAGTCAGCTGTCTTTATGTTCCCCTCTCTTTTCCCCCGGGACAGAACATCTAGCCTGTTTGGATCAGGAATCAGGGAAAATAAAATAAAGAATAATGACTTGATTCATGAAAGAAATAAACAAGTGTTTATGGATAGTAGGTTAGTTGCAAGCTGTCTGAAGTGTCTAGCATCTAGTGTGTGCAATACAAATAAGTCGATAGATCGTATAACCACATTGTCAAGCGATCCAAAATGGCCGAGCATTAACAGCTGATTGGATTGTCATTTTTTGTACATACAATTCGTATGCATGTATGTATTTGATAATATCTACTGAAGCTGTTGAGACTAAATTTCCATCTCTGCTAGATAATAATCTATATAATCTAAGTTGCAAAGATATATTAACATTTAAAGCTCATATTAAATGCATGCTCACAAACAAACACGCGTAGTTCGCGCTTACAAATGCTGAATGTGTACTTACAAATAAAATCCAAACCTCAAATGAACATAAACCCTACAACTGTTGCCGACGTTTTTTGATATAGGGGTGACATTGGCCAAGTGAACCATTTTTTACAGTATGAGTGGTCAGCCTCATACCAACCTATAAGTCAAGGAATAGCTACTAGATCGCATTTAAAAAAGAAAGTCAATTTTATGCTACCCCTAAAATGTACACGTTCCAATCATAATAAAACTTGTCAGTAAAAAAAAAAAATCGGGACAAATATTAATTTTAAGTTAACTCTGTATTTATTTTTTCAGAATATTAACGGTCTATTTGATTTTATTTTAAAATAAAACAAAAATATTTATTTTGAACAAAACTTGAGAATTAGAAATGTGATACGAAAAAATACAAATATCAAAAAAAAAAAATCTGACACACATAATTCACACACTGAGAACATCCATGTAATTTACCGCGAATCTTACCAACTTAGCAAGACACAACTTACAACTTTTTTACTGTCCCCATCTTTACGTTCGATAGGGGACAATTTAATTAGCAGAATCCCCACCAAGTCACGACGCAGAAGATGAAAGAAACAAATATTCCAGAGAAGAACGAAAGAAAAAATATCCGAGACATTCTGGAGGTCTCGAAAGACAAGCCGGGAGACCTCTACGTTATTAAAACATGAACATTTCTTTTTTTGCCGTTTGCGAATAATTTTTAATCCCACGAACCGCGACTGCGATGGAGACATAGTTTTTTTTTACGTTGAAATGAATTTGACTTTTTTATTTTATTCTCTATGTCTATGAATTAAATTGAGATTACTTTTTTTATTGAGGTTAAGCCTTCAGCCCTTTGATATTCTTTATTCTAAATAGATATTCGTTTATCTAAGAAACGGGTTTCTTGTCGTTTTCATGGAATGAAAAGCAATTTTATTTTTTTATATATATTTTAGACAATATAGTATCCAGTTTTTTGTTTAAATAGATTTGTGGAATGGAATGCAATCCACCAATTTATTTTGAAAGCAGAAGCTTGTGTGCATGCAATGGCATCTGTTGAACCAGAGTCTAAGTTATTGGGCAAGTGGGCTAGACGCAAGATTCGAACCAACGTTACTCGGTTCCAAATACGCTAGTCGAGCATGCGCCTCTACACCCTCGGCCATAACAACGACACCGAGCTGTATTTAATTATACTGGGGAGAATGAATCTACTACTCGTGCTGCGTACGAATACGGCATTCTAGCGTAAAGTTCGGTTTCGCCAACACACCTTAATCTTGCTCTAATTTTTAGTCAAATCTATGTGAACTGACCAAAATATAAACAAAGAACATGATGTAACATTGTAAAACGTTTTTATTTTTTGTTGTACTTTAGATATTGTACACAATTTAAATTACATACATTATTTTGAAAGTAATTTGTTATGAAAAAGAATACATTTTGTTGTATGGTAACAGTTGTTTTTATTATTCGCAAATTGTAAAGAAACTTTTGTTATCTAGACGTAAAAACAAATAGTTTCCATTGAAATAGATCGCGATTTCTGTCATTGACGTTTTCCTTTGTCTGGGTCTTGTAATAAGAAGCAATCCTTTATTCTCTTGCAACGTTTATCCGTATTTTATTAAACAGTTTTTCACCGAAACGAAAAAAACAACATCGGGAATGAATAATGAAAAATACTGCCATCGCTCTTTTCAATCTTGGTTTTCGGTTTTGAAATGTAACCAATACGAGTTTTTTTTCACAATGGTCGAAGTTGAATTGATTATTTGTCATTTGTCTTTTTTTTAACTCTTCTTACCCGTTTTCATTTCCATTCCCGTATATCTTCCTTTTAAAAAAAATACTCTCCTATAATATAACAAAAGATATCTCAGATATTTCCCTGTAACCTGGACGTATGACGTCATAACTTTTATGGCGTATTAAAATATACCCACCACAAAGTTATTTTTTTTAATCTACGTTGTAAATAATTATCAACATTTTAAATTCATCATATCCTTTAGTAAGATAATGGTATAAAGCTTATCTTATAAAGTTTATTGATTGGTTGTCTTTTCTTTTATTACTAGGCTAATTCCACCCCCGTTTCAGGAAAAGACGGCAAGAGCTGTAGAAATAATGTCATTTGAGGTTTATATGTTTATTTGTAAGTACACATGCAACAAGTTTAAACGCAAACTTACAAGTGTTTGGTTGTGAGCGTGCAGTAAATTTGAATCCTAAATGTTAATAAATCTTTGTAAATTAGGTACCTAATGAATGAAAAATTATAAGCAAAGACTTTACAAGAGGGTAAAAAGTAGAATTTCTGATTTAAGATTGAACTTCAACTTTGAAAGCGGTTACTTAATCAAGTGGACTGTATACGAGACTGATACTTCTCCTTCTTCTTCTTCTTCTTCCAGATCAGCAAGGGTTGGATCTTGGGTCCAGAACTGTGCGATATGTGGACTTCTAGTGACGTCCTCTGCTGTACAGCCTCCATCCTTCATCTGGTCGCCATAGCAATGGACAGGTAAAATAAACCACATTGCAATCAATAATGTATATTATAGTGTTATGATGTTAGTTGGGTTCTTTTAATTAAACTGCAATTTATTTTTCAAGATTTATTTGACACAATGTCGGTTTAGAATGTACTGATTTCTAGCTCTTGGTTTATCGACTTCGTGGCTCAGTGTTTCAATCGACACTCGTCTCTCACACGATTGCGGTCCAAATACATAGCGTCTAAACGGAAGTTTCTCGACTGTTTTTGATTTCTCGAACATAGTGGATGATACCAGAGCGTTGTTCCGCCAGCGTAATTAGAATCACGTATGCACTAATACTGACGTACGCTCTAAGCAATAGTTTAAATAATGATGATGAGTTGATGACTTCTTTAAAGTGCCGTTTTGTGATATAGTCACTCCAAGGGCCTGTGTACAAAATATGCCAGAAATTTGATTGTCTTCCGTGAATTTAAGAACTTCCCATGGTCCTCTATCAATCTCACATGATGAGGCTTGCGGTTCCAGCCTTAAGACGATCAACTGCAAATACAAGCTCATCAAACATCCTTTTTACTCGTCTTACCGGTTCTTCAACTCGCATTTTGGCTTCAGTTTCAGCCAAGCGCAGTGTGAGGCTTTTTTGAAGAGGGTCACGAGCTTATTTTTCTAACTCATCACAATCAACCTTTGCCAGCACTCTCTGTCCAAAACTTTTCTCCTCCCTATTACACTAAACGACAATCAACCATGACTCCGTTCTATAATTATAATTTAGATTTTGTAGGGTTTGTGTATTCACACAGTGAAAATTCATTTTATTTAAAATATTTTTTTTTTCTTAAACGTACTGTTATGTAAATATGAAATATAAATATTTAAAATAAGTAGGTATTAGTTATAGGAATTCTGTGTTGTATTGTGTGGGTAGGAATCATTGAATAAAGTACGTGAAGCATCGAGAAATAATAATTACTATGCCTTTCTGGAACTGTCTAGCAAATATAGGTCTAGATTGTACTGTTTTAAAGAGTATAAGAAGGGTGCGAGTGGCTTGCAGGGCCAGTAGTATCATACAAGCTTTACAACTACAGTGAAGTAATAACCAGTGAACAGAAACCAAGTGTAATGGAATAGTCCAGACTACCTTTGTAAAAATAAATTATTAAAAGTGTAAAATAAACAACTGTATAAGAAGACCAGTATTTTTAATTGAAAGACTTTTGAACCCTAATTTCGTAACAGTACTTTCATTTTCACAATAATATTTTATGTCTCGAGCACTTTCGACCGTCAATACTGAATGACCTGAGTATTGACGGTCGAAAGTGCTCGAGATATAAAATATTATTTTGAAAATTAAACTACGTTTAAGAAAAAATAATTTTATTTTAAATTATAATTTAACTTGTATGTTCTACACACTATTATACTGTGTATAAGTAGGTGCGTACACAAAAAATCTTGACACATAAATTATATATTTTCCTTGAATAAAGGGTGGCATTGACCAAAGTGAACCTTGTTTGAATGGGTGGTCAAAACATTACCATTGTTTCTTTACTTCAGAGAGAGTTTTTTCCACAAAAAACAACTTTTTTTTTTTTTTAATAGATTTGTGAAGAGGAATGCAATTCACCAACCTATTCTGCCTGGCCAGATACAGGTATTAATATCATCATTTAATAATTCATTATTGTTTATTATTAATGAGTTATTCAATAATAATTACCCAATAACATCTGTTGAACCAGGGTCAAAGTTAAAATCAAGTGACCCAAGCGGGGATCGAACCAAAGTTGTTCCATTCGAAACACGCTAGAAAGATCAGCCCTCTTGGCCCCCGCGGCTATAACCCCGACGAATTTGATTCGTCTCTGACAGACTGGGAAAAAATATAAAGTAATTGCTGTCAATTCCAATTGTCATATTAAAATTATTTACTTTTTTTTTAAGAAAGCCTGTGTGGGAGACTTGTTAGCTTCCAGAGACTCTAGGGGTCTAGGACACTTGTTGTAGTGCTGCAGAGGTGTTTACGAGCTTGGTCGTCGCTACAAAGCGCCAATACTCAAGCCAGTTGCTGTAAGGCTGGATGGACCTTTAAAACGTATATATTTTGTAAAAACATAAAGCATAAGTTGCTCCATTCAAAAAGCAATAAAAGTATCTAAAAAATAAAAATAAAAAATTAAATTTTATCAAAATGAATTCTTAGAATTCGGGGTCATATCACAAAACTTCTTCAAAACTTTTCCTTCATGATAAAAAAAAAATTACAATTTAAGTCCTTTTTTCATATTTACACAATGAGGGTTTTAACCCTAGAAAGGTTGATGTACACGTAGAAATGGTTGTTTGTTCGGGGAAATTTCTCCCGATGGAGCTATAAATTTTAATACAAGCACACGACCATATTGTCTTCTTTCTAAACAATTTCAACCGTTTGTTTTCCGTTTTAATTAACCGGGCTGGAAATAAATTACCTGAAATGAGTGTCCGAAAAACAAATACAAACAAACGATGTTTACATTTTTTTTGCAAGAGAACTGAAACTGAAGGGGTTAAACTGAGGAAAAACAAAAACTTACAAATATGAGAAGATGAAACAAGATATTAGATTTTTGTGCAAAAATCAAACGATGTTACTCGTTTCTGCAGTTTATATGACGTAGTTTTTTTTGAAGTGTGATGTTTCCCATTTTTCCACATTCCTCAGAAACAGCTGAGGTTACCATTGTGGGTTGGAAGTCGAGAAGTTAGTCGGTCTTATGGCCGAGGGGGTCAAGTGGGTTGATCTTTCTAGCGTGTTTGGAATGGAATGACGTTGGTTCGATCCCCGCTTGGGTCATTTGACCATAACTTTGACCCTGATTCAACAGATGCAATTGGAAGAGATTTGTGAAGAGATAATAATAATTCATTTAAAGAAACAATAATGAATTATTAATTGTTGATATTAATACCTGTTTCTGGCCCTACAGAATAGGTTGGTGAATTGCAGTCCTCTTCACAAATCTATTACTTTTGTGAACTATTCCTCTTTTAGAAATTACACGAACGATTTAAGAAAAGAAGAGCTTGTATGAAGAAGGTTATGACTCTGGAGGAAATGAAAGAAGTATGCAAGGATAGAAAGAAATGGCGGTTGATCTGTGATGTTGGCGGCTAGGGTTTGTTAAAGTGAATTTGGTTTTATGATTTAGTTTTTTATGTCCATGTATATATTGTTATTTTTATTCTTTGATTTTAAAAAATGTAATTTGTCATGTATGTTCCTTGACTTATAGGTTGTTATGCGGCTGACCACCCATAATATAAAAATTGGTTCACTTTGCCAATGTCACCCCTGTTTCAGGGAAGGACGGCAAGAGTTGCAAGGCTTATGTTCATTTGAGATTGGGTTTTTATATTGTAGGTCCACATGCGGCATGTGTTAGCGCGAAATTATACATATCTGCTTGTGGGAATGCATTTAGTATAAATCTTAAATGATATATATCTTTGCAGCTTAGATTAGATTAGATTAGATTTAAGTTCTATTAACAAATAAAGGTTTTTCTTCAATTTTCAAGTTATATTAAAAAAAAAAAACAATAACGTTATGAATGTAAAATATTTTCTACAGAACAAAAAAATATTACAATTTTCTTTGTTGAACACTTTTCTTTGTAACACTTCACTTTTTTTTTTGGAAACTTTTATTTTCCCGCTTAAAGTGTTTAAGTTCTTTTGTAACTTTCAAACATCCGCTAGTTTATGCTCATGAAATATTTATATGGAATAAAACAATGTAAGTAAGTACTTGCTTAAGGTACAACGCTCTAAATTATTTATGACTGGCAGTTAGTGAGGAAACGCCTCTGGTGGAAATTCTTTCTTTCCCAGAAAGATATTTAAGGTGAAACGATGCAGCTGAAATTTTTTCAAATAATAAAAAAAATGTTTTATTTCAACGATAATGTGATTCCGTGGTAAAGATAGACTGATTAAGCCCGATATTTAATAAATTTAAGTCTGACAGATAATGTAACTAAAAAATTGTAAAAATGAAACCATTTCTTTCACAAAAAGTTATTTTTAATTAAAATACCAAATATTTGTTTGCCTTTTCGCTAGCAACCCGGCCGGGTGGCATCACAATGTTGTCTATATCATATCTGCGCTGAGTCCATTGTGTGACTTGCTGGCTAAAGAAAAATAAGAAAAACTGAATTTGGCTCTTTTTTTTTAAGAAATCCTGTGCGGGAGACTCCCTAGATTTCAGAGACTCTAGGAGTCTATGACACTTGTTGTAGTGCTGCAGAGGTGTTGTTTACGAGCTTGGTCGTCGCTACAAAGCGCCAATACTCAAATAAGACCCAGTTGCTGTAAGGCTGGATGGACCTTTAGTGACTGGTCTTTGGTAAAGGTTTCATGAATTTTTCATCCATGCGAAAATATAAATGGTATACCTTCCATTAACGAGTCCGAAGTGTTGGCACAGGACTACGGACCGGTCTCTTAGATGTATCGCTTAGAATTACCTAAAGAGCTGTTTAACACAAAACATGGCCGGTTTTCATACAAAGATGATAATGGCTTGCAATTTCTCGCGGAGTCCTTTTTTCATTGCCGGCACTAGAACGCAGCTGCGGCAGCCTGAGATCAATGTGTATCGGGGGTAACGATGGCATTAGTTGCCTTCTAGAAAATACTAACATCCGTCAACTCTCATGACGTCAGACACACGCTTCAAACCAGGACAGTAAACAATGCACGACCCACCATACAATCTAAGCGAATTGGATCTACAGAGCATGTTCAGAAAGTAGTTAAAGACCCGCATTCGTATTAATTAGCGCATTTGTATTACCAAAAGCTAAATTATTTATTGATTGTAGAGCAGGGGTCTTAAACCTTTTTTTGTGCAAGGGCCAAACATCGATTTCACATCGTCCGAAGGGCCACAACTTTTCACGACACTTTACCACCTAATCAATAAAATAAAAGACATACATCATTTCAAATTTCAATAATCTTTATTGGTTCATTAAAGTCAATCTTTATTGATTAATTAAAGTCAATCAATGTGATTTTTGACATTGTTTATTTTTTACAAGTTTGTCAATATTTGTTTTCATTTTTGTGGTTGCAACCCGCAGACTACCTTCCAGATGTGCATCTGTAATTCTCGACCATGTTGTCGATTTCACATACTTCATACGAGAAAACAGCTGCTCACACACATATGTGCTCCCAAACAATGAAATCATTTTATGGCATTTTTTCACTCATATGTTTGAAAGAGTGACATTGAGAATGCTGACGATTGCGAGTCGTATATTACTCGTATGTATATATCGCATATCGTTGGGCGCGATATTTTATTTTTTTAGCCTCTGGTGGCCGCGGGCCGCAAGAAATTAGCTGGCGGGCCACATGAGGCCCGAGGGCCGCGGGTTGAAGACCTTAGTTGTAGAGGCATTAACTTTGTAATCGTTCATCATTAATGATAAAAGAAAAACAGCTTTGTTTTCGATTACGTGAGTATTAAATTATTTATTTAGTTCCTTGACTTATAGGTTGGTATGCGGCTGACCACCCATGCTGTAGAAAATGGTTCACTTTACCAATGTCACCCCTGTTTCAGGGAAGGTCGGCAGAAGTTGCAGGGTGTATGTCCATTTAATATTTGTTTTTATGTTGTAGGTTCACATGCGGCATACGCAAGCGCGAACTTGTACGTGTCTGCATGTGAAAATGCATGTAATGTGAATCACCAATGTTACACATCTTTGCAACTTAAATTAGATTATATTAGACTGGTCACTAACTAGTCTAGTCCCTTATCACTTAAAAATTGTCAACTATGCTTACCTCTAATACTACAGTTCAGCCGCTTCAATCTGTGCTGAACTCTGCAGCAAGACTCATATTTGGGATGTCCAAATTTAACCATATTACTCCATTGTTGAAAAAACTGCATTGGCTTCGTTTTCCGGAGAGGGTGGTCTACCGTGTTTGTCTGATGGTTTACAAAGCTGTCAATGGTATGGCTCCTTCATACTTGTCTGACATGAACTCACCTGTTGAGATAGATTTGAGACGCCAAACTCTTAGATCTGCGGAGTGTGGGGTGGTTGACTTAGTCCAGACGTCACTTCAGACACGCACTAATTTTGGGGGCCGTGCTTTCCGGTTTGCGGGCCCAATGGAGTGGAATAGACAACCACCTCATGTGAGGAAGGCAGAAACTCTTGGTGTCTTTAAAGGAGCACTAAAGACGCATCTTTACAAAAAATCTTATCCATGATTTAAGAGGGCCTTTGAGGTGTGACACACACAAAAACGGCGCTCTTTAATTATGTATACCTTATAAATAAATTATCCTTGTATATATATTTACAATTTGTCACTTACCGCTTTTTCACTATCCTCATCTGTACCACGTACTATTCTCATGGTATGAGGTTTGTTTCCGTCTGCGGCTACAGAATGATGCCCTCAGATTGGGATGAAAAATGAGAGAAGTTAGGGATCGGGGCGTGTGCGAAATTATTGAAAGGAAAAATGGAAACCCTGCCTGCGTAGTGCGGAGGTACCATGTATTGTAAATTAGATACCTACTACTCCAAAATATTACAAGCGAGTTCCTTCATATTTTACAACTTCCGGCTGGAGAAATTGTACTGCCATCTTCTTTTTTTTCTTTTTATCTTCTCTTCACAAAATGTACCTGTACAATGTACATGTATCGCCACCTGAAGATAAAATTGGACAAGTGCTGATTCACTGATTTGAGATATCGTGGATAATACATTTAACTAGGTGCATCTTCTCATTGAAGGTCAACTAATTATAGGGAAGTGCTCGTGAAGATTTTCTACACTGCAGGATTTTCACACTTTTGTAGTCTCTCGTAAAAAATAGGAAAAATATATGTAAGTTTATCTGAGAAACCCATGTTAGCTTGACATGTTACATTTTCAGTTTTACCATTAAGGTATCTATATAGTTGATTAAAAAAGGCAGTAAGAACCGGAGTGGTTAAGTTGAGAAAAAATTAAAAACGTATAAGAAACGACTATGACAGAGTTACTTTTCTATGCAGGTTTTATACGACCCACACATCTCCTTCGTACATTTTGGTAAAAACTTTTATTAACTGTGTGTGGTATTCAGTGCCTTTTTTACATTTTTCCAACTCACATTGCTTGTTTTAACTTTTAGCACACAAAAGTGAAAAATATGGTGCACACCCTTAAGTTAAAAAATCTGAACACCACCTCACAAAACGAGCCACTTCAGTCATGACGGGAGGTGACTTGTAATAAGATAATCATTTCCCAAGAGCTTCTAAAGAGGGTATTAATTAGATAGCTACATTTTATCCTTTCTTACCACTGAGTTCAACCAAATAAGCCATTGTTACCGGTACAACTACTCTTTGCACCTTGATACTACCTACGTGTAAAAAGTGTTATGTGTATAAAATTCAAATTTCACTGTTTTTTCCAGATACTGGGCCGTCACCAACGTGGACTACATCCACACCAGGAACGAGCGTCGAATAACAACCATGATAGTTCTAGTATGGAGTGTGGCCCTTATAGTCTCCTTAGCCCCGCAATTCGGCTGGAAGGACCCTGATTACATGGACCGCATCACTCTTCAACAACGATGTCTCGTCAGCCAAGACGTCTCTTACCAAATCTTTGCCACCTGCTCCACCTTTTACGTCCCTCTGCTAGTCATCCTTGTCCTGTATTGGAAGATATTCCAAACAGCCAGAAAGCGAATTCGGAGACGAAGAGAACCAAAGGCAGACAAGAATAAAAAGACAGCAATACAACCAGATGAGTCGGCTGTCAACTGTGATAAGCATTCGACTGTCAAGAAGAAATTCTTAAACTTGAAGAGATACGGAAAGAAGAGATCAGCGAAGACAACAGAGAACCTTGTAGCTTCATTGTTGCTAACTGAAGGACAATCGACGACAACAGTTGACACTGTTGATGAAAACGACACGCAAGCCAGGCATGAGCAAAAAACAACAGCGTTTACCATTTCTGAAAGAGTGGCAGCCGCGAATCTGAGCAGTCACAACGGTCAGAATGTTGAGCAGAGTTCTACGAATGTGTCTCCGGAGAAGTCTTCAACTGCTACAACTACAAACAACGGATCCAACAGTCACCAGAGTCATATGAGTGATATCAGTAGAATTGAGATACTCTCTAAACCCCCTGGAGGTGTAAACGCAGGTGGGAATGAGAGGTCTTCGGCGATTGAACACGCACCTCCGATCCCAGCTCGGGATAAGAAAGAGTCTCTAGAAGCCAAGAGGGAAAGGAAAGCAGCCAAGACTTTGGCTATCATAACTGGTGCGTTTGTCGTGTGTTGGTTGCCATTTTTCATCATGGCTCTTGTGATGCCAATTTGCCAGGATTGCGTCATCAATGATTACATGGCGAGCTTCTTTCTCTGGTTAGGATATTTCAACTCAACTTTGAACCCTGTTATATACACCATTTTTAGTCCAGACTTTCGGCAAGCTTTTGCGAGAATCATCTTTGGAAGACACAGGAGAAGGCGGCCTAAGAAATACTAAGGGTGTGTTGGTTTAGCAATGGATTATCGAATTTATTCTGAATGAAATTTAAACTTATTAGTATTGTGTAGGTAGATTTTTTTTCAATTGGAAGTCGCTTCGGTTAACATCTTAAAAACACAAATCAAAAAACCATTTTTAATATCTATAAATAAAAGGACAAAAAATATGAAATTTAATTTATAGGTGAAGTGTTTTATTGTGTTTAAAATACTACAAGAGTTTTAATTTATAGATACTTATTTTTCATAGATTTAATAATATTCTAAGATGTTGAAATATTTTACTAAGTAAACCGTTGAATCTTCTGAATTAAATAGTTATTTATTGTAAATAATTTAATTGTATGTTAATACCTTAAAAATCATATAAATATTTTTAAATGTTACAATATTGTATCCATATAATATTTATTACTTTATATATATAAATGTATATAAATTTGTCTTATAGATTTTTAACATATTTGTTATAATTAGTTTTAAAAAGAATAAC
Organism: Agapetus fuscipes; assembly: GCA_951799405.1. Taxonomy (NCBI): domain Eukaryota; kingdom Metazoa; phylum Arthropoda; class Insecta; order Trichoptera; family Glossosomatidae; genus Agapetus; species Agapetus fuscipes. The sequence continues at coordinate 15,665,725 of OX637341.1, forward strand.
GCCAATTTAAAATAAATATATTAACATATCGAATGTATAATATTGTTTAACTAGGCATATTAATTTTAGTTAAATAATAATTAAATAAATAATTGCCAACAATGAGTGTAATAACAAGTTAATTTAAAAAATAAATTGTCTATATTTAGTTTTAAGACACATTAGGTAAATGAAATAAAAAAATCGCTGCATTTTTTTTTTGTTGAATACAGTTCATGGTTTGCGAATTCTTTTGAAAATCTTTCAGCAAGGTTTTTATTGAAGTTAAAAAATATTTTACAAAGTAGGCAGCTGTATGTTCTATTATGAACATTTTACATTCCAAAAAAAGCTTCATACTCTCAATCTTATAGATAAAAATGAAAAAATTTGAGAAATAAACGTAGAATTGTGAAAGAAAAATAAAACTATAAATTTGATTTTTTTCTTGACGGATTGAAAAAAATATGATTTAAAAAAGTTAAACAATTTTAAATACGAGCAGCGCCTGTTTTTTCTGCCACTCTTCCACTAGAGGTGGCCAGTACTGGCGTAGTTACGTCTTTTCTTAATTAATCTGTCCATTAACTCAAAGTAAATATGTTTTTTTTTTTGCTCCAATTAAAAAAATACATTTCTAGAACAACGAATAGATAGTTGAATTTATATGTATCTTTCTAAAAAATGCATAGAAGAAAAAATACTTAGAAAAACTGCAGTAAAATATATCCTAACCTCACTAAGATAAAAAAAAATCTAACCTTAATTAACAAAAATAAAATATTGGTGACTAAATTTTCTTGTCATCTACTTATCAAAAATTGTAAAAAATATAATATAATTATTATAATTGAAAGGCTTTATAAAAAATAATAATTTAATGTAAATTCTGTCTATAAAAGTATATTAAATTTTAAATGTTTTCATAGGGTGTTTACTGAAACGGATTTAAAAAATCTTTTAATAAAATAATGTTGGTCGTGAATAAATTTTAAAGTTGATTAAGATAACATTTAGTTTATGGAATAATATTTTTACATTTTTTATGAAATTTGTGTAAACATTTTTGGATATTATTTATCATGTAAATGTTATTTTTGTAAATAAGTAATGAAAACCTTAGGATGTTTGTATAAAATAATCCTTAGGCAAGGATTATTGTATATTTTAAGTTTAATAAATATAATTTTGTATTTATGTAAATAGCAATGCAAAACATATTGTCGATAGCTAACATAACAAGCTGAAATTGTAATGTAGGCAAAAAATAATTAAGGCATTTTTTAAAAATAATATTATAAGTAAGACAAATAATAATTAACTTTATTATCTTTTTTAAAAAAAAATGATTTTATTCCATTTTATGCGACAAATCTTGACTACAAAGAATATTAATGTTTGATGTGTATAAAAAAATATACCGCCAAAATAAAATGTATGAACCATCACTTATTATCTAGTAATGGTTTTAGTAAAGCCCATATTTTCTAATATTTGTTTTTTATTTGTCATTCATTATTGTTTAATAAAAGTAAAACCAATTGTTAGTCCAGATTCCAGAGCCCAGAATCTGTGACCAACAATTATTATTTACAAAAAAAGAAACAGGATTTTATATCTTTTTTAGTTTTTATAATATTTGCATTATATACAAAAAAAATGGCTTTCTGCTCTCCATTCATTTTTTTTCTTTTATCATTCTTTATGACTTGCAATGGTTGAATTTCTATCAACTTTCGATAGTAAACTGTCAATCTTTACCTAATACGGCTTTATAATCAGAAGAATATGCCTAGAACTCTGACTGTGCGCAGCACGGGTTAGCCTGGCACATGAACTTAAAAAAATCGCTTATCTATAGCTAGCCTACTAATTGAAAACAATTTTAACAGAATTTCAACCTTGCCATTTGTGTATCTTATAAATGCATAATCCTTAAATCATATAACATTTTATGTGTAGATTAAAACAATGGCAATAGAAGGGAGCATCAGAGCAGTCTGAAGCGTAAGAGAAATCTTGTTTTAATCATTTTCCAGGCAGCTGTCAATGCGACCTGTCAATGAGATCCGTCAAGCACAGATCATTATTATTATACGCATTTTTTTATGATTATTTTTTCATCTTCTATCTATTAGGTACGTTCCATGGCATGTGCATTGCTATGGAAAAAAATTGACATGTTTTTCTTTTATGTTGATTGATGATCACGTGTCGTTAAAATATATTCTCCTACTTCTTAAAACACTGTTTTAAAAATAAAAAGTAAGCTTATAAATATTAAAAAAAAATTAAAAACCTAACTTAAACATTTAAAAATCATTCATACATAAAAAATTATGTCATAACTGATTAAAAAGCAACGTTCTTACTATAAATGGACATATCAACATCTATTTTATACATTCAGCCCTTTTCATATTATTTGGTTTTAGATTTCATCTTATTTCAAACATAACTCTGCTATCAATTGAAAAGCTGGGAAACCTTATTTTTTATACATTTAAATTGGCACATTCCAAATTTCCCTTGACTGGATGACATCATTGTTCGTCACACAAAATATTGTATTGGATTATAACCATGCGTTATATATATTTTTTAATATTTTTTTGTATGGATTGTCATCCATGCTAGGACGTCACAAATATCTAGTTACCCAGCCAAGTTTCGTCACATTTTTCCCCTACATTAAATGCATGGACAATAGTACAGAAAATATACCAAACAATACTCTGAATTTATTTCATCTTATCACAACATTAAATATGACACTTATCTGAAAAAAAAAAATGTGAATACAATTGTTTGTATAAAAGTTAAGTTTTCTTTAATCTGCAATAGATGGCAGTATACGAGTACTATATTAAAATAATATTATTTACAAATTGATATCCAGCTAAAATAATGTATTCAATCTTGTTTGTACCTTTTTATTTTATTACTTTCTAATGCCGATATTAAACGTTTTTACATTTAGAAAAATAGATGTTTAATACAAAATATGAATCATTCCATATATATATTTTTATCTAATGTTAATACTTTAGAAAATAGTTTGCATATGATAAAATGGTGATCCAAAATATTATAATACATTTAAAAATACAATCTGACTATGAAAAACTTAAATATTCAATCTATCTGTGTAGGTAGATAAAAGATATTAATTATTAATTAATTAATGTCTTTAAAAAATACTTTTGTAATTTTATTGGCTTTGAAGTAAGTACCAAACAGCGTGTTGGCTTAAAAATATATGGGAAACAAAATATGAACAAAAAGTTACGGGTTGCATAATCATTTAGTATGCAATTTATTGCAGCTTTATCAACAAAATGGGTAGCATTGGCATGTAAATAAAAACTTATATGATGAGTCCTTGAATGAGAAATTTATATAAGAGTATTATCTATTACTCAAATTTAATGGGTACTTACTTTTTTCATCTTAAGTTGCCTAAAAAATGTCTCTAGGAAATCTTTGAATTGGTGACATTTCATTGAGATAATATAATTGTGTAAATAAAAAATAAATTTTGGTGTTTGGAGCATTTTATTAAATGTTAAAAATATTGCTTGTAAATAAATACATGAAATGATTTAAATAAAAATGCATAAAACTTTAACATGGTTTAATTTCATGAGACCTCTTCCTGAATAAGTCCATGCATCCCCATACACTACTAAACTTTCCATACAGCACTGGAATGTGCCTTCTAAAAGGAAAGGGCCTAATCCTTATTATTTGTTGGAGCTTACATTGTTACAAGAACACAGTTCCACTCAACAGAAACAGCAATGGTAAGAATACTATTGGACCTCACATATAATATTGCAAAAGGCAATATTGCAATAGTGGCGTCACTTGATATGAGTGCCGCTTTTGAGCTCCTGGAGAAACTGAAGTTGCACTATGGCATATCGGGGCTGGTATTGGAATGGATGGCGTCCTACCTCAATGCGAGAGAACAAGCAATTCGACTACATAGAGATTTTTCCGCTGCGACTATGTTGACCTCAGGTGTTCCACAGGGCTCTATTCTCGGTCCACTTCTCTTTGTCCTGAACACTGGAGAGCTTGAACATATAGTGCACAGATCAGGACTTGAAATGCAGTGCTATGACTGTGAACCTGAAAACCACCCAGATAGCATTTTAAACTTGCATCTGACTTGCAACAAGTTTGATGTGTCAAAAGTGAAGGCTTGCTGCAAGTTCGCCATGGCAAGTATATACACTTGAGGCAAGTTTGAATCAAACTTTCTAGTTTCCCAGCAACAAGCTTGCAGGAACTTTGTCATAACAAAGTTCCCGCAAGCTTGTTATGACAAATTTGCCAAATGTTTGCTTCTGCAAATCATATACATTTTTTTATAATATTTAAAAAAACAAAATTAGAATAAAAAGATAAAATATTTTAATTTTATTTTATTTACAGTTCGCTTATAGTAGTAACAAAGTTTTATAATAATCACATCATCATCATCATTGGCACGACCTCCCTCAGCAACCGCTGCCACCGCTGTCTATCCAACGTCTTCCTCCTCCAGCCCCACTGCACGACAATCCGCCACGACTTCATCCAGCTATCTTGAACGTGGTCTTCTCACTGTCCGCCGTCCCTCCGGGTTCGTCATTACAATCGTCTTCTCCAGGCTATGATGGTCTAATTGCTGAATGTGCCCTAGCCAATGCAGTCTGTTGACCTTTATTGAGCGGACCACATCAGTGTCCTGGTACAGCTTATACAATTCGGAGTTATATCTTCTTCGCCATGTTTCTAGTCACACTCAGGTACATTATTCCCCTAGCCCCGTTGCTTTGTCTCTCGGCTCTGTAACAAAAAAACAAGGATATTTTTAGTAATTATATTACAAATCATTTATAATTAAGGATGTAATATACACTAAGTACTGATTTCATTATAAACAGTTTTAATTTTCTTTTTAGAAATTTGTTCCACGGTACTCCGTTTTCTTAGAAATTATTAAAGCAAATATTATAAAATACCAAGATCGGATTGCCCTGTAAGGAGTTATTTATGGAAACACATAAAAATATAATATCCGATGAATAAATTTTAACTGTGTACTTATTTTTATTGCAAATAGGATGATACTTCTTTATGGAGTCAGACGCTACACAATTTTTGCCCAGTGTCGCGCAGCTTTCACCGCTCTATCGTTACCCTCTATTAGGTCGGCCAGTGTGCAGCTTGTTGGGCAGGCCGAACAGATCCGAAGATGATCCATGAACTGTTGGGCTCCGCATTCACAGAGCGTGGTGCCATCTTGATGTAAGATTGCCCAGGTCATCATGTTACAATGCGCTCTGCCAACACCCGTTCTCAACCTGTTTAGGGCCCTCCATAGAGACTACTCACGATCCTGTCCAGGTGGGAGCTTCTCGCTCGGCTGCACAAAGTTATCAGGTCGCTCCAAATTCCACAGACACAGTCTCTCCCACGCCAGCTCCATAGTCAATCGGTGCACAGAGCTCAAGAAACTGTGACGCCACAATGTCCAAAAAGGCAGTGCTGTAGATTCTTCAGGGATTTTTGTTGTCAACCCTCGAGGCCTCAAGGGAGAGGAACTGAAACAAGTGTAATAACAATCAGTAACTGTTGGGTGTTCTATGAAGCTTCTAAATAAATCTTGAGGTATGATTCACACTAAAACAGCGCTCATCAAAGAAATTATCCCCATATTATTATTGTTATCCGGGGCTTAGTTTCCCTAGCCACGGACATCATATTATATTATAAGTCTAATCTAATCTAAGCTGCAAAGATATATATCATTTAAGATTTATATTAAATGCATTCCCACAAGCAGATATGTATAATTTCGCGCTAACACATACCGCATGTGGACCTACAATATAAAAACCCAATCTCAAATGAACATAAGCCTTGCAACTCTTGCCGTCCTTCCCTGAAACAGGGGTGACATTGGCAAAGTGAACCAATTTTTTATAGTATGGGTGGTCAGCCGCATAACAACCTATAAGTCAAGGAACTGTACTGCCAGTTTTACAGGCCAGTTTTGTAGTTTTGTTTGGTTTTGTTTGGCACAGGCCAGTTTTACAGGTTTTACTGCCAGGAATAAGTACTGCCAGTTTTATCAACACACATCAAATGGCTTCATCGAACTAATTTTGCAACTTATTTTCACAGAATATGTCACATTTAGGTTACAAACAACTTTGCTGAAATTTACTTTCAAATTTTTACGTGAAAATATTTGAAATAAATAAAAACGTAAGTTCAAAAAGTTAGTGCCAAAATCTAGATAATACACATTTCTTATTTCTACAAAAAGTACATCAAACACGTCCTACTAAGTATTCAAAAGGAAATAGTTTTACATACCTGGTAAATATGATGTAGGAACAGCATGCCGAAAAATTTTAAAAGACGTAAGTACATTACTAATCGTCAAATAAACACGTATCTGATTCCTTTAACTTCCGTATTGAAACAATGAGGTACATAACAAAGGCGACTGGACATTATAAAACGCAAAATAACAAAAATGTAAGAAATTCACAAAGCGAGCTCGTATACAAATAATGGCGGCCGGCCACCCGCCACTCTGTGCACCCGCCACACGCGGTCGCGTGGGGGTAGGGATACCAGATGAAAAATTTAAAATTCCTGACAAAAAGCCTAATTTCCATAGAAAGTCCTGACATTTTGTTGCAAACGTAATTAAACACTGCGTACTTACTTAATAAGTACAAAGCTAAAGCATAAACAAATATTTCAAACAACTTGTGTTTCAAATATTTTTCTATGCTTTGACTATTAAAAAATTGAAAAGTCCTGATACTTCCGAAATCCGGTCGCAATCCCGACAAGAGCCTAAAAATCCTGACGTATGGCAGCCCTACGTGGGGGGTCTCTCGTGACGTCATTTCAAAGTTGTTTGAGAAACAGCCACAGAGAGAGTAAAATTCAGAAATAATGTTGCCAAAACCAAAATATGCCCAAAGATTTCTAGGCATGCGCGTCACAATCTGTCAACTCGTGTCTGATCAGTGCTGCCGCTGGGAAAAAAGTCGCGAGATTTAAAAAAAGCAAAATAGCAAAATCGATAAAACGGCAACACTGCTAATCGTATTTTTGACAGCCCGTCACGCAAGTTTGTATCAAACAAAAAGCAAACTTGTTTATTCATATTTGAAACATGATGCAAAATGCAAGCTTGCAGCAATATTGCAATAAACTTATTTTGTCATATTTGACATGACAATGTAAAATCAAGTACAAATCAAACTTGCAGCAAACTGACCTGCTATCTGGGCAAATGGCCCTAAAAAGGGCAATCGGTGAATGTATTGAAGATGTGGAGCGCTGGATGCCTGCAAAGAAGTTAGTCTTGAATCCAGATAAAACTGAAATCTTGTGTGCAGTGACTAAGAAGCGCAAGGAGCTTCTTGACTTGTCGCCCATCAGAATCTGCGGAGTAAGCGTCAACCCGCCCACCAACATTAAACTTCTCGGAGTTTGCATTGACCAACACCTGTCACTGGATAATCAAGTATCAAATACTTTACTTATAGGTTGGTATGAGGCTGACCACCCATACTGTAAAAATATGGTTCACTTTGCCAATGTCACCCGTGTTTCAGGGAAGGAACTCTTGAGAGTTTCAGGGCTTATGTTCAATTGAGATTGGGTTTTTATATTGTAGGTCCACATGCGGCATGTGGTAGCGCGAGCTTGTGGGAATGCATTTAATATGAATCTAAAATGATATATATCTTTGCAGCTAAGATTTAGATTTAGATTTAGAAATACTGTCAGATCTGGTTTCTTTGCTCTCCGTCAAATTAAGACTGTGGTTAAAAGGCTGCCTAGAAGTGCTACAATGGCGATTGTGAACTCCTTTTTAGTGGTCAGACTCAAATAGGTACTGCGCAATTCGATCTATACTGGCCAGCCCAAAAATCAGCTCAATAGGCTTCAATCGCTATAGAACGCCGCAGCTAGACTTATATATGGGGCTGCAAAGTCCTGCCACATCACTCCTCACCTTCATGCTCTCCATTGGCTGAAACTGTCTGAAGGATCACCTTCAAAGTCGGCTTGCTCACCTTTAAAGCACTGAGTGGGAGTGCTCCGGGGTACTTGATGGAGCTGGTGTCTCCAGCAACTACAACTTCGGGCGGACAAACACTGAGATCAGCTGCATCAAGAAGCAGCTGCCTGGACATCCCTGCAGGAAAGCCCCACACTGTTTTTGGAGACAGGGCATTCAAGGCGGCCGCTCCAATAAATTAGAATGCTATTCCCGCCTCACTGAGGAGACCTGGATTCGGAGAGACTCTTCAAAAGACGTCTCAAGATTCACCTTTTCGTCCAATCATATGGACAAGCACCTTTGCAATGACATACTGCAATAAAAGGCGCTATATAAATTTTGTACTTCATCATCAGGTCACATTTTTGTTAGGAAAATTGCCATCTATGAAATCTTGCTGTAACTTTTATTATTTAGTCATGAATGGTTTGTATCTTAGACATCCCTATTGCAAGAAATTGTAAATGAGTAATCCAAAAAGATACACAGGTTTGCTTACTTTTTTACTATAGTGAAGAAACAAGATTTTTTTTTAAATAAGGGCTTTTTCCTTTGAGATATTTGCACTGCCATCTTTATTATTCTTATTAAAGTTTTGTGAAGTTTACTATGCGGAGATGGAAGAAAAGAATGATAATAGTTTTAAGAAATATTCTTTAATAATTTGTTTAAATTTCTACAAATATTAGCACAAGTGACACATTTTCTTTATTTTTTTTCATTTAAAAGTCGGTGAAACTTTAAAAATCACACTACTAATGTCAATGCAGTACCCTCAATTTAAATAAAACATTTTATAAACAATTCAGGAGAGGTAACTTGAACAAAAATCTAAATAAAAAAATTCATAATACTCCTAATCTCACTTTTTTATCATATTCCAATTTGTCAGGCTTTTGTTATTGAACACAAAACAAAAAATAGGCTTTCTTTTTTAAAAAAAAATAGTTTCCTTTTTCATCATTAAAAATTGAAAAGCATAATTTATCAATCAGCTAAAATAATAAAGAACTGATTAAAAATTCCATGTGTTTTCATTTCTTTCCATCAATGAATTTAAGATATATAGATGGCGTTTGTCAGTTTTTTCTCATTCTGATGCACGTGCCACAGAATGGAACATGTATACAATGTCAAAAAGAGATCTAAGATAATAGCTTCATCAGTCAATAAAAGAGACAACTGCGATTTTTGTGTGACAATACTCGTTGGCTGCCTGAAAACTGATGAAGACATCGCTGACACCTTAAAATTTCAACAGTTTAGCACTCCAAACGACTTTGTTGCTCAATCTTTTCTATTTCACATTATTATAGAAGAAAACCTTATTTTACTAGAAAATAATGAATATTATGTCAGAAGTGCTAATATAAGTATCATAATATAAACACAAAATGAATCTTATACAGAGATTTTCATACACATATACATACAGATTAAGAATCAAGACCAAGACTTATTATTCAATAGAATATTTTTGAAAAATAATCTCTAGGGATAATTTTGATACAACCAGGCATGTAAATCTATTTTTTATTCCGCAACTGAAAAATCACCACAAAATAAAGAAAAAATATCAAATATCACTATTTGTAACTTTTTCAGTAATGGAGCTTCTGTGCCATCTGTTGATGCATCACCACAGGCCTGAATCTTCAATCACGAGTGACAACAATTTTTTCTGACAGTTCAGCTCATTCTTCTTTGGTGTAGAAGAGAAACATCGCACTGTTTTTGGAGACAGATCATTCAAGGCAGCCGCTCCAATTACTTGGAATGCTATTCCCGCCTCACTGAGGGAAGTGGATACGGAGAGACCATTTAAAAGAGGTCTCAAGACTCACCTCTTCGTCCAATCATACGGACAAGCGCCTTTGTAGTGACACACTGTCATAAAAGGCGCTATACAATTTTTGTTTTATCTATCTATGTATCTCCTTATGATGTCAAATATGACTCCAATGAAAGTTGAGAAAAAATATATGTTTTATGTGCTTTTCTTACAAAAATCTCTAAAAAAGATTCATTTCACAAGTAAATAGATATAATATGTAAGTAGATATTTTAAATCTACACCTTAATAATATTATTTTGACAATTCAGATAAAATCGAAAGAAGGTTATCTTAATTAAACTATATAATAATAATTACAGTTACTAATACAATGTCTAATATACATTAGTAGACTATTATAAACGACACCCGGACACACAACATGTCAGTGTCCCTTATTCTGTACATTAGAATTAAACGCTGCACTTGAGAAAGAAATAAAACTGTCTTCGGGTTTCTAGAAACCAACAAAAATATCAAAAAACTACAGCTAAACGTGATGAGACATGCGACAGGTTAAAACTCCTACAAAGATCTTCCTTCCTCTATCAATATTGCGTTCAGTACATATAGATACATACCTGTGATGTGGAAAGAAATGGGAAACTAACAGATTTGACCGGTCCGTAGTTCAGTGGCAACACTTTAAACTCGTAAATGTAAGGTTATGGGTTTGAATCACGGCAAAATGCAAAAAATTTACCATCTATATTTTCAAATATGCTCTTCGCTGGGTTGAAAAATTCATAAAACCTTTCCTAAAGACCGTTCACTAAAAGGTCCATCCAACCTTACAGCAACTGGGTCTTGTTTGAGTATTGGCACTTTGTAGCGATGACCAAGCTCGTAAACACCTCTGCGGCACTACAAAAAGTGTCATAGATCTCTAGAGTTTCTGAAATCTAGAGTCTCCCGCACAGGATTCCTTAAAAAAAATTAGAAGCTTATGTGGTCTCTTATGAACCAGCAAATTGAACCAATTTTAATACATTATATATCCTGCTTACCATAATTCAGGAGATAATCGAGGGGACAAACAGCCACGAATGACCATGTTGGGAGTTTCTACAGAACATATTGGCAGATATGCGCTGTTCCTCATACGAGGAACTCAAAAGGATTGTCTTGGATAGGGAGGAATGGTTAAAAAGATGGATGCACATTGCTGCAAACCAATCCTAGGATAGAAAAAGAAGCAGATGTTCTTATACTTATGTATGTACACGGATTCTACTGAATGTGGTGTAAATCAGAGCTACCGGCACCATCTTGCAAAATGTATTTTTTATATTCACCATGAATTTCACTTATGGCTTATATATATTGGTATTTTGATTGATAAAATACTTTATTAGAAGATTGCCTTGAGTGGAAAAAGTAGTGTTAGGGAGCATGTGTTACAGATTAAGTAATTTGAGAAAAATAGAATGTTGCTCATGAATTTTTAAGTTGGCAGCTCCGAACATTGAAGCAGACCATCCGAGCATCCTCACTCAACTGTCACTTATGTTGATGGTTCTACATTCCGTGTATGTCTGTTTATTCATCCTGGTTTCTGAAAATATTCAATCTCTAAGAATTTTCATAAAACATAAAACTACCACATCATAAATAATGGTGCCGTAACAAAAATTTAAGTTTTTTTTTATTTCCTGATTTTTAAATCTTTTTTGAAGATTAGATATACTTACTTGAAAGATTTACCATTTACAATAAACTATGGAAGTTCTTTATTTCAGTAATCGCACTCTATCAAAACAAAAAACTAACAGAGTATAAAAACGTCTAAACTATTTACTTTTTCCATACATAAGAATATATATTTGGCACAGGTGTAAGAATTTATAGGGTTCCTATTTCTTAATTGTATATTTCTTACTTTGTTGCATCAACTAACACCAAAGACTATCGATTAGGAATTTCGTAAAAAAAGTTTTTACAAGCGACGTGTAAGTTCACATTTTTATACATTTTCTTATGTCGTACACATGTGGTACTTTAAAATATCAAATGAGCACAATAAATACACAATTTAACCACGTAAAAGTTACCATAAGACAAAAGATAAAAATAAAAAAAAGATAAATTACCAAAAGATAAACTGTGAATACCGTAATTTATAATCTATAAGACACACTTCTTCTTTTAAAAAATTGCCTTCAAAGTAAGGATCACAAACGATAACCACTAGAATACAACATCACACAGCAAGGTTGCTTGGGTGAGACTAACTCATATTTTGATATTGGTCGCTTAGGTCCCTACTTGCATAAACAAGATGTTTTCACATTGATAAAATTGTTCAAATTTGTATAAAAATGTCCAGTAATACGCACGGCAATACTGGATAGCTTCATATCATATGATACGTCCTATTGATTTCTTGAGACAACAGAGGCTAATTTTGGAATCCAAAAATAAAAATATTATTTCTTAAAAATGAAGGTGTGTCTTATAGTCTGTTAGGCATTGTAAAGTCTGTAAAAAACTTTTTTTTTTGTCACAGTAACACAAATAAAAGAAAAACTGCTTTGATTTATTGGGCTTTTATGCCGCCCTGTAATTACAAACAGTAGTTTTTATGCTATTTTGCTATGCCTGAATCCAAAGCATATATTTGGTGTTTGCTTACAAAACAACTAAAAATATATAGGTTTCATAGCATCGTTTGAGAATAAACGTGTATCAAATATTAAAAAACATAAGCCAATATAAAAAATGGAAATTTCATCATTTTTAGTTACAATGTCAGCGATCCTTAGTCGAGTAATTCTAAAAAATTTTTGAAATATATTTGACTTATAAGATGTACAACAATCCGTGAGGAAACGAAGTGCTGTCACTTATTATGTTTCATTACAGGTGCACGAAAATATTAATCCTAACATCTTACTTGACGAAATTCAAAATGACATATTTGAGAAATATTTAAAAAATACCTAAGGAGATGTTCATACCCAGTCAATGAATAAATACAATGGATACTGCCATCTGTGGTAAAAAAGGGAAAGCTTTTTAGCATTCTTAAAATATTGTAATCTGTTTCACAAGATGATCGGGCTTATTTCCCGCTTTGAAATATTTTTATTTGAAATGGAGTTTAATAGATTCCAAAGCAGTAAGAAAACATTTATGCAAATCACAATATTATTGAATTTTTATATGAAACTAACTTTGTATTTTCTTCAACAGATGGCAATATACATTTATAAAATTTCATTGTAAACATTGAATTTGAAATTTTATTGTTTTGATTTTTTTAAATTTGATTTCTGAAATAATGTTTGAACGAAAAATTAATAGATGATTGTCTTTTTCATAGTATAGCGTAATAAAATAATATTTTCATTTTTTTAAATTATCCTTTTGCTATTTTTACCACATGGTCAGATTACAAGTTGACAGAATGATTTTTAATACGTTAATACACACATCAAATATTTAAATGGCTGGTTCATTTAATGAAACTTAATAAATATTTTATTATATAACATTATGGCGTAGAGAATCAAATATTCTAAATCAAAATACACTATATTAAGTCTAGAATAATCATTTAAATTTATTTCTATAGAACTGTACTGAAGAAACACTACTTCAATACACTTTTTTATTTAAGAATATTATAAGTCCAAGTAGTTCTTACTTTATGAAGATATGAAAAACTATGTTGTTTTTTTTATGTATTATATAGAAAAGGCAGTTGATATATTATTTAAATATACACTAAAATAAGTATGTTTTGTGTTGGATAAAATAACATTAGGAAAGTTGAAAATTTAATAATTTCTAATCAGTGGTCAAATATTGAAAGATGTTAACGTTTCTACATTCAAAAGTGGCAATGTAAGATTTTTTCATAAATTAGATAAATTTATGATAACACAAAATATGACACCCTCACTTTCTGAATATATGATTTTTTTTTTTTAAATGAACCCTAGATTGCTGCCTTTGATTGTATATGACTAAAATTTTGAATTATTCAAAATCAATGTGTAGAAAATTTTACAATATATGTTTACATAGTTGATCAACCTTTTCAATGTGCTTTTTTACAAAATGCTGTAAAAAGTGCTCAAAAAGATAGGTTTTATTTTTTGACAAATATCAAACTATTTTTTTGTGTTTACAGATATGATTTGAATGTAAAATATACGTTTTTAATTTTTTTTTTTAATTATAATTTTACCTATTAACAAAATAATCCACCGAGAGGATAGATTCGAAACATCAAGGAAAATAGTTTACATAGGAAATATTCTTAAAGGCGACGTAAACTATCCATTTACGACTTAATTATTCAAAATTTTAGTGTAAAGATGAAAATACGAAGTTAAAAGTATTTTATATTTTTATTTTTTTTCACTTTAAAAATACCTAATTTGAGAAATTACATTTTGAGATTATGAAGTATTTTTAATCATTTTAAATTCCTTACAATTAGGATACTTAGCAAGAATGAAAATACATTGTTTTGTTTCTATAATTAATTTTAAAAGATAGATATTTTAGTATCATATTAAAAAATCATTGTGATTTTTTTTATAATTCATTTTTAATACACAAGTTCATAATGTACTTAGTAATAATAAGTTTATATATTTGACGGCAATGACACCATAACTTTTTTATAAACTACAAAATATTTTCAAAGAACAAAACTTAAAGTTATCACATATAACATAACACAATACTGGATTCATACTTAGTTCCACAAAAAATAAAATAATAATTAGAAATATGTTTTTTATCAACTTTTGTCATGACTGTAATTATAGGTTGGTGTGAGACATGTCAAATATTTTTTATGAATAAAAAACAAGATTAGTATTATAAGAAAAACAACCAAGGAATGTATAGCTCATCTAGTGCCTTTAAGGCTATTTTAATTTCTTATTTTTATAAACGTTCACTCCCTAAAGACAGCTTGAAAATAGATAGATAATTTGCTTTTCTGAAATAACAAAATTCAAGGATAATCTGTGTCAATAGTAGAAAACGTTGCGTTATCTGACATTGAGTATGTAAATTGAACAAGTGCATCAAAATTAAATCACTCTCTAGGAGTGCCGGTGTACATTCCATACCCTTACGCAATTGAGGTGAGTTGGCCTTGAATTTTGAGCTGTCAAAAAACTTTCAAATAAAATTGTTAGATGGTGTTGATTCTCAAAAAAATAATTTACCATATTTTTTTTAGATACGGGAATAGTAAGACTTTATAGGCTGATAATAAGTCAAGAGTTATTGCCTGTTATTATTAATCCAAAGGCGCAAGGTTTGGATCCCTGATGGAAATAAAAAATATTGGATAATCGTGTGCTTACAACAAAAACGGGTATAAAAGTTTACCCAGCCTTAAAGTAACTGAGTCTTATTTGAGTTGAGACCCTTTAGCAATGAATCAGATCTCAGGCTGTCCGCAAGGTGTGATTCACATAATTTTTATTTTTTTTATTAGAAATGAATCTTTTAATTTTCTGCTGTCCTTGAAAGGGCAGATTTCATCCTTTAGATTCAGTCCTTAGGGAGTGAAAGCATTAGACTCTAAATTAAAATTAATCAATAGAATTAAAATCAATCCTTAAACATATAATATCAATTTCATACTTAAGTCGCTTACACAGTTACACCTAATATGTTTCTCACGTGTGTATAAGGTTACTTACACGCTATATATTTTCAATGTGAATGAGATTCTAATGTACTAGAAATATTATGGCCTTATAGTCTATCAGTATTATATCCGCACTCGGTATATAATTATCCTTAGTAAGGCTACGTGAAGAAAGAATCTAGAAACGTCTACGGTTGCAAAATAAAAGAAACTTTGTTGCAATAGCAAAAACAAAATGTCTATACCACTGCAAACAGTCATTCATGCTTTTATTGTAACTTGCACACAGTGCGGCTGTCAATCATAGACGTCATCCAACTTTGAACTCATCCCTGACATCTGTGTTCAAGAATTCAAAAGTCTGCAATTGGAGGCTAAACCTTTGTGATTTTTATTCTTGAATAACAAATACATGTGGCTGTTCACATTGTTTGGAGTGTCGTCAATTAATAACGGTAGAAAATCAATAAATGTTTTAAAAAATGTGCTTGAAAAAGTATTCCGCACTGGGGGTATTCATAAAGCCAGAATATTCAGAAGTGAAAAAAGTAAAGAACTACTAAATTGTAAGAGGTTCAGGAGAAAATTCAAGCATATTCCCACTCATACCAGTATATTCGTTCACTAGTTGCTTTTGAATTAGTGGCATTAGTGTTAGCCATTTTTTCCTGTGCATACCTAATGCTCAACTAATAAGACAAGTGCACTGGTTTGTGCGTGTAAGGACTCACGCATACACCTTACTACTTGTGCGTCAAACCCTTTAGATCAGTGGTTCCCAAACTATGGTACGCGTACCACCAGTGGTACGCGACGCTTCTTAAGGTGGTACGCAAGCAGCCATGGCCATAGGAAATACATAGTAAATAATAATATAAAACGTTTTTCAATTTCGCGCTTCAAGTTAAGTACAACTGAGCCAAATATTTCCTCTTTTGTTTCGAACATGCAATACCATTTTTCAGACTAAGACAGGCCTGTCCCGCCACGATTACAAAAATACTAAATCTGGCCCTCCACAATATTATGTTGGACACCCCTGCACTAAGAGTATTGTATTTTTTTTCTATAATAAATAAATAAGCATAATGTTGTCATTAACAGTTGCAGTTTTTATTACTTTACCATTTGAATGAATTTTTTAACTGTTGCACTTCAGAGGCACGCCACTGATTTATAATTTCATTAGTGGTACGCGAGTTTGGGAACCACTGCTTTAGATGGTAATTTATACCCGTCAAAATCTTACACTTCCAAGTTAAAGGTCATTCACAATCATCACTGAGGGAACTGGATTTGGAGACTGTTTAAAAGATGTCTCAAGACTCACCGCTTCGTCTAATCATATGGACAAGCGCCTTTGTAGTGACACACTGTCATAAAAGGCGTTATAAATTTTGTAATAATAATAATGAGCTGTAGATGACAATAGGGAAATGTCAAATAGTCGATAACCCTATTTTAGAAAAATAATAATGCATGAGTGACTGTCTATAGCGGATACTATCTGATTAAATAATAATATGAAAGTGCATTTCTCCTATAGGTACTTTAATAGTCCAATAGACAAAAGTTCAAAATTTTGATTCTCCTTTTAATATTATTATTAGCACTGTTTGATTCATTTATGTTGTAAAACATTACAATTATCATTTTTAAAGAAACCAAAATACAACAGTTATCTGTCATCTACGTTTTATGATATTTTTATTAATTTTTGAATTTATGTTTCACATTTAAGTTAAATTTATCGAAATAATGCCATCTGTCAAAACATAGAAAAAGCTTCATTTTCATAAAAAAAAATATTCGCTAGTACATTACCAAATTTATTTTCACAGCCTATATGAATTGCAAAAAAATTGTTGAAAACATCAAAATCATTTTAATATTAAATCCACAGGGTACTGAAAAAATGGCTATGGCAAAATGTTCGTAATAATCCTCGTAGTAAAAATTAGTTTCATAATATGAAAGATTAACTTTCAGCACTCTTCAACAGATGGCAGTATAATCAACAAATTAATCCTTTTGAATGTGGAGAATTTAATTGGAAATATATTTAGCTTAAATATTCACTTTTTCAATATAAAGAGGGCAAGCCTATCTATTACAAGGACCAGATATTACTTGCAAATTTAAATTAGCAACTTAAATGTCTTGAAATTTTAGTGTAAGATGATATTTCATGAAGTCCAATAAACACAAAAAATTATATATTTTTTTTATCTGGTCATGAAATGTATTCTATACTATTTTTATTAAATTGTAATACAATATTACTTCATCAATTTATTAAAAAGAAAATATTTTAATGAAATACCTATGATATTTTATCAAAAGAGAGCAAGGTAAAAATACCCTTAGGTAGGTAGAGCAAAAAATCACATTGAAACAAAATAAAGCTTGAAAGTAAAACTGAAATGGAATGTTATTTTTGATATCAATTATAATAAAATAATTGCAAGCAATTCATAGCTCTTTTGTAGTACCTATAGATTGAAGGAAAATAAAAAATAAAGTAGGAAAGAAAAAGCATTTCCTAATATGAACTATATAACATTGAATATACTTTTGTATTTAAAAGTATCCATAAGATCATTTCTGTTTAGTTTTTGCTGATTTTTAAGTAAATGAATAATACATTATCTGTCAATTAAGCATGTAACGACATGCTTACCGGTCCGTAGTCCAGTGGCAACACTTGTAAATGGAACGTTGTGGGTTCGAATCCTGGCGGAGCACAAAAAATATATCATTGATATTTTGAAATTTGCTCTTCGCTGGGTTGAAAAATTCATAAAACCTTTACCAAAGACCGGTCATCAAAAGGTCCATCCAGCCTTACAGCAACTGGGTATTGCTTGAGTATTGGCGCTTTGTAGCGACAACCAAGCTTGTAAACACCTCTGCGATACTACAACAAGTGTCATAGACTCCTAGAGTCTCTGAAATCTAGGGAGTCTCCCGCACCGGAGTTCTTAAAAAAAACCTTTATTTTTACTCAATCACCAGCTTGGGCTCTGACTAACCATAATATGGTCTGAGGGACCGTATTGGATGTCCTGACCAAAGACGTGATGGCACTTGACTATCATTTGCACTCGGCAATCTTTTCAAAACTTGCCTTCACTCTCTACATTGTTTGCCACTGTTCTCTTTTATTCATTCAGTGCATAGCCTTAATAATTATAACACCAGTTTCATCATTAATAAAGTTTTTAAGATTTCATTACCTGACGGATATTGTTTTGTTCAACTACTGAAAAATCTGCCTTCACTCAACAGTTTTACAGGCATTTTGATTTTAGTGCCATAAATGTGTAAAAAAGAAGAAATAAAATATTATGTAATGAATCAGATAAACAACAAATTACAAACAATAGTTTTAACCAGCCATCTCTCTCTAGATCAGGGGTGTCCAAGCTTTCCGATCCAAGGGCCATACTGGTAGCTTGAGAAAATTCCACGGCCCGAATCCCCACCTGCTTTTTTGCACATGAAGACTCCTATTGAAGACAAGTTTTTTTTACAAGTATGCTCAAACCCTCTTGTTTGTATGTGTCCAATAGAATTCACAGCACATCAACGCTCATGCAAAGTTACGTATTTTAACCGTAAAGTAAAAAGTAACAGTACGACCAAACAACAGCTCAGATCAGAAGTGTGCTTATGAATCCAAAAGTAAGTGGTTTGATGTTATACATTGCGAGACACTCCTTGTGGGACTGCTGCTAGAAGTATTTTGTCTTTTTTTATCGAACTTATCACAATAATTAAAATAAGCCATTAACCCCTGTTTCAGGAAAGGTCGGCAATAGTTGCAGAACTTATGTTCATTTGAGATTGGGTTTTTATATTGTAAGTCCACATGCGGCATGTGCAAGCGTGAACTTATACGTGTCTGCTTGTGGGAATGTTTTAAAATATGCAATATATCTTTGCAACTTGGATTAAAGATTATATAGACATAAGCTGTATCAGATTAATGAGTTGGCGGGCAGAATTTAACCCGGGCCGTAGTTTGGAGAACCCTGCTCTAGATCCACAAAACTGTAGATTTAGAGAATAGCACTGTTTTTTAATAACAATATCAATACATAATTTATTCAATTCAAAGATAAATATAGAAAAAACTATACAATAAATGGTGTTTAAATGATCGTAGTACAATACATTATAAAGTATACAACTTTACGTAAACTCCCCTCAATCGCGTAAATAGATAAGTTATAAGAAAACTAAATCACTCACTAATGGTGCTGTAGTATTTTTATAAGATTTTTAGATTCACACAATGTAGGGCAATATTTACAATGTGTTTTACTTGGGGTATTTATTGGAAATTATGACAGTAGCTTAACAACTCACATAAGTAGGATTTAGTAAGCGGATTACTTTGAAATGGTGTTGAGCACGAGGAAGGTGATTATATGTGTTGGATGTACTCGGGGTTCAGGAAGGAGAAGCCCATGAACTCCGTCTGATCCAGGTTCATCATGAAGAGTTTGTCTGTGGGGGTGAGGTCCGTCTTTTCGCTGGTGAATTGCTTGTCAAAGTTGCTGACGTCTTTGCGATGTTTCTGAAAATAAAAGAAACAGTAAAAAATTACAACGCACTTGGCAAAATGCTTGTTTTCCATGACAGAGGCTAAGGTTCGCTCCATTGAGCAATAACATAGAGGAGCAGAAACTAACTTACTGCATTGATACATGCTATCTACCAGTGGCGAAGGGTGCCATACAAGCCGGTTCCCATCGGCTTCCCTTTTAAAATGATGTAACAAAGTAGTTAAAAAATATAGGTACAAAGTAAAAAAATACATTTAAAACCAAAGAAACAATACATATTTTTTCCCCATTGAAGCCATGCAGTCTACTTTGTTATCATTTTTGCCTCATTTTAAACGGGAAACTGATGGGAACTGGCTTGTATGGCACCCTTTGCCACTGCTGTCTACCCCTTTTGTCTCAGCCCTGTCAAAGGTTGGAGTTGTGTAGTCATACAAAACATGTTTTTACGTGGCAAATTTCATGTTTTCTTGCTTTCTACATTTTGTGTTTTGACACCCAATTACAACACATGCCATAATGTCTTAAATTCATGTATTTTTCCTTAAAAATTCGTCAATTTTATTGATCACAAGATTTATATTGCATGCCTGTATGTTCGGACTGGTGCGAGCATAGTGTGGGGCATAGTACGCACCCGGCAATGCTGCCACCTTTCTAGAGGCATTGTTACATTCGCCTGAGTTTTTTTTGTACACATGGAAATGCAACTGTGAAGATCATTGTTCTCTTTCTTACTTAGTACATTTTCGTAAGCAGGTTGAAACATATATATAATGTCTATTTGCGTTAAAATAATTTCTAGTCCACAGATATCATATGTCAATGAATAAGGGAGTGTATCAGCATGTGAGGTGACTTACAATCTTGGGCTTGAAGGGTGGCTGCACCTCCCTGCTCTCGATGCGCTCCCAGTCAATGCGCCTGAAGAAGGCGTGGCCGCGCACGTCTTCCTCCCCGCGGGGACCACAGCCCAGCCGCTTCACCGGGTTCTTTGTCAGCAGCTGAAAAAGACAGCAAGGAGATCAGTGAAGAATTAGATGAGCTGCCTGTTTCCAAAATTTGCTATCCCAAATTAGAGTGTAAAATGGAATTTTTATATTTTTATCAAGGTACAGGTAGGTACCAAGGTATAAGTACCCTTAATACATGCGATTTTTTTTTTGTTCCTAAGACAGCTTTATCTTGACTAAAAACAACAATTTTTGTCAATGACTACTTCCTAATCCCGCCAAAAGTGGTTGTGTGAAGCGATCATGGACTCTGGAAACAGAGGTATCACATCTGCAGTCATATCTTTTTCTTCTATCACTGCCTGTTTTTATGCAATCCTATATATTTATTGATTTTAAAAATGTAATTTGCCGTGTATGTTCCTTGACTTATAGGTTGGTATGCGGCTGACCACCCATGCTGTAAAAATGATTCACTTTGCCAATGTCACCCCTGTCTCAGGGAAGGATGGCAAGAGTTGCAGGGTGTATGTCCATGTGAGATTTGGTTTTTATGTTGTAGGTTCACATGAGGCATGTGCAAGCGCAAACTTGTACGTGTCTGGTTGTGAAAATGCATGTAATGTGAATCTCCAATGTAACATCTCCAATAACATAGAATCTCTAATGTCGGTGTTATAGCCGCGGGGATCAAGACAGGTTATTTGGAACCGGATAACGCTGGTTCGAATCCCGCGACGATAACTTCGACCCTGGTTCAACAGATGCCGTTGCATGCACACAAGCTTCTGCTTTCGCATGAAGACAACTGGCCAGGTAAAATAGGTTGGTGGATTGCATTCCTTTCCACAAATCTATTTTTTAAAAAAAAAAAAAAAAAACATATCTTTGCAACTTAGATTAGATTAGATTAGATATGTAGGCCTTTTTCAAGTCTTCCTATTGTTCAGGCACCTCATTCCTGCAGATCACAGAACATAATCCAGCCTTCTCAGCTGTAGTCAACCAACTCCCCACTCGAACCTCGCGGTTCAGATTGTCAGATCATATGAACCATTGCTCACCCCTTTGCAGACCTCCTTGGCTTCCTTGCTGAGGGTCTTGGGATAGCTGACGTTGTGGTCGGTGATGGCGGCAAACAGCTCCTCCTCATCTTCTCCATCAAACGGAGGCTGCCCCACCAGCATCTCATACAGCAAGACACCGTAAGCCCACCAGTCTACCGAGCGACCGTACGGCTGGTACAAGATGATCTGAAATATCATGTTTTAAAATGATTTCATGTAAGTTTTTTCTTTCTTTCCCAGCCTTCATTTTTCCTCAGCAGGAAACAGGCCTCCTATAAATTTTCCATTTTCTTTGTAGGTATCTAAAAATAACAGATAATATACTAACTTACTTAATCTAGCACACAAGCCTTGAAAGCTCAGAGCCTTCCGCACCCCAATCCTTCAACATTTTCTGCCTCGTGCCTGTAACTGTAACTCCGTCACCATTCCGCTAGGGGTAGCCAGAACCTCTGCCGAGCTGCCTTCCCAAGATTTTACCTTCGACGACGTTGTTGAGAAAGGTACTATGTCTAATCGAGTGCCCTATTAGCTTGTTTTTCCTCTTCAAAATGTGACTTATAAGCTCTCTTCTCTCTTTTACATCCCGCAACACCTCTTCGTTGGACTTCTTTCGACCCATGATGTATTAGACATTTTTCTCCAAATCCACATCTCGAATGCCTCCAGGCCGTCTTTTTTATATTTCTGGATGGTCCAGGTTTCATATCAATACAACAAAATGCTCCAAACAAAAAGACATAATCACACCAAGTTATATACTCACCTCAGGAGCAATATAATCTGGAGTTCCACAGAATGTCTTTGTGGTTTTGTCCCCGTTGATTCCTTCTTTGCACATCCCAAAGTCGGCGATCTTTATGTGGCCATCCTGGTCCAGCAGGACATTGTCGAGCTTCAGATCTCGGTAGACAATGCCGTGGGAGTGGAGGTAGAACAGACCGATGGCAATCTCACTGGCGTAGAATCTACAAAAGTAAACATAAATATTGTATTGTTACGTTTTTACTGGGTTCTCTTTTAATTAAAATTATTTATTATTTATTTTAACAGAATTTATTTTACACAATTAGGTTCACAATTTACAACAATGCTGAATGTTTAATCAACATTCTCGCCTGCACACAATTTTGGCTTACTTTTATACTCGTTCATACGGACATACGGACGGTTCTCGACTGTTCTCAAACTGTGGGATTTCTTAGAGTCATGTGTTAGGCCCTGATTTGAGGATTTTCTTTTCCTTTCTTGAGTAGAGTAACTTAAGCTGATTAACTTCAACGGGAAGGCCTTCTGCCACCAAAAAAACGTTGCAAGTGAAGATCACCGAGTGAAGCGACTCTGCATGAGTTGCATGAACTTGGTGGGTGGAGGTGGGTCGAGTGCCTGTTCTCGAACTTAGTGGATGATTCCAATACCAAAGCGTTCCACCAGCGGGATAAGGATCATGTATGCACTAATACTACCATGGATCATAATAGAGCCAGACTGTTCTATGTATAAGTTCGTAATTCGTAACACTATCATCATCATACTAGTGCCAGACTGTTCTGTATATGCATGTATACACAGTCGCACGTAGGTACTCAAAGTTCGTAGCAGTATGTACATACATTTGAGGAATGAATAATACATTTGAGATGAAAGATTTAGCGCTGCTGTTACTCACACTGCCACAGGCTCCTTGAATTTCCCACACTGTTGAATTTGGAACATCAAATCCCCTCCGTTCACATACTCCATGACAAAGTACAGACGATCCTGAAATTAAAAAACAATATTGTTAAGATTGTATGTTTTTGTAACGAAATGAATAAAAGGGTCAAGATACAGACGAATAGTTGCTGCCGTACTTATTTCTTTACAAAAAAAAATATCACCGAGTAGATTTTTTACTGATCTGAAATGATTGAAAGCTTCAGAAGAGCATTTAAACGCAAACAATGTGTATAATTTAGTATTAACACAGATTTGTACAATGAATAATTATGTAGTCTTCCATAAACCAGAAGCAGTCCAAATGGTTACCTTCACATCCATGAAATGCTATGTTTGTTCTTGGTCAAGTCCATAGGGTATTTGCAATAGTGAGGAATTTGGTAAAAAGTGTGTAATTTTGATAGATTACGATAAGCATATTCACAAGGTCCTGATTTCAAGTCCAAAATAAAATTCTATGATTTTACATTTTAAAAAGAACTTCCGGAAATTTTGACCGGTTTCAAAATGGATATGCGATCCGACAGTGGAATTTGTAGCCCCCGTTATGTCATTTTCTTGAATCCACAACGCTGCTAGTATTGCGATGCCTATAAGATTAATAAAGAAAATTACATCGCAGCCGAAAATTCAATCCAAGCAGCATTTCGACGCGTAAATTCAAACTTCATTTTTGAATATGAAAAAGTTTGTTAAAAATGCAAATAACAATAAGATTCAAGATGTTTTATGATAAGCAAATAAAAAAGAATTTAAATTGACAGGATTTTTTTTTGTGAAATTTCCCTATTACAATTGTTGCTGTTAAATCGTTAGGGCGTTCACACTCTTATTTGAAAGGCGGCAGTTTGAATCCAAGTAAATCTGACATGGTTCCAATTTCAGTGTTCTTTGTATCGGCAAGGTTTGGTCAGTCTTTATAAGATATGAGAACCACAAAATTTCATAGATATGGGAAGTCTTCCGTTCAAATTTCTCAGAAACAAAAAATGCAATGTCTATGTGAGAAAGAATGATGTTTTACCATGGTCTGGAAGCAAGAATGCAGTTGCACGAGGAAGGGAGGTTTGGTGGACAGCGCCAGCACTCTCTTCTCCACCATTGTGCACTCCACGTCATCGTCTTGGATGATGATGTCCTTCTTCAATATCTTGATGGCGTACAGTTCATCCGTGCCCTTTCTTTCAGCCAACATGACCTGGAAATATAACTTATAAATACCATTGCAAAGTGTCTGACAACACAAAGAATGAATGGAAAGTGCACAATTTTACAGAACTGACCAGTCTAGTCGTAACACTTCGGACTCGTTATGGAAGTTTGTGGGTTCGAATCCCAGCGGAGCACAAAAAATATACCATGTATATTTTCAAATATGCTCTTCTCTGGGTTGAAAAATTCATATACCTTTACCAAAGACCGGTCACCAAAGGTCCATCCAGCCTTACAGGAACTGGGTCTTGTTGGAGAATTGGCGCTTTGTAGCAACAAACAAGCTTGTAAAAAGTCCGTTCGATAGCTCAGCTGGCAGAATGCTTGTATTTTATGCAAAAAACAAGGGTTCAATCCCCACGGAGGGTGTCAGAAATGATTTCTCATTTAGGTGTTTATTTTAAACCCAAAATAACATAGGCAATGTTTACTCAGCCTTCATAAGAAATAAGAACCAGCCCCCTCAGGATCTGGGAAACTCCCACTTCAACTGAAGTGGTTTGCGTGAGATTGGCCCCCTTATCTGTAAAAATAAATAAGTCCCGAATCGCCACATGCACCCCCTTCGGGGATAACGTATGCAAGGGCTTACACTATCTGTTTAGCTAATTGTGTTTGATAATGGGAAAAACTGTCTGTTGCTACTCATAAATACATGCAACTGGTAAATATTTCATGATAGATATACGAGTATTATCTTCAATTACAATATTTTTGTAACTTGAACAGTTCTGCCTGTAGAGCAGTCCATAGTCTCGTGGTTAGCGCTACAGACTCATAATTGGAAGGTCGTGGATTCACTTCTTGGTTCCTTTGATTCTTAGCAGAGCAATAAAAATCATTTAATATTCAAATTAAGCTCTGCACTGGTTTAAAGAAAATTATATGATGATATAATTACCTGATGATGACCTTCTAGGTCGAAAACGTTCGTAATTTTGTTTTAAAGATTTTAATCTTTTAAATAAAGTCTATAGTGAAAATAAACAGTGTTTTGCTTGAAAAATTTCATCCAAAAATTATAAATTGAAACAAAATTATATGACATTACCAATGACTGGTCACCAAAAGTTCATCGAGTCTTACAGTAATTGGGTCTTGCTTGAATAATTGGCGTTTTCTAGTGACAACTTTCTAAGCTCACAGAAGGCTCTTCAAGTGTGATTCACATAAAAACACCGCTCACACAATAAATCATAGTTATATTTATTTATTGAAGACCCATAAAACACGTGAAACCCACCTTTCCGAAGGATCCCTTCCCCAGCACCATCAGGAAGTTAAAGTCGCTGGCTCTGATGATGTCTTTGTTGGCCATGTTGTGGGGCACATCCTTGTCGGAGCCCATGGTCGCCCGCTTGCTGATGGAAGTCTTGCGCATCTGAGTCTTGAGCTGCGCCAGATCCGTGCCCTCATCTGGCACTGGCACATTGTAGAAGTCACCTTCCTCCTGGGTCAGGAGCTTGAACCACCCGTCTACAGGAGCCTGGAACGAGGAAAAATATATATGGTTTATTTAGGATTTAAAAGAGCAACAGTTGGCAGGCTTGATTTGGGCCCAAGCGCCATCAAAGGTCCGGGCACTAGGGTCAAGTCGCTATTGGAAATAAAATAACAGTGATTTGATTCCTGTCAGGTCCCTTAGCTATTGCTTTGATAACAGATGCCATTTTTTTTTTTTTTTAATAGATTTGTGAAGAGGAATGCAATTCACCAACCTATTCTGCCTGGCCAGAAACAGGTATCAATATCATAATTTAATAATTCATTATTGTTTTATTTTTAATGAATTATAATTCATTGTTTCTGGCCAGGCAGAATAGGTTGGTGATTGCATTCCTCTTCACAAATCTATTTAATTTTTTTTTTTTTAAATGACATCTGTTGTCAAAGCAATAGCTAAGGGACCTGACAGGAATCAAATCCCTGTTATTATTTAATATAATTATTACATCTTGATTTTTGACAGAACGGATGAAAATGAAGAATGCACGTTTATGTTGAATGGTACGAAAGTTGAAATTGTGGATGAATTTAGATACTTGGGAAGTATGTTTGAGAAGAATGGAAAGATGACAAGAGAACTTGAGAATAGGGTGTGCAAGGGAAAGCAAGTGGTCGGTGCAATAGGAAGAATAGCAAAGAACAAGCGATTGACGATGGATCTGAGAATGGCGGTACACAATGGCATATTGTTACCGACTTTGATGTATGGAAGTGAAGCATGGACAGTGAACGATAGCAAAATGAGTAAAGTATGTACGGTGGAAATGAAGCATTTGAGAAGCATGACAGGAAAAACTCTGAGGGATAGAGTTAGGAATGAATGGGTAAAAAAAGAATGTAATTTGAAAGAGGATGTGAAAGTTAAGGTACAAAAGAATGTGATGAGATGGTTTGGGCATGTGGAAAGAATGAATGATGATAGACTGACAAAGTATGTATACAAAGAAAGTGTGAAAGGAAAAAGAGGGAAGGGACGACCGAGAAAAGTATGGAGTGATCAGATTGAGGAGATTGTGAAAGAATGAGATATACAAAGTGAGCGTAAAAGAAGAAAATGCATGAAAAAGGTGATGGATATGAATGAATTGAAAGAGGTATGTAAGGATAAGAAAAAATGGAGGCAACTCTGCAGAGGCTCTGGCCACCCCTAGCGGAATGGTGACAGAGTTACAGTTACAGTTACAGTTAATTACCCAATAACATCTGTTGAACCAGGGTCAAAGTTTGGTCAAATGACCCAAGCGGGGATCGAACCAACGTTGGTCCATTCGAAACACTCTAGAAAGATCAGCCCACTTGGCCCCCTCGGCCATAGCCCCGACAACCCCGTCATTGGATAATAATTAATGAAAAATAAGAAATATAGAACATGTTAACACCTGTTTCTGGCATCTCAAAATACGTGCATTGCATATGCATACCCATTTCTCTGCAAAAAGACATTTGATTCGTACTGCGTACAGTACATCATACCAAAAAAATATTTATTTTTTTGTGTTTATGGAAAAAAATGTTATGGAAAACACTGAGACCTGTGAATGATGGCAAAACCTGAAGAACAAGGAACAGTGAGGAGCTATAGGTACTAATACAGCAGATTTCTTAGATTGAACAAGTAAGATAGTCTGGGCATGTGCAGAGAATGTCATCCTCACAGTTGCCAAAAAAGATACTTGAGGGACATCCAGGTAGAAAAAGAAGGGTATCATTAATATCTGCCCTTCAGGAATCTGAAAAATTTCAAATTCTTGCCTGCCCACAGTTGAAATACTGAGAATTTCTGCTTTATACATTTTTGTGTGATGAGTTTTACCTTGATGATTTCCGATATCCCGAAAGAGAGAGACCCCATGAAGTCATTGCGGGAGGTTCGGTCCCAGTCCCAGATTTCAATCAGCAGGCGACGGTCCTTGTCCTCAGGTTTCAGCTCACTGAAAAATGTATCAGATGCATTCACTAACTAAAGCAGGATCGCAACATTCTGCTCTCCAACCCGAATACCGCACTTATTCAGATTTGCTTATTTTACACAATGGTCCATGATTATATTGAACAACTAAGGACTCATTATAGAGCCCTGTCTTACACCTTTATACAAATGAAAATATTCACTGCATCCTCCATCTACTCCAACACATGCACTACTATTTTTGTAGATGGGCATGTATAGCATTCAGCAATGCTTTACTTAGACCATACTTCTCCAGTACATACCACATCATACTTCTATCTACTGAGTTAGAGGTCTTCTCGAGATCCACAAATTTCTACTTGAGTAATGTAAGCATCTCATTCTACGTGGGGTTGATCAATCTCTTGATGGTCTTGGCTTTCGTCTTGACATTGTGAGAGTCCAGATAACCTATAATATCAACACGGATAACCCATAGGTAGCAAAGCTCATATTCGGGATATCCAAATTCACTCACATCACTCCGCTGTTAAAAAACTACATTGGCTTCGTTTCCCGAAAAGGGTGGTCTACCGTGTTTGTTTCATGGTACACAAGTATATAAAACCATTAATGGCTTGGCTCCACCTTATCTGACTGACATGATTTCGCCTGTTGAGATGGGTGTAAGGAGGCAGATACTCAGATCCGCGGGTGATGGAGCAGTCAATTTTGTTCAGCCGCGACGTCAGATTCATACAAATTTCGGAGACCGCGCTTTCCGTGTTGCGGGTCTGGTGGAGTGAAACAGACTGGCACCCGGAGTGAAGAAATCCAAATCTGTGGGTGCATTTCGCGGAGCACTCAAGACACACCTTTTAAAAAGTCTTATCCGTGATCGGAGAGGGCCCTTGAAGTGCCTTGTGTCAACACACGCAAACGGCGCTCTCTTATCATTTTTAACTTAAAATAAATAAGCCTGATTTGATAATAATAACTGTTACTTTCTAATTGGTATACTTATCTCAAATTGTGTTAAATGAAAGGGGAGCTACACTGAGGTCAGCTGGGTCATGTGCCAGTCTGTTGGAGCTGCCGAAAAGACAGTCATGCACAGTCTTCGGAAACCGCTCTTTCCGTGTTGCCGGGCCAGCGGCATGGAATGCTCTCCCAGAGAGGCTGAGAGTCCAGGAAGATGAGACAGCCTTCAGGAAAATACTCAAAGCATTCTTGTTTTCCCGCTAGAGCCCACATGCTTTCTTTTTTTTTTTTTACTGTTTAATTGTTTAGAGTTTATTTGTTTTATATATTTGAATGTATTAATTGATTGTATTACTTGACTGACCACCCATACTGTAAATAATGGTGCACTTTGCCAATGTCACCCCTGCTTCAGGGAAGGTCGACAAGAGTTGCAGGGCTTATGTTCATTTGAGATTGGTTTTTTTATATTGTAGGTCCACATGCGGCATGTGTAAGCGCGAAATTATGCATGTCTGCTTGTGGGAATGCATTTAATATGAATCTCAAATGATACATATCTTTGCAGCTTAGATTTAGATTTAGATTTTAGTTAGGTTCTACTTGGCTATAATGTAAGGCAGAACTCACAATGTGAGCGTCTCGTTCCACACGGGGTTGAGCGAACTCTTGATGGTCTTGGTTTTCTTCTTCACATTATCAGAGTCCGGGATGAGCTTCAGCTTCACGTACGGGTCAGACAGGCCGTTGGGGTCCATGGGGATCAGGTTGCGTCCCTGCCGAACTGGAAGCGCAAGCAAACATCTAATGAAGGTTGAAATGGGACCAAGATCTTGAAGGTTACAGCTAAGAAGATGAATGTAAGATTTTGTTGTACTGAAATTTATACTGGTTGCTATTCGTTATTTAGAACCAACAATGTAGAGTTTTTACAGAATTGGTGTTAGCCTCCCAACCATTGATGTACTCTTAATAGTTAGATAAATATATTGGGGGGAACCATTGACTTATGATATCTGTGGGCTAGAAAATTATTTTATCGAAAACAGACATTACATATCTGTTTCAACTTACTTACGAAAATGGTCATTAGTAAGAAAGAGTACAAAGAACTTCACAGTTGCATTTCCATGTATACAAAAAAATCGGGCGAATGTAAAAAGGTTTCAAGAAAGTTGGTACTATTGCGAATAATAATGGCTGTCGAACCAGTCCGCGCATAGCAAAAGTTGACAGATAACACGCGTTATAAATATTGTGATCGCTGCAATTGACCAATTTTAAAGGAAAAGGGCATTATTTTTAGATATTATGGCGTGTGCTATAATTGGGTGTCGAAACACAAAATGGATTTGAGCGAAATGGCCTTAGTTCGTACGACTTTACCAGTGTAACTTTTGACAGGACCGAGACAAATGTGTTCTATAATAATAATATAATATAAGGATGATTTATTTGGTGAGCGCTGTTTTGTGTGTATCACACCTCAAGAGCCCTCTGCGAGCTTGGTCGTCGCTGTATAAATCGACAATTCTCAAGCAAGACCCAGTTGTTGTAAGGTTGGATGGACCTTTCAGTGACCGGTCTTTGGTAAAGGTTTACTATTTTTTCAACCCAGCGAAGAGCACATTTGGAAATATAAAATGGTATATTTTTGTGCTCCGCCGGGATTCGAATCCACAACCTTCCATTTACGAGTCCGAAGTGTTGCCACTGGACTACGGACCGGTCCAAGAAAATGTCAACAACACGCGGTGTACCTGAGCGGTCACCCATCCAAGTAGCATCCGCGCCCAATGTTGCTTAACTTCGGTGATTGATGAGAACCGGTGCTTTCAACATGGTATCGTCGTTGACAATAGTATGTATCAATGCAGCAAGTTAGTTTCTGCTCCTCTATGTCATTACTCAATGGGGGGAACAAAGATATTTAGTTATCGTCGAAAAAAAGTGTACAAAACAATATACATTTACATTTTGTAGGTACATTTCATTTTCATTGAATTTTGGGTATTTCAAAGGGAAGGTAGGGTAAATACGTGTTTGTAAATAAAATTTTGTTATGATTATAATTCGGTGAGAGGTTTCGCTTTGTGCGGCGCGGCGCTCCCTCCCACTTTTCATATTACTGTAAGTAGGCAACATTAAATCTGGAACTCCCGTACCGTCGCGCGCCATACAAATCCCTCGCAAACCCCGTTATCCCTCTCGTAATAATCCTGAATATTTTATGCTTTTATTAAGCATTATGTGAGTACTTGCATAAAATGATTGTATTTTTATTCGAGTTTAATTTAATGAAAGCTGCGAACAAATATTTTGCACAATTTATTTTAGATTCGCTTCATTTACATCTTCACAATACAACGATCGATTGATTTATTTCTCTACAGAGAGTTTTGGGCCTAATTTAATAGTAAAAATAACGATCATTCTCAATTTTTACATGCGAGACGACTTTACTAGAACATCCGACCAAACACACGTAATCTTGAACAATACAAATCAATATCAAATACAAATTATATATGAAACCTAACATCTGTTTATTTCTAGAGAGACTTCACAGACTTTATTAACTCACACAGACAAACAAAACACACAACTACATATTCGTAACAATATCATTGATATAGGTGGCACTTATTTTAAAAAAATAATGGAAATGGAGCTGTGCTAAAATGAGTTCCGCACGTGAAATTGACAGACAAATTGTGTCGTCACCCGGCCTGGTTGCAAAGGAAAAGGCAAACAAATATTTTGTTATCGTTTGCTTAGGACGGCAGTCCCACACAGGACTGACGTTTGCTCGCCAGAGAAAAAGTTTTAAATTAAAAAAATATATTCTTATGTAGTCCATTGAGTTTTAATGGATTCTATAGACAGAAAAATTGTGATGACACACGACTAGGTTGTATATATTTTGTCATTGGTTGCTAAGCGCCCTAGTCGTAAAGACATGTAACCAGAGGCGAAACCTCAATAAAGATGGATAGAATCCTATATCCGTAATCGTCGTCAGGCAGTGGTAACAGGAGGCTACAAATCAAACTTTGTCACCATTCCTTCCGGTGTTCCCCAGGGATCGCATTTGGGACCCCTTTTCTTTACTTTGTATATCCACGATATTGGTGACTGTTTTCTTCATGCAGAGCATCTCCTATTTGCTGACGATATGAAGATTTTTTTGAGAATCTCTGATTCATCTGACTGTGCAAGACTTCAATTAGATCTCGACCGGCTTTCAGAATATTGTGCTGCCAATAGACTATCCATTAATGTTAGCAAATGTCACAAGGTCTCGTTCTCACGTAAACTTTCACCCTTAAATCATATTTATTATATAAACGATTTTCCTATCGAGTCTGTTGACCGGGTACGAGATCTGGGTGTCATAATGGATAGCAAACTCACCTTCGTGAATCATATTGACAATGTCTTGGAGAGATCATTCAGGGTGCTTGGGTTCATTTTGCGAACTTGCAAACCCTTCAAAAAAGTTACGGTATTAAAAGTTCTCTACACAACAATGGTTCGCTCACTTCTTGAGTACATGTCCCCTGTTTGGTCCCCCTCTTATGCGGTGCATATAAAACGTATCGAGAGAGTACAAAAAAGATTTATAAAACACATAAATTATAAGTTTAACTTATCTTTTCCTGATTACAAGTCAGCCCTTGACTATCATAAGCTGGACTCTCTAGAGGATAGGCGTGTTGTTTGCGACATGATGTTAATCCACGGCATTTTGCACAACAAAATTGATAACCCTGATATCTTGTGTATGTTATCCCTCAACATTCCAACTCGCAGAACCAGGCACACGGTAGACCAACTCTTTCATATCCCTGTGTGTCGCACTAACTATGCTCAGAGCGCGCCAATTTACCGGGTGTGTGAAACTCATAACAAGTGTTTCAGTAGCATTGATATTTTTCATTTAGAGACGGCGCACTTTCGCAAAGCGGTGGGTGCTTCACTCAGGGAGAACTGATTTTCTTTATTTTTAAATTTACATCATATTCTGTTTTGAGAGCAGTATTTTTTTTTTTTTTCTTGTAATTATTTACTTGTAATTAACATCTTGTAATTATTTCCAACTTCCTAAATTTGATAGATTAAAATAAAAAACTTATTTGTTACAATTCACATGAGCTTTTATTATTTTTTAAACACTACCGGTTTCGGGAGAAGCAATACCTCCCATCTTCAGGTGTAAATATAAACTAACATACAAATACAATACATTATGACGTGAGGATTTGAATTACTGAGGGGGAGGGGGGGGAGTGTTATGTGGGCGGGGTGTAGTAGGAAACATAGAAAGTAGGGGAGAAGTGTTAGGAAATATAAACCTAATTCCTAACACTCCTAACACTTCTCCCCTACTTTCTATGTTTCCTACTACACCCCGCCCACATAACACTCCCCCCCCTCCCCCTCAGTAATTCAAATCCTCACGTCATAATGTATTGTATTTGTATGTTAGTTTATATTTACACCTGAAGATGGGAGGTATTGCTTCTCCCGAAACCGGTAGTGTTTAAAAAATAATAAAAGCTCATGTGAATTGTAACAAATAAGTTTTTTATTTTAATCTATTAAAATGAACTTTCACGAAGTAACTGCCAAAAACCTAGATAATTCCTAAATTTGATATCCGTGGCAACATATAATTGGCCATGTTTTTTTTTGTAATTGCTACTATTATATTTCTTATGTAACGCTGTTTGTTGTCCTATTAAAATAAAATAAAATAAAATAAAAGGCCGATAGATATTGCCACTATTAGCAAAAAAATTTTCGATTACGTTAAAATTTATTTGAAATAATTTTAAGCTTCAAAAGACCTTTAAGCACAAAATGGTACATAATGCTAGCGCAGATTTGTACAAAGAATTATGTAATATCTGGTATTCCAAGAACAGGCACTCTCCCACCACCTCCCACCCAGTTCATACAACTCATGCGGAGTTGCTTCACTCGGTGAACAACATTACAATTTTTTTTTCAAGTGGCTGAGGGCCTTCCCGATGAAGTTAATCAGCTAGTGTAACTCTATTCGTGTCAAAGAAAAGAAAGTCCTCCAGATCAGAGGCTATTGCATGACTCTAAGGAACCCCCCTCCCCCGAATTTCGATGTTACTGAAGCTGATGTGCCTGACGGGAAAGCCTCCCTGACGGGTATTTCGCGAGGAGCCATCTGCGCTCAGCGCAGTATATCAGAACAGGAATAATCCATATGTTCCTTGACTTATAGGTTGGTACGAGGCTGACCTTCCATGCTGCAAAAATCGGTTCACTTTGACAATGTCGCCCTGTTTCAGGGAAGGGCGGCAATTGTTGCAGGGTTTACGTAGGTACCATTAGAGACACGCTCTTCTCTTTTTCTGACTCTGCAAGTTCCAATCATTTGCAACGTCACTTATTTTATCAAACGATTCTTTCATCGGTCTTACCTTCCACGCTTTCGCCATTGCTCAGAGAACTGCACTGGCTGAGGGTCCGAGAGAGGGTAAAATTTAAGTTGCGTCTCACTGTACAATGTACATAGGGCCCTGAACGGCAGGCACGGCACCCCCATATCTCGCTGAGCTATGGTCTGTCGATTAGCCTTCAAAACGACCACTACGCTCTGCCTTCACTGCTGTCAACAAGGTCACAGTGCCCAAAAGAGCGAAGGCATCAAATTTTGCAGACAGGAGCTTTGCGGTGGCCGGGCCGCGTGTTCCCATTCCACCACTCAACTCGAATGTTCACTCACACATGCACACGGAAGTATTGCAGATGAGTGAACCTAGCTGAAAACCAACTGTTATCAAATAGCTTATACTGGCACACAAGCAATTTAATGCACATACACAGTTATGAGTGTTGAAAATTGATAAATAAGACAGCTGGATTACATTTAATGAAAAGTTGCAGTTTTTTTTATTTAATTTCTATATAAATGACTCTTGAAAATAACGACAGTCGAAAGTACTCGAGGATAAAATAACAAATATTAAAAAAAGAAAAATACTTACGTTTTATAAGAAATTCAATAGATGAATTTTCACTAAGTAAATGCACAAACCTTTATAAGATAAGGTATTTCGTTGCGATATCGAGGTAGAATTGAATTATAGCCCAATGTAATGAATTCGCTGCAGATTGTATTAAAAACTTTATAAAATTGGATCAGCAATTTGAAAAAATCGAAAGTTCACCAAAAACAGCACGAAAATGTTCTCGAAAAGCAAAAATATATTTACTAGTAACAGTGAAACCCGTGTGCATGTGTGAGTGAACATTCGAGTTGAGTGGTGGAATGGGAACACGCGGCCGGGCCGGTTGCCTGGAACAATTTGCACGTCGGTGTTCGCGCGAACCAGCCTACCACCACCTTCAGAAAGGGACTGAAGACACTGCTTTTCTCCAGAAGCCATGGCGCCCTTGAGATGGTCCTGGACCAGCAAATGGCGCCACAGGAAAGAAATCATCCATGATCATCACGCTTAGCTTTTAAATTCCCTTTTTAGGCTCATTCTGTTCGTCCATTTTTTCTAGATGCCCAAATCAGTTTTTCAAGTGAAATTCGCATTTTGTTCTGAAGTATTCCAAATATGTGTATGCGCTCAAGTGGAAAAAGGAAAAAAAATCAATGGCACGATTTAAAATTCTGTTTGAAACGGGAGTAGGTAATCTCATGAAAGATGCACGGTTCACGGAAGCTTTTAACAATGATAGCGGAGACGCCCGAGCGCACCCGAATACACGCGAAAATTTTACATAAAAATGAAAATCTGATAGCGCTGCCATTCAATGATGATATTATATGGGTGGAGAATAAATTTCTCTGTGCAAATGTATATTTGGCAAATTTGAATTCGATTTCAAGCTGGGATAATGGATTGCGAAATGAATTTGGTGAAATGGCTGCGACAGAATCAATTGCATATAAATATTCAATTCTCAGATAATAGCAGGGTTTTGTTTGTTTGAAAATGTGCTGAAAATTCAATTTTTAAGTTGTAATGCACAACTTTTTACTACATTTTCCCGGTAGAGAAGTGGGGGTTTCCACCCGAGGAGGCTGGTTCTCATTCTTTGTGAAGGCTGAGTAAACTTTCGTTATGAATTTAGTTGGGGTTCTCTTTTAATTAACCTGCAATTATTTGTTTAACAGAATTTATTTAACACGATTTGGTTCACAATTTACTCGTACTTTGTACTGATTTCTAGCTCTTGCTTTCGACATCACGGCTCAATGTTTTAATCAACATTGTGGCCTGCACACACAATTGCGGCTTACATTTATACACGTGTAGACGTTTCTCGATTGTACTTGATTTCTCGAACATAGTGGAGTTTTGAATGTTTGTATATCTTTGCAACTTAGATTCTAGATATAGATCCAGTAAATCGTACGATAGACTCATATTAGATCATTCATATGTTTGATAGGCAGTCTTCAATAAACGGGGATCGCTTCGTGTGATAGATATAGGTGTTCTGGCACTTGCTCATATTTGGGCCGGCAGATAGGTACCACCAGCACATTCAGCCGCTACCACAGATTATGAAATGTGATGCTGCATTGTATGTAATACCGGACGGGAGCCATTTACGGGCTCATTGTGCCGCATAAAAAATAACAGGACGACGGCGATATATATGTACATTATACAGATCCAGTCAATAGACATTAATGGTTATCCAAAATGTAGGCGATGTTTTACTTTCACGAGTTTAATGCAACTAAGCTAGTCCAGTGGCGAAGGATGCCATACAAGCCGGTTTCCAATCGGTTTCCCGTTTAAAATGAGGCAGAAATGATAATAAAGTAGACTGCATGGTTTCAATGGGGAAAAAATACGTATTGTTTCTTTGGTTTTAAATGTATTTTTTTACTTTGTGCCTATATTTTTTAACTACTTTGTTACATCATTTTAAAAGGGAAGCCGATGGGAACCGGCTAGAATGGCGAGCTTCGCCACTGTTAAAGTTACACATATAGTGTAACTTCTTGCCTGCGTTATCCCCGATGGGGTCGCATGTAGCGATTCGAGACCTATTTATTTGTACAAGTAAGGAGGCCGGCCTTACACCAACCACTTTCAGTTGAAGTGGGGGTTTCCCAGTTCCCGGGGCGCTGGTTCTCATTTCTTGTGAAGGCTGAGTAAACTTTGAGATCGAACCCTTGCTCTCGGCATGGAATGCAAGCATTCCTACCAATTGAGCTATCGACCTTTTTACGAGCTTGATTGTCGTCGCTACAAAGCGCCAATTCTCAAGCAAGACCCAGTTGCTGTAAGGCTGGATGGACCTTTTGGTGACCGGTCATTGGTAAAGGTTTATGAATTTTTCAACCCAGCGAAGAGCAAATTTTAAAATATAAATGGTATTTTTTTGTGCTCCGCCGGGAATCGAACCCACAACCTTCCCATTCAGAGTCCGAAGTGTTGTCCGAACCACTGAACTACGGACCGGTCAACGAGTTTGAGTGTACAACTGTACAATCTCCTAGCGCTTCGACAGCCATCCTCTGGAACCGAATGGATATGGCTAGAAGGTGGACCCCTAGGACCATTGACTTGATATCTGTGGACTAGAAATTATTTTAGCGAAAATGCACATTATACATCTATTACTTACGAAAATGGTCATTTGACATGTGTTTTAATTGTGTGTCGAAATAAAAAAAGGATTTGGACAAAATGGCCTTATTTCGTATGACTACACCACTGCAACATTTGACAGGACTGAAACAAATGTAGTTTATGTGGTTTGTGGAAAAGTATGTATCAATGGAGTAAGTTAGTTTCTGCTCCTTTATGTTATTTCTCAATGGTCACTGGCCAATGAGGAATAATATTGTTACGTTCTCTGTTGGATTCTTTTTAATAAAAAATGCCAGATTTTTTTTTACAATGTACAATTTATTTCACACTTGTGAGTCACTGGTGTATGTGTTATCTCGCAAAAGGCTTAATTGCAACTGCTTCGCTGTCCTACCATTTTGACCCCTTATATAGTAGAACGGAGAGATCTTTCTCCCAATTTCTGGACAATCCCATCACCAGAATATTTACGCACACTACCAGGGCCTGCTAGATGGTTCTATACTATGTGCATTGGTGTGTGTAGTCATTTTGATGTACCTATGTGTGTACGAGCGCCTGTACTCGAAGTTCGCAACATTATGAAGAACAAGAAAAGTAAGCTTCATGAAAAAGTGGAAAGCATAGAAGACAACAGAATGGTGAGTATGTGTTGCTTACCGTCTACTGTGAGCTTGTTGCCTATGCACGTGATGACCAGCTGGATCCTCCCACGTCTCTCTGTGTGGTCGCAGCCACACAGGTTGGGCACAGACTCCTCGCAGCGCTTGTGGACGTTCATGTCGCATGCTGCATCATCAGGAGACCAAGGAGACAGGAGAATGAAGATATCCAGCCAATGAGATGGGATGTCCAAACAATACAACCAATCCAGGATAGGTCGTTGGGAGTGTTCAAATCCATGTCCGAAGTGTCCAAATCAACGTTCCAATTGATGCCGTTTAAGCGTCAATTCGGATTGTCCAAATCAACGTTGTAATGGTTCAAAGAATGTCGTTTTAGTGTCAATTTTGGGTTCGGAATCGTTCAAATCAATGGTAGGATGTGATGGTTGTTTTCAAATCAATTAAGGAATTGTACAAATCCATGTCGGAATAGTTCAAGTGATGCAATTTGCGAATCCAATTTTGGAAATAGTGGTTTTCGAGCCAATATTGCAATGATGCAATTTTTTATTCAATGATTGAATCATACTCATATTTTCAGTGGTGTAATTTTCATACCAGCGTTGGAATAATTGTTTCAATAGTTCCCAAAGGTTTGATTACAAAATCAACATTGGAATCATAAAATTATTTCCAACCGTATCATTTCCAAATCAATATTTACATTCATTACAATTTGGAAATGTTCAACATGTGTTAATTCCATATTGACATGTTCATTATTGTGCGAAACAAGTGAACACGATAATTTACAATCAGCGGTGTTTAATTTCGTCGAATTGAAGTACAAACATGTCGTTGATTTTCATCGTTTCGGTCATCAATTACATCCAGATGTTTGGTGATGGAATCCATGATGAAATCCATGATGAAAGCGGGAAAATGGTCCATTTGAAGGTCAGACGATGACAGCAGACGTTTTTTGAAAAACAGAAACACACGATTAGAAAATATTCAAAAAATATTTTTTACACACATTTCAAATGACATTTTAAAGAAAAACTAACATGGAATTTTTAAAAAACATGCATAAGTTTTTACAACACAAATAAGGTTGATTATTTAAAATATGAATTTTATAGGATACAAAGCGGCAATATATGTTTTGTTTTTGAAAATGAAATAAATG
This sequence comes from Agapetus fuscipes, assembly GCA_951799405.1. NCBI lineage: Eukaryota > Metazoa > Arthropoda > Insecta > Trichoptera > Glossosomatidae > Agapetus > Agapetus fuscipes. The sequence goes on from OX637341.1 coordinate 15,705,541, forward strand.
CATGAAAAAACAGGAAATCATTTCTATACATCTATCTCATTTTCGGAAAGGTCCCAGATTGTCGTCTGTGATTCTATACGACTCAAATGATTTTTAAGTTTAAATAAATATTTTGTATCCTTGATCTTTATTGATTTAGTCAGGACCAAAATTATTCTGATATACAATTTAGGCAAAATTTCAAACTGGGTCAAAGCAGTTAATAAATTAAATACAGTCTGAATTTACCGAGTATTATTAATTTACAGAATTTAAGGGATGATTCCAAGCCGTGCCTTGAATATTCAATCTGATGAAAGTCGGCAAAGACAAAATAAAAAAAAACGTCTTTGAAAGTCTGAACTTTTGAAAGATGAAAAAATAAGATCTTCCCCAAAGCTTGGCGTGGTGAAAGTTTACGAATTTACCTTTTGGCAAAGCAAATAATCAGTTGGGACTTTTGCTGAATTTCAATTCATGAAAGAAGCAAGAACTGAAAGAGGCGGCGCTCAAAGGACTTTGGTAAAAAATAAAAATAATCTACTGCAAAAACGAGACGTTATAATTTTTTATACATTCATTTTCCATGTGCAACCGAAAAAAAATGTACATTTCTTTACAAAATCTATTTTTTTTTTCAAAAAAGTTCATAAATTCGAATTATGGGGCATATTTTACAAGCTTTATTTTATTCATAAAAGATGTAGTTTTTTTGACAAAAAAATCGCAAAGCATTTTAAAGATTAAAAAAATATTTGTACAGCTTTAAAGCAGAAATTAACATCGCTTTAAAATATTTATTAAAAAAATATGCATGAATTGCTTAGTTGATATTTGATATGTAAACTTGTGCAAAAAAATTGGTACCTTAGCCATTATTTTTAAAAGTTGATAAGATTAATGCCTGACCCAAAAAAAGTTATTTTTACAACCAATACCAAAGAATTGTAGGTTTTTTTTTCACTTTTAAAATTTTTAAGATTCAAGATATTTTTAAACAATATGAAAACAATATGTATTTTAAATAAAGTACTACACTAATAATCAATAATAGAAGAAAGTACCAATGTGCATGCAAATATTATATTCTATGTACATATTCATACCAAAAATGACTTTACAAGCAAAACAGATTTTGATTAAGTACACGAAAAAATACTTTTTTTTTTTTGATAATGAAAGAGATATTCGTAAAACAGATAAGTCAGACGATAATAATCGCTGATGATGCGCATCGTCCATGAAAGCGAAACGTCTAAAAAAATATTTATTTAAACCACGGTTGTAAAGTCTCTTTCATTTTCAAAAAACATGATTGTTGATTTTTTTTTTAAATTTGATAAATCTGTTTTTTTTTTTAAATCATTTTTGGTAGTATTAGTGAGGGACATTTTTATACGCAGGTGTTGTCTAGCTACTTTTGGAAACACACAGAAAATTAGCTAGGGTGCTAGTGCGCATAGATTGTACTAAAATGAAGGTCTTCCAGATTTTTAGTGTTTCATTTTGTTTTTTACCAAAATATTGATTTAGATATTATTTTTATTCAAATGTTCATATTTATTTTGTGAAAATAAAAATATAATTCTCAGAAAACAAAATAAAATAAAACTTTACAGAGAACATTTTGAATTTAAATATTTTGATGGAAATACTTTCAAAGTTTTCAAATATATTAAACTGTTCTATACTAATAATTTAAAGCTACAAAAAAAAAATATTTAAGAAAAAAATATTGCATTTCAGTTATTTATGGGAAAAAATACGTCGAAACTACTTACTAACTTTTTTATGGATATTTGTAGAAAATATTTGTAAAAAACTTTGAAAGATTTAGGTAATTTTAATTGAGTATTGTAAAACAATAATACAAAATCAATAGGTAATTCAAAAAAGGGGAAAAAGTACTATGTTTCAACTATTTCTATGGGTTATTTTTTGCGTAAAAATCTAATTGGGGACTTGATTAGTGTAGTGTTGATTTTTATGTGCCACTATTTTTCTATATTGTTTTTACGTGTCGTATTAAGTATGTGAAATAATTAATAAACGCTTATTTCTATAAATCGTGTTTCTAGTCATTAGGCGCTAGGTTTTTTTTCCTATAGAAAAATTCACAATCTATTTTTATCTGTTCTAAAAAAATTACAATTTGTGAACTATGGGTAATGAATCTAAAAACATGATATCGTTTTTTTTATCATAGTTGTGCTAGGATATTATATTTTTATGTTTTTTTTGTCAATCGTGCTAACCCCTATGTTTTAGTAAAAGTTATATCAGACGGTTCACTTTTGGTTCATTTGTGAGCTGATTTAAGCGGACGAACCATTATTGGTTCATGCTAAACCGAAATATATCAAAAAAGATCAAAATAACGGATCGATTTGAGAACGGTCCAGTATATCAAAGAACAAATGAACAAAAACTGTGTAAATATTGCTAGTCTAATCACTAATGGTTCGTTTTTAAAATCTATACGGGAAGGAGTTCGGTTCGGAGGAGAATGGTTCATCTATGATTCATTCTGATAATCAATTATAAAAATAAGTCACAAATACTTCTTTCTCTTTTTTCATTCAGTAAATAACAACTCTCAAATGTATTGTTTTTTATAATCCAACCAATGGGCGGTGGCCTTATGGTTCATTCGCTTAAATTCTTCAAAAATAACCAGTCTGATATCACCTTAAGATACGTGCAAGTTGGGTTTATTGTGAGGGAAGATATTTTCTATCGTTGTCACAATACGTCAATCGCAATGCGTTTTTAAGTCAAACCATACTTAAGTTACTAACGTGCGTAGGTTGTGATCCGGGTTCGAATCTTTAAAACGAATCAGCTAAGTATCAGCTTAAAACTAAACACTATAACTATTTACCTGTTACCTCTGGTTGTCCATATGATTTTAAAATTTAGGGACCAATTTTGTGTCAAAAATCAGAGCACATGTCTCAATTTATGGACAAACTTTGACTCCATCAATATGAGACTGTAATCTTCAGTTTGAAAACATTTTCTATGGAAACTATAAAAATATACCTTCAGATATTGTTGGTGCATTCTCAGTCAGATCTGGCAGCATTTCGATGATCTCACTTGGTGTGAACCAATGTATTTGAATTACATTTTTTAGTACATGAAAAATCAAACCTCAAGTCACGATTTCTGGACTAATTTTGACTCATCAAAAAATTGTAGATGTTAAACTGTATCCCGGTGAAGGCATCCAACATTTTGATTGATTTCCTTGGGCTGAGCACTAGAGTTCTAACTTTAAATTATGTGAAAAATCAAACCTCTCTGACGTCTGGAACATTGTGACTCCTATTAGATGAAACGGCAATCAGCAGTTTCTTGGACAGAATCTTCTCCAAATGCTTCCAAGTTTTGCTGATGCTAACGCTCTATCCAAGACAAGAAATCCAAGATTTTGGTTGGTTTCCTTGGATATTTGTGTCATGGCACATGTCAGGATACACGGTAGTGCATTCATTATGTAAAATAGCAAACCATCGCATCCTTGAGATTCAAGCATTTTTCACACAGCACAGTCCGAAGCCGGATTGGAAGTCTAGTAGTGTTTGAGGCTGTTTGTTAGCTGTCACACGGTTTGTCCGGTGATTCCATACATTTCACTACTGGATCCGGACTGAAACCGTGACCTTGAAGATTAAGATCGATGCTCTAGAATTTAGATTAGTATACCTTCAGGTGTTGCAGATTCACGGCAAGCAGAAAGATTTCCTTGTTTCAAAATTCCATGCCCGTGAGTTGATCATAGGGATCATCTCGGTTGTGACCGTGACCTTAAAGATTAAGATCAATGCTCTAGAATTAAGACTAGTATACCTTCAGATGTTGCAGAATCATGGCAAGCAAATTAATAGTAGAAAGATTTTCTTGTTTCAAAATTCCAAACCCGTGAGTTGACCATGGGGATCGTCTAGGTTGTGACCGTGACCTTTAAGATTAAGAACGATGCTTTAGAATTTAGATTAGTATACCTTCAGGTGTTGCAGATTCATGGCAAGCAGAAAGATTTTCTTGTTTCGAAATTCCATGCCCGTGAGTTGACCATAGGGATCATTTAGGTTGTGACCGTGACCTTCAAGATTAAGATCGATGCTCTAGAATATAGATTAGAATACCTTCAGGTGTTGAAAGATTTTCTTGATTCAAAATTCCATGCCCGTGAGTTGATCATGGGGATGGGCTCATCGTCTAGATTCGCTGTGACTGTACCTGTGCACTTGAGTCCCTGGTGGGCGATGCCGTGCAGCATGGAGCCGCAGTGGTCGCAGAAGGTGGGCGTCAGGTACGTCCAAGTCTCCCATTTGTGCGGAGCCGTCATCGCCTGGTGGGGCGACAATACCAGTACACCAATGTGAACCAAACACTCTCATTTTGAACCGAATCATCCAACTAAAGCCCACGCGAATCAGAGGTCTATCTTTACAGAAAACTTTTTAAAAGAGTCTTCGAGGATTGTGGTACCTATGAGAAGCCTTGATGCTCCAAGGTTTGTGAGCCGGATTAAGTAAGAATTTCATCACACCGACTTACGTGTGAACAAATATGTTTATTTTATGAATAAAGAGGTAACAATGGCCGAAATTTCTTGGATTTTAATTTGATATCAAGAGATTTTTGATATGCATTGGTTTAGACTTTGATGCAACGCAAAAAAAAACGAATGAATGGAATTATTTTAATTGTAAAAATTTCCAGAATAATGCTGGATTTCCACGTAAATATCTTACAGAAATTTTGTCATTTTTTAACACATGACAAAAAATATATTTTTTTAGATAGGATTGAGTTGAAAATAAAGACTTGAAGTTATTGTACTCTTTAATAAATATCATACCGGAATTCGGTTTTGAAAGTTTAAATTTGTTTCGGTGTACAGCTTGCGTTTAAACGCTATTGATGAAAAACAAAAGCGTTAAATTAAACAATAAATTTGCGAAAGACAAAGGATTCAATTAAACTTTATACCCTTTATATTCCCTTTAATTGTTTTTCATTTAAATTTTCAAATACAATGCGGTAAGCTTTGGAGCATAGATTGAAAATGAAAATGTTTTCATCCAAAAAAAAAAATGGTGACTTTTCGGTTGCATTTGTATATTTTTCTTAAAAACTAGTTTTTCATAACCTACCTATCATTGACCAATAAAACGTATATTATTTTTACGCTATTCAGTGTTGTCGGCCTTTTTTATTCTTCTTTTATTTTGATTTATTTGGCAACTGAATATCAAAAATGAAGCACAACACTTTAAAAATAAGTGCAACAGTGAAAAGTCCTCAAAACAATCAAGGACATAAAAAAAAATCATTTTTCAACAAATTTCATTGTTTTGTATCTATACGAAACAAATAGTATTCGTTTTCTCTTTCTGGCAAACTTAAATGGCCTTTTCGTACGTTGAAATGCGTAGAATAAATCTTCTTCATCAACCTTTTTTTTTTAGAAGTCAATGGAACGTATATTGGTCCATCATTGCTTAAATAATTTATATTTTTATTTTTTCTAGCTCAAATTATTATGGTGTGCCTTTGATTTCAATAGTATCAATTTAAAATTAAAGTCTTAAGAATCGCTGAGTTAAATCGTAATTGCCACTTTTTATTTTTGTATTTTGTAGGAAAAAATAAATGGGGTAATTTAATTAAGTTTTATTTCACAAAAAATGTTGTACTTATAAAGATGTAGAACAATCAAATGGGGTTTACTTTTTATTTAATTAAAAATGGGTCTATCTAGAAAAAAATCTCTCTCTAATTTTAGATTTGTTTTTTTTTCTGTGTAGTATTTTAATAAAACTAAAAAGCATTTATCACACTGGAAAAAGTTAATTAAAATTAAACGAGGGGTAATAATTAATATTAAAATAAATGAAGAAATTCATAATGATGAAATTCACAAATGAAGCATATTCAATGAAGCATTAATTTATTTACAAATTAATTAAAATCAAACGTAAAACAATGATTAATTAATCAGTAATGAAACATGTAAGAATGATTTTTTGATGGAGTAGTATTATTAAATTAACTTACTTTACTTCTAGGTTTTGAATCAAATTAATAAATAATGTTAGCTTATTAATAAATTCTTTACAAACTAAAAATGAAACATATCGGGATGAAATGAAAATGAAAACGAATATTATTTTATTTTACAAAAGAAACAAACATATTAAACAAAAACCTACGATCAAAAAACTAATAAAAGCATAAATGGTTTATTTATTCATAAATAAAAATATAACACACTTCAAAAACTAACAGTTTACTTGTTCTTAATTAAATACTAATACAGACTTTCGTAAGGTAAGAAAATGTTGTTAAATAATTTTTACACAAAATAATTTTAAAAGGTTAAGGGAAAATTTCCTACCTACATTTCACTACAAAGTTTTTTCTGCGGAAAATTTGAGGCGAACTGGTTTCTCTTTTGTTTTCGTTTTCTAATCAAGCAAATGCATTTTCTTTTGTTTTCTGAAAAACTACTTAGCGAATGAGATTTTCAACTAACAGTTAAGGATGAGGAATAAAGTTGTTTGCATTTTATAAGCTGCTGGGTAGAAATTTAATACAAAAGTAGCTCTGCGTTCTTAACTTTAAGCCTACAACATATTTTTTATACCACGTTCTAAAAAAAATAACGGTTTTTTAGGAGTTCTTTAACAGTTTCAAAAAAAGTTAATTTTGTCGAATGGCAGATAGAAGCTTCTTCTCTATTTACAGGTTATTCTTTGGTATTCTTTTTTGAAGCTTTTCGTGCGAACAGTTTTCACCAGAAAACGCTAATAAATTAGCTTGAACTGCCAATAAACAGGTTCAGAATGTAATTTCATTATTATATTTTGTTTATTTATTAAAATGATTTATTTGGGTAGCGTCGTTTTTGTCTCAATCACACTTCAAGAGACCTCCAAGTACCAGTTGCTTTAAGGCTGGATGGACCTTTAGTGGGTGGTCTTTGGTAAAGGCAAATGTTTGTTTTCAATCCAGTGAAGAGCGATTTCTGAAAATTAAATGATCGATTTTCGTGCTCCGCCAGGAATCGAACACACTACTTAGCGATTGCGAGCCCATAGCGCTTACCACTACACTGCGACCAATCAGAATATACTGGAAGCCACGAAATTTCGAGATCATTTCTTCTAGAACATTTTTCAAATGTTATTCAGAGATATAGTACGAAATAAATTTGGCCCACAATAGTCTTAATACAACTTTATGTATTTAAAATCAATCAAGTTACTCCAGAGTTGATTAATTATCATTAGAAAAAGAGTGATTTAATTGTAGGGAGGGCTTAGTGTAAAAAAACTAAGTTAAACGGAAGCTGAGTAAGCCCAAAAAAAACACCGGTGAGAAGCGGTTACAAAAAGTTACCCAATCCCGAGGGATTAGTGGCAAAAGTTGTTCGCTAGAAGGAGATAAATTATGTCTCTCGGAGAATTCATGCAAAAAAAAGTTATCATATTTGCCAAATCTAAAAGTTGGAGGTGAAAGTTTCAGATATCGTAAATTTAAAAAATATATATTGAATTTAACCAAAGTACGATCAATATTTCAAAAAAGGGTTTTGGGCAAAAGAAAATTTGAATGCTTACAAATCATAAATCTTTTACCTGGGGACAAAGTTGTATTTTTTTTCTTTTGAATCTTATCGAGTAAATATCGAGTCTTTAATATATTATAATCTCCAAATGTTTTTTTTTTCCAAAATGCTCTTGGGAGAGTAGAAAAAAATCATGTCTTTAATAAAATACCAATCACTATAGGTCGATTTAGCCTTACAGCAACTAGACCTTGTTTGAGTAAATATAATAGTAAATAGCGCTTTCTTTAGTGGTGACAGATTTAGCAGAGGACTTTTTAGGTGTTATTCACTCGAACGCAGCGCAAAAAACAGATCATTCTTATACTTAAATAAATAGGTATATATTATGCTTATGCATTAAAAACTAATGCTTTGATTTTTAAAAGCACAATAATTTTGCTTTTATTTTCACGCAGCAACTAAAGTAAACTGCCTTTATTCAATAAAATAAGCTCGTTCCCTAAAACTCTAGTGGTAAAAGAGTCCTAAAATATTAACTGCTAGTAAATTCAGAGAAGCGTAGTATAAAAAGAAACTACTAAATAATATAATACAGCGGTGGGATCGAGGCACGCTTCACACGGGACAGTAAAGCGCTAAGTGAGGTTTACTTTCCGGGAAAGTGCCAGAAGAAATGGGTCACCCATGAGAGCTTTCGTGGCGGCTGACGGCACACCAAGACAGTTGCGAGGCAAGTCATGTTCAAATAATATCATTTAGTTTTTTTAAATCTATGAAAAAAAAATGTTTCAAGCTGTGATTATTCAAATTCGTTTTTCTAAGGACTTTATTCACAACAAGTCAGCGTTTTCTTGGACAAAATGATTTTTTTTTTGTAAAAAATGATGAATGGTTATTTTAAAAAGTCGATCTCTACTTGGATTTATAATTTTGTGTTTCCTAAGTTAAAATATAAAAATCCATTTGATACAAGGAATCAATGATCCTTTTTCATCAAGGTTAAATTGCTGGAGTTACGGTCGCTTGACATATTTTTTTGGAAACTTTTCGGATATTAGACGAACCATTACAAATTTATTAAAAACAGTCTGAAATTCTTCTTTTCTTGAGCTTCTTTATCAGCTATCATTGTCAACCGCTGAACATAAGCCCCCTTTATATCACTCGAATAATCTACTGACGACAAGACCGCAAGTGGTCTACAGAAATTAAAATGAATTTTTACTGTGTGAATACACAAACCCTACAAAATCTAGAAACTATTCCATTAATTGTTATTTCAAGTATGAATTCTATACAAAACGCAAACGCAACCAAGCCACACATTAGTGTAACTTCTTGCCTGTGTTATCCCCGAAGGGGTCACATGTGACGATTCGGAAACTATTTATTTTTACAGGTAAGGGAGCCGGCCTCACACTAGCTCCCAGGGGGGCTGGTTCTCATTTCTTGTGAAAGCTGAGTATAACAAAAGCTTTTTTAAATCACACACAATTTTAACACACCACGAACTTCTACTTGAAAATACAGATTTACAATTCTTGTAATTTTTTTTATCAGCATAACTTGCCAGACAACTAAGTCCAGTGTGAACACCGCCAAAACTACTTAAAAAATCGCTCTCTTAAAATTAGCGGCCGCCGGTGGCAGGGCGACGAGGGAAATCACGGAAAAAGCTCCAATACGGGTAATAACCTTTTTTCCGGGGACGAGAAATAGGCTAGTACCTCTAGAAAATTGATTGCCACTGTCCTATCCAACGGTGTCGGTGTGAACCAACCACGGCGGCCTATATTTGAAACCATAGGAAAATCCAGAACGAATTTTCATCTAGTATTGACTATTAACTGAATTAAATCTTCGATTTTTTTTTATTTGAATTGAATTTTAATATAATTATTTTGAAAAATTATTTATGTTAAGTTGTAGAAAAAGGATCCAGCACAGCCGATCAGGGTTTTTGTAATGTTTTGAATTCGGGGGAAATAGTTTTAATGTGAGTCTTGTCTCAAACCTCTTAATGAGGTGTAAATTATGAATTGAAATGGGTACTTAGATGGAGCTTTTTCAGGTGGTTTACAGCGAAGACAGTAATTAAAGAAATGAAATAAAGGCTCATACTATGGGAAAAAGAAAGCTCGATTCAAGTTGTGACGTCTTTGGAATGAGAAACAGTACGTCTTGAAATTTACTCTCTTCAAAATTCTAATTGGGATACATTGCGCAACGTCGTTAATAACAGACCGAAGAGTATTTACATCAATACGGTTAGGAACTTAGTAAAGATAATGAAAGATAAAGTGTCAACAGGTTTGACGTTAAAAAAGGCTTAGGTACACCTAAAAAATAAAATTTAGGTTCTATCAAAATGGTTTACAAATCTACTTAAATATTTGGTTACGTTTTGTTTTAGCCGACCTACACTACGCCGAAAAAAATCAAATAATTTTTAATTAAGAATATATTGTAAATTTCAAGGGAAGGAAGTTATAAAAAAAAACTGCATCATACATTTTTTTTATCATTTGTTTGTTTATTTATTGTCTTGTTTGCTTATTTATGTTGTTTCTTTACACTGGAATGTATTCAAATACAACAAAGTATGCAAAAGTGGACAGTCACAATATTAAAGAGAGTAAGTGTAATATATATAACGAACCATCAATGCAGAGAAAATATAGCTCATAATAATAATAATAAAAAACAATAATAATAAATAAAGAGGTTGCCAAGCATACAACCAACAAGTATACGGGGTCGAAACTTTTATAAATAAGATACTTTTGTTTGGTATTGTATTGTCCAAAATATATAGAAATACCAAATACAAAAAAATAAGAAAATACATCAAATTTAAGTCTACACACACACACACACATATATCTCGAGTGAGTATCAGATACATTTTCAAAAACTTTCAGTGTCAGAAAATAAGAATATATTGTTCATTCCTCACAGACATACATGGTTTATTATTGTTATCTCATTCCAAAGAAATAATAAGAAAAAAAAAAGTTATGTAATTTTTTACGTTTATGCTATTTTTCCGAGCATTGTGTTAATTAATAAAATAACTTTGTAAACGCTGATACGGGAAAGGGTTTTTATTATTTATTTTAAGAATCAACTTTTCTAGGATAATTTAAAAATCTAAATGGGATATGAATGATTTAAAAAATAATGTACTTACATAATTATAGTGTTAGATTTTAGGATTTTCGTTGTGCGGAAAAATGTGGTAGAAGTTAAATTTTAGTTGAATAAAAAATGCGTAAAATATTAAAAGCCTTTAAAAAATATTTAACAAATTGTACAAATATTTACAAATAAATATTTTACAATATTACAGTGTTAATGTAATCATTTAAAAAAACGTGTTTTTATCAGAAAATTGTGCATTAAAGTATTAGTATTTTTTTGATTATTTGGTCCAAGTATTTTGGTTTTATTTTATTTATAGTAAAAAAAATGTGCCAACGGTTAGTTAAAGTGAAAAATTTATCAAAAAGAATCCATGAGAAAGACTGTCTTTAAAAGACAGGTAAAAAGAAAGATTGTTTCTTTTTGCTGCGCTAGAAACGCATCCAGTCAAAGGAGGTTAAAATGTGGAAAGAATATGAAAAAAGTCTGGTGAAATGAAGAAAGAAGTGAACCATTGCAGTTTTATTATCAGTGAAAAAAATTAAGTAGAAAAAATATACTTTGTATGAAACTCTGAGAGCGTCAGTTGTGACAGTGTGTACAAGGAAAAAAAGTGATATTTGAGTCGTATAATATCAAAGGCAGCAATCTAGGATGTTTTTCGAAATTAAGTTTAAAACATGGAAACCGAGGGCAAAAATCTCATCATTACAATGCATTTATCTTATTTTCTCCAACTATCTTAGATGGCCGTTTCTGATTCTACGCGACTCATTTAGTAGACTTGAAAGAAAGATAAGTATGAAGCGATTGATTTGAAAGGTTCACGATTTTAAAGATCGTGAAAATAAGCGACAACACGGAGGTCCGAAACGCCAGACTGAAAAAAATCAATCCCTACCTATTTCTCTATTTGATATTTGTCTTTGATTTTTTTTTAGTAATGGTGGTATAAAAGGGCCACTTTTAAACCGATCGATTCGAACCAGTTAAATGGATTTCTATGGATACATTTAATCCAAAACTTTTTCACAAGTTGGGCATACAAGGTGTTTTTTTTTGTGAGGTTTATCATCTTCAGTGGCAGTATGAATTGCGATCTTTATTATAGGTAATACCCATTGTAATACAAATTCCATGAACTCATAAAAATTACTGTATCGAGTGACGGAAATAAGGTGCAATAATTTTTGACCTCTAGATCGACAATTTAATTTTCACCACTGAAATAAACTTGTTCCAACATAATCACAATATTTTCAGCCAAATACTGCAACAGCTAAGATAAATACAAAAACCTAATGGAACGGATTTACGAGTATCACACAAAAAGTGATATAAAAAGTAAGCTTTACTAACTTTCCAATAACTTGATAACATTTGGTCTTAGTTCATGTGTGTAATACGCAGAGAAAGCTGAGCTCAAAAAGAATTATTTTAAGATTTTTTTTCAGGGTCCTATTGTTTATTTCAGTCCGGCATTTGGGGCCCCTTGTTGCACTGCAGCGGTACGCTTGGGGGTGGTCGTTAGCGGCAGCGGCGGGTTTACAGGACCTTCGGGCCCGTATGTTTTATTTTTACCTTGGCACTTGAGGCCCTGGTGGATCAGCCCGTACAGCAGCGAGCCGCAGTGGTCGCAGAATGCGGGCGACGAGTACGTGTTCGGCTTGAACTCGTGCTTGGTTCTCGTGTCCTGGACGCCGGCGAGGCAACACACACTTTGTATAAAAGGATTATTGCAAAATGGGGCCCCACACACAAGAAAGAGGGCCCCCAATGAGCAAAGTTTCACAGTAGAGTAGTATAATTGATGAATCATAATAAGTCTTAAAAATATTTGATTTTTCTGTTCAAGTAAATAATTAAGTGAATACCTGATGTTGTTTAAGTTATAATGTCAGTAAAATTTAAAATAAATCGTAAAAACAAAGAAAAGAAACTGCGAAAAAGGCCCCAAAAAGTAGGCCCAAATGATCAATGTAATACAGAAAAATAAATGATAAATCCTGTATTGTATTATTTGAATACGTGTTGATTCATTTGTTTTTTAATCGAAATCTCACAGAAAAATAATTTAAACGGTGAATCCTCGTTTGACAAGCATATATTTGATTTTGTTGTTGAAATAAATAAGTAAGTAAATACGTTATGTTGTTTTAGGTATACGACAGGATAATAAATAATCAATTGACATTGTAAATACCATAAAAATGTTAAAAGGCCTTAAAAAAAAAGCCTTGTTTTTGTAAATTATCAAAACTTAATAAAAATATTTATTTTTAAGTTAATATGGCTTATTCAAATACCGCATAGAGAAAATCTTTTCTCATTTTTTTTTCTTCAGATATTTATGACAAATGTGCAGGCACTAAAATCATTATGTAACTTGTCTATATTTTATTTGACTTTCAAAAACTGACAATTTCATTCTTATTTTCTCAAGAAAAATAAAAAGGACGCAGGTAAAAATAAAACGAGAACATTAAATTTTTAATTAAAAAATAATATTCTTTCCTTGTTAACTAAAATATGAAGTAATGTATATACTCCAAAAATCCGAGATCGTCTTGTAGAAATGCTTACCATATTTTTATAAAAAAAATAAGGTACGCCTAGGAGCCACTTAATGTTAAAACAATCCTTATATACATTTATCCATCTTTTTAAATTAAATTTCCGCCCACATACTGTGTTCTAAAATAATAAAAATACAATTTACCAAGAAACACGTACTTCACGTAAAATATTAAATTTCCGGGTAGAAGTTTTGTTTATTCTAAAATTATTTTTAAAATGAAGAACAATTCTGTCAGATTATGATTATTGCAAACATGCCTTTATATTCTTGTTAACTTTTTTTTTAAGATAAAAAAATGCGGTATTTTTTATCCAGATTTATGCAAAATCGTGGAATATTTTCTGTAAAAAAAAAAAAGTTTTTTTTATTATTGTTTTTCATATTAAAAATAAAGGTATGAAAATTTTAAAGGCAGTTTATTGAATAATAAAAATAAATGAAGATAAAACATCTTTCTTTAATTTTTTCCGTTGAAAATTTAAAAACGTTCTTTTAATATTTATTTTCTTTTATATATTCTCACATGCCATCAATTTAAAGTTTTTCTCAATATGCTTTGATGAAGGTCTGAAATTTTAAAAGCAGCTTTTTGACCTCAATGTCTTTCACAAACGTTTTGCCACATTTTCAATTCCGACATAATATGGCATAAGAGTGACACATCAGACACTACGGTCGTCCCAATGGGCACTCTATACAGACGATCAAAAAATAATTCAATTTCGAAATACATGAAAATACATAAACAATTTATTTCTGGATAAAATGTAATTGACAGGTCAACAAAAAATCTTTAATATGTTTCCATATTAATTTCATATTAAATTCTTTGACGTTATTTTCCGATAAATAATTTACTTTCTATCAAAAAAGAGAATAAATATTTATCCTGACTCATTTAAGTCACATAATATTGAAATGAATTTAATTAAAAATGAGTAATATAACGTTGAAATAAACAATTAAATTCTCTCGTCATTTGAAATACTGTTCCATAGCATATTTTAATTTTAATGTTACAAAAACAACAAAAAATTGGATATTTGATTTGCGTCAATAGTATATTACCATTTGTATATTACCTCCATTGTATATTACCATGACAGGTAATATACAATTAATGTAATATACCGTAGGAATGGAATATTATTTTGGCATATCAGTCAATAGCTTGACATGTGTCTGGGCAGGCTGATAATACTCGAACATGAAACTTGTTTATCACATGGAAGTGTAAGGACATGAAGATAATTATGTCAATACGTACATTGTAGAAATAAATTCGGATTATAAGAGTATGTATAAGAAGGAGTCCTGTAAGAGTGATATTGTTCAAAACTTTTTAGGACAATATTTTAAAGTCAATAAAATGTTTCCCTCTCGAGGAAACGAAACGTCGGCAGATAAAACTACCGCGAATAGAATAAGTGAAAACTTCTAACATGATTTTAACCTTGCATTTTTTATGATTTAATATTTTAAGTTCTTTCGTCACTCTTGCCGATTCTTTCTCTTTCAGAAAAGGTCGGCAAAAGTTGCAGGGTTTATGTTCGTTTGAGGTCTGGATTTTACTTTGTATGAAGCATTTGTACGCACGAATTTACACGTGTCTGTTTGTGAGCATGCATTTAATGTGAATTTTAAATGTTCTTCGCAACTTATATGATACATTATAAGTAGGTCGCACACAAGGAGGTCGGAACATTTTGTCTTGTATGGGACTGCCGTCTTTAGCAATCAATAACAAAATATTTTAATGCCTTTTTCCTAGCAACCCGGCCGAGTGACGACACAATATTGTGATTATTTTTAAATACAACAATACCTCAAGTTCACTTAAATATTTAATACTCTGTAGGTTTCCAGATAAACTGTTTTAAAAAGCGCTTTTTTGTTTTCTCACTATATTCATCACTACATCTTAACAAAACAACTCAAAAACCAAAATCTTTTGATGAATTTCTGAAATAAATGTTCACAAATAATGAACTAAAACTGTGTCACAAACTGTTTGGCAAACAAAAAGTATTAAATTTTCCCTTTCTGCTTTATATTTCGACGTAAATAAGCCTTTTACCTAAATTGAAATTGATACAGTTTATTTATTTTTGTTATTAGTTTTGAGTCTAGACACTTTAACAAGTAAAAGATTTCCATTGTCGTCGGCAAATGACAGTCCAACAAAGTGACACGTAAACACTTGGACACTTTCAGTTGTAAATTATGGCTGAATAAGTACTTTATATCAATAATCATTATTTACTGAAAAACAGTCTTTTCGAAACATGTATACAATGATATTTTTCGTATAAAGAGTTCAAAAACCTGAAGAAAAAATAAAGCATTCGGTAATTTAAAATTTAGTACGTAACTAGATATTTTAATAGTAGTTCATAGATAAAAAAAATAATATATATACTCGTAGATGCCGTGTAGTTTTTTTTATCATAGCGCATATGCTTCGGAACGAAACAGGTATACAATAAAAAATGAGAAATAAGATAACAGCTATTTTTGTTTGACAGTACTCGTTGACGGTTGTCTGGGACATGATTGCAGCCAAACGACTCTGATGCCACATCAACATTTGTTATATTGATTGATGGATACTGGAATCTCATCAAAAGAATGAGTATAGAAACCGACAAGTTCTCATAATTTTGACGTCGACCTGTGATGAAATAAATATTGTCGTATGTGAACCAAATTCTAAAATATAATTTTCATCAAATTTCGAAATGGTTTAAAATTACAAATACCCCCACTGAAATCCGCTGCAAAACCTTCAACCTACCAGTTGCATTAAAAATATGCATTTCAACATTGTTTCTTTTTCATTGCACACATTTCGCTGATTTGTGTTAGGGCTACGGTTGAATGGAGTCGAGGGGTAAAAAGCAGTAGCGTAGGCATATGCTTCCCGATCCCTATCGGCTTCTTTTTCGAAGTAAACTTTAAAATACTCCTATAACAGTTTATAACGGTAAATAAGTGAATATTTCAGTCACCAGCGGATTCCCGATAAAACTTCATGGACTTATAATTTATATAGATTGCCAATGTAACCCCTGTTTCAGGGAAGATCGGCAAGAGTTGCAGGGCTTATTTTCATTTGAGATTGTGTTTTATATTGTAGGTTCACATGCGGCATTTTTTTTAGCGTGAACTTGTACTTACGACACTGCTTGTGGGAATGCATTTCATATAAATCTCAAATGTAATATATCTTTGCAACTAAGATTATAGAACAGTTAGAATGGGAAAAGAAGCGGTTAGGGGAACAGTTAACCAGTGAACTCGTTTGCAAAAAACAATTTAACTGTACCCGACTGACTGTATTTAGCAAGTGAAAGTATTTATTTCCCAGGTAAGATGGGCAGCCTTACGCCAACCAGATAACGTAATGCGTGTTTGTAATATGATTTTGGTAATGGGTGCAAAACATGTCTGATACGCCGTAGTTGGAATTGAATTTTAGCCTTCTGATTTATTAAAACAAGCATTCTACCGCACTATTTTTTTAACTAATGAATCAAAATTAAATAAAGACCCTCAGATAATTAAAAAGAACGGATTTTACGAACCGTTATGAAGAGAAAAACGGTTTTTATAAAGAGTCGTACGTGCTGTTTGTTCCTCTTTGGCACAGAGTAGACATGTCTCTTGAAGCGCTTTTCTGCTTAATTCCTTAAACTTTGGATATTAATCCAAGTCGGAGCTTGCTAGCGCTTGTGAAAGAAATCCATACATAAACAAAATCACAGTACACCTTAGTTTTGGACACGAATCGCTACTTCGTCGTCTTAAGGTCGCAAAGAATTTAGCAGAATAGCGCTTCTGATGACGTGGGATACGGCTAAAACCGTTCTTTTCTACACCACGGTTCTTTTAAATATTTTTTTCTTACGAATTTGTCGAGTATGTTCCTTGACGTATAAGTTGGTATACGGCTGACCACCCATGCTATAAAAATGGTTCACTTTGCCAATGTCACCCCTGTTTCAGGAAAGGACTGCAAGAGCTGCAGGGTGTATGTGCATTTGAGATTTGGTTTTTATGTTGTAGGTTCATATGCGGCATGTGCAAGCGCGACCTTGTACGTGTCTGCTTGTAAAAATGCATGTAATGTGAATCACCAATGTAACATATCTTTGCAACTTAGATTCGAATTACATTTTTTTCACAAATCAATTTTATTTGAAAGCGGCCTAACACTAGAAAATAATGACCCAGCGCCGTTGCTTTCCAGGTATTATTTGACCCAATTAGAATACGAGCTATTTCGGTAGCTAGGTCGCGGGAAGGCCCCTGATTCCATGCGGGGTAGGAACCCGGGGATCGCATCACCCCCACAGCTCCCCCCCCCCCCCTTTCCCTCGGGTTAGGCACTAGGAGGTCTGCCTGCTTTGTATTGAGAGAGAGGGAGTGTTGTGTTGACCCCGAGTATACCAAAATAGAACGTGTTTTTCAATTATGCAAGCGGAATCGCACGTAAATATTGACAATTTGTATCTGCGTTTTTGCAAAATTGTTTTGCAATTTCGTACTTAATATGTCAATACTTTTTTTTTTAAGAAATCCTGTGCGGGAGACTCCCTAGATTTCAGAGACTCTAGGGGTCTATGACAACAGTTTGTATGACAACTATGACAACAAAACAAACAGGTTTAAGAGGTCTATGAATCGTACCTAATCGAACCTTAAGTGACAAAGTAGGATTATTTACAATTATAATTGCTATACCGAATTGATGGAAAAATGTTTATGTATGTATCTCAATGAAAAAAAACATGTTTACCGTCTTTGATTATACACGAATCACATTTAAAATTTTAATGCTCTTTATAAAACAAAGACGCATATTTATTATTTTTCCGAATAAACATAGACAAGGACTGCTATGAAAATCGCTTTAAACATAACCGTAGGTCGTTATAAACGTATTTTAAGGTAAACAAGTTGTTTTGTCAATATGTCTTACAAGTTGAACAAAATTACAACGTTTATTATCGAAATTGAATGTGAAAATCGATTTGATGACGCAGAAACAAAAGTGTTTTGACGGCTATAGAAACAATTGTTTAATGTAATATTTTTTGTAAAAATATGTACCTAAGTCGTAGCAAATTGTAGTATCGTAAAATAAATTTCAATCGATTTATTGAAAGAAATACATAGCAGGCAATGCCTAATTAGTATACTTGCAATTTTTAAACACCTAAAAAAAATCATTACATTGAAAATAATAAATGAAAAACTGGATCAGCTAAACAAAAACGTGAGCCTATGTCTACGCTAATTTTCACTCAGGTGAAAGATATCAACCCTACAGCCATAATCTTTGTAAGGTTAGCTCAAAAACTCGTCTTTTGAAAATTTTATCTTAACTATTTATTTTTTAATTTCACTCGTTTACGATCAAAACAAATCACTCAAACTTATTTTATGCTGTCTTCATCGATTTTATTTCCATCTGCTGAAGATAAAAAAAAACTTCATTTCCATAAACAAAAAAACATCAATTATATACCAGAATTTTCTAAGTTTGATTTCTTCTCGGCAGGGACACGTCACGCCGCAACGTCTATAACTTCGATCCATATCAACTAATAACAAATTATTAGTTAGTCTTTGTCCTAGCAACCCGGCAGTGTGGGGTCACAAATTTTATGACGTTTTACTATGTGCAGACGTCATTATAAAATTCATTCTCATTGTTGATATTTTAAAACAATAATCGTGAAAACTGTACCAATACCAAGTATTTTATGGCCTTTGAAATATAATTAAATTCTGACCTTTTGTAAACTTTTTAATAAATTTTATAAATTTTTGGATGAATTCAAACAAAACACTGTTTATTTTCACTATAAAATTTATTTAAAAAGTTTAAAATCTTTAAACAAATTACTAACGTTTTCAACCTAGTAGGTCATCATCAGATATGCGCAACTACGCAACGCAACGCAACTAAGCTACATATATAGTGTAACTTCTTGCCTGCGTTTCTCCGAAGGGATCGCATGTGGCGCTTCGGGACCTTTTTATTTTTACAGGTAAGGGGGCCGGCCTCACACCAACCACTTTCAGTCGAAGTGTGAGTTTCCCAGCTCCCGGGGGGGCTGGGAAACTTTTGAGAAATTTCAGGCTACCTTCTGAACTAAAATTAGACTCATAAATAGTTAAAACATAAATTATAAATTAATTAAATAATTCAAATACTCTTATTATTGCAAAACACTTTCAGTTGAAGTGAGTACAGTAAAAGATTTTTTAATAAATTTAGTTAGCTCGTTAACTTTTTTAGTTAGCTCAATCAAAATTTTAGAGAAGTATGTAAAAAAACTTTAAGATCTATTCACCAGATGGCAATGTACTCGATGAATTCAGCCCTACCCATTCTTCATGATTTCACAAAGACAGCACACAAACAAAAAAATTCTTTCACTCAAAGCACACGTAAATTATAAAAAAAAAAACAAAAGTATTTAAAACGTGAAAATAAAATCTCTAGTTTTAAAAATTTTTGATTACAAAAGATGATTCGTGAATTATGAATTGATGAGATGAAGTACACTAGAACTCCACATATCCGAATCGCTTTCAGAATTTTAGAAAAAAGTTTCCACAAAATAATAATTATATCTATGTACACGCGCTATTGTTTTTGCCTCTGTGAATCTAATATAAGAGCAGCGCAAATATATATTTTTTGATTATCCGAATGTGGTCCGGTCCCTTTTGATTCGGATAATTGGAATTCTATTGCTTGATGATATCTAATGAAACACTCATAAAACACTGATATTTTCTTGGTGATGTTTTTTTTTTAACTTACGTCTGAGTCGGCTCCTTTGTCCGCTCCCGGGCAGGTAAAGGTGACATATTCGTGGCATCTCTTGTGGACCACGAAACTGCAAACTGAAAAAAACAGAATGATTAAAAATAGGGTTATGTAAATAGCCAATACATATAAATATTTCGGTATGTAGGTATATCGTTTATAGCTGATGAGAGTTGTATATAAGTTGGATTAATTATTATAAGTACCTAGGGTTAAGAGATATTCATAATTATGTAGGTACTCGAAGCTTTTAGAAGACCGTTCCAGCGAAATTGGCTTCTAGCAACTTCTATCGCTGGAGTATAAAAAGCCGCGATTGGCTTGCAGGAGTCAGTCATTATACGACACTCTACTATTTAACACAAAATACAGTACAAGTGAAATGAATAAATAAATGAATAAATGAGAATTGTAAAAAATAAATATAACTGTAAAAATAAATGCAGTGTGAAATAAATACTCTAAAAGAAGACCAGTTTTTGATTTGCAAAATATGTGAACCCGTAAAAACACAACAATATATAATAGCCTTAGGGCCTGTTGCACCTACCCCCAATCAACATTTGATTGACACATCAAACTTGATTGCTTAATTCTGGTAAGGACCTCGGTTAAATATTTCTCGGAAGTGGGTAAAAATATGATGTACATCAGCTGACTTACGCATATGCAATCACTTTTTTTTTTATTTGAAAGGGAGAAATGACACTTAATTTAGATTTTGGTCTGATTGGAGTTTGGTGCAACAGGCTCTTAAGATTTACAAAAAAATGTCTGAGGTTAAAAAAATGTGAAAAACTTCACAGAAAGCACAAAATAAGAATTGTGTTACGATGTGTATTCAAAGTTAATTTAAAGATTCAGTGCGTTTTTACAATATGGCATACAATTGAAAAGCCTCACCAACCCAAATTACCAAAAAAAACATTGAGGCAAAAAAAACATGTACCTATATGAATTTGCGTCTTAAAAAAACACACAACAATATATATTTTTAAAGTATATTTTAATTCATTAAAGAGATTTAGTGCGTGTTTACAGAATTTCCCATCGGTCTATGAGAAAAGTGAGGACCTCATTAAAAGTTGTAAAAAATGCATGTTGTAAGGAAAATATTACTCAATTTTGTGATACAATATCCGACTAAAAAAGCTCAAAATAAGGACATAAAAAGTTTCACAAAATAACAAATTGAACAGCAGTTTTCATCAATGGCTGACTTTGCTAAAGAACCGAGACAAACAAAAAAAAACAAGGGGAGGCTTTTTGGGGCTATGAGAAAGTTTGCCAAAGTTTCTAGTAAAAATGGCAGCCTTAAAAAAGTACCTGTAGGAAATAATAACTTTAGAAAAAAGCTCAGAACGAGAGAGAGAGCTTTTGGCAGGTACATTTTGTAGTATTCGCAGAGCTGTCAAAATTTTAAAACTTGACACCAAAAAGTTTAAAAGGCGCTTGCCTTTGAAAAAACGTTTTTTTTAAGAATTTAAAATGCAAAATAAATTATTGATACACAAAAATGCTAACCGTCTTGGAAAGTAACAAAATATGTCATTAATTGTTTTTTATACACATACGAGCTAAAATCTTAAAATATTTACAATCAAGTCCAAGTATTTACAATTTATTTTTATTTTATTACTTTTATTTTTATTTTATTACTTTTATTTATTTTATTACAATTTGTCCGGTCGATAGCTCAGGTGGTAGAGTGCTTGCATTCCATGCCGAAAGCTCGGGTTCGAATCCCACCGAGGGTGTCAGAAATGATTTACCGTTTCGGTTTTTATTTCAAACCTCAAAATAAAATACCGGCAAGGTTTACTCAGCCTTCACAAGAAATGAGTACCAGCACTCTCGGGAGCTGGGAAACCTCCACTTCAACTGAAGTGGTTGGCGTAAGGCCGGCCCCCTTACCTGTAAAAATAAATAGGTTCAACTCGCCACATGTGACCCCTTCGGGGATAACGCGGCAAGAAGTTACAGTATATGTGTAGCTTAGTTGCGTTTTTTTGCGTTTAAGTACCTAAAGGTTTTATTATAAATGACTTTCATGTTGGAAGTGAAGCATTGATTAAATACACTATGCTCATTAAATATTATAGAAAGTAAAGTGTAGAGGAAAGTCAAATGAAAGTGAAATAAAGAAGGTATGGGATATAAATAGAACCTATTTATTGTCACGGGTCTCTTTCCTCTTGCCGGCCTTAAGCCAACCACTTTCACCAGGGGACGTCTCTTATTACTTGTAAAGTAAACATTGCCGGTACTACGAATGTCAGTTTGAAAAGGCACCGTAACTGATAAACCTATCAAAACCCCTTGTGGATATCAAACCCTAGGCCTCTGGCTTTGCACGTAAGTGCATTTAGCCCATACAGGAAAATTGACAAAGATAAAGTTGTAGAAAGAGGATATGTCATCACCTATAGAATGAAAAAAATATACTGAAGTTGAAGTAAGCTGTATCCATCCTATGTAGACAAGTATTTTATTTTTGAATGTTTAAAAGTTAGATAGCACAAATGGAGAAACAAAAATACCTTAGAAAGTTTTGGGCGTTGGAAAATATGTCGCTCTTCCAGAAAACTTGCTTATGCATATGATAAATTTATTTTGTTCAGTGAGTAAAGAAAAAGAATAGAACTTTAGAAAATCCATTTAAGTTTCCAGGGCTGAAAGTATCATTACCTACCGAATATCGGTAATATTTGTATGAAGACCTGTCAATCCAAGATGGCCGCAAGTGAACAGCTGATAAATCTTCATACAACTATACCCAATATTCGGTAGGTAACGATTACGGTAGTGATGAGACTTCCAGCCCAGGAGTAGATGTGAGATACAAAATACGTAAATTTTGTTCTTTTTTATATTTAAATGTAATTTATTATTCATATTCCTTGACTTATAGGTTGGTATGAGGCTGACCACCCATACTGTAAAAAATGGTTCACTTTGCCAATGTCACCCCTGTTTCAGGGAAGGTCGGCAAAAGTTGTGGGGCTTATGTTCATTTGAGGTTTGGATTTTATTTGTAAGTACACATTCAGCATTTGTAAGCGCGAACTACACTTGTTGGTTTGTGGGCATACATCTGAGAGCTTTAAATGAATATATCTTTGCAACTTAGATTATAGATTATAGATTATAGATGTTTAAAAAATGAATTTCAGTTTTGTGAAATAAAATGAAATGGGTTATAAAGTTTACTTGATATATTTTTAAAGGCAACCCTTTTTCTTTATTTACATTTTTGGTAAAAAATGAAATCTTGTGTTTAGATGATTCGGGGTTGGACAGTGTTATATTCCCAGTCATTATTGTAATCGACAAAAAGCGGACACTAAAACAATTGCGTTGCTTAGATAACCAGCCTTGAAAATGTTTCCTAAAAATAATGGACAGATTCAAAATAGTTTTTTTTTTGGGCGGGCAAAGGTCCTTAGAAACCAATAACATTTTTTTTTTTGTATTTTCCCTAGCAACCCAGCAGTGCAACATCAAAAATGTGTTTCTTTTAGAATTAATATGCTGATTTCATTGCAAATTGAACACGGTCCAACCCAAAACAATCCAAAAACAATTTTTCATAAAAATGCACTGTCCCTAAACTTATTAATAAATTCAATGAAAAAAATACGTACAACATTTTCTTAGAGCTCAACTTTTAAATTGTTTTAAAATCGCATAATACAAAATTCATCCCACCAACTTTTATATTCGCGCATAAAAATATGAGATATCCACAATGCCCGCTACTTGCTGGAGCTGTTATTCAATTTTGGTGTTTTTTTTTTCTTTCAAAGTTTTGTCGGGTTTCCCCTCACAATTCCAAGTATAAAACTAATATTTTAAACTCAACCAAAAAATGGTTACCGAAAAATGCAATGAATGTGAAAAAGCGCTTCTAGTGAACTTTTGAATTTCGCTATGTTTTTTTTAAACGAGACGTTTTAGACTTGTGAGTACAGACCGGGGAAACCTTGGTAGAGGAAGAGCTAGGTTGTATGAGGTTGATATTCAACTACCAAGGGAGAGTTTAGTAATTCAATGTGCTACGCTGTCTTGCGGAGCGACTAAAGATTTCGTGAAAATTGTATGACATGCTTTTTGTGTTGAATTTTTGCAAGAAACTTGTGGGTTTAATTTTTTGTACGAGTTTGCCGTTTTGTTAAGCTAAAAAATATGAAAGATCTTTGGACTTCAGTACCCTGAGTAAAGTAAATTTTACGGAAAGTATTAAAGAGAGGTTTTCCCTAAAATCTGTCGTTTTTGTTTGTTTAAGCATGGTATTTTTCATCACTGTAACTCTTTTGCTAAGACCATAAAGTGTAAGAAACAAAAACGGCAGATTTTGGGGAAAATCACTCTTTAATACTTTCCGTAAACTTAACTTTACTCAAGTTTTGCAACTCGTACTAAGGGTACAGGTGTAAATCTGTATCAGGAAAAGCTTGAAAGAATGTGAAAGAAATGCATTTTCTACAACTAGAATGTCACCCCTGTTTTCAGGGAAGGTCGGCAAAAGTTGCAGGGTTATGTTTATTTGAGATTTTAATTTGAATTTGCAATTACGCTTGCGGAACTTGTAAGCGCGAAACTACTGTAAAATATTATCTCTGCAATTGAAATTATTACAAACTCTAGAAACATTCGTTGTTTTAGAATCCAGATTTTTAAATAATTTCAATGATTCTTTAAGTGCTAACAAAAAACTATCTGATGATGGTCGACTAACCAAAAAAGTTTGTTATTTTATGACAAGAAAGTGTTTGTTTTAACCTGTCTTTAAAATACTCGTAATAAAGAAGGTTTGTGTCGATTGCAGATATTTTAACTTAACTCAGTTTTTATTATTTAAAACCTTTTTTTGAACGGGTAAAAACTCAATTTTCCTCGATAAGGACTACGCAGTGAAAATAGATTTTAATCTTATCTAGATCTCGACAGTCTCATTAATTGTATACCAAAGCCTCACTTCCTACACGAGCCAGATATACATAAATTATAACCTCAAAGTTGTTGAAACCTTTCCGGCAGGTCCCGTAACTTTTATTCATAATGCCCTCGCAAAGAGACTAATGACTGTCGTAGCATGACAAGTTTGTCCTCCGCTACTTCACAGCCGTAGACAAGTTTGTGTCCCCCCCCCCTCGTAATCCCACAATTTTCGTAGGCGCTACGACTTTGGAAAGCTCTACGCCATAGAAAAAGTAAACGCATTTTTCAACAATGAATAATAATTTAGAGATAATTATCAATCAATGATTTTTGTAAGTTTTATTTTCACTATTCGATTGATAACCTTAACGTTTTATCGAATTTCCACTCCATGATAACTGACAGAAGTGAAAACTTCATAATCTTGAAAAGTGACTGGGAAACTGTCATTTCAATTAAAATTTTGTATTATGTTTTAGTTTTGATGTTTATACATATTATTAATTGTTGATTTTAAAAATGTAATTTGTTGTGAATGTTCCTTGACTAATAGGTTGGTATGCGGCTGACCACCCATGCTGTAGAAAGTGGTTCACTTTGCCAATGGCACCCCTGTTTCAGGGAAGGTCAGCAAGAGTTTCAGGATGCATGTTTATTAAAAGATTGGGTTTTTAAGTCCACATGCAGCATGTTTAAAGCGGTAATATACGTGTATATTATCGTGTGTGAATCCTTAATGCGCCATATCTTTGCAACTTAGATCAGATCAATGGGGAAAATTGCTTTCAGATACGAGCAAATTGACATAGGAGCTAGGTTACGGAACGAATTAAACTCGTATCTTGAGGTATCGCTGTACATATATCATTATAGGGTGTACATTCTTTATCTGAAACATGCTCATAGAAATTGCTTGATTATTTTCTTACTTAGCAGACACTTCGAGAATCAAAAGCCTACTTAGAATACCTGAGATGAAAACACTCCGCGCCATTGCTGCAAAAACACTGAGAGAACGATTGAGGAACTCAGAAATCAGAATCATGTGCGATACTGAAGACATCGTCAGATGGAGCAGGAAGAGGAGACGGTTCTGGAGGGACCATATAGACCGCATGAACGATGAAAGGATAGCCCGAGTCGTGGCACAGGAGATACCCGACGGCCAGCGTCTACCAGGTCACCCTCCCAAAAGATGGAAGAACAGCTGGTCTTCTGCATCACAGGAGGGAGTTCCACATTAAACAGATCCTAGATCTATTACAAGAAGAGGAAGAAGAAGATTTTCATACTGAGTAGTAAGTTTTTCCAGGTTTATACTCGGAGAGAGGAGGGTGCTCCACATTAAACAGATCTAGATCTACAACAAGAAGAGGAATAAGAAGATTTTCATAATGAGTAGTAAGTTTTTCCAGGTTTATACTCGGAGAGAGGAGGGTGCTCCACATTAAACAGATCCTAGATCTACAAGAGGAGGAAGAAGAATATTTTCATACTGAGCAGTAAGTTATTCCAGGTTTATACTCGGAGAGAGGAGGGTGCTCCACATTAAACAGATCCTAGATCTA
The DNA here is from genome assembly GCA_951799405.1 of Agapetus fuscipes. Taxonomy (NCBI): domain Eukaryota; kingdom Metazoa; phylum Arthropoda; class Insecta; order Trichoptera; family Glossosomatidae; genus Agapetus; species Agapetus fuscipes. The sequence goes on from OX637341.1 coordinate 15,732,177, forward strand.
CAACAAGAGGAGGAAGAAGAAGATTTTCATACTGAGTAGTTAAACTTTTCCAGGTGTATACTCGGAGAGAGGATGGTGAGGTTGGTTGATGCTGGTTGGTCAGAGATTGCAGCGCAGATGTCTTTACAGAACGGTGAATACGTAACTTTTCAGGTAAGTTCTGGCGGTGAAGTTTATGTGCGGCAAAACTGAAAAGCACTTTCACAGACCACAAGAGTGAAATGTGTACGAGAAACTAAACACAGACAGATGTTAATGAAGCAGGTATCTAACAAAATTTATTTTAAATAATCTTATCTAATCTAAGTTGCTGTAACTGTAACTGTAACTCTGTCGCCATTCCGCAAGGGGTGGCCAGAGCCTCTGCAGAGTTGCCTCCATTTTTTCTTATACTGACATACCTCTTTCAATTCCTTCATATCCATCACCTTTTTCATGCATTTTCTTCTTTTACGCTCACTTTATATATCCCATTCTTTCACAATCTCCTCAATCTGATCACTCCATACTTTTCTCGGTCGTCACTTCCCTCTTTTTCCTTTCACACTTTCTTTGTGTACATACTTTGTCAGTCTATCATCATTCATTCGTTCCACATGCCCAAATCATGCAATATGTAACATTGGAGATTTACATTATATGCATTTTCACAAGCAGACACGTATAAGTTCGCGCTTGCACATGCCGCATGTGAACCTACAACATAAAAACCCAAATCTCAAATGAACATACACCCTGCAACTCTTGCCGACCTTCCCTGAAACAGGGGTGACATTGGAAAGTTAACCATTTTCTACATCATGGATGGTCAGCCACATACCATCTATAAGTCAAGGAACATTTACAACATTCTCTTTAAATCACACATACACAAATACATTTTCTGAAATTTTTTGAACCATTTATTTTTCAAAGAATAAGCATTAGTTGATATTCACATCTTCTTACATGAAAGATTAACTTCTTCAGCTGCATAAGTATAATTAATAAAATGTGTATTTATTATTTTATATTTTTTGTTTATGCTATATTAAAATAAAAATACCGTCAGTAATAACTCTAACTCTAACTGTCTACTTTCGTCATTCCGCTAGAGGTGGAAAAAGCCTCTGCAGAATCGCCTTCATTTCCTTTTAGTTTTAATTTATTAAAAATAAAACGGGGAACAAACTCAAAATTGTAATTCTACATTTCAACGATCGACATACATTATTATTGTTTCAAATAAATGATTTGCCTTTAGAAATTTTGTAAGACTCCCAAAAAACAAAAGTTTAAAATAAATATGTGATAAATAGATCTTTGAGAATCACCAAAGATAAAATCTACTTGTGAAAGAGAACAAACAATTACTGGTGAATAGAATCCCGCGAGGATTTAAAGATTTTCTCTCAGGTAGAGATAGCACACGTCCCGCTCAAACTTTGTCTTAGTTTAGAGGACGATATAACAAAGGCACCAACTCCACAAAGTAAAGACGACCCGTGAATTATAATCAACAAGCTTTCCCGCCCTAAAACTTAATCATTACAGGTTTTCTGGGCAAGAAAAGAGATCTTCCAAGTTATACGTCTTACAAGAATTCTTAATTCTATTCGGTGTGGCATTCCTTCTTTGATTTATAGGTTGGTATGAGTCTGATAACCATGCTATAAAAAGTGGTTCACTTTTCTTTTTTTTTTTTCAAATAGATTTGTGAAGAGGAATGCAATCACTAATCTATTCTGCCTGGCCAAAAACAGGTATTAATATCATCAATTAATAATTATTAATTGTTAATTTAATGAAACAATAATTAATTATTACCCAATAACATCTGTCGAACCAGGGTCAAAGTTATGGTCAAATGACCCAAGCGGGGATAGAACCAGCGTTGTTCTATTCCAAACACGCTAGAAATATCAGCTAACTTGGCCCCCTCGGCCATAACACCAACATTTGTCAATGTCATCCTTGTTTCAGGGAAGGTCGGCAAAAGTTGCAGGGTTTATGTTCATTCAAAGTTTGGATTAAATTTGTAAGTAGGTACATATCCAGCATTTGTAAGCGCAAACTACACGTGTCTGTTTGTGGGCATGCATTTGACATAAGCTTTATATTTGCAACATAGATTATGGCCTATTTATTTACACAGGTAAGAGGATTGGTCTTAAGCTAACTACCTAACTTGAAATAAAATGAATACTGACCGGATAGACACACCATTATCAAGGTAGCAACTAAAATCTTAAATTACAACATTGATCACAGAGTTTTTGGGGGCGGATCTATGGTGAGGTGAGGGGAGAGGGTGAGCTTTTGTTTGGTCAAGAAAGAGTTTTAATAGGCGTGGCTATGAAGGGGTAATTAGTAGAGGTGCGCTGTACGGAGTTGTACATTAACAATATGGTCATTTTGTTTTTCTTTACAGATTTTTTTTTTAGGGCATCAAGTTATCTGTACCTACATTCTGAGTGCCTTCCGAGTTAGTGAGTAAAGGTCCTGCACTCAGATTATTTAGAAATATATAGAAAAAACCTTAAAAATATAACCTTAAACATTTATATTTTTAAGTGTTAATCTATTCATACAGTAAAAGTCCATTGTGTTATTTAAAAATTCAATAGGATAAAACAGAGTTTTATTTTGGATGGTTGCTAAATTGAGTTTTATTTATTTATTTTTACATTAAACTTTTGTATATTGTTAAATAAAAATAATCTTCAGAACGTGACTACACAATTTCTTTATTTTATTAATTTGTCGTATCAAGAGTCCTCGGCGTATAATTCCTTTACAAATTGGTTTGTGATGAGCTGTATGTGTGCCAGGAGCGAGCTAAGTCTGTTATTTAATCAGATTCTTCGGAGCAAACTTCGTTAGAACCAAGCATCTTTTCATTACGAGAATTAAGCCGCGTCCCTGGAGATTTGTTGGCTCACCAAATAATGTACTACAAGGTGATGTTTTATCACGAGGTTTATTATAACGAATATTTAATTAATTTAATTAAATTCGAAGCTTTCCATGGCGCTTTTCATACGGCGAGGAAAATATTTTTGAAATAAAAAATTTCGTGGGTTTAAAAGTAAGCACCTAACGCTTCAGTTTTGAATATGTATCTGACATCTATAATCTATAATCTAAGTTGCAAGGATATATTCATTCAAAGCTCTCAGATGTATGCCCACAAACAAATACGTTTAGTTCGCGCTTACAAATGCTGATTGTGTACTTACAAATAAAATCCAAACCTTAAATGAACATAAGCCCTGCAACTCTTGCCGACATTCCCTGAAACAGGGGTGACACATTGGCAAAGTGAACCATTTTTTACAGTATTTACATCACAACAATAATTTCAATTATTATCGTAAAAATATTTTTCGTGCGTTTTTTTAATTTAAAAGAATCCTTAAATATAACTATACATGGTATGAGTGCACTACAGAATAAAGAGATTTTGAGAAAAAATATTTAAAAAAAATACATCCACATCATGTCTCTTTAATGCCATTTTCCTTGTGTATTTTCAAATATTTTTTCAAGTACTTTATTGATAATTATTTTCAAAATTGAATTATACAACTATTAAACTTCATACAGCAATACTTAATTGAAGAAATAAATTCTACGGACACTCTCGAATTCAGTTAAAAAAAATCCCAATTTAAAAGGTAAAATAAGCGTTCAGCAATGAAAAAACAGTTGGTAGACAGAAAGCGGAAAACTTGTTTTTTTACTCAAGTTGAAATCTGTCACGACCAAGCAGCGTAGCTTTTCTATTAAGGCGATCGCGTTGTAGACCTCAACGATAAATCGTAGCTCTTTCTCCCTCTACGGTCGGTGTGGTCTATTTTTGCTACGATAGGAAAAACCGCTTACCTACAGAACGCTTCTGAAATAAGATGTTTTTTTATTCAGGAAAAAATATTGTTTACTTACATCTATTTTAAATTGGTTATTTTTTAATGAAAATTTAAATTTTTTAATAAAAATGAACTCATTTGGATTTAAGTAATTGTGATATTCTAGTTTAAAAATAGTTCAGGTTACAACATTAAATGGTTCACTCAACGTTTCTTAGGTTAAAAAAAAACATAAAATAAAGGTTGTACACAGGACAATAAAGCTATCATATTTACCAACGTTTTTGTACTTTTCAGTCGTATTCTAATCGCTTACAGGTTTTAAAGGGCAAATTTAAGAAATAAATTAAGTTTTTAAAAGTCTCTCTTGAAATATTGTCTCAGTAATTTAAACAACTTTTTTTTAGTCACCGAAAATCACAAAAATGAAAAAAAAATATACTTTATAAAAGAATATTACAATAACGAATTAAATTTTTAAAACGGTTTTATTTTGATTTTTATTTTTATCCTGAGATTGCTAAATTGATCGGTATTCATACCATCATCTTATTAGAAAATAACTTTTTTTTACGTAAAATAGTGATTGCTCTTATGAAAGCCAAAAATCTCGATTCATAATTATACAAAATAGATATTCCAAACACGTAATCATTTACAAGTAAATTAAAGGACCTTCGTTCGAATATCATCTGCAAGATTTTCCGTAGAAAGAACGAAGGTGGAAAACATGTAAGAGGTAGTTAAGCCAGAGTAGATTTCTTTTCCGAGGGTAACGCGTGAGGTGGAATAATAAATAGAAAGATTGTATTCTGATTTCCAAGTAAAGAACATACTTAACATAGCTACTTAAACATTCCGTTTATCAAAAATGTATGAAAGCTAAAACAGCGCCTTGTATGGAGTGTTTCTGTTTTCATACATTTTTGGTAAAACGCCATAGTTGAATTTTTTTACGGATCCATTCGCTCTTCTTACCTTGGCACTGGAATCCCTGCTTTCCGAATCCCCTGCGAACAAAAAAAAATAACAAGAGATTAGTTCAATTATATGGAAACATGAAATGGTATTTGGAAAGCAATATTCCGATGCTAAAAATAAACAGGAAAATGATGTATCTGAAATTGAAAATATCTAAAAAAATGTTGGCAATTTGTTTTCAAGAAATCATTTTAGGATTCAAAATATTTTTAAGATTCTTAAAGATCCAAAAAATGCATTCATGCGATAATAGAAAAAGTGAAAAGACCCAGAAATCTATTGAAAAATACTGTTTATTTATTTTTGTTTACTTAATGGTTCATATTTTCTATAATAATATATTTTGGACTTCAATATCATGACCCCAATAAATTATTTAATCCACAATTATTTCAGTTCTATAATCTATAATCTATAATCTAAGTTGCAAGGATATATTCATTCAAAGCTCTCAGATGTATGCCCACAAACAAACACGTGTAGTTCGCGCTTACAAATGCTGATTGTGTACTTACAAATAAAATCCAAACCTCAAATGAACATAAGCCCTGCAACTCTTGCCGACATTCCCTGAAACAGGGGTGACATTGGCAAAGTGAACCATTTTTTACAGTATGGGTGGTCAGCCTCATACCAACCTATAAGTCAAGGAATACGAGTAATAAATAACATTTAAGTATAAGAAAACAACAAAACCTTAAAAATAAATCTATACAAAAAGTAAAAAATGTCTTATGCAAAAAATGTAGCAAGCCAATAAACCAACATTAAAAATCAGCATTGCAGATTAGCCGCCACTTCTTCCTGTCCTTGCATACTTCTTTCATTTCATCCAGAGTCATAACCTTTTTCATACAAGTCCTCCTTTTATTATGACTCTGGATATCCCATTCACTCGCTATTTCGAAAATTTGGTCCATCCATACCTTTCTCGGTCTTCCTCTTCCACGACATCCATCAATTCTTGCAGCATATACTTTCTTCGTCATTCTTTCCTCATTCATTCTCTCCAAATGTCCAAACCATCTAAGTATACTTCTTTTAATCTTTACTTTCACACTTTCTCTAACACCGCATTCCTCTCTAACAAAATCATTCCTCACCCTGTCACTCCGTTTTTTCCCAATCATACTTCTTAGAAAGTCCATTTCAACAGTATGGACTTTACTAATTTCACTTTCATTCACCGTCCAGGCCTCGCTTCCATACATCAAGGTGGGTAAAAGTATGCCACTGCGTACTGCCAATCGAGCATTTTTAGATATGTTTTGATTTTTGGCGATACAAGCTGTGGCACCCAGTACACACCTGCCCTTCATTACTCTTCTTTCAAATTCACCGGTCATTCTTCCATCTTTTTCAAACTTACTTCCCAGGTATACAAACTCATTTACGACATCAACATTCATTCCATTAATTTTAAATTCATAATTTATACTTTCATCATCTTTTTCAAAAATCAATACTTTCGTCTTACTTGCATTCAACTTCAAATGGTTACCTAACAAAGCTTCATTCAATCTAGAGAGCATTGTTTGCAATTCTACTGCAGAATCAGATACAAGAACTGCATCATCTGCATACAGTAGAACACTCACTTTGCTCTCTCCTATCATCAATCCACAGTCATTAAGTCTAGCATCCCTGACACACTTGTCCATAACTATGTTAAATAGCCATGGACTCATCACACATCCTTGCCTCACACCCTTATACACTGCAAACCACTCACTATACTCACCATCAATACGGACACATGCCTTACTATTTTCATAGTTTGCATGCACCGCACCTAGGAGAGCCCCATTCACTCCGTATGCTTTCAAAACATCCCATAACATACCTCTGTCCACTGAGTCAAAAGCCTTTTCCAGATCTACAAAGGCCGTGAACAGCTTCCGCCTCACCGACAATTGTTTTTCAACAAGTTGTCGTAGAGTAAAAATCTGATCAACACAGCCTCTACCGGCCATAAAGCCGGACTGTATATCGGAAATCCTTTCACTAGTAGTCAGAATCACATTTTTTATAATCACCTTACAGAAGACTTTTCCTGGTATACTGAGTAGACTGATTGGTCTGAAGTTCTGACAGTCTTTTTTGTCCCCTTTACCTTTGTAAATGGGAACAATGACTGCCTTCCTCCAATCCATCGGTACTACTCCTGCATTCACACAAAGCTTACATAATTCGTACATCCAATCTATCACACATTCACCTCCTGCTTTCAACATTTCACCATTTATACCATCAAACCCAGCAGACTTCCCATTCTTCAGACGTGAAATAGACACTTTCATTTCTTCTTTCAAAATATTCAATTCATTCTCTTCATCTATCTGTTCATAAATTCTTCTTTCACCCTGACCAAAAATTTCTTGAAAATAGTTCTTCCATCTCTTGCATACTTCTTCATTCTCCCATACCATCTCACCGGCAGCACTTTTGACTCCTGGAGTGGTCAATGCAGAAGATTTATTTCTATCCGCATTGATCCACCTCCAAAATTCCTTCTTACTGTCGGTGAAACTTCTATTAATCCTTTCATCAATCTTTCTTTGTTCATTCATCTTGCTTTCATAAATAATAGTCTTCGCCATTCTCTTAGCTGTCTTATATTCGTCTTCTAGCTTTCTATCATTTCTATCATTCAGCCAATTTTCATAACACTTTTTCTTAACTTTCACAGCTTCTTTCACTCTATCATTCCACCAGGCATCTCCTTTCAATCTTCCACCTTTCGTTACCCCACATGCTTTTTTAGCGCATTCAGTCATTCCTTCTTTCAGATCTTTCCACATACTTTCAATATCTTTTCCACACACACTCTTCTCAAGTTCACTCAAGTTAATATTTTAAATCATGTCATTTGTGTATAGATTACATCTTACATTTTTGAAAATGGATAATTAATATCTATAATTGTAATTAATAAACTACATACGTAGATAAATTGAATAAAACAGTTTCTGATCAAATATTATCTAAGTTGCAAATATATGTTACATTGGGGATTCACATTAAGTATTTATGCATTTTCACAAGCTGACACGTATACGTTCGCGCTAAAACATGCTCCGTGTGAACCAACAACATAAAAACCCAAATCTCTAACGAACATACACCATACAACTCTTGCCGACCTTCCCTGAAACAAGGGTGACATTGGCAAAGTGAACCATTTTATACAATATGAGTAGTCAGCCGCATACCAACCTATAAGTCAAGGAACTTACACAACGAATTACATTTTTAAAATAAACATGGTTTCATGATTTATTTATTTTTTTACTTCAACAAATACCTGGGCTGGAAGTCTTATTACCACGGTAATTCTTACCTACCGAATATCGGTAATATTTGTATAAAGACTAATCAGCTGTTCACTTGCGGCCATCTTGGATTGACAGGTCTTCATATAAATATTACCGATATTCGGTGGGTAAGAATTACCGTGGTGATGAGACTTCCAGCCCTGAAAATTTTTCTTATTCAAATTGACAAAAGTTCAATTCTTCAACTTATTTTCAATCATACACTATAAAAAACTGTGTAAAAACATTGCCGAATAAAAGATTCCATTTAAATTGGCTTTGTCCCATATAAAGGTAAGGGGGGTAGCAACCCTTTATATACGGTAACGTTCCCACTCACCTGTTGAGCTAATACGATAGGAGGGTGACACTTGGAATGGGCGCGACCCCAATAGGTACCAGATAATGCCCGAGGTGAAATGAGAGAAGGTGAAATGTCGCTGGTAGAAAATATTTGTCGGAAATTTTACAAATTTACTGCCGTACCCCAAGTAAAAAACTTCACACCCAAACATAAGCTTTACGTAGCACAAAAAATGTATTGAAAATGAAACGATAAATAGTTGTGATGTTTTGGTTTCAATAATGAATAAAAAACGCTATGGTTAAGTTTTATGTTTGGAATATTTTTTGTGCGGTTCTTGGTTGTGAAATGCTTCAGAATTAGTGAGACGGGTTTTATTATAGCTTAGGAATGTTTATTGTAGAGACAGATGAAATAAAAAAAGGTGGAGGATTATAATGATGATGATGATGATGATGAGTTGATGATTTCTTTATAGCGCCGTTTCGTGATGTAGTCACTCCAAGGGCGCTGGTGCAAACGATGCCAGAAATTTGCTTGTCTTCAGTGCGTTCCGTAACTTTCCATGGTCCTCTAGCTCTCTCACATGATGTGGCAGGTGGTTCCAGGCCAGAGGGCCAGCAACTGCAAATGCACGCTCTGCAAACACTGTGTTAACTCTTCTTACAGGTTCTTCAATCCTTGATTATAGTGCAGTGACGGTATCTATAATTTATAATCTAAGTTGCAAAGATATATTACCTTGAGATTCATATTATGTAAATGCATTCCCACAAGCAGACACATATAAGTTCTCGATTAAACATGCCGTATGTTGGCTTACAAAACCCAATCTCAAATGATCATTAGCCCTGCAACTCTTGCCCACCTTCCCTGAAACAGGGTTGACATTGGTAAAGTGAAACCTTTTGTACAGTATGGGAGTCAGCCTCATACCAACTTATAAGGCAAGGAAAGTGTTTAAAGGTCTAATTACGTAAAATTTTAATTAAAATTCAATGTTTACCTATGTTAGTATCAAAATTTCAATTCTTTTTCATTTGTAACATGCTGATTTGTTTGTATATTTTTAAATATATATTGTTACGAAATTAGGGTTCAAAAGTCTTTCAAATTAAAATACACAGGTCTTCTTTTACAGTTGTTTATTTTACACTTTTAAATAATTTATTTTCACAAAGCTTTCTCGACTATTCCACTTGGTTTCTGTTCACTGATCAAGTTAGTTCTATGTGTTTGTAAATCTCGTATGATACTGCTGGCCCTGCAAGCCACTGGCACCCTTCTTATACTCTTTAAAACAGTACAATCTAGACCTATATTGGCTAGACAGTTCCAGAAAGGCATAGTAATTATTATTTCTCTATTTTTGATTCCTACCCACACAATACAATACAGAATTCCTATAACTAATACCTACTTATTTTAAACATTAATATTTCATATTTACATAACAATATTATTCCTTGGATTTTTATTTCTTCCAGTGTCACTCCTGTTTTGGGGTGAATCGGAAAGTATTTATCCTTTTAATGTTTAGGTCTAATTTTGTTAGTTCTCATGTAGCATGCGTAAGCGCGAACTGATAAGTGTTTGCTTGTGGGCATGCATTAAATGCGCATCAAAATGACATTAAATCTTTACTTACATTATTGATAAGAACGTTTTATAGTACGTTGCTTATTCATAAAAGAATATATTCATTTTTAATACTCGTATTCCGAGTATAAAACAATACAAACACTGAAAATATAAAAGAATATTGAAAATATTACAGCAACCCTAGTGAGTGAATTAGTTTTCACACATTTTTTATAAATTCTCGATCGATGGATGTTTATAAAACGATTTATACTACGAGTATTAAACCAAGTTTACACATGTGTAGGATAACGTATGTATTTGTGTAGAAATCCATTATAATATTTGAGTAGCCTGCCAACCTACAGCCCGAGTATAAAATATCACATTGAAACCAAACCAAACCAGCGTTTCATCAAAAATCTAAATAAACTATAACGCTCTCTAGACGCGCTGTTTAAGTGTCCATACATTTTTTTATAAACGCTATCGTTGAGTTGAAATGGAGGCTGGATGCAGCGGGAAGACCCGAGGGGATGTAGAAGGATGTTCGTATTTAGAGACGATTTATAATTCAAGATCCCAACAGTGAAATGTATCTGACGTGATGTACCTAGGCCATATTTTGTAAAACGAAAAGAGAGCTGTAACTGTAGCTCTGTCACCATTCTGCTAAGGGTGGCCAGAGCATCTGCAGATTTGCCTCCGTTTTTTTCTATCCTTGCAAATCTCTTTCAGTTCATTCATATCCAACACCTTTTTAATGCATTTTCTTATTTTACACTCACTTGGTATATTCAATTCTTTCACAATTTCACCAATCTGATTCAAACAAACTTTTTTCAATCTTCCCTTTCCTTTTTTTCCTTTCAAATTTCCTCTGCATACCCACTTTATGAGTCTTTCAGTATCCAATCTTTCTACATGTCCAAACATCCTCTCATTCACATCCTCTTTTAACTTGCACTTGGGTTTTACCCATTCATTCTCAACTCTATCTCTTACAAAATTTCCTGTCATACGTTGAAGAGAGCATAAACATAATTGCGATTAACTGTTTTCATGTATCTAAAATAAATGTCACAAAGCCTTTTTTACAACTCAAAAATCTGTTAGTAAAAAGTATTTTTTTGTTCTTTAACTTAAAGGGCTCTTGAGGTGTGATACACACAAAAACAGCGTTCACCAAATACATAAATCATCCTATTATTATTATTATTATTAAAAGGCTTGAATGAAGCTGACCACACATGCTCTAAATACTTGGTTAGCTTACTTTTTCCAATGCTACTCCGTTTCAGGGTAAATCAGCAGGAGTTGGAAAGATTATGTTCATGGGAGGTTCAGTTTATTTCATGTGAACACATGCAGCATATGTAAGCGCGAACTAACACGTGTCTTCATGTCGCAACGCATTGAATATGAACCCCCTTTAGTCTATAATCTAGGTTGCAAAGATATATTCCATTTAAAATAAATATTAAATACATTTTTATAATAAGACACGTATGAGTTCGCGCTTACACACGCCGCGTGTGGACTGACAAAATAAAAACCCAATCTCAAATGAGCATAAGACCTACAACTCTTGTCGACCTTCCCTGAAACAAGTTTGACATTGGCAAAGGAAACCATTTTTTTACAACCTTAAATATTAATAAATCTTTTCAGCTTAGGCTACAAAGTGGTTGAGTGTCCTATCAAAATGCCTCAGACCGAGAGTGTTAGGAAAAAATATGCGCACCCATAAAAACATGACCGCATAAACACGCAGAGGCAATGTTTTATTGCAAAAACAGCATTGCCGGGAGGATAGAAGGGACGAAGAAATTTCAGTAAAAGCCCTACATCCATCAAGACCAACAAAAAATATTGTTTACCCCCAGTGCTGTGAAACTTGCACGGTATTTTTTACAAATACTAAGAATTTCTTCATTTTGCGACCATATTATTGTTATAATTTTAGGGTTCTGTCTCCAAATTAAACACTCGTCTTCTTTTTAGGATATTTATTTCACAGCTAAATTTTTGTTTTTACACTTTTACATTCATTTATCAATTTACATTTATTTCACAGATGGTTTGTGTTCACTTATGCTGTTAGTCTTCACAATTATAAGGTCGCAAAAGAACTCCCCTCCTGCAAGCTGTGCGCGCCTTATATACCCCAGCGATAGAAGCCTCTAGAGGTAAATTTTGCCAGAAGCTTCTCGAAGCACATGACAATCTAGTGACTTTTTTACGTACTCAACAATCACTAACCCGACCCACCAATATTATTATAAAGAATGGTTGGTATGAGGCTGACCACCCATACTGTAAAAAATGGTTCACTTTGCCAATGTCACCCCTGTTTCAGGGAAGGTCGGCAAAAGTTGTGGGGCTTATGTTCATTTGAGGTTTGGATTTTATTTGTAAGTACACATTCAGCATTTGTAAGCGCGAACTACACTTGTTGGTTTGTGGGCATACATCTGAGAGCTTTAAATGAATATATCTTTGCAACTTAGATTATAGATTATTATAGATTATAGATTCCCATCAGCTATAACTAGGGACTGGAAAATTTCGCGATCGCGATAAAACGAATTTATTCGCGAATTTTGATGTTTTTACGCGAATAACGCGAAATTTGAGGTTTTACGCAAATATCGCGAATTTTCGTACTTTTGGTAGAAATTGTGCGAAAAAGTTGTTATGTGTCGCTTCTGCAACGCAACTTTTTTGTGGGAAAGAAAAGATTCTTGTGAAAACTCTTTGCAAGGTGCAAAGCACAGAAAAAATGGTCAGTGTTATAGTCGAGGGGACCAAGTGGGCTGATCTTTCAACGTTGAAACACGCTAGAACGCTAGACGCGGAGTTCGATCCCCCCCTGGGTCATTTGACCATAAATTTGACCCTGGTTCAACAAATGTAATTGGGTAATTATAAATGAATAATTAATTAAAATAAACAATACTCGTAATGAATTTTTCATTAATGATATTAATACCTGTTTCTGGCCAGGCAGAGTAGGTTGGTGAATTGCATTCCTATTCACAAATCTATTTTATTAAAAAAATAAATGATAAGCAGAACTGTCCTGGACATCCAAACAGACTTGAATCGTGACATCAATGAAGGAAAATACATCAAGGAGTTAAGCTGCTGCTGGATTAGCCAAGAGCACAACTTGAGGCTTTCATAAAAGCCAACATCCCTCAAAAAAATTAGATAACCCTCATCTAGAGACTAAATGCACAAAAATTAAATATTTTAAAAGGATATTAATTTAATAAAACGCAGTTTAAATTCACTTTTATATTCTTTAACTTTGTCAAACGTTTTCGCCTAAAAAGGCATCATCAGGACAATGACAAATCAAATTAACAATTAAATTATCTTCTTCTTCATTTTAAAAGGATATTGCAGGGTATTCGGAGTGTCATTAAAATATTAATATTTTTTTTAATCAATGGTTTTTTGTAAGTTGTAACTCGTATCTATTGATTCAGATGTTGTTTATTCATTGTTTTTGAAGGTACATATTGTTGTTTATATAATAAATTGTAAATATTAGTAATATCTATAGTTTTGCAATTACATAAACTTTTATTTTGATCAAATCAACTCTAAAAATTACACCAAATCTCCCCGTTTATCATGAAAAATAACGCGAATTTCCCTGTTTTTGATAAAAAATAACGCGAATTTCCCAAAAAAATAACGCGAATTTCGCAAAAAATAACACCACTTTTTTCCAGTCCCTAGCTATAACTAATACCTATACCTATCTCAATATTGATATTGCATATTTACATAACAAAATATATTACATATTTACATAACAAAAAGCCTGGAGAAGACGATTGTGATGACGAACCCGGAGGGACGCCGGACAGTGGGAAGACCACGTTCAAGATGGCTGGATGGAGTGGTGGCGGATTGCCGTGCAGTGGGAATGTGGGACTGGAGGAGGAAGACGTTGGATAGAGAGCGCTGGCAGCGGTTGCTGAGGGAGGCCAAGACCCACCCCGGGTTGTCGTGCCAATGATGATGATGATGATATTTACATAACATTATGGTTAACTTAAGTTTCTTTCGTATTGTTACGTTTTTCTGCTTTTTTTTAAGTATTTATTTTTTTAATTTTCTTATAATATTTTCGGACTCGCACTGCCTTGATTGTTGTCCCGTGTGATTTTCGTCTGAATTTTTTTTATAGATTTTCAAAAAATCGTTCTAGGTGTAAGTACAATCGTACTTTGAAAAATTTCCCAAAAAATCAAGTCTTTGAATCGGTAAGTATGATAATACTTTATAACAAAAATTAAATCTAGAGGTAGAGAAAAACACAAAATCCATCTCCCGTTTCCCAGCTCCCGAGGGGGCTGGTGCTCATTTCTTGTAAAGGCTGAGTAAGCCTTGCCGGTATTTTATTTTGTGTTTAAAAAAATCACCGAAACGGGAAATCATTTCAGAACACACCCTCGGTGGGATTCGGACCCGAGCTCTCGACATGGAATGCACGCACTCCAAAAACTGAGCTATCGCCCGGACTAAATTATCAAAAAATATTTCACTTGATAAGCATATTAAAGTTACAGTTGTAAGCCTAGTAACTCATTTTTTTTGTTCTGGTATAAATGGATCAAAGCTCAACCAAATTGTTCCCAACAATCCTAAAATTTCCTGCAAAAGATAGAAAATACTATCAACCTACCTTTATAAGGTTCACAGCTAATGCCAGCACTTCACGATAAGGTCACCAAAAACGGCAAAAGGTCAGCTGTTAGAGGGACCTCAAAAAAACGGTAGCTTTTGTCGCATCCTATTATTGTGAAAATTGTACCCCAAGTAAAAAAAAATCCGTTAAGTTCAACTATACCGTTTTACCAAAATCTATGAAAACTTTGATGCTTACCAAAGGCGCTGCTTTAGTTTTCCTACGTTTTTGATAAACAGCTTTGATTGAGTTTAAATAGTAAATATTTTATACTTGGAATACTGAAGCCAAAAGGATGCCAACTACGGATATACGAATTCCAAAGCATGATAGGTTAAAACGTAAAAGTCAATTTTACCATAAAAAAATATTAAAAGAAAATCAAATAAGAAAAACCATGTTTCGACAAACCATGTTTGACAACAGTCCTTAGCAACCAATGACAACATTTTTTATGCCTTTTCTCCAGGAAACAGGCCGCGTGACGTCACAATTGTTTTTTACTGTGAAACTCGTTCAGAGTCCATTGTTCACTGAAAGAAATCTTGAACGAACGAATCTTTGAATTTTTTTACGTCATGACGGGATTCTAAGTATGTGCGTTTATAGAATAAGTCTGTAGATTTAAAAATGGCAAAAAATACGGCCAGGTTGCTAGGGAAAAGGTTGACTAATAATTTGTTACTGGTTGCTAAGGATTCTAGTTACATAGAGGTGTGTCGTTTGTTCTACGAGAAAAATTCAAAGTTAGAACATCCGTCAAAAACACGATCCTACTCACTAGGTTATTCTCTGTTTTTCTGTTTTAAAATTAATGTTTTTACAGCAAACTGGAGACGTCAAAAAACGCAAATAAGCTACACTTATACTGGAACTTCTTGCCGGCGTTATCCCTGAAGCCGACGGGGTTGTATGTGGCGTTCGAGACCTATTACCCGGGACCCGGGACAATGAAATAAAAAAATATATTGACGTCACAAAAAGGAAACAAAGCAAAGTGCCTAATTTATTTTGAGTCGAATTGTTTATGTGAAATCCCCCCACAATTCATCCTTTATTATTTCGTGCGCCCAATATAAACTACAAAATTATTCCTCGAGTACTGCGATTAAACATCTCTATTGAAACATCAATTATAAAACAAACCCAATTAATCGTGCCCTCTGCTCTTTGCCTTCAAATCTCTATCCAGAATTAAATTCATCTTAACTTAAGCTCCACGTTTAATATTCGAGAAATAAGATTAAACCGCTTTTAAAAGCGAGACTAACTACACTTTGAATAGGACTCAAAGTCTCTATTCACAGTGGAATTAGTCTCAACTAAAAATCTTCATTTAATAATAATCTATAATCTAAGTTGCAAGGATATATTCATTTAAAGCTCTCAGATGTATGCCCACAAACCAACACGTGTAGTTTGCGCTTACAAATGCTGAATGTGTACTTACAAATAAAATCCAAACCTCAAATGAACATAAGCCCCACAACTTTTGCCGACCTTCCCTGACACAGGGGTGACATTGGCAAAGTGAACCATTTTTTACAGTATGGGTGGTCAGCCTCATACCAACTTATAAGTAGGGACTGGAAAATAGTGGTGTTATTTTTTAGGAAATTCGCGTTATTTTTTTGTGAAATTCGCGTTATTTTTGATCAAAAACAGGGAAATTCGCGTTATTTTTCATGATAAACGGGGAGATTCGGTGTAATTTTAAGGGTTGATTAGATCAAAATAAAGGTTTATATAATTGCAAAACAAAATATATTACTAATATTTACATTTTATTATGTAAACAACAATATGTACCTTCAAAAACAAGGAATAATAAACAACATCTGTCTCAATACGAGTATCTGCAACCGAAGATGGTGGAAGTACCCACCGAAAACGTTTTTGCAATAAAAAATACTCAAGTGGTACATAACAATGTTTTTTAATTTTAGTTTCTTAATTTTTTTAAATTATTTTTTAAAATTTAGTTCTTGGTAATGTGATTAAACGCCTTTCAAAGGGGAAGCCATCAGGCCTTTGAATAAAACTTCCTAATCTCTATTCACAGTTAAATTAATCTTAACTTAACTTACACATCTATAATCTAAGTTGAAAAAATAAATTTCATTTCAGATTCATATTACATGCATTCCCAAACGCTGACACGTATAAATTCGAGACTAACAACATTAAAAATACCAATCTCAAATGAGCACACGTCCTACAGCTCTTGCCGATCCTCCATGAAACAGGAGTGACATTGGCAAAGCGAATAATTTTTTACAGTATGGTTGGTCAGCTTCACAACAAACTTTTTGTCAAGAAATACAAATAATGTGATTCAATATCTTTCGTAGGCGAAGCTTATTGGACTCTGAATAGGACTTTACATCTCAAAATTAATTAAACGTCTTTTAAAAGCGAGACTAACTGTACTTTGAATTGAGATAATTGTACCGCCTCTGACTGACACTAAAATATTATGTGAGATAAACTAATTCCTTCATTTTACTTTGTTTGCTACGCCATTTTGATCTTCAAGGACTCTTGATATTGCGCACATTTTTTTGAAATAAAATCGCATGACCTCTAAAGGATTTAAATACAGTGGAGAGCAGTACTGGATTACTTGTGTTTAGCATGTGTATGTAATGGGTAGAATTACAAATATATTTCAGGATAAAAAAAACCTATTTGTCACATATAAAAAACAATAAGAAATTGTATAAATAATTATAAAAAATTATAAAAAACACAGAGTTTTATTTTCACAAATTGAGTATTTATTTCAACCTCAAGTACTTTCGACTTATTTACGTCATTATCAAGAGGATAAGTTGAAATAAATACTCAATTTGTGAAAATAAAACTCTGTGTTTTTTATAATTTTTTATAATTATTTATAAAAATGAATTTTCACTGTGTGAATACACAAACTTTAAAAAGTCTCAATAAGAAATTGATTTAAGTTTAAACAATCGCTGGTGTTATGGCCGACGAGGAGTCAATCCGCTATTTATGACTAGCGTATATGGAACGGAATAACGCTGGTTCGAATCACGTCTGGCTCATTTGGCCATAACTTCCACCCCGCCATTGCAAGCACAGAAGCTTCTGTTTTCGCATGAAGACAACTGGTCAGGCAAAATAGGAAGGTGGATTGCATCCCTCTTCACAAATATTTTTTTTTTTAAAAACTACTACGCAAACTAATTTCGGTTTTAAGCTTTTATTGTAAGGAAAATGTATTTTTTTTTAAATGCTTCACCAAACTTGTATGGGATGCACGCCTTGTACTTCAACCAATTAGTCAAGAGAAAAAGTTGATAAGACTGAAAAAGTAAAATTGAGTTGTACGAAATATGTGTCGCTTACATCAAATAAATCAGTTAGTTTTGCTAGTCATATGGCAAACGCTCGGAACGTTATTTATCGCCGACAAATATATTGGAAATCCATATTCCCGCTTTATATTGGCAGTTTTCCTTTACATGGGCGCGTGCAGGGCTTCTCAAGTCGATCGCCCAGAGCCCGCTCTATTATGGACAAAGAAATATATGCGATCCTACGAATGAAGACTCACATAAATCCAATCGAAATTGCAAAAAAAAAACAGACAAACGGAGTTTTTTTTATGCTTTTTTTTCTGGCAAAAATGTTTCGTTCATTTTTTTGCAAAACTTCCAAAAACTGTTAAGCATATAGTTTATTTTTCATGGATTTGTATATCTTACTTAACATATTTTTTTACAATGCTAATCTTAATCTAAATCTAAGTTACAAAGATATGTATCATTCGAGATTCATATTAAATGCATTCGTACAAGCAGACACGCATAATTTCGCTCTCACACATGTCGCATGTGGTCCTACAATATAAAAACCCAATCTCAAATGAACATAAGCCCTGCAACTCTTACCGACCTTCCCTGGAACAGGAATGACACTGGCAAAGTGAACAATTTTACAGTATGGGTGGTCAGCCTCATGCCAACCTATAAGTCAAGGAATCGTTTACTACGTTTCAAAATGTTTGGTACAACGGTCTTTTCTAATTTTAAAATTAAGCCAATTCAACCGACTACAATAGGACCTGTTTCCAAATGAAAGCAGGGTAAAGTTGATCCATTAGCAGCAAACTCTAAGCCGTGACAATTAGATGAAAAGTTGGACAATACTCGGTCTCTCAGTTAACTTTTGTACTCCGAGTATTAAACTAATCACACACTCAACCAGAGCGTTTTTCCAAAATGTACAACAGACTCAAACAGCGCCTGTAAGAAGTTTATTTTGTTTTGTATAATATTTTGGTTAAGCGCTCGTTGAGTTGATATGTGAAGTTTTATACTTGAGGGAGATTTTATCAGCAATTTGGTGAATGAGTAAATGTTTTCAAAAGAACTCTAATTATAACTTCTGTTGTCTAAATGAAAGGCGCAACATCGGAAAAGTTTACATTTTTTGCGGTTGTCCTCATTGCTTGGTTTGTTTAAATATGTATCTCTGATCGTAAGTTATTCAGGACTAGAAAGGGTATAAAGAAAAATGAATGAATAGATCAAAAAAGTGAAGGTTTGAGATGTAAAGATTAAATATAAAAAGGAAATGTATGAAATAAGTGATAGATATGAATAAATTGAGAGTTGCATGTACAAATGGGAATGAGTGGAAGTAAAAGTGGAAACTGTAATAGGTAAAATTCACTCTCTACTATTGCCGTCTTATATTCCATACATTTTTTATTCGAATGCTCGGGGTACTGATCACATCGGGCTCTCTGTATAAAAAAACTCTTTGTTTTTCGCCGAAAATAATAGTATTAATGATGATGCTTTTAGGCTTGTCGCGGCGGTGAAAATGGGTCTTCATTTCCTTCTTAAAGCTCTCCATCTCTTCCTTGGCGCTCACTTCTGGGGGCAGCTAGTTCTAAGTGGACGGTCCCGCAACGGCGTAAACGCAGTCTCCGAATACTGTGCTTCTTTTTCTGCATTGTGTGCTGACAGAGGTAAGAGCAATGTCGGCAGATCTCAGAGTGATCCCTTCTCACTCAGACTCCTCGGCATTATCACTTCCTGCAAGTACTCTGGCGCCACTCCATGCAGCGCTTTATGTACCGTGAGACCCAGCTTGAATTTGATCCTTTCTGGGATCCTCAATAATAATAACAGGCTGATTTATTTTAAATTACACATGATAAGAGAGCGCCGTTTTTGTGTGTGTCACACCTCAAGGGCCCTCTCCGATCATGGATAAGACTTTCTAAACAAGTGTGCCTTGAGTGCTCCTCGAAATACACCCACAGATTTGGAGTTCTTCACTCCGGGTGGCAGTCTGTTCCACTCCACCGGCCCCGCAACACGGAAAGCGCGGTCTCCGAAGTTTGTACGAATCTGACGGCGCGGCTGAACCAAATTGACTACTCCATCACCCGCAGATCTGAGTGTCTGCCTCCTAACACCCATTTCAACAGGTGAAATCATATCAGCCAGATAAGGTGGGGCCAAGCCATTGATGGCTTTATATACCATTAAACAAACACGGAAGACCACCCTCTCCGGGAAACGAAGCCAATGAAGTTTTTTTAACAGCGGGGTGATGTGAGCGAATTTGGGAATCCCGAATATGAGTCTTGCTGCCGAATTCAACACAGATTGAAAGCGATTAAACTCAACCACTCGAGCTTCTCCGGGAGTGGGCTGATGTGGCAGTATTTGCTCTAACCATAAATTAAGCGGGCACTGGCGTTCATTACCGACTGCAGTCTATTAAGCTGGCATTTCAGTTAAACAGCATATTTGCCATTACAATAATCCACCTTTGAAATTACGAAGGAATTAACTAGAGCTTTCATGGCATTAGGTGAGAGGCAGTTCTTCGCTAACTTTAACTGTCTGAGACCATAAAAGCCCGAGCTGACAGTGCTACTAATCTACTTGTCTAGGCAAAGGGAGCATTGGTCCATCGCCTAGCTTTATGACATTTTTCATTTCCCTTGGATTTCTGGTTTCTACTCCTTAATCTTATCCTTACTCCCGTTCACACAGTCCCCTATTAGAGATTCATCCCTGTAGACCACACCACTGAGCCTGCGGTTTCTATACGACAAATACTCCGAGTATAACCTTAACCTTACCTCGATCGCGTTAATCAAAAATGTATGAAATATACGACGGCACTCCTAGTGAGTGATTTAGTTAACATGCATATTTTCGATTTACGCAAACAAGGTGGGCTTACGTAATTCTTGGGGTAGAGGCCTGGACCTCATATGGGCTGTATGGTTTGTCATAATACCATGGAGACGGTGGAATAAATTAATAACACCATAGTAGTTCCTTTCCTAAGTTCCTAAGTTCCTTGACTTATAGGTTGGTATGCGGCTGACCACCCATGCTGTAAAAATGGTTCACTTTGCCATGTCACCCCTGTCTCAGGGAAGGACGGCAAGAGTTGCAGGGTGTATGTCCATTTGAGATTTGGTTTTTATGTTGTAGGTTCACATGAGGCATGTGCAAGCGCGAACTTGTACGTGTCTGGTTGTGAGAATGCATGTAATGTGAATCTCCAATGTAACATATCTTTGCAACTTAGATTAGATTTTAGATTAGATTAGATAGTAAAGGTAATATTTAATAGACACCTACACAGGTAGGATAAATAAATAATTGACACATATAAAACAAACATTATTATAATGAAAAAAGGATATTTTCTCTTTCAATATTTCAGTTTTTAAAAATATACGAGGTTTCTTTTGACATCAGCAGAGTTTTAATCCGAAAAAAATAGCAGGAAAAATGGCATGATACTTCGTATGTTTCTGTTTTATTAACTGCTCCTCGTTTTGTGGCTTCGATCAATAAACTAGAGTCGGAATTGTAAATATTCTGAAGCATCAGTTTCTAAACAAACAAGAAAAGAAAGTGGTTACGATATGCTAAGTTTATTTTTAATATACTCCTATGTAGGTAAATAAGTATATATAGCCTTCCTGTTGATAAAAATAAGTATTGAATAAGTGTTTTTCGGAAATGGGACAGATTGATGCTTTTGGTTCCAAGACACATTATTGAGTAATACCTTTTAATCAGTTTCGCTCCAAGTTACGTAATAAGCTCATTTAAGGAATTTTCGCTTAATTTTCTCTTCCATTCAGGTCAAAACAAGGGCCATCAACATGACCTGAGAAATTTCACACAAAGCTTCTTCGGAAGTCGAACCCCCGACAATGGTCGAAGTTCTCGGTATAGGCGGATATTTACAGGGGTAAGTTTAGGGCGGATGGTACAGGATGGGCGGTGCTAAGTGAAAGTAGGCGGTCAAGAGCGGGGATGACGTCATTGTATGACTTTCAGGTAGGCGCAGGCGGTTTAATATCTGGCATCCGATAAAATAGAATCCACGTTTATAAAGAGATAAAATGTTTTGTAAAAACAGAAGAAAATATTGCATCAAAAAGTTCAGCCTTATACCTACGTATGTACGTAATGCGATGCAACTAAACAGCACCTGTAGTGCAAATTCTTACTAAGATACTCCCGAAGAAGTCGCCTGTGTGTGGATTTTTTTTTCATCGGCTTTGTGCAAATCATTTCACTTGAAGGGCGGTTCCCCAGCTTCCGCAGGGGCTGATTCTCATTTATTGTGAAGGCTGAGTAACTCATGTCAGTTTTTAGAATTTTGGTTGAAGATAAATACCTAAACAGGAAATCATATCCGACACCTTGGTGGGGGATCAAACTTTAATCACCTAGTATGGAACGCAAGCAACCTTTTTTCGAATTCCATTAACTATTAGACTAACTCACGCCAGCCAATTATTTCGCACGTCAATTTCATGGATTTCAAAACAAACTTTCATGATTATTTTTGACTCGAGAGCTTCTAATTGGCAAAGTTTTGCTGAATTCCTATAAACACGTGTACTTAAAAATAAATATTTATTTCGGTCTTCACAATATATATCTGTACCTTAGAGCATAAACAACGGAAGTCCACTTTTTTGCGTTTTTGAGTTAATGTTGCAGAAATTATTATAATTAGCTGTTCTATAAGAGGTAAAAATATTGGAGTCCTCGGACTCATAGTTACTGAGATATCAAGTGTAATAAATATGGAGCGCACATAAAAGTGCGAGCATAAACCACGGAAGTTCCACATACGTTGTTCACATTACTTCACATTAAATAAATATCGATACAAGAATATAAACCGTTTTTACAGATCAAAAATATCTCGTCTAGTTTAGAAGTATGATGGCTTAAAAAAGTGAACATTTTCACTAAATATGACTACCGTTGTTTATGCTCTATGGTACAGATATATTCCTCTCATTCTTATTGAGTTATCTTGTGTTAAAAATAGTCGAGAACATACATAAGAAGTGTGAAAAAGTAATAAGTCGATTAAATTAAATAAATGGATGCTAGACTAAAGAGATAAAAAGAGATTTATTTCTTGAAATGAATGGGAAAAAAAGAAAACAGAAATCCAGTAAGACAATTCATAGAAAAAAGTTTTCAATGCGTACTACATAAAAAGGATCATTAAACACTTTTGTAAAAACATGGGAATACATTAATATATTTAATCTTACTTTTATATCTCATGGATTTAGACATAGTACAATACATGAATAAAGGTCCTTTATATTTTAATGCTTAGGATGATTTATTTGGTGAGCGCTGTTTTTGTGTGTATCACACCTCAAAAGCCCTCTGCGAACTTGGTCATCGCTGTAGACAGCGCCAATTCTCAAGCAAGACCCAGTTGTTGTAAGGTTGGATAGACCTTTAAGTGACCGGTCTTTGATAAAGGTTTATAAATTGTTCAACCCAGCGAAAAGCACATTTGGAAATATAAATGGTATATATTTGAGCTCCGCCGGGATTCGAATCCAAAACTTTCCATTTACGAGTCCGAGGTGTTGCCACTGGACTACGAACCGGTCCAAGCTTTGTGTATTAACACTTTGAAAATTCATTATTAATCTTCAAAAAAATATAGAACAAGTATTGCATAATTAAAACGGTCTTCTTTTTTTTGCAGAAAAGTGGTTTTCAACTATGTTTGACCAGGAACCACTCTAATCGTCTTTCAAGTTGACAACGTTGTTAACACACACTACGAAAAATAATTTCGTATCCAAAAACTCATATATTAAGTTGAATGTAAACGATTATAGAGTAACATTCGTATAATTCCCTTAATTGTGAGGCAAACATCTCATAGCGCCTGTTAATTCCATACATTGTTGTTGGCGGATTGTCAGACGATCTAACAATTCAAACCAGAATCATACACCTTATAGAGCTCCATCATGAGGGATGGTAAAATACGTGGAAAAGTCTAGGGAAAAAAATTGTATTGTTACATTTACAAGTTTAAAAAAAAACTAAAAATAGAAAAAAGTTGTTATGGTGTTACTTTCACACAAATAAGAATATAGACTTGACAGGAAAAACATTGAAAGATAGAGTGAGAAACGAATGGGTTCTGAATGAATGCGGAGTAAAAGAAAGCGTGAAAGTGAATGTTCAAAGAAGTGTGATGCGATGGTTTGGACATATTGAAAGGATAAATGAAGACCAACTGACAAAAAAAGTGTATAAAGGGAATGTAATAGGTAAACGTGGAAGGGGAAGCCCCAGGAAAGAATGTATTGATCAGATAAGTGAGATTGCGAATGGATGGAATCTACAGAGTGGAAACAAGAGAAGAGAGTGCATGAAAAGAGTGATGAAACTAGATGAGATTAAAGAAGTATGCAAGGACAGAGTCAAGTGGAGGCACTTATGTGGAGGTACCGGCCACCCCTAGAGGAATGGCGGCAGGATACAAGACAAGCTTGAATGTCACTTGTCAATGACTATGGATGAATGAATATCTTTATCTGTACCAGATGAAACTCGCCTAATTGACTATTGCATAATTCTATATTTTTTTCTTTTTCTTTATTTTTTATTTTGCTCGTTTTCTTTTTCTTTATTCTTTATTTTGCTCGTAGACCCTAATGGTTTTGAAACCGTTCAACTAATTTAATTATCGGATCGAGCTCACACGTTCAATTTTTTTTTGAACACGTCAATAAACGCTTGGTTACAAATTATATAAAATCTGTTTTGAGGATATTTAGAATTCCTTCGAATACGAACAAATAAAAAGCAAATTTTTATAACCATGCAGGATTTTTTAGACAACAAACATGTAAAACCAGTTTTCAGCACACTTAGAATTCCCTGTATTACAAACATACAAAAATTATTTTGAGCTCATTCACAATTCCCTGGACTGCAAACATGTGAAATTAGTTTTACTCACATTAGGAATTCCCCGAACTAATAATAATAATTCATAGCTTATTTTGGCACATCCCTCAAAGTCGTCATTCCATTCAACTCCCACGGCGCAGAGTAATGTAATGTGTTTGATCTGGGGCTGATATCCCACGCAGGATGTTTCTAATACAATAATCACGTCATAACTGGTCGCTCGTCATCCAAAGCACCGCCATCTCTAAAACCCTTCAGGGTTAATTAATCAAACCAAGAACAATGTTAGTAACCATTGAATTCGGTGTTCGTTTACGAAGGTAGTTCGGAAACCAAAACAATTATTTTCTGTAAGAAAAGCACTGAAAATCATTGGTGCAAGAAAAACATATATATTGCTGGAGTGATACTTTCCGGTATCTGTTGCCGTGGTCTGTGGGAGCTGGAGCTTCCGGACGTTTCGCCCATTTCTACGATGGGCTTCTTCAGCGTGAAGTATGATGATGATGATGATATTGATGAGAACTGTGATGAGAACTGTGATCACAGTTCATTATCATTCACAGATCATTATCATACTTTACGCTGAAGAAGCCCATCATAGAAATGGGCGAAACGTCCGGAAGCTCTAGCTCCCACAGACCACGGCAACAGATCCCGGAAAGCATCACTCCAGCATCATCAGCCGGCCGTGTACCTACGCCTAAAACACTTATTCAAAAATATATATTGTTACGAACTCCAGTCCGCAGTCCAGTAGCCACACTTCGGACTCGTAAATGGAGGGTTGTGGGTTCGAATCCCGGCGGAGCACAAAAAATATACCATTTAAAGTTTCAAATATGCTCTCCGCTTGGTTGAAAAATTAATACAACCTTTACCAAAAAGACCACTAAAAGTTCATGGGTCTTGCTTGAGTATTGGCGCTTTGTAGTGACGACCAAGCTCGTAAACAACACCTCTGCGGCACTACAACAAATGTCATAGACCCCTGGAGTTTCTGCAATCTAGAGGTCTCCCGCACAGGATTTCTTGAAAAAAAAATACCACTTCAACAATCATTCTACTATTTTAACAACGGTTTCACTATTTCAACAATGAATTTAATTACAGCTGGCTCGTCAGATGTTTTCCAATTATTATTGTCGCTTTAACACAAAGACGATTCACAATCGTAGGGGAGACAATAATTAATTGACTATTGTTTTGACATCTAAAATATCAATTGCCTTCTTGAAAAAAAAAAATTAAATGTTCTAGTGAAAATAAATATCTACTAATTAATGTTTGATAAACTAATTTAACAACGTAAGTTTATTGGGAAACAAATATACTGTTACGTTTCTTCTGAGGGTCCTTAATTAAAACACAAGTTCAACACAAGTTAGCCAGACCGTTTATTTACACAGACTTTCTTACAATAGATTTATTTTAACTATCCTTTATTATATTACCCTTCGTCGTCGTCATTCGTCGTCGAGTTTCGATTTTCAAAATCAATGCCATCACAGCAGATGAAACACATTCATGCTCTATAGCAAATTAATTTTTGTATATATGCTGCAATGCGGCGAGCTTACGCGTGTGTGTTTACAAATGTATGTAATCTTTTAGGAATTAATCTGTTTGTTCATACTAAAAATGTATGGAACAATATTGACATCTAGCGGCAAAACTTAAAAGTTTTTTTTACATTTTCTTTTATTTCATGCAAATTAAAAATAAAAAAAAAGCCATATAAAAATGGATTTCAATCTGTAATCTAAGTTGCAAACATATATAACATTTGAGATTCATATTACATGCATTCTTACGAGCAGACATGTATAAGTTCTTATCTAATCTAATCTAAGCTGCAAAGATATATATCATTTAAGATTTATATTAAATGCATTCCCACAAGCAGATATGTATAAGTTCCCGCTTACATATGCTGCATGTGTACTTACAACATAACAGCCCATTCCAAATGAACATAAGCCCTGCAACTCTTGCCAACCTTCCCTGAAACAAAGGTGAATTTGCAAAGTAAACCATTTTTTAAAGTATGGGTGGTCAGCCTCATACCAACCTATAAGTCAAGAAAATTATTTTGTGTATTTCTTTACATAATCTAAGTTGCAAAGATACATACCATTTAAGATTCATATTAAATGCATTCCCACACGCAGACAGGTACAAGTTCACGCTTACAAATGCCCAATGTGGACTTGCAAAATAAAAAAACTAATCTCAAATGAACATAAGCCCTGCAACTTTTGCCGACTTTTCCTCAAACAGAGATAAAATTTGCATGGTAAACCATTGCTTACAGTATGGGTGGTCAGCCACATACTAACCTTTTAGTCAAGGAAATTATTTTGTTTAGTTCATTAATCTAAGTTGCAAAGATACATACCATTTGAGATTCATATTAAATGCATTCCCACAAGCAGACAGGTACAAGTTCACGCTTACAAATGCCCAATGTGGACTTGCAAAATAAAAAAAACTAATCTCAAATGAACATAAGACCTGCAACTCTTGCCGACTTTTCCTCAAACAGAGATAAAATTTGCATTGTGAACCATTGCTTACAGTATGGGTGGTCAGCCACATACTAACCTTTTAGTCAAGGAAATTAATTTGTTTAGTTCATTAATCTAAGTTGCAAAGATACATACCATTTGAGATTCATATTAAATGCATTCCCACAAGCAGACAGGTATAAGTTCGCGCTTACAAATGCCCCATGTGGACTTATAAAATAAAAAAACTAATCTCAAATGAACATAAGCCCTGCAACTTTTGCCGACTTTTCCTCAAACAGAGATAAAATTTGCATGGTAAACCATTGCTTACAGTATGGGTGGTCAGCCACATACTAACCTTTTAGTCAAGGAAATTATTTTGTTTAGTTCTATAATCTAAGTTGCAAAGATACATACCATTTGAGATTCATATTAAATGCATTCCCACAAGCAGACAGGTACAAGTTCACGCTTACAATGCCCAATGTGGACTTGCAAAATAAAAAAAACTAATCTTAAATGAACATAAGCCCTGCAACTCTTGCCGACTTTTCCTCAAACAGAGATAAAATTTTCATTGTAAAACAATCTTACAGTATGGGTGGTCAGCCACATACTAACCTATAAGTCAAGGAAATTATTTTATTAAGTTCTATAATCTAAGTTGCAAAGATACATACCATTTGAGATTCATATTAAATGCATTCCCACAAGCAGACAGGTATAAGTTCGCGCTTACAAATGCCCCATGTGGACTTATAAAATAAAAAACTAATCTCAAATGAACATAAGCCCTGCAACTCTTGCCGACTTTTCCTCAAACAGAGATAAAATTTTCATTGTAAACCATTCTTACAGTATGGGTGGTCAGCCACATACTAACCTATAAGTCAAGGAAATTATTTTATTAAGTTCTATAATCTAAGTTGCAAAGATACATACCATTTGAGATTCATATTAAATGCATTCCCACAAGCAGACAGGTACAAGTTCACGCTTACAAATGCCCAATGTGGACTTGCAAAATAAAAAAACTAATCTCAAATGAACATAAGCCCTGCAACTTTTGCCGACTTTTCCTCAAACAGAGATAAAATTTGCATTGTGAACCATTGCTTACAGTATGGGTGGTCAGCCACATACTAACCTTTTAGTCAAGGAAATTATTTTGTTTAGTTCATTAATCTAAGTTGCAAGATACATACCATTTGAGATTCATATTAAATGCATTCCCACTAGCAGACAGGTATAAGTTCGCGCTTACAAATGCCCCATGTGGACTTATAAAATAAAAAACTAATCTCAAATGAACATAAGCCCTGCAACTCTTGCCGACTTTTCCTCAAACAGAGATAAAATTTGCATTGTGAACCATTGCTTACAGTATGGGTGGTCAGCCACATACTAACCTTTTAGTCAAGGAAATTATTTTGTTTAGTTCTTTAATCTAAGTTGCAAAGATACATACCATTTGAGATTCATATTAAATGCATTCCCACAAGCAGACAGGTATAAGTTCGCGCTTACAAATGCCCCATGTGGACTTATAAAATAAAAAACTAATCTCAAATGAACATAAGCCCTGCAACTCTTGCCGACTTTTCCTCAAACAGAGATAAAATTTTCATGGTAAACCATTCTTACAGTATGGGTGGTCAGCCACATACTAACCTATAAGTCAAGGAAATTATTTTGTTAAGTTCTATAATCTAAGTTGCAAAGATACATACCAATCGAGATTCATATTAAATGCATTCCCACAAGCAGACATTTATAAGTTCACGCTTACACATAATGCATGTTGACTTACAACATAAAAACCCAATCTCAAATTAATATAAGCCCTGCAACTCTTGCCAATCTTCCCTGAAACACAGCTGAAATCTTCAAAGTGAACCATTTTTTAAACTATGGGTGGTCGATTTTCTTTTACAAAGGCTGCATGTTTTTATTTTACATGTTTTCCGAATTTTAACGCGAGGAAACTATGCGCAATATACACATTCACCAAATGTTAAGGGGTTGGGCTGCGTAGCAGCCAGGGGCAACGCCCCTAGTATTTGTATATTATTTATATCGATGATTTTAACAGACTTAAATTAAAGCTATTTTTTGTTTAACGTAGTTTATTTTCACAATAATATTTAATATCTCGAGTACTTTCGACCTTCAATATTCAGGCCATTATCAAGAGTGATGTATAAAAAATTTAAAATTATTAAGATTGTGAAAATTAATTAAAATTAATAAAAAATTATTATTGTGAAAATAAACTACGTTAAACAAAAAATTGCTTTAATTTAAAAAAATGAATTTTCACTGTGTGAATACACAAACCCTACAAAATTTAACAGACTTACTTTAACAGATTTATTTTCACAAACTTATTTATTTTGTACAGATTACAGTTATTTTAAACCATATTGGTCGCCCTAGTAACTCGCTATTCCACTGTGTGAGTGCTTTGAAAGACTACTCGCTCCAGCCGATTGTGAACCTTCTTGTAGCAGAACCTAGGGGGCATTCCAGCAGGCCCAAGAAAGTTCCACCACCACACCTGTATAGACGATTCTGGCACATATTTATTTCTTGAAGAGTCCATGTTCTACCCACATACACACCTCACAACTACAATCGCCTGGCCCAGAACATTCTCTCAAAACACACGCACACTAATAAGCATCTACCAGTGTATTCCGTTACAATACTGAAATAAATGTGTAAAGTTTAATACTTGCTTATAAGGAATGGTTCGTACACCAATATTGTGAAATGTAATAAGTATCTGAACTAAATTAAAACATACTTATAATGAAATCATAGTTAATTTCTAGCAATGTGAAACCAATATTTATAACTTTAAATCTGATAAACTTTGATTTATTGCCGGCAAATAGGCAAAGCGAACCAATTTTTACAACATGAGTGGTCTACTTCATAGCAACTTTTTAGTTGAACTTCATAAGAATTGAATATGCGTTCTAATATGATTCTTATAAAAACAAATATCAAATTAATAATATTATGTTCCTTGTCTACTTACTGTTTTATGTTCCTCAACTAGAAGAATTGTTGAATTCGGCAGCAAGACTCATATTCGGGATACCCAAATTCGCTCACATCACTCCGCTGTTAAAAACACTACATTGGCTTCGTTTCCCGGAGAGGGTGGTCTACCATGTTTGTGTGATGGTATATAAAGAAAGCCATCAATGGCTTGGCTCCACCTTATTTGACTGACATGATGTTGCCTGTTGAGATGGGTATAAGGAGGCAGCCACTCAGATCCGCGGGTGATGAAGTAGTCAATTTGGTTCAGCCACGCCGTCAGATTCGTACAAATTTCGGAGACCGCGCTGTCCATGTTGCAGGTCCGGTGGAGTGGAACAGACTGCCACCCGGAGTGAAGAACTCCAAATCTATGGATGTATTTCGCGGGGCACTCAAGACACACCTTTTTAGAAAGTCTTATCCATGATCGGAGAGGGCCCTTGAGGTGTGACACACACAAAAACGGCGCTCTCTTATCATTTGTAATTTAAAATAAATTAGCCTGATATTATTATTATTATAAGAAGGGTAGTATGAAGCTTACCTCCCATGTTGTAAAAACTTGGTTCACTTTTTACTTTATAGCAGTCCGAAGGACTGTTATAAAGTATTGTATTCGTCCGAAAAAAAAAAAATGAGGTTTCAACGGAAATGAGTTGTCCTGCACCAGGACATGCAAAAAAACCTAATTTGTCGAACCTGTCCGTCCGTCCGTCCGTCCGTATGGATGTATGTATGTCCCAGCCGGAACTACTAATCGCAGAGACACCAATTTTTGGATTTAGAGAATTGACAACCCCAGATTTTGATGAGCCGACCGGCATGGCACCAACCTGAAAATTCAAGATGGCTGCCATACAAAAAAAACATAAAATTGCATTTTTCTCAAAAACGGCTCTAACGATTTTCTTTAAAATTTCAGTGTGGTCGTTGCTTAAATTGTTGCGAAGAAAATTTGTTATGGCAACACTCTTTCCAACCTGCGTCTATGAGTTGCCATATGAAAGAAAAAAACGATTGTGATTATTTCGGAAATGGCTGGGTTGACAAAAAAAAAATGTTCTACAATATTACGCGCAATATAATTTTCTACAAAAATTTAAAGAATACTTTAAAAATTTTTTTACTTTAAGTACCGTTTACACGATCTCAAAATTTTCATCGAAAATATTAAAAAGACCCATAAAAACGCAATTTTGTAAAACTTTTTTTAGGTTCACAAGAAAGAAAAATTTATAAACTTCTTTGCACTATAATTTGTTTTTCACTATTTTGAGAATTCAAGATGGCTTCTAAAGAGGAGAAAACTTCAAATGCGATTTTCTCAAAATCGGCTCGAGCGATTTTTTTTAAATTTTCAGTAAAGTAGTTGCTTGACACAAACTTACCAAATTTAGTTATGGCAACATTCGTGCTAATCTGCGTCTATGAGTTGCCATATGAAAAAAATAAACAATTTTGATTTTCTCAGAAGTGAAAGCGTTGACAAAAGAATAATGTTCTAAAATATTATACATCATTTACAATTCTATAATAAAATTAAATAAAAATTTTGAAAATAAAAACATAAAGTGCCGTTTACATGATATCAAAAATTGAAATTAAAAGGCTACAAAAACCCATCAAAACGCAAAAAACTTTTATGTTTCTTAACTTTATCAGAAAAAACTATTTTATCACTATAATTCATAGTGAAACATTTTTCAAATTTTAGAAAATTCAAGATGGCTTCCGAACAGCTGAAAGTTTCAAATGAGATTTTCTCAAAAACGGCTCCTACGATTTTCTTTATTTTTTCTGCATAACCGTCATTATAATACTGCTATGTAACAACAATAACCATTGCCTCATAATTTACTTTGTTTTGGGGGTCGCGATACAAGAGAAAAAAATAATTTAAAATTTCTCGGCAGAGAAAGGGTTAACTAAAAACTAATGTTCTACAATTGAAAAGCTTTTAAATATACCTACATACATGAATCATTACTTTTTTCAAAAAAGTATTATAAAGTATAGCCACCATACAAAGTGACAAATTTTCGTACAAAAAATTATTGTAATATTTTTGGTAGCAAAACGTCTAATACCCATAAATAAACCTACATAACAATTCGCTCAATCAATTGCTATATTACAACAATAAGCATTGCCTCTTAATACTCTTTGTTTTGGGGGTTACCATACAAGAGAAAACAATATTTTAAGTTTTCCCGGCAGAGAACGGGTTAACTAAAAAATAATGTTCTACAATTGAAAAGCTCTTATATATACCTACATACATTAATCATTACTTTTTTCAAATAAATATTATAAGGTGTAGTCACCATACAAAGTGACAAATTTTAATAAAATAGTTATTTATGCCACTGCCTAGTAATGATAGTCTTTGTAACACGAGTGCTAGTTTGTGCCATGAGGCGCAGCCGAATGGCACAATAGACAGCAAAAGTGTTACAAAGACTAATTACGTGCAGTGGCATACAATACTTTTTCTACGACCATGAAATAAATAACAAAATAGTGAATAATAGTCATTATACTGTACTCGTCCATTTGAAGTAATGAAAACCCCACCTTTGTCAAACCGTGTAATTTATCATTCCCCTCGATTATCTAATCTTATCTGCAAAGATATATTGCATTTGAGATTCATTTTAAATTTATGCCCGCAAGCAGACACATATATGGTTGCGCTTATACATGCCGCATATAAGGTTGAACATTCAAACCTAAAACTCAAATAAACATAAGCCCTGCAACCACTGAAGCAGGGGTGTCATTGGCAAAGTGAATTAAATTTTTACAGCATAGATGGTCAACCTCATACCGACCTATTAGCCAAGTAACTGTTTAAGTTTGTTTTTGTTTGCGGTGAAAATATCTTGCATTATTTTCCTTTCAAGCCTTCGGTTCGAAAAAAAGAAAGCTACAATTTGGAGTATTTTGATAAATTACATTGATGAATTACTACACTATTAACAAATTTTATTTGACTCTACGCATAAAATATATTCATTTTCATTTGAACAAAGATTGAACATAGTGGGGAGGAACTATCAATAAATTGAAAATATTCATGTAATGGCTGACGTTTAAACGTGGTTGCTATGGAAACGGCCAATAATTGTTTGTTATCGGTCGCTTAGAAGGATAGCCTCATACAAGGTTGATGCTCGAAATTCAAAAATGGTTCCATTTCTGACAATGCGCATGCGCACATTTTCATTTCAACACCGTTACCAGTTGCGTAATGTAACATTACGCAA
The DNA here is from genome assembly GCA_951799405.1 of Agapetus fuscipes. Taxonomy (NCBI): domain Eukaryota; kingdom Metazoa; phylum Arthropoda; class Insecta; order Trichoptera; family Glossosomatidae; genus Agapetus; species Agapetus fuscipes. The sequence continues at coordinate 15,766,002 of OX637341.1, forward strand.
CGGGTGTGGAAATGTATAGCATTGTGATTGCGTTAGCCGTTTTGTAATTAGTAAATTACCAAATAGGAGTAGAAAAAAATAATTGTAATATTCTTGGTACTAAAACGCCTAAATAAAATACTAGGCTACGAGTCTTAAAATCTAGTAGGTTGTACCCATATAATAATCAATCATAACTTTTCAAAATATCAATGAAAAGTATAGGTACCCACCAAACAAAGTGTTAGTTTTGATACAAACGGGATTAATGATAAAACTGCAAAAAGACGATTGCTTAAAAAGATTAGCTTCATTACTTACACACAACTAAATGTTTTGTTATGAAAATTGGCTATGACCTAAACATGACCGTATTTTGTGCTATAAAGTCATGTGCAGTCCACTGTACAATTTATTTTTAATGCTACCCGAGTTTCGCGGCGACAGGGTTGCACAGTTTATGTTCATCTGAAGTTTGGTTTATGTTATATACACATGCAGCATGTGTAAGCGTGAACTTACATGTCCCTGCTTGTCGGCATCCATTAAATATAAGCTTTAAATGTGAATACATCTTCGCAACTTAGATTATAGATGCAATTCTATTTTTTTGGAGCTTTCAAAATGGTGCACATATACAAGTAAAAAATATTAAAATTGCAAAAAATTCTAAAAATAGAAGCTGCTAGAATTAAAAAAAAATCCGTATTAAGTGGAACTAGGGGTAGTGGCAGATTCGCGCTTGAAAAAACCCGCGGAAATTCTGATGAAACTGCCTACGTGGGGAGTGGGGAAAACCCCTAGTGGTGTAGCAGGGTGGGGTGGCACTGGAAATAGTTGTCGGAAAGAGGAGAATAATATGGAAATGGTCAGAGAGGTTTTCATTGGAACTCTGTGGTTGTCGCAATATGGAAAATAAAAAAAGGCGAAATGTTGCAGGTGTGGACCAGTACAATTGAAATAAAATATAAAAATCATTTAAAATTAAATTGAAGAGACAGTTTTACGAAAGATGCCTAAAGAGTTGAAAAATATATGAATTATTGTTCCTTTTCAGGCTTTCTCAGTCCACTCCTGGACGTAAGCCTCTTCCAATATTCTCCATGCCTTACAATAGGCTGCTGCATTTAGCATATTTTCGGATTCGACATTTCGAAGTCCAGTCGATAGCTCAGTTGGTAGAGTGCTCGCATGCCATGCCGAGAGCTCGGGTTCGAATCCCACCGAGGGTGTCAGAAATTATTTCCCGTTTCGATTTTTATTTCTAACCCCAAAATAAATTACCGGCACGGTTTAGTCAGCCTACACAATAAAAAAGTACCAGCCCTCTCGGGAGTTGTGAAACCCCCACTTCATCTGAAGAAGCCCGGCCTTCTTACCTGTAAAAATAAATAAGTTCCACTCGCCACAAGTAACACTATGTGTGGAGCTTAGTTGCGTTCTGCGATGTTTAGTGCGAGAGAGTTGCCAATAAGTCCCCACGTTTTTCCAAACGGGTTGATCGAGAGCTGGAAAACCCCCGTTCCAAGTAGGGCCGGTCTTCTTACCTGTGAAAATAAATAAGCTCAACAAGCCTCATGTAACATTTTGCGGTAAAAAGTTGCCCTTTCTGTGAAGCTCATTAACTTTAGCGTTTTTGTATACTGGCGGAAAATCAAGACTTTTTTGTGGATATTTGCCTTTTAGATACAAGATTTTCTTTAGCCACTACTATATGAAAAATAAAGTGCACATGTCGCTGATAATTTAAAGTTTCCGTAAGAGGTTTTCGTAATATCCAGCTAGGAGGCGGCACACAGCTGAGAGCAAGCAACGTAAAAGGCATCCGCCGTACATCATCTCTACTCTTCACCATCCAGCCTTTATTCCACAACTTCCTGTATAAAACAGCTATTAGGGCTTGTACAGACGGGTCAAGCTTTTAACCAGCGAGAGTGGTTAGTAGGCAAAAGTTTTCAGGCATAGACTATGGGCGAGTATACACAATAGCCCAAAAAGTCTCCACTGACACAAGAGTAGTAAAATATTCTGTAAAACATGGTCAACTTTTGCCAGTGCCATGCCACTTAAAAATTCATGTTAAGTTTAGTTTATTTTGTTAATATAAATACAGCATGTGTGAACGTGAACGTATAAGTGTTTGCTTGTGGGCATCTATAATAATAATATTAATATGTAATCTAAGTGGCAAAGATGTATTAACATTCAAAGCTCATATCAAATGCATGCTCACAAACAGACACGTGTAAGGTCGCGCTCACAAATGCTGAATGTGTACTTACCTACACTTCATTAAATATTATTTTGAAATGCCGAACATTGTCTTTGCAACTTAGATAATAAGTAGTTTGTTGTACAAGAAGACAAATAGCTTGGAAATAGTTTTTTTAAGGTGACAGTTAAACGGTAATTAGCTGAAATAGTTATTTTTTTATTTCTGTTTGAAATGGACCCAAAAATCATTTGTCGAAAATTTTTGTGGCTTTCATGAAAAAATCCCATATTTATCTTCTAATTCCTTTGCATTGGCTCCGTCTGAACAGGCTGGAAAATGTGTTCCATTCCAAAAGGCACATTTACACCTACGAAGCGTAGAACATATTTTGGGAATGCTGACTCAGTAGCTCCTCGAGTTGTGTGAAAACTTTTCAAAATTTTAGAATAGTAAAGAAAGTGCATAATTTTAAGTTTTAATATAATCAGGTAATTAGTTTATCAGAATTAATTTACGTACAAATTTCCCACAACGAGTTTTGAATGAGAAATGGTGAGTACTCGGACTCTGAAAAAGGACGAAGAAAGTACGAAAGCGCTTAGGCAAATTCACTCCAATAAACTGTGAAAAGAACTGTGTTTATTAAAAAGAGTTATTTAAAAATAAATTTCATTAACATGATATTAAAAAATAATCGTACACATACACCATTATATTAATAAAAACAATTTGAAAATTACATAATTAATCAAATAAATATACTGTTTTAATTCACTTTTTTATTATTTTATTTTAAATATGTCTAACAGTTTTCGCCTAAAAAGGCATCCTCAGGACAATGACAATGACAATGTCATCCTCAGGACAATGACAATGTCATTGTCATTGTCCTGAGGATGCCTTTTTAGGCGAAAACTGTTATAACATAAACTTTTATAATATACAACTGACATATTTAAAATAAAATAATAAAAAAGTGAATTAAAACAGTATATTTATTTGATTAATTATACACTGGACTTTCACTGTGTAAACCACCAAACCCTGAAAAATATTGAAAATTATATGTTTGTTTCAATACAAAGAGAAAATAATAAAAGCAGATATATAAAAACATAATACATATAAAAAAGAAAATGCAAACAAAGCGTATTTAGAAAGTCATCATTGTGCTTTTATTGTTGCAAAAAAAAATCCTCTACGTGACATGAAATGAAAAACTCTAAAAAGACACAATTTCGTCTTCGAATATCCTCGAGTGAATTGCTTTGTATATTTTTACTTTGATGGGGATAAATATTATCATTTTTCGTGATTTAAAAATTCAACAAGAGAAAAGAGAACAATGATTGTAAGTTAGAGTTTTCAATATTTAAGAAAAACGAAATCCGATTTCACTTTTTCCAGAGTTTTATTTCACAAAACAATCGAAAACAAAGCTGTTTTTCTTTTATCCTTAATGATGAACGATTACAAAGTTAATGCCTCTACAATCAATAAAAATCAATTTTCGTTATCGTTATCAAATACATTTTTTTCATCGATATTTTTTAGTCGTGTATTCGCATATTAACACATTTTATAAAGATAAACATTTTAAAATAAAAAAAAATCAATTTGTGTTCTAAAGCGATTAAAAAAATCAAACAATTTTAAATAGATGGTGGAGATATTATATATAAATACAACAAAAATATACTCAAGATGTTATACGTATTTTAAGTAAAACGTACCATGCCAGTGATGAAACAATTTTCCAGGAAATTTTTTTATAAAACAATGACAAAAAAGACGTAATAAAAATCTCATTTAAAAAGGAAAACCTTGCTCGTTTTATTAAAATGGAAAAATATCAAAAATGACATTTTTTATAGTGAGTTAAACAATGTTAATAAATTTTCCGACCTCGGCGCTGAAAAAGGCATCATAATATTATAAAGTGTTTTTTTTTAACGAAAAAGGTCGAGCGATGAATATTACTCAAAGGTTGTGTTCGTAATTTTGGGTGAAATATAATATATATTATACTTTCGGCATAGCAATTACACATCGGGTATAGCATCTAAATTCTCAGAATATAGAATATAGGTAGAATTTATAATCCGGTACCTAGAAGCATCTACGAGTTTTGTGAATAAAACTCCTGTTTCAGGAAAGTGCGGCAAGAGTAGCAAGGTTTATGTTCATTTGAAGACAAGGGAAAACAAGGAATATCAGCAAAAATAAGATAATAAGTTCGTAAGAAAAATCTAGTGGCATCTGTGTGTGTCTAAAGCTCTGCAAAGTTGTAATGCAAAAACAGTCGCTATCACAGTTTATGGCGGTTATTTGTGGTTCTTCTGTGACAGGTAATAAGCCATTATTTCAAATAAATAAAAATATTTACACATAATTTTCTTCAACTGACATTTCTTGTTCTTCCCGTGTAGTCTCCAGTTGAGATTTGGGTTTATATTTTGTGAGAACACAATACCCATGCAGCATCGTGTGTAAGCGCAAAATTACTCGTGTCTGCTTTAGGATATGCATTCGATATGAATCTTGAATGTAATTAATTTGGATATAACGTTCTATACTTTTGTCAACGACGTTAGCCATGTTGAAAGCACCGGTTCCCATAGATCACCGAAGTTAAGCAACATTGGGCGCGGACAGTACTTGGATGGGTAACCGCTCAGGTACACCGCGTGTCGTTGGCATCTTGGACCGGTCCGTCGTCCGTAGTGGCAACACTTCGGACTCGTAAATGGAAGGTTGTGGATTTGGATCTCGGTGGAGCACAAAATATACCATTTATATTTCGAATGTGCTCTTCGCTGGGTTGAAAAATTCATAAACCTTTACCAAAGACCGGTCACTGAAAGGTCCATCCAACCTTACAACAACTGGGTCTTGTTTGAGAATTGGCGCTTTCTACAGCGACGACCAAGCTCGCAGAGGGCTCTTGAGGTGTGATACACACAAAAACAGCGCTCACCAAATAAATCATCCTAATATTATTATTATTATTTAACGTCTATAGTTTCAGTATAGCAACTGAAACTTGGATTTAAGTACCATTGAAATTTTAGATACTTTCAATGTTCATACTTTGGATAAAGCATCCTCATATCATTTGAGTAGGTACAGAACTTATGCTCCAGCTTCAGCATGTATATTTTGGGTATAGCATTCATAATTTAAAAAAAACACGTACCTATTCATATTTCGGGTAAAGCATATTTTTCACTTTGGGTATAGCATTTATACTTGTATCTCGAGTATAGCATCTATACTTTTGGTATACCATCTACATTCACTTTAGACAATACCTATAGCATTTATATTAGGTCACGCGGGAAGTGGCTTTCATCTTGAAATTGTTTTAAAATGAAACTGCGCGGTAAAACAAATGAGGTGCCGCGGTAATTTCTAGAACAGTATTGTGATCTGGAGAATATTCGTAACACGAGATGTTTGTATGGGTCAAATAGAACCAAAAACAGCAATCATTGTTTTTTTTTCTTAAAAATGAGACAAATATAAAGCCAACGGTACAATTTACCAGCCTTAAAAATGTTTACCGAGAGTGAAAACGAAATGACAGCAAATTAAATTTTAAAAAAATACCAAGAAAAAATCTTAATTTATTTTGTAATTGCTCTTTCATTAATATACAGATAACAAAGGATGTAGAAAACAATAGACTAAGCACTATTTAGATTAAGTGTTGAATCCCAGATGGCGATACAGTTTATAAGCATTCGTGATAGGAGATTAATGGAGGTTGGGAATAGGTCAACCGAAATAAACTGAGCGGTCCTATTCACAGTAATAAACTTTACATGAAATCATAAACATCTGCCTCTACTACCTTTCTGTATAATGGTAACTGTATGTTACTGTATCCTGCCACCGTTCCACTAGGGGTGGCCGATACCTCCGCAGATGCTTCTCCACCTTTTCCTGACCTTGCATAACTCCTTCATCTCTTCAACATTTTTTTTTAAATAAATCCTGTGCGGGAGACTCCCTTCATTCTAGAGACTAGGGGTCTATGACACTTGTTGTAGTGCCGCAGAGGTGTACGAGCTTGGTCATCGCAACAAAGCGCCAATACTCAAGCAAGACCCAGTTGCTGTAAGGCTGGATGGACCTTTAGTGACCGGTCTTTGGTAAAGGTTTCAACCCAGTGAAGAAATATTAATGATTTATTTTTTGTACTCCGCCGGGATCCGAATCCACAACCTTCCATTGACGAGTCCGAAGTGTTACCACTGGACTACGGACCGGTCAAAACTTACTTTCTTCATACATGCTCTTCTCTTATTCTCACTCTGCCGGTTCCATTCTTTTGAAATCTCTCCTATTGGGTCTATCCATACCTTCCTCAGTCTTCCCCTTCCAAACTTTCCTCTAACAATTCCTCTGTACACTTTCTTTGTTATTCGTTTATCATCCATTCTTTCAAGATGTCCGAACCATCTCATTGTGCTTTTTTGTACTTTCGTTCATCACTGTAACTTACAGTTACAGTCACCCAATCATTGCGAACTCTATCATTCAGTGTCTTTCCAGTCATTGCTCTCAGGTAAGCCATTTCAACCGTACTTACAGTAAAGCTTCACAAGGCTATTAACAACTAATTTCAATCATAGCTGATTCGTTGATCATCGTTTTCTCTCTGGAAAACCCACTTTAGGTGGCAGTTGAACCATATATTGCAAATAGATGTTCTATGTGAATGACATCGTAAAAGTATTTGAACCTACAAAAGTATTGGGTATTCATCCCCGAATAATATTTTCCCGGTGCTATAGAAAGCGGCAATTCTGAAACAAGACCCAGTTGCTGCAAAGCTGGATGAACATTTTGTTGACCGTTCTTTGGTAAAAGCATATTATATTTATGTAACCCCGCGAAGAGACTATTAAAAAAATATAAAAATATATACATTTTTGTCCCCGCCATAAATCAAACCCAACGCCTTCCGATTACGAATTCAAAGCGCTTAGCACAAGAACTTCAAGAAGCTTCAAATAAGTGTATAAATTAAAATATTAATAATAAATAAATATTGTTGTTTTCCAAAATTTTAATTAAGAAAAAGGCAGTTCAAACGCTGGCACAACCAAAATTTTCTTTTTTTTCATGAGGAAGATAAGGAAGTGAAAAAAAAATCCAGTGATAGGATCTTAAGATGATTTTTTTCCATGAATATTAAATAATTCAGCACCGCATTGGTGGCGCCGTGAGATATACATAAATACGCTTGCAATTTCGCTTAAGTACATTTGGCGAGTCGGCCTTCGCCATTTTCCGCAAGGAGAAAATTGAATCAGACGCGATTGTAGCGGATCCGAAATAGAATAATATCGGTATTGGATGTTTGAGAAGCCTAGCGCTAAAACCGGACAAAAGGCGTTTAATTTCAGATCTAAAATCTATAAAATAAGTTGCAGAGATATATAAACATTTAAGGCTCTCCAATAAATGACCACAAAATAAACACGTGTAGTTCGCGCTTACAAATGCTGAATGTGTCCTTACAAATAAAATCCAAACCTCAAATAAACATAACCCGCTACAACTTTCGCCGACCTTCCCTGACAAAGGGGTGACATTGGCAAAGTAAACCATTTTTACAGCATGGGTGGTCAGCCGCATACCAATCTATCAGTCAAGGAATTGGATTTTCAATAATTCTCTTGGTTGGGTTAAGAAAATTACACACCTCTACCGAAAGACTGTTCCTTAAAGCTCATCCGGCAACTGGATGAAGATTAAGGATCGACGCTTGTTCTGTTATTTTCTAACATTAAAAAGATAAATAAATAATTGATCATTTAAGTATAAAAAAATGTAATTAGTTGTGAATGTTCCTTGACTTCTAGGTTGGTATGAGGCTGACCACCCATACTGCACAAATTTGGTTCACTTTGGCATGTGTAAGCGCAATCTTATACATTTCTGCTTGTGGGAATGCATTTAATGTAAATCTTAAATGTAAATATATCTTTGCAACATAGATTACATAGTTGCCATTTGATTTGTATCATTTAATCTAAAAAATACATGAAACGACCTGTACGCTGAGTACGAGTTGCAAAACTTGAGTAAAGTAAAGTTTAAGGAAAGTATTAACGAGTGGTTTTCCCCAAAATTTGCCGTATTTATTTGTTTGAACTTGATGTACTTCATCACTGTAACTCTTTTGCTAAGACCATAAAGTGTAAGAAACAAAAACGGCAGATTTTGGGGAAAATCACTCTTTAATACTTTCCGTAAACTTTACTTTACTCAAGTTTTGCAACTCGTACTAAGGGTACTGGTATGGAAATCCCCATTGATGCAGTTTTGAATGCATGGCACTTGTTTCAACTTTCAACCTGGCCAACTGATTCGGTTATACGGCATTATTTTGTTTCCATTACTCGGGATCTGGGAAACAATTTCACGGACGGCAGCCGCATGCAGATCCAGTGAGAGGGTAGGAGGCATATTGGCCGGGATACAAGCAGATCTGGGAGGGTTAAACACAAGAGTCAGGCTTCGGAATTCGCTTCTGGTAAAGGGCATAAAAATATGATATAACAACAAAAATAGGGAATTCAGAACCGAAAATTGTATGGAAGAAATAATCTCTATTAAGAATCGATAATTTAAGTTGCAAAGATGTATCCACATTCAAAATTCATATGAAATGCATGTCCACAGACACATGTAAATTCGCGCTTACAAATGCGAAATGTGTACCTACTTACAAGTGAAAACCAAACCTCAAATGAAAATAAACCCTGCAACTTTTGCCGACCTCCCCTGAAACAGGAATGACATTGGTAAAGTGTACCATTTTTTATACAGGATACATAGGACATTTTGAATGTTCGGAGTCTATTGCTTTTCCAGTTCCTGATTGTAGTCTATTGTTTTCTTGTCTCCATAACAGTTACGAACAGTTTATAAGTATCGTACCGCAGTCTTGTAGTTAACGCATCGGACTCATGATCACAAGGCTGTGAGTTGAATTCCCAGCACATCACCAAAACAGTATTATTGTTACGAACTTGGAGTACCTACGTGCATGCATACATGGAACAATCTGGCACTAGTATAATGATAATAGTGTTAAGAACTACGAACTTCGAAGTACCTACGTACGCCTGTACAGGTACAATAGTGTGTGTAGAACAGTCCAGTATGATCCATGATGGTAGTAGTAAGGTACATGAAAGGCGGTCTGGTAGGAGCGAGAGATCGAATGATCTGGAATATTCAAGAAATATATATTTTGTACCTATATAAAGGGACTGCAATGGGGCATCAGCAGAGAGTGTCGATTAAAACATTGAGCAGTGAAGTCGAAATCAAAATTCTCAAATTTGTCCTTGGGCGCGTTGAATAAATTCATCTGCATTTATTAAAATCTGGTGGGTCTTTCCTGGATCTTGGTTGCTAAATTGACGCAAACTAGCCACAGCCAAGCTCACAAAGGGCTTTAGAGGTGAAAAATTCCCACCAAAGAAAGCATCATTTTAATTAGAATTCGCTGCTACAAAATGGCTTTTTCAACTGACAGAAAAAACAAAAACAGAAAATAAAAACGCCTTTTCAAAACGCTGACAGAGAGCGCAGTAATCATAACAATTAACTTTAGCTAAATGAATTTAAACAAAATCGCAGCGGTTTTAAATTCTGCCACACAAAGGTTTGCCAGGAAAAACGATAAAGGCGGGGAAAACGAAAATATGGCCGCTTAAAAGTAGAAAAAGCTCGGTTAAAAAGAAAGACGGAAAACAAAAAAAAAAAACAAAAAATGTTGAAAATAAATAAAAAAACGGCATGCATGCTTTTGTCAAATAAATAAAAAATTTAAAAGTATGTATAAAAATATGTAATATTCCCATTCTCTAGTGGTTTTTTTTAGGAAGATTTTGGTCAAGGTTTATTTTTCATAAATTTCATTTGGTCAGTATTACAATATTCGATTTTTTATGATAATTCTTCTTTTCATCACACAATGTATTATCAAATCGTAGACCGTAATTGTTAATCAAATAAGTCAAAAAAATATTCAGGAATTCAGCGTTCGACGAATACTACCACCAAGACATTATAACCAGAAAACAATATTTTTACTAAACTCCATTATTCTTGGATACGAAATACCCAGATATGTTGAAGACCGGGAGGTCCTCCCATCATACAAAGAATGGCAAAACAGAAGTGGTCGTGGGCAGGGCATGTTGCCAGATTCAATGGCCAAAGATGGGTCCAGAGGAAAGCGGAGTGGAGATCTCATGAGGACAAAATATTGCTATGACTTCAGCTTATCGAATTCACGACTCAATGTTTCAATTGACTCTGGCCTGCACACAATTGCGGCTCACCTTTATATAAGTTCATACGGACGTTTTATGACTGTTCTCGATTTCTCGAACATAGTGTATGATTGCAGACAAGTCCACTATCAGCTTTTTAATCATTTGTTTAGAGGCGGACACACGCACACAAGCAAACGCCACAAACTCTAACGTTCGTAACAATATGTAAGTAGAGAAAGACCTTCAACATGATGGTAAGACGATATAAAAAGGCTTGCTGGTGGTACAGAGAAAATTGTAAGGGAGACTTACGTAAGTAAGTAGTTGTGTAAGTAAAAGCTTAAATTGATTCCATTCTAAAAGCAGGAGGATCGGTGTGTGTTTCCAGAAACCCAAAAAAAAGGTTACGTAAAGATCCATCAACAAATCACTTTTGACGTAAGAAAAAAGTTTCTCGATGACATACCTATCGAGTGGAAACATTCAAAGAACGAATTCAAAATGGCTCCCATTTCCAAGGTTGGTAGATTTAGGGGTAGAGCAAATAGTTGGTCACGTGAATCTCATGTGACTGGGCACAATTGATCGCGTCATGTAATCATGTGATCACGTGTCGCCTTGTCGCTATGGGGTTTTGTAGGTGTGTACAGATCACGATACACATGTAACCAATTAATTAGAGATTAACATGTAACGTGACTAAGCTGCACATATAGAGCAGCTCCTTACCACGCGGCGTGTTCCGGTCGATAGTTGGTTGTTCCCGCCTCGGAACAGAAAAAGTTCGTATTTTTTCAGAAAACATCGTAAAGATCTAGTGTTACCGAATGATTTTCAGTGTTAATACAAAAACCATTTTATTCCTTGACTTATAGGTTGGTATTAGGCTAACGACCTATACTGTATGCATGCTTCACGTTTGCTAATGTCAACCATGTTTCGGTAAGAGTTGCATGGTTTTGGTTCATTTGAGATGTTTTTTTTTTATATTGCAGGTCCACATGCGATATGTGTAAGCGTGAGCTTATACGTGTCTGCTTGTGGTAATGCACGTAATATGAAGCTTAATTATTTTTATCATTGTATTTGGTGAGCGCTATTTTTGTGCCTTAAGAGCCCTCAGCAAACTAGATCTTCATTATTTATAGGAGAGCGTCAATTCTTAAACAAGATCTAATTGCTGTAAGGTTTGATGGACCTTTGGTGATCGGTCTTTGGTACTTAAATACCTTTACAACTTTAATTGGGTAGATTTAGATTTAATATGTAAAATAAATATTTATTGGCGTATAATAAATGTAATCTAAAACCAACTTTTCATTGAGCTTCCAAGTAGGAGCTTTAGAACAAGAGGAAGGCGTTTTAGTTTACTAATAATCTGTGAGCATCTGAATAATTACTGCTCATTAAGTAAACTATCTGATTAGCCGGCGGGCTCAGCCTTTAATTAAGCCGTTAGCGAGCAGGCTGTAGCTCATCTGCTCATCTGCTCATGCCCTGTGCTCAGCGCTCACGCGGTGAATAAATAAAGAGCGTGGGAAGCCGACTCGTGAGCAAACAGACTGCCAAATCATACCGCACACATTCATGTATAAAAACAACAATGTTTCAAGAGATTTCAGGAATACCTACATTGAAAATATTTGTTTTTGGTAAAATTCTGACAACTCGGCACAAATTCCAAGAACGAAAAAATTGTGACATTACGATGGGGAAAGATATAAGTTGCTAAGGATCCGTGACGTTTGCTCGAAGAGACAAAAAATCTACTGTCCATAATGTACACCTAATCTAAATCTAAATCTAAGTTGCAAAGATATGTATCATTTGAGATTCATATTAAATGCATTCCCACAAGCAGACACGCATAATTTCGCGCTCACACATGCCGCACGTGGACCTACAATATAAAAACCCAATCTCAAATGAACATAAGCCCTGCAACTCCTGCCGACCTTCCCTGAAACAGGAGTGACATTGGCAAAGTGAACCGTTTTTTACAGTATGAGTGGTAAGCCTCATACCAACCTATAAGTCAAGGAATACAAGCAATTAATTACATCCAGTTATACAAACATACAAACACTAAAAAATCTACAAGACATCTATAAAAATTAAAATTGATTCTTGGCCTTAGCCGCCTACATTTAACAGATCAGCCGCCATTTTTTCGTACTTGTAAATACACACTAACTTCATATTTAATGCATGCCCACAAGGAGGGCCGTCCGAATTGCTACCTGCAAAATCAAGAACCGAATCTGAAATTCAACTCTTTTAAAATGAACAATTTAATACTGAAAAACGCAACAAAAGTAGGCAAATAGTGCAACCTAAGTTTTCCCAGAAGGAATATGATCTAGCAATTATTGCGAGCTTTATATTTTCACCGGTACGTTCAAAAACCTTTTTTTTTTAATGAGAAGTTAGTAGGTATGAGTAACAATTAGTGGCTGGAGGTTCTAACAATGATGGCAAATAAAACCAATTGAATCCATCATTCATATTACGTAAATTTAGCCGCTGAAATTATCGATCAGCTTTGCCTTCCAAATCGATGTGAAAGTTCATATTATTATTTCCAAGATTAAAGTGGAACTATTGGGATTAGAGAGGTGGGTGGAAGCCAGGTGGCAGAACCCCATTAAACTGTGAACGCTCCAACTTTGTCCTCTACAGCACTATTCAATTTCAAGCGAGGGAATTTTCCAGCCATTTCAGATTATCAGCGCAATTTATAACGGATACCTTACACACAATAAACACCCTGGGTGTATACAAATCAAATTAGATTAATTTGCTTGAAGTTTCTTGACTTATAGGTTGGTATGCGGCTGACCACCCATGCTGTAAAAACGGTTCACTTTGCCAATGTCACCCCTGTCTCAGGAAAGGACGGCAAGAGTTGCAGGGTGTATGTCCATTTGAGATTTGGTTTTTATGTTGTAGGTTCTCATGAGGCATGTGCAAGCGCAAACTTGTACGTGTCTGGTTGTGAAAATGCGTGTAATGTGAATCTTCAAATGTAACATATCTTTGCAACTTAGATGAGATTAGAAGTAAAGATTATTTTGCCAATGCTTGATTTTTTGGTTCCGGGTTTTGACCGTGGTCACATCTCTGAAGAAGTTGAGAAATGATCAGAGCTCCGAAGAAGTCACCCACAGAGGAGACGAAACGTCGGCTGAAAGTCTTCAAGAAGAACAAGGAAAAAGATGAAGAAATATGGACCACGTTCAAAACCCGGAACCAAAAAATCAAGCATCTGAATTCGGCCTTGAAAGCCTAAAAACATTTATTATATTTTGCCAACGCCACTTCGTTCTAGGGAAAGGCGGCAGGAGCTGCAAGGTTTATGTTCATATGTGGTTTGGTTTATTTTGTATGTACACTTGTCCAGTCGATAGCTCAGTTGGTAGAGTGCTTGGATTCAATGCTGACTTTCCGGTCTTGAATCCCACAAAGGGTGTCAGAAATGATTACAGGTTTCGGTGTTTATTGTAAAATTAAAATGCCGTCAAGGTTTATACAGCCTTCTTCATCCTCAGTCGTCGTGCAGAGAGGGTGTCTCCTGAAGACGTTAGCTACGTCGCTTACAAAACGTCGAGAATAATGTAAGTCCTCTTATAACAATAATCCAAATATTATATATCCTTCCTCTTATAACAAAAATCCAAATATTATATATTTCTTATGTAACGCTGTTTGTTGTCCTATGAAAATAAAATAAAATAAAATAAAATAACGGTTCGTCTTATATCCCATTTCTAAAATTTTAACTGCGTAATTATAATTATTGTAAATAATTCAACGGTTTCAAGGCGCTTCTTCTCAGAGGTTCTGTACCCTTAGGCCCGGTATTTTGAAGTATCGTAAAGTTAACTAAAATGCAATTTTAGTTAAATCATCATAATATTTCACTCACCGAATTTCGGCAGTAAATATTTAGTAACTTTAACTTTCGATTTTCAAGATGGCGGCGCTTCACTGACAGCAGCTGTTCTTTTTTAATGTAAGGATACATCAAAATTGTTGCAAACTGAACATTTTTTGTCTCGTTTTCTAGCTTAATGAAGGTAAGGGATATGATTTTTATGAATACTTGTTTGTTTTAAAGCTTTTGAATGGCATTTTAATTATTCCAAGATTTGGGGGCGTGGCTTCATATTTCGGCAATGCTCGGTTTTAGTTAACTCGAGATTGAGTATTTTGAATAAAAGTTCAAGTAATAGTTAACTAAAATATTACTACAGTTCAAAATACCGGGCCTTAGTACGAGTTGCAAAACTTGAGAAAAGTTTACGGAAAATATTAAAGCGTGATTTCTCCCAAAATCTGCCGTTTTTGTTTCTTACACTTTTTGATCTTAGCAAAACAATTACAGTGATGAAGAAAATCAAGTTCAAACAAACAAAAACGGCAGATTTTGGGGGAAATCACTCTTTTATAATTGTCGTAAACTTTACATTACTCAAGTTTTGCAACTCGTACTAAGGGTAAACCGCCCGCGCCGCCGGCCTTGAGTTAGTCCTGTGTTTTTTTTTTTTGTATTGACAGTAAGAAATGTGAAAGCTTAAATCTGTAACAGTATTGTCAAACGGAGAAACAAAAAGTGTTTGTACATATTTCAGATACCTAAGATACGTTGAGCATCTTAGAGTGTTTAAAATATTCATGTTATCTTGTATACAAACAGGGAGACGCTTCCCAGAGGAGGCGCGATCAGCGGCCGACCTTTGTATGATAATATTATGATAACAAGTCTCCGAAGGTAACAAAAATCGCTACATACAATTTGTTACGGATTGTTAAAAACTTATGAACCCGATTACGTGGCTTGCTTTTGTGTATGTGTCCGCCTCTAGTATAGTCTACTGTGAGTTTGAAAGTGTGCATGTGCCCAGGCACGTAGTTGTTGGTAACTAGAATAATATGAAACAATACAGAATCGTGTGGTTCACTATAGAAGAGTTCGAAATATGCGAGAGGCGTCCGTTTAGACGCTACATATTTGGACCGCAATTGTGTGAGAGACGAGTGTCGATTAAAACACTGAGCCGTGAAATCGATACACCAATGGGTTTCTGTATTGTAGGTCAACATGCGGTATGTGTGAGCGCGAAATTATGCGTGTCTGCTTGTGGGAATGCATTGAATGTGAATCTCACATGCAACTTAGATTTAGATTTAGATTTACCTACCGGCAACTCTGCAAAGAAAACACAAGCCTTACCAATCAGTTCCGCATATTTGAAAACATCAAAAACGTTGTCACGTAACACTGCCGCGTTACTACAACAACCAATATTTTGCTATCGGTTGCTAAGAACCTCAGTTAAATAGACTTGTTAATTTGTTGGTTGCAGTCAGTAATGAATGCAGGCGCGCGGCTTATATTCAACCAAACCAAACATTGTCACATAACTCCGCTTTTAGAGCGACTCCACTGGCTGAGGTTTCCTCAACGCGTCAAATTTAAACTTGGCCTTATCACATACAAAGCTCTCCATGATGCAGCTCCTTTCTACATCCAAGAGCTGATTGTCTCAAAAGTCCTGGGCTCAAGGGAGCAAACACTAAGATCAGCAGAGAACGGAGCGGAAACCCTGCTAAATGAACCTAGAAGGAAAATTGCCACTGTTTTCGGAGACCGTGCTTTTGCGGTGGCCGGCCCTGCGACCTGGAATCAACTACCACCAGAAATCCGGAGGTCTACGACGATTGAGGACCTAAAGAGGAGGATGAAGACACACTTTTTCACCCAGTAAAATACTAAGCGACCTTGCGACATTGAGTTACGAAACGGCGCTGATAAAGAAATCATCATCATCATCATGTTAGTTAAAAAAAAAAACAACGTATTGAGTCCATTAAGTAAGCGACCGGACTATGTTATTTTCAAGTCTTTGGCAGTCGCCCACTCACAGACTTTCTGCCAAAGCTCAAAGTGAGATCTGCTTTATACCGACATTACGTTTTAACTACAATAGCGTTCACCAAAAATTGATTAAAATTTAAACGTTCACTAGAGTAGCTGTTTCATTTTCCTTACATTTTTCTGTTTAAGCTGTGGTTAAGTATCTACGCAAAGCTTTATACTCATGGTAAGTGTACAGTATACAAACTCAGTCTTAACAGTGTACACGTGTCGGTAAAATCAACATGTAGTTGATTACTGTTGGTGTTATTCTAATACAGAAAACAATGCACGGAAGTCGAGGGAAGCCGATCGGAAAATCGTTCAGAAGAGCGATTATTTTCAATTGAAAAGTTATTTTTGGTTCTCTAAATAAAACACCCATTCGATGATAAATATGGTGCCATTTTTTGGTATTTTTACTCCAAGGGCTCCACAAAAGATACGGTGCACAGATTGGTCTTCAAGCGTTTCTTGAAGTGACTGCTGTTGGCAATTTTTCGAGCCGCTTTTTCTTTCATTTTCTTGTGATAGTTCAAACAATTTTTTTGTTCCTTTTTACATATTTTAAGATGATTCGTTCCAGCCGATACTTTAATGAAAGAACATTCTGATTTCAGGACGTAAATCAATTCTTTAAATCGAATGGTGTAAATTGGAGCTTTCGTCTATTTTCACAAACCAAGTTTCTTTACTCACAGATTGCTATAAGACACCTATAATCTATAATCTAAGCTGCGAAGACATGTTAACATTTAAGGCTCATATGAAATGCATGCCTACAGACAGGCACATGCAGGTTCGCGCCTGCACATTCTGCATGTGTACATACAAATAAAGAAAACCTCACATGGACATAAACCTTGCAACTCCTGCCGTCGTTCCTTGAACCGGGGTGGCATTGGCAAAAGTGAACCGATTTTTACAGCACGGGTGGTCAGCCTCATACCAACCTATCAGTCAAGGAGCCATAGTGTAAAATACATATATTGGTTTAATTTGCTAATGCCACCCGTTTCAGGGAAGAGTTGCAGGGTTTATGTATTTGAGATCTAGGTTTTTATTTTGTAAGTGGACATATCGCACGTTTAATAATAAAGAGCATTAACTCAAAAAACATGAATGTTGGGAAATCACGTTTGAAGTTCAGACATCCAGTACAACTTGTATGGGATGAAAAAGGCGGCCGATGTTTTATCTCGGTCATATTCGTCCAAATTGAACGGCTGTCGCATTCTACTTATTCTTCTCGCATTGTTCTTGCGTTTTATTACAAAATCTCGATTTTCCCAATTTTCGAGTTATTTATCTTTGTTATTAAACGTGCGATATATGCAGTGGCTTGTTGACATACATACATTAAATATAAATCCAAAATGTAAATGTGTATTTAAAACTTAGATAATAGATTATGGACGTAAAACAATCCCTCGAATTATGGATTTTTACATTATATACATATGAACTTGTATGTTTTCAGTGCAGGCATATGAAATAATTGTAAAGCGCACCTACCGACACACATTGCCTCCAACCTTTCATACAATTCCACGTGGTTTTTGGTTTTGAATTGCGGTCCTCTGCGAATATTGAAAACCTCAAATGCTGCAAACAGATAATACAAAATGCGGTTACATAACCACAGGTAGGCAGGCACGCAGTTACGTAAAATGTGTTTAATCACAAGGAAAATGCTGGTAATTGCCTGATTAAAACATATTATGAATATGCGGAATGCGTCATCGCATCATTTGTAATTTTGTTAATTAGTTCAATGCAATTTCATGTACCGATCTATATCATAATCGTTTTTTTAACACGTGTTAATTAACAGCATTACTTTGTGATTAATTGCATAATAACGCAATGATAAAGGTAAATAAGCATCACGTTGATTTCATCTTTATCTTCTTCACCAGCCTTGAAAATGTTTCCCGCTCGTGGAAAAAAAACTTCGACAGATAAAAAAGCTGCAAAAAGAGAATAGTCCAGCCCGAAAGAATCCAAAGATAATTCGTCATCTAATCTAATCTAATCTAATCTAAGCTGCAAAGATATATATCATTTAAGATTTATACTAAATGCATTCCCACAAGCAGATATGTATAATTTCGCGCTAACACATGCCGCATGTGGACCTACAATATAAAAACCCAATCTCAAATGAACATAAGCCTTGCAACTCTTGCCGTCCTTCCCTGAAACAGGGGTGACATTGGCAAAGTGAACCAATTTTTATATTATGGGTGGTCAGCCGCATAACAACCTATAAGTCAAGGAACATACATGACAAATTACATTTTTTTAAATCAAAGAATAAAAATAACAATATATACATGGACATAAAAAACTAAATCATAAAACCAAATTCACTTTAACAAACCCTAGCCGCCAACATCACAGATCAACCGCCATTTCTTTCTATCCTTGCATACTTCTTTCATTTCCTCCAGAGTCATAACCTTCTTCATACAAGCAACACCGACCATTAAAGTAAAAACCATTATGTCATTTTCGGTTTTTCTTAACTGTATTTAAGTAATATTTGTTAGGACGAATGCGTTACTTTAATTTATTTCCATGAAAACCTTAATTAAAAACCTTAAGTATAATTCAGTTTTTCAGCATCAAAACTGTTCACAATGGAAAAAAGTTGCTAAACTACAAACTGACTCATAGTAACGTGGGCTTTGCTTTTTCTAGTTATTTTCAAACCATTCATTTCACCATGTTTTTAAAACACTTCGTTTATTTTAAATCTTACGATTTGTTGTATTGTACGTATACTTTGATTTAATTCACATCTCTCTACAATTTTTGTACCCTACATTACATTGAATTTTAGCTCATTCTTCATCTTGTCAAAACAATTTTCATCCAGGCTATTTGAAACTGGGAAATTGTTTTCCTTTAGTTACCCGGGCGCAGTAACATTTGAATGGGTTTACCTGCATAGTCAGGTTGTAGCTTACAAAAGCCAATACGTGCGGAGGTAGACCACAGCCCGTTGCATTGGTAACCAAAGTATATATGTACCTTTACGTTCAAACCTTACCATAGGGTCAACCAAAAAATATATATACGTTACAGGTCGGCTGATATCCTCATTTTACCATCAAGCATGGCGTTCTTAAAGGAAAACACCTTTTCCAATATTCTTGATTGTGTGAACGAAAGACGCCGCCTTTCGTTCAGACCTCAGAAGTGAGCAGAGCTCCGAAGAAGTCACCCGCAGAGGAGACGAAACGTCAGCTGAGAGTCTTCAAGAAGTATCAAAAAAGAAGAAAAAGAAGCAAAAATATGGACCACGGTCAAACCCCGGAACCAAAAAATCAAGCATCTGAATCCGGCCGTGAAAGCCTAAAAACACCGTTTTCAATAGTTCTCGTCAATAATCGAACTTGTAAGTATGTCAATGAGTTACGATGATCTATTTACAGTAGAATGAGATTTTACAATATACGTTACAGCAATGAGTTCAAGACACTCGCCATCTTAAAGATTTCTCACTCTTTGTAGTCAATTTTGACAAAAAAACATATTTTTAATTCCCCATTCAAATATACTCACATGACCTTTCTTGTTCATGCCTCAAGATAGAGTTTACTTCTCCACAAACAAATGAAAGTGCTCGTACCCATTCTAGAATGTTATTCTCAACTCTAACGTAATACTTATGCAAAATAGCAACGACATTTAAAACTCTTCTTCGTTCAGTTAGACGCTATAATATTTTAGCCTAGTGGCGAGCAACTTCCCCCGCTCTATCGTTGCCCTCCATTATGTCGACCAGTGAGCAGCTTGTTGGCCAGGCCGAACAGATCCAAGGATGATCCATGGACGCTTAGGCAGACCGAGCAAATCCAAGGATGATCTTTGGACTGTTGGGCTCCGTATTCGCAGAGCGAGGTGTCATCCCGATACTAGATTCCCCCGAACTGAATCTATTGAAAACATCCGCTATTGATACTTCATCTTGACTACTTCCCAAACATCTCTTTAGTTTCCAGAATTTTTCGTAAAGCCCCACGGTTGAGTTTAAACGTGATGTTTTGTACTAAGTGAACAGACCGCTTGCATGTGGTGTAATATACTGTATGGAACCACAGTTCTACGTGCATAGAAATACGGCCACCATTTCCCTTACATTGGCGGCTCACGGCGTCATACAAAAGCATTATGAAGCGCCAGGTATGGAATACAGACGACGGCAATATAGGTCAAAATAATACGAGCGAGGACAACACGTGTATTGAAAGACAGGAGTAAAAAGATGAGATGGAGGTAAATTTGTACCCACAAATGATCGGGAATATTGCTTTCCTGATATAATAAATGCAATATCTTGCAAAAAGTCTCTTGTTTATACCCATAAGGGACCGCAACCACGATCCGCAAAAAACGCAACTAAGCTACACATATAGTGTAAATCTTACCGCGTTATCTTCGAAGGCGTCGCATGTGGCGAGTTGAACCTATTTATTTTTACAGGTAAGGGGGCCGGCCTTACGCCAACCACTTCAGTTGAAGTGGGGTTTCCCAGCTCCCGAGAGGGCTGGTACTCATTTCTTGTGAAGGCTGAGTAGTACACCTTGCCGGTATTTTGTTTTGGGGTTTGAAATAAACACCGAAACGGGAAATCATTTCTGACACCCGCGGTGGGATTCGAACCCGAACTCACGGCATGGAATGCAAGCACTCTACCAACTGAGCTTTTTAATACCATATTCTATTATGTACTGTATAATACTGTTACGAGCGTATTGTAGGATTAGCGCATACGCGATTCTAATCACTCTGGTGGAACGACGCTCTAGAATCATCCACTATGCTCGAGAAATCGAGAACAGTCGAGAAACGTCCGTATGAACGTACATAAATGTAAGCCGCAATTGTGTGCAGGCAGAGTGTCGATTAAAACATTGAGCCGTGAGGTCGAAAGCAAGAGCTAGAAATCAGTACATTGTACACCGACATTGTGTAAAATAAATTGCAGTATAATTAAAAGAGAATCCCAGTTTTTTTAAAAACTTCATCGAAAATTTTGTAGAACTCCATTTTTTGTACTGTTCTTGGCCATCTTCAGATAAACTGTTTCTCTGAAGATGGCCAAGAGGCCAAAACCGGTCCAACGTGCTATTTGTTTTTTCAACAAACAAGAAGTACCTAAGTGCAATTGCACAATGTTTTTATCCCCACTTTTTTTTTTGTTTCTTTACTTGTTTATTTTTTTTTTAATCAGAATCTGTAAATAAATTAGTCTTCACATTTTAAAATAAATAGACTTCACATAACGTGAAATACATTTTTTATTTTTTGATACAAGCTGTTAACAAATGATTAACAAATACACCATCTGAAATTAACCAAATACAACTGACTTTCCCATTTTCACATTTCAAGAAAAGCGTCGTTTTCTTGCTATAATAATTCACCAAGACACCAAGGCTCCATACAAAAAGTGAGTAATATTGGAAATAGCTTTCGATTGCATTCACTATATAGATGGCGTAGCAAGTACTTGGTAGAGACTGTTCAATAGAGTTGGACTCCAATGCATTTCAAAGACAATAATGAAATATTGAATTTCTACTATGAAAGAAACCATTCTGAAAATGAGTCGTAGTACGAAGTTTTTAAAAATAAATATACTCGTAGTTCATTTCAAATTCACTTAGGGCCGATCTTATAAGCATCCGTTTGTTAAATGTCAAATCTAATAAACCGAAACTTGGTACAAATTTCGTTTTTCAGTATTATAACAATTCGTTCGTAAATTTTCGGTTTAATTTTACCTACGGATCTAACCGACAGCCGACCCCCGGTTTTCGGGTAGATACCGGTCGGTTTGTAAAGGTTTGAGGTTAGGTCAGCTGTCAAAGAATTCTTTTTTTGCGGTGAGTTTAGCGTGCCATTGGACTTCTACGCTCTATCCTGTTGAAGATAATTTCTTCCGACAGTGATAGAGAATTCATTAAAATAGGGCTGTATCAGCCGTTTTCGTGTTTGTCATACGCAACTTTAGGTTATGTTTCTTCTCTGACAGCAAACGGATGACATATGTTCATGAATGCACGCAAAACATCATCAAAAATACGAGTGCATTATTGGAACTAACGAACGGTTAAAAAAGCTTTATAGGACGACCATCGGTAAGATCAGTCCGTTAACGTCCATCCGTTAGTAAAATGAGGATTTACTTACGGATATTTAGTCCAGCGTTTATAAGAACGGCCCTTAGTGGTGAAACTGAGAAAAAATCTAGAAATATCGACGGTTAAAAGGAAGTAAAAAGCGACGTTTTGGTCAAAAATGAGTTGCTATGCTCGATGAATGCTATCCTACTTAAAAAGTTCCACTCTTTCTAATGCGCTCACTCCCATGGCTCTACGATGATTTTTTTTGTTGTTTATGCCCAAGATGAACGTAGTATGGTTTTGGTGTAACCGACAAGATTTTAGCCTTTTTTGTTTTAAAAGCGCTTGTGACATAAAAAAATCGTAAAACCACATTAAAAGGAATGCCAATAAATGGCTTTATTTCTTGAATTTAAGAGCTGTTTTGATTTTAACGATATGATGGAAAATAAAAGAGTTATGCCATTATTCTGCAATATTAAACTTTAAACTGCTCTCCTGAACAATTTAGCTTTTGTTGCTTATGCCCTATTGCCTATTAACCGTCGATATGTACCAGATTTTCGTATCAAAGTCTGCATAGACGCTTCTTAAAACAGCATAGCTTCGATCGATAGCTCAGTTGGTAGAGTGTTTGCATTAAATGCCACGAGCTCGGGTTCGAATCTCACAGAGCGTGTCAGAAATGATTTCCCGTCTCGGTGTTTATTTCAAAACCCAAAATAAAATACCGGCCAGGGTAACTCAGCTTTCAGAACAAATGAGTACAAGACCCCTCGGGAGCTGGCAAAGCCCCACTTTAACGGAAGTGGTTGGCGTAAGGCCAACCCCCTAAACTAATCTAATATAAGTTGCAAAGATATGTTACATTGGAGATTCACATTGCATGCCAGACACAACCAGACACGTACAAGTTCGCGCTTGCACATGCCGCATGTGAACCTACAACATAAAAACCAAATCTCAAATGAACATACACCCTGCAACTCTTGCCGTCCTTCCCTGAGACAGGGGTGACATTGGCAAAGTGAACCATTTTTACAGCATGGGTGGTCAGCCGCATACCAACCTATAAGTCAAAGAACAAGGAACTTACATTTAAAAATAAATAGGTTTCACTCGCCACATGAGAAACCCTTCGGGGATAACGCGGCAAGAAGTTGCACCGTATGTGAAGCTTAGTTGCGTTTTGCGTTTTTACATATGTAGACACTTTTTTAGGCAGCGCACTATATTTGTTGACGCCTTCCCGAATCTACCAATTCGAAAAGAAAATATCCATACAAAATTAAAAGTATGTTTATATTTACAATTCATTCCCTTCAGTTTGTAACAATTAAAGTATTTCTGGTTTATTTTACATAAGACTTTTCCGTTTTATTTCCATGAAAACTTTTAATAAAGGAAACGTGTACCTTTTTAGGGAAATTCGTCGGTTTTAAAGTTTTTTCTTTGCAAAGAAAATCTCCGAAACACAATGGAGACCTAAATACAATATTTACTTAGTTTTTTCAGATTTATTTTCAGAATAAGATAATGCCTTCAAAAATTGTTTTTATTTTTATTTTTAAGTATAAAAAATTATAATTTAATCCGACAACGGATTGAAAAACAATCATCCGTCTTTTTCATTTTTAACACATTTTAAACTATTACAGTTAATTGCAATTTAAAATTTTATCAAAAAAAAAACATGAAAGAAAAAAAAAGTTTTATTCTTTCAATATTTTTTTATTCTTTTTTCCACAAAACCATCATTCATCGTGTTGATTTTGAGTGATGCCCGTTCCTGAAGAATGTAAATGCGATAATGACATTCACAAATTTCACAACGATAACAGTAATCACTCAAAATGCATGACGCATGAAGAATGAATCGACAATTCAACCCGTGGCGTGAGTGTCAACTTTTTTTACACGAAAAGTTGGATGAACTTTTCAACCATGACTTTTAATTCAAATATTTTTTTACTTTTCACTATTTTTTCAAAGTCACTCATGTTTTTGAAATTTAATTTTAAAAATACATTTTTACGTGAGATTAGAAATCGCACAACCTTAATCACATTAGATTCGAAAAGCGTCCGTCTACAATGCTTTAACAAATAAATAAACTTTTTTAAAGGCACCCCTGGTTCGCCGGGAGTTAATGTTCTTTTACGGTTCAGTTTTTATCATTGAAATGCACAGCAGTTGTAAACGTGAACCAATTCTTGCCTGCTTGCAGTGACGGCTCCAGGTAAGGTGCATCGGTGCATTGCACCCCCAGTAATAATGCCACGATCCAATACTTACAAATTTGTTCCGCATAAAATACCGTTTGTGTCAAGTCCTATCTTATCAATGACGGCTAGTATAAAAATGCACTGCTTGATGAAAAATCGACGAGCCGTCACTGCCTGCTTGTGTATGTGAAATGAGATACAGTGTAATACTTTTTTTTGTACACACGTACTTTTCAGTTTTAACTTGTTTTTTTATGTACTCTTTAATTGTATTACATACATATGTACATAGACGGCAAAAAATGCCTTTTACAAAGCTTGAAAAAGAGCTAAAAGGAAAAGGAAAAGATGAAACAAAAAATATCAATGACATACAAGCAACCAAATTATAAATATACTCGTAAGTATGTGATATTTTAGTAAGAAAAATAAACCAAATAAAAATATTTTACAATATCCGTTTCAGGATTGCAATTTTTACGTTCATAATATAAACACGTTATTGACACTCAAAAATATCTGTATTAAAATATTACTACTCAAGTTACTTGTATACAAAGCAGTATTCAAATAATATCGGGAAAAGGAAATTTTCCACAAGAAAACAATATTTCAGCTAAAAGCAATTTTCATGGAGGTAGACAAGTTGTATTTGACATTCGGAATATCCAGTTGTACCAGAGTGGAGGACACTTTCAGCTGTCATGAAATATCGATGCATCTCCGGAACAAAGAGTATTGAAAGAGGTATCCCGAAACGAAATTTCAATTCGACAATGTTTCGAGTATTCTCTCGAGTGCAAAAGGAAATGATACAAAATGAAGGTATACAACAGTACATTTACAGGCTCATTTTCATTTTGAATCAAAAACATTTTACTTATGAACCAATAACAAAAAAAAAATTACTCTTTACCCAACCAACACAGTCGTCACAGATCACACAACCTTTTTCGCTACGTCAAATAATATAAATTAGGCATGTTCGTTCGTAACTCTTTTAACCCCTGTTGGGTTACAATTATTTGCAACTTAGATTATAAATTATATTACAGATTGGAGGTAATCCGCAAGCCAACCTATAAGTCAAAAAACTAAGGTAAAAACCATTACAATATTTTACTGGAAGCTTGCCTATAGCGATAAAGGTTTTAAAAAGCTGATGAAGAAAAACTAAATATTTTCTTAATGGCTCAAAACATGTAACGGATTTCTGTGCAGAAACTTTAAGCCCCGGTTTTTATTATTTATTTCCTTCTTAATCCCAGAAGCAGCCAAGGGTTCCTTTGCTCCAATGTACCCACATTATTCTCAAGCCCAACTCTAGCGTTTAATTTTTATTTTTAAGTTGATCATTTAATCAGTTCTGTTTCATGCATACATGTTACAGACAGGTAGGACTAATATTGTATTTCATAAAGATTGTGTAGGGTTTGTGTATTCACACAGTCAAAATTCATTTTATTTAAAATAAAATTATTTTTTTCTTAAACGTATTTTAACTTTCACAATAATATTTTATATATCGAGCACTTTCGACCTTCAATACTCAGGTCATTATCAAGTCATTATTTCATAAAGTCTTATGCGTAGAATCGATGGCAGAAATGAGATAAATAGATGACAACAATGAAAAACACTTTATCGTCATTTCTCTCTACGTACAACATTTTCAAACTAAATCTTATATTGCCACATTCGACTCTATACGGCTCGCTTATTAGGTAGAAGGAAGACGGGTGTATTTTGGCAAAGTTGCAAAGGAAGGTAGCTGGTCAAACAAATTCATACTGACCAAGTTAGATGAGAAGATAACGTTACTATCAGGTCTGAGGTAAAGTTTGGGACATGGATATACATTGGGAGGAGCGTGAATGACCGAGGGCAACTATGAAAACAGTACTTTAAGCATCGACTTTTACAAAGTAAAAGAGTCAAAAAGTTTTCCCAAATTTGATGTGAAAATTTGCGAATACGTAATCTCATATTGATATTGGCTATGAGAATATCAACCCGTAAAACAAACGCAACTATAATGTCGCTACGCATATAGTGTAACTTATTGCCATGTTATCCCCGAAGAGTTTCGCATGTATCGATTGGAACCTATTTATTTTTACAGGTAAGGAGACCGACCTTACGCCAACCACTTTTGACCACCAAACACAAGTTTAAGTGAGGGTTTCCTAGCTTCCGAAGGGGCTGGTACTCATTTATTTGAAGACTGAGTAAGCATTGTCGATAAAAAAAAATTGAGGTTTGAAATAAAATCATTTCCTACACCCTCGGTGGGATACGAGCCCGAGCTTGCGACATGGAATGCAAGCACTCTACCAACTGAGCTATCGACCGGACTTATAACCATATTTGATTTATTTACCTTTTATATAATTTGTAGAACCAAACTGCATAATTAATTTAAAAGTGAATATTTTTAGTGCATTAATTAAGTCAACCATTCGTATTACGTTTACATTTAATACAAATGTAGGTTTTCAGGACGACGCAATTTGTTACTTCGAAAAACGGATAACGCCGCAATTATATTTTTTTATTCTTGAAGACTTCCTTGCCTGGTAAAAAGAACAGGTAACTTCCGGGTACTCGTGATTGAGTTTTCTGATGGAAAAAAGTTTGATTCGGGTAAACAGAAAAGGTTTAAGTAGAAACAGGCAGCGGCAATTAAACAAACCCAAAGTAAGCCCGGCCAAATAATTAAACCTGTTTAAAACAAACGATTGCCTCATTCAATTCATCTCGGCCTGCTCGGGATTTTCCAAGAATTCCCCGTTTCGCCGGGGAAAAAGTAAATTAAAAAATGTATGTGTTAGTTCCATACGCGCCTACGTTGTTTCTCTACAGAAGACGTTTCGTTTTGTAGCTCCAATGGACTCGGAACAAATTCAAAAGACAACAAAACAGTTACGTCACACAACTGATAAGTTGCTAAGGACTCTTGTGTTATTTACCTGAGACGTTTGTCCATCGAGAAAAAAATAATCTATACTAATTATAGACCGTCTTTGATTACAGTACCCTGAGTACGAGTTGCAAAACTTGAGTAAAGTTTACGGAAAGTATTAAAGAGTGGTTTCCCCCAAAATCTGCTGTTTGTTTCTTACACTTTACACTTTTTACACTTTTTTCTTACACTGTAATTAAAGACCTTTTTTGATTACAGTACCCTGAGTACGAGTTGCAACACTTGAGCAAAGTAAAGTTTACGGAAAGTATGAAAGAGTGGTTTTCCCCAAAATCTGCCGTTTTTGTTTGTTTGAACTTGATTTTCTTCATCACTGTAACTATTTTGCTAAGACCATAAAGTGTAAGAAACAAAAACGGCAGATTTTGGGGAAAATCACTCTTTAATACTTTCCGTAAACTTTACATCACTCAAATTTTGCAACTCGTAGTAAGGGTACTGATCACAATGCAGGTGAGCACAGTGGTCCAGAGTAAATTTTTCTTTGAACAAATATTTTTCTCTCTCAAAATAACACAAACAGTTTTCAAAAAACCGCTTTTGTATTCTTTCGGCTTTGGCCATGTTCTATTTTTTCAGCTCCTACATTTACCGACGTTTCGCTTTCACGAGCAGAAAGCATCCTCAAGGGTTTTAATGATGACTCTGAAATTTCATTTTAAATTTATAATTCCAGGTCAGATAATCAATTCCAAAATTTGAGACTTCCTAGTCTGGAGGATCCTACTGCTGGCCAGCGGGATTTAATTTTTTAAGTCAACAATTAAAAATGTACCTCCTCGAGCAATATGTTTAACATATGTGCCTGTATAGTCCGGTCGATAGCTCACGTGGTAGAGTGCTTGCATTCCATGCCGAAAGCTCGGGTTCGAATCCCAAAGAGGGTGTCAGAAATGATTTCCCGTTTCGGTGTTTATTTCAAACCCCAAAATAAAATACCGGCAAGGTTTACTCAGCCTTCACAAGAAATGAGTACCAGCACTCTCGGGAGCTGGGAAACCTCCACTTCAACTGAAGTGGTTGGCGTATGGCCGGCCTCCTTACCTGTAAAAATAAATAGGCTCAACTCGCCACATGCGACCCCTTCGGGGATAACGCGGCAAGAAGTTACACTATATGTGTAGCTTAGTTGCGTTTGCGTTGCGTATAGGATGTTCATCCTTACGACCAGGACCTAGGTTTGATTTCCATTTTTTTCAATTGTATTGGACATTCTATGATCTAAATTTTAGACTCTAAACGGTCAACAAGCCTTACAGAAACTGGGTCTTACTTAAATAAGATGATTCCAACACCTTCCCGCTATGAGTTTGTCTCTACATTGGCAGAAAAACAAAACAAATACACTATAAAGCAGAATGAAACTTTTAAGATCCTGTAAGAAGATCACAGCGACTAGCCAACCGCTCATAATGCCCATCAGAGCAATGGGCGAAACTGTCCGGAAAGAATTAACCAGACCACGGCTACATAGCCCGAATAAAGTGATTGTGTCAAACTTTTGAGAGTTTGTGTATTTACACAGTAGAAAATTCATTTTTAATGAGAAAGTATAATTTAAAAAAAACTCTTCCTTTCGACCTCTTGAAAGGGACGTAAGCAAGGCGAAAGTACTTGAGGTGAAATAAATGCTCAATTTGTGAAAATAAAGCTGTTTTTTTTTGTTTTAAATGATACCTTATCATAAAAGATAGAAATATTTATTTAAAATTCAGATTGTTCGTACACCCTTCTGCTTTTAAAAAAAAATAGTGAACCCAGTTGACATTGTGTCGATCTATAAATAATAAATAATCTTAGTTGCAAGGATATATTCATTTAAAGTTCTCAAATGCATGCCCACCAAAAAACACGTGTAGTTCGCGCTTACAAATGCTGAATGTGTACTTACAAATAAAATCCAAACCTCAAATAAACATAAGCCCTACAACTTTTGCCGACTTTACCTGACACAGGGGTTACATTGGCAAAGTGAACCATTTTTACAGTATGGGTGGTCAGCCTCATACCAACCTATAAATCAAGGAATTGTGGATAAAAAATTTATATATTTTTTCTTTTTAATTTAATTTATCAAACCCTTTGCGTGCCTAAACTAGAATCTCGTTTCATAAAAAAAAGCGTAATTCCGTTAAAATGTTAGACATTTAAAAACTAAAACTCGTTAAAAGGGCACAGGCGGATAGCTTTACGGGCATTTTGTGTGGGGTTTTGTCATCTTTATAGCCGTACTTGGCGCGTAAAATCTCGGGTACAAAATTTGATTTTAAAGACTGATAAAAATTGTATCCTGAAAAAAATAATGCTCAACAATCTTCAAACGCACGGTTAAGAGGTTCTAGCCACCCCAAGAGAGACTTTGAATAAGGGTTTCTAAGTTGTACATATTGTGTCATTATTAAAAGTGGCATTAATAAGTTTTATCTATTAATTTTCACAAACTAAGTCTTACCAGACTAACCAGTTTTCTCGGATTACGGTTTTTTTCTGTTGTAGGTACTTTACACATCAAATTAAGCAATATTGAGCGGAATTTATTTATTTTCACAGTTCACAGATCAACCTTACACCAACTCCTACGTCTACCGAAGTTTTATTTTTATTTTCGCTGTACTTTAAGAAAGAGCTTCTGTTATAATTATTATCTATAATCTAA
The DNA here is from genome assembly GCA_951799405.1 of Agapetus fuscipes. Classification (NCBI taxonomy): domain Eukaryota; kingdom Metazoa; phylum Arthropoda; class Insecta; order Trichoptera; family Glossosomatidae; genus Agapetus; species Agapetus fuscipes. The sequence goes on from OX637341.1 coordinate 15,796,417, forward strand.
GTTACAAAGATACTTTTAAATTTTAAATTCATATTAAATGCATGCCCATAAAAATACACGTTTAAGCTTGCGCTTACAGTTGCTGTATGTGCACTTACAAATTAAAATCCAAATTTCAAATGAACTTTTGCCGACCTTCCCTAAAACAGGGGTGTCATTGGCAAAGTGAATCATATTTTACAATACGGGAGCTCAGTCTCATACCAACCTATAAGTCAAGAAATTCAAGTAATAAATCACATTTGAGTACCTACGTAAAACAAAAAGAGAACCTTCCATTATTTTTCTTTGGGAAATGTTGTGAGCAACTTCGGTACTAAAAATTAAAAGAAATGGAAAGACACACAAGAAAAAATATATGAAACAATTTATTTTCGAGCTATGAGCAGAAACGAAATGTGTGTTTTTTGTGTGACATTTCACAAGACAAAAAAAAAACAAGATTCAAATATTTCCATCCAGCCTCATTACCTCTAAGAGATTCCTACGGAGATATGAATAAATGAGAACGTAGGTTGGAAAGAATACATGAAGTAAAAGTGAGTACGCATGTGTGTATAGTCTCGCACACACATGTTGGCAGAAAAATTCTTCATCGCGGCCAAAAACAAAGAAGTGAAAGCGCGAGTTGTTTGGGGAAAGAGAAGAAAGAAAAGTCGTGGGCGGAGGGGAAGAGTAAGACGTAATTGGAAAGAGAAATGAAAAGGGAAAATGTAGCGTAGAGAGTGCAATGAAAAGCTGGTTTGTGTGTAATTAAATGAAAATAATGAAATTCTGTGTGTTGCTGAAAGCGAATGATATACAATTTTGTTTCTATTCAAATACATTTCTTTATTTAAAAAAGCGTAGTATCTAATCTAATATAATCTTAGTTGTAGAGATATGTATGTATTACATAAGGGGTTCTTACTATATGTATTCTTACAAGCAGACACGTATAAATTCGCGCTTACAAACGCTGAATGTGTGCAAACAAATGTGCAAACCAAACCTCAAATGAACTTAAACTTTTGCCGACCTTCTCTGAAACATTGGCAAGGTGAACCACTTTTACAGTAAAGGTGGTCAGCCTCATACCAACCTTTGTGTCAAGGAATGATCAAGCTCATAAAAGACGTGACACGTGTAAAGTTATATATTTGAGAAATTTCACGGCGCAATAAAACACGTCATCAAAATATCTGTGGCGGAAAAGCAATGTCCAATAACTTACCTAATCTCCTTTAGTCTTTAACTCTACTCGAGTTATGAGTGTACGACGGATGTATGGCTACACGTGTTTAAGCATTCTTCAGTTGAACTTACCTGGAAAAAATAAAAACACAATTGGTTAAGACAAAATATCACTACAAAATACAATATCACAAACTTTAGACTCGTAATCGGGAGATCGTGAGTTTGGTTCCCACCTGAGTACAAAAAAAACGTTGCTTTGGAAATGCACGCATCGTTTGGTTGTAAAATCATAGAATTGCGAGTAAAAATCTGTCACCATTCCGCTAGGGGTGGCTAGAGCCTTTGCAGAGCTGCCTCCGTTTCTTCCTATCCTTACATACCTCTTTCAATTCATTCATATCCATCACCTTTTTCATGCATTTTTTTCTTTTACGCTCACTTTGTATATCCCATTCTTTCACAATATCGTCAATCTGATCACCCCATACTTTTCTTGGTCGTCCCTTACCTCTTTTTACTTTCACACTACATTTGTAAAGCATTGCGTACACTCACCTCGATTGCGTAAATCGAATAAATGTAAGAAAACGTATATTAAGATTTAATTTGGGGTTCTTTTAATTAAACTGCGATTTATTTATTTAAAAACATTAATTTTGCACAATATTGGTTACATAATACTTTTCTCGCCCTAGTTTATATCGACTTGGCGGCACAATATTGAAAGAGACTCTGGCTCCCCGCAGAATTTTTACTCGTATATATAGGAGCGGCACAGACGATTATTGCGTGTTCGAGATTATTCCACTTGCTTCTATAATGGATTTTTCGAAACACTTCCAGATTGTTCAACACACCCCGACATCCTTAGGCGCAAGTACTACGAATCCATAGTTCGTAACAATATGTATAGTATTTTTTTCAATTTTAACAATCGAGGTGTTACTAACGAAATATTTTACACTCGGCGTAAAGACCTTATATTGAAGGTCAGTCAGAATTTGCAAGATTTGCGAGATATCATCATAATAATAATAATCATCATCATCATGATAATCATCATCATCATCATCATAATCATCATCATTAGACCAAATATTTTCCAAAGGAAACTCAAAGCAAAAAAACACACACACACAAGAATCATCCAACTAATAAATGGAGCAATCATAAAGGAGATGAAGAGAGACATCTAGAACGGTTTCCGATAGCATTATCTTGAGAGAGTGCTTTGTGTCGGAGGTAATGATCCAGTCAGGAGCTCTTATAGCAGAAAAAACAGCACGCAGTACAAATATTTAGCGAGCGTCGCAAACGTTGGCTGGCTATTATAACAAAAGCCTCGGTAAATATTGCCGCTTTCATGGATGACGGAGCAAATAGACATTTATTTTATTGCTTTTATTATTATATCTGTAACGTTTTGCTTTTTGTTTATATTACTAGAGGAGAGGTTGGTAGAGGAAGGTGGAGGAAGACCGAGAAAGGTATGGACGGACCAAATATCCGAAATTGCGAATGAATGGAATATCCAGAGTCATAATAAAAGGAGAGCCTGTATGAAGAAGGTTATGACTCTGGAGGAAATGAAAGAAGTGTGTAAGGACAGAAAGAAATGGCGGTTGATCTGTGATGTTGGCGGCTAGGGTTTTTTAAATAAGATTTTTTTTTCTGTTAGTTTTTGATGTCCATACATATTATAATTAGTTGATTTTAAAAATGCAATTTGTTGTGTATGTTCCTTGACTTATAGGTTGGTATGCGGCTGACCACCCATGCTGTACAAAATGGTCCACTTTGCCAATGTCACCCCTGTTTCAGGTAAGGTCGGCAAGAGTTGCAGGGTGTATGTCCATGTGAGATTCGGGTTTTTATATTGTAGGACCACATGCGGCATGTTTAAGCGCAAACTTGTGCATGTCTGTTTGTGAAAGTGCATATAATGTGAATCATTAATGTTACATATATATTGCAACTTAGATTAGATTAGATTGGACTATATTGCTTTAAAATAAATCTTTAGCAGAACAAATAAAGAAACACCTGCGGAGGCACTGGCAACTACTCGCGAAAAGGCGTAGCGAAAGAATAAATATTTTGATCCAATTTGAACAGTCTTGATTCTGGATAACTGAAACTATAAATTTGGGATTATCAGCCTAATCTATCTACGAGTATTAAGAAGCAAAAAGGAGCAATATCATTGGTGCAGTCGATAGCTTAGTTGGTAGTTCGCTTGCGTACTGAATCAAAAGACTAAGGTTCAGTGGAGTCTTGGGAGTCAGTTCTCCGGATTCATCCAGGTGCTTGGTGAGTGCAGTCTTTGCTATCTTCTGCAGTTGCTGTAATTCCTTTGAGCTTCGGTCGTCCAGGCTATTCACACGTCTGGCGACACCAAAGGTTTGATTGAGTTTCCAAACTCAATATCAATATTTTAAAAGCCTTAAAGAATGTGATGAGATGGTTTGAGCATGTGGAAAGAATGAATGATGATAGACTGACAAAGTATGTATACAAAGAGAGTGTGAAAGGAAAAAGAGGAAAAGGACGACCGAGAAAAGTATGGAGTGATCAGATTGAGGAGATTGTGAAAGAATGGGATATACAAAGTGAGCGTAAAAGAAGAAAATGCATGAAAAAGGTGATGGTTATTAAGGAATTGAAAGAGGTATGTCAGAATAGGAAAAAATGGAGGCAACTCTGCAGAGGCTTTGGCCATCCCTAGCGGAATGGCGACAGAGTTACAGTTACAGTTACTTAGCTGTTTAATTACCTTTTGTATTATTTTCGCGTCTTCAGGAACGACACAAGCTTTTCAAAAAAAATAACACGTCATGAAAAAGATCTCCAATTTTCTTCTTATTTATTCCAGAACACACACACAAAAGCAGATAACTACAGAGATGTCAGACGGCGTTACACTCCCCGCGGTCTTGTTTCTGTTTTTTTTTTCCTTCCCAAGTGTTCGCAGGCAAATTGTGGCAAGGCTTATTCCAATATATCATCTTTATCCGCTTAATCTTTTCCGAGCTGTTTCCCTATTCCCGCACTCGGGGGAGCACGGAAAAGGGATCCACGTCTACAAATAAATAACCTCAGGAATATGCTAAATTGTATTGCATGTATCTACTGTTCCCTCTTTTTGAGTCTTTGACTTAACCACATTGTTGGAGTTTTAGAATAGAAAGAAAATATTGTGTCTGATCCAATTGCTACAAGTGCAACTAGTGCAATCAAACAATCCAGGTTTACCAGATGATAATCCCAACACAGCGCACGGGAATCAAATTAACGACAGCACAGAGCGTATTCCCAGCATTAACGTACCGCTTCTGTGGTTCTGGAAACGCATGCCGAATTGGAATTAAGATAATATTACTTGAGACAAACATGAAATATAACAGAATATGTAGCCTGTTGCATTTCACGTAAACAAACCTTGTCATTTTATTTAAATAGATTTATGGAAAGGAATACAATTCACCAAACAATTTTGCCTTCATGTGAAAGCTTGGGTGCATGCTATACATCTGTAGAACCAAGGTCGAAGTTATTGTACATAGGACACACGGTACAGGCCGGTTATGAACCGGCGTTAGTGTAAATAACACCAATGAGTGTTCCAACGCCTGATCCCCTTGACGATCCCAACGACTATAAAATTCACAGTAAGTGTTATTCTCAATCAGCAAAGCCATGGCTGATCCGCAGCCTAGAGTGTTTTTTTCTGAACAGAAAATCGATGTTCCGTAGATCAGCTAGGGATGTAATGTTTTGTGAATAGCAGTGTGGTAAACGTGACGTAAACTAACGCAAAGACGTAAGGGACGACCGAGAAAAGTATGGAGTGACAAGATTGAGGAGATTGTGAAAGAATTGGATATACAACGTGAGCGTAAAAGAAGAAAATGCATGAAAAAGGTGATGGATATGAATTTATAGAAAGAGGTATAAGAGGATAGTAAGAAATGGAGGCAGATCTGCGGAGGCTTTGGCCACCTCTAGCGGAATGGCGACAGAGTTACAGTTACTGATTATATTTAAAACGCTAAAAAAAACTTTTTTTTTATGACAGTCTACCACCATACCGTCAAGGTATTTTGCTCTGGGGCTTTCGCGCACCTTTAATATTGCCCAAAAGGCTCTAGTAATTTTATACCTGTAGTCTATAACTGTAAAACCTCTATTATAATATTTATCATGAGATGTTCTTCTATATGATAATCCAGGTATCACAACCGTGAATCTAATTAATGACTGCATTATTGCACTGATAGTGCAGGACTGGGAACGCCTGATTACGTGGGATTCTATTACCAGGACTTACAAGGGAATCCCCACAGGATCTGATGCCTGTTGCGTTCCACACACACACTAGAACAAGTGTGACGTCATGAACTGTACCTATGTGCATGCTCTGTATAAATATGAGTCGCCAATTGGAAATATTATACCGATGAAAAACGAGTACAACAAGATGTAGGCAGTGAAAATTTAACAAAATGTGTAGTTTTATTCTCTTAAATTAAATCTAACTTTGTGTAGTTCACAATAACAGCTGTTCCATGGCTAATCCAAAGATCATCATTATTCTGTACGAGATTTTCCCTTCCGGCAGAAGATAAGCCATGGTTTTGCTGCGTGTGAATTAACTTGTATGTATTTTGTATTATTTAAAACAAGCAAAAACGAAAAAAAATGTAAACCTTCAGGTAGTTTGTAGATTAGTTAGGATTTGTTTGTGCAATTTTTGTGGTACAAGTCATATAGTTCAAAGTTGCTTTAGGCTACACGAAACAAAATAAACTTTTAGTATCACCGAGGAGATTCTTTACAGAAAATTGAAAGCCAGAACTGGAAAAATACACTATAATAAATCTATCTCTACAAAGGTGTGAGACAGGGTTGCATAATGAGCCCATGGTTATTCAATTTAATCATGGATCATTGTGTTAAACAAGCGAATCTGGAAGGACATGGCATACAAATTGGAGAGAGAAAAGTCGGAGTTCTGCTTTATGCTGATGACGCAGTATTAATTGCTGATTCAGCAGCGGAACTCCAGACAATGCTCTCTAGTTTGAACCATGTTCTGTGTGCAAGCAAGTTGAAAATTAATGCAAGTAAGACGAAAGTACTGATTTTTGACAGAAGGGATGAAACTGAAGAATGCACGTTTATGTTGAATGGTACGAAAGTTGAAATTGTGGATGAATTTAGATACTTGGGAAGTATGTTTGAAAAGAATGGAAAGATGACAAGAGAACTTGAGAATAGGGTGTGCAAGGGAAAGCAAGTGGTCGGTGCAATAGGAAGAATAGCAAAGAACAAGCGATTGACGATGGATCTGAGAATGGCGGTACACAATGGCATATTGTTACCGACTTTGATGTATGGAAGTGAAGCATGGACAGTGAATGATAGCGAAATGAGTAAAGTATGTACGGTGGAAATGAAGCATTTGAGAAGTATGACGGGAAAAACTTTGAGGGATAGAGTTAGGAATGAATGGGTAAAAAAAGAATGTAATTTGAAAGAGGATGTGAAAGTTAAAGTACAAAAGAATGTGATGAGATGGTTTGGGCATGTGGAAAGAATGAAAGATGATAGACTGACAAAGTATGTATACAAAGAAAGTGTGAAAGGAAAAAGAGGGAAGGGACGACCGAGAAAAGTATGGAGTGATCAGATTGAGGAGATTGTGAAAGAATGGGATATACAAAGTGAGCGCAAAAGAAGAAAATGCATGAAGAAGGTGATGGATATGAAGGAATTGAAAGAGGTATGTCAGGATAGGAAAAAATGGAGGCAACTCTGCAGAGGCTCTGGCCACCCCTAGCGGAATGGCGACAGAGTTACAGTTACAGTTACAGTTACAGTATAATCTAAGTTGCAAGGATATATTCATTTCAAGCTCTCAGATGTAAGCCCACAAACCAACAAGTGTAGTTCGCGCTTACAAATGCTGAATGTGTACTTACAAATAAAATCCAAACCTCAAATGAACATAAGCCCCACAACTTTTGCCGACCTTCCCTGAAACAGGGGTAACATTGGCAAAGTGAACCATTTTTTACAGTATAGGTGGTCAGCCTCATACCAACCTATAAGTCACTAAAATAAGTTAAAGCATGAATTGTTTAATAAATCTTAGAATATAATCAATTTTGTTTTTACTGTGTCTTTTCCCCTGTCTTGCATTATTTTTCCTCTAGGAAATGCGGGCTTACGCAATAAGGCATACAAGATTTAATCAATACAGTACACAACGATATCTTTCTACCGCCTTGTAGACCGCTACGCCGGCCGTAGACTTCTCGTCGTGATTTTCCTTCCGGTGGCTTGTCCCAGATTTGCTAACCAGCTACACAGCCGCACCCTCTACGACCGTTCATAATCATTATGATGTAGCGCGTTGCACTCTACGACAGAAATAAAGGTACTGTACCCAGCAGGCTACGACGCTACGGCTCTACGAAGCTACGATGGTATACAATTTCACTTAGTTTGTCGCTACGTTTATTCTGGAGGTAAGAATAAACATGAAATAAAAGCTTACTTCTATGTTATCTCAAAATAAGGCGTTTTAATAAAGAATGACATTGCTTACGTAATTATTTCAATCGACTTTGTGAAACTTTTTTGAAAATATTGAATTATTTTGATGCTCTAAAAACTATTGGTTTTGATCTTCTGTGCAACATTATTCATATTGGATTTCGGCATTATCATATCAGTTCGGTTGATAGCTCAGTTGGTAGAGTGATTGCATCCAATGCCGAGAGCTCCGGTTTAAATCCCACCGGGGGTGTTAGAGGGTGCCAGTTTCAGTGTTTATTTCAAACCGGCAAGTTTTATTCAGCCTTTACAAGAAATGAGTACCAGCCCTTTCGGGAGCTAAAGCGGATGGCGTAAGGCCGGCCCCTTTACCTGTAGAAATGAATAGGTTCGACTCGCCACATGTGACCCCTTCAGGGAAAACGTGGAAAGAAGTCACACTATATGACTAGCTTAGTAGTCTCAATAAACTGTTTATTATTTTTATTTAGACTACTATTTGAAAAGACATATATATACAAAAAAAAAATACTTCTACTTAGTGTCTAAAAAAATATTTTACTACAAAAAATCATTATTTCTCGGTTAATTTCACTTCAAAATCCCAAACTAGATAAAACCCATTTATAGCACGCATTTCAACAATTATTTTCATTCCTTTACTCTTTATTTTTACTATATTAAGAGTCCACTTCATATAATTCTTATACGTTAATCCGCTCAACTTCAATGTACCCAGTAGGATAAGCGGCCATCAGCCGCCTACTCGTATTTGCTCTCACTAAGAGGACACTTGTGGGTGTGACACACTGGCGATGTATTTTCTTTAAAGCTCAACTAATCCCACTTAGCAGTGCTGACGTCACAGATGAAATGAGTGCTTGAGTCTATAATCTGTATTCCATAAGATATGTTATGAAAAGATATTGACCAAACTCACTAGTATTCTGATTTTTACTCTGATGTTATTACATTTAATACAAACAAAAAACATTTTGTCGCTAGAATGGTAAAGGGAATAAGGCGTTGGCGCTCGAATTTACGTTATTGACACTAGCTACGGTTTGAACCCCACCTGTCCTATCGACAATAACTTCGACCCTGGTTCAACAGATGTCATTGGGTAATTATTAATTTAAAATATTAAAGAATGAATTATTAAATGATACTGCTATTCGATCTGTTTTCGGCCAGGCAAAATAGGTTGGTAAATTTCATTTCTCTTCACAAATCTATTTTATTTAAAAATAAAAAAAATGTATTCGAAAAAACTAAGAAATTGAAGACATTATTAATTATTGTACAGGGAGATATTGGCATGCGCTAGACAGTGTCAGACGCCCATACATTACCATGTACAAAAAAACATTAGGCAGATGAAAAAATGGAAAGACATCTATATTCTATAAGTAACAATAATATAATCAAGAAAACCGTTTAACTTCGACAAAAACATTTTCACTCATTACACTCAAAAATCAAAAGTGTTTTATTTCACCTTAATCGATTCGTGATTGAAGGAAAATCTAATAAATTTCATTAAGAAAAACCATCTCAATTAAAAAAACGTTAAATAATAAAGAAGCACTTTTACAGCAGATTATTTACATTCAATTAGTTAAAGCTCAAAGGACCGGACAAAAAGGTCGTCGCTGTTGGATTATTTTATTATCATAAAATTCTATTGTCCGCCTTGATGAGTTTACCTTTTTCATGGAAAGAGTTTTTTTCCGGGAAAATTTGTATTTAACAAGACAAAACATCAGGTGGTGGTCAGGTGAGAGCTTTGAAGTTTTTTTTTAAAGAGAAATAAATGGCATTCTGAGAATTTTAACTTTCCTTGAAAATTTTTGAGAACGATATAATTTGAACGATATAAAACGTGTATCAAAAAGAGGACAAAGAAAAGAAAAGTATATTGTTTTTATAGTACCTGCAATCGGGTTATTGGTGTTATGGCCGAGGGAGTCAAATGGTTGATCTTTCAGGTGTATAACGTTGGTTCGATCCCCGCTTGAGTCATTTGACCATAACTTTGATCCTAGATGAACAGATGTCATTTGGTAATTATCAATTAATAATTCATTAAAATATGCAATAATGAATTTTTGTATATTTGATTTATTCTTGCTTGAGAATTCTATAGCGACGACCAAGCTCGCAGAGGGCTTTTGAGGTGTGATACACACAAAAACAGCGCTCACCAAATAAATAAGTACAAAATTTAAAAACATGATTTTTCACACAACGAATTATTTTTCAGCATCTAACGTAGACAATAAAACGGCTAAGAGGTAGGTACTTTAAACTAATGCGATGTACAGATTTACCTGAAAGTGAGAGAAATAAAATGGAAAGACTTCCAGGAACCTTTCTCCGCAATGTATTTCCCAACGTGTACACTTAACCGTTGCGTTTAAAAAAAATGCTTTAATACTAATCACTCACTAAAGGCGCTGCTTTAGTCTGCGTACATTTTTTGGTCGAGTTTAAAGGAAAAGCTTTATACTTGGGGTACTGTACGAGTCTCATTAAAAGCTATTTCCTCGGTCCCCGAAATGGAAACTTCGAGTACATACTTGTTGCCTGTACTCCGAGTTCCCTAATGGTCCTTCTATACCTGTGTACGCAAAACCATTCATTGTGTTTGCACATGATTCTTAAAATACAAAAAAATCAATGAACTTTTCAGTTCAATGAACTGTGGCGTCACAGGTGTGTCTTAAAAAAATGTAACAAATATTTTTCTCTAATTGATGATTCCTTGACTTATAGGTTATTATGAGGCTGACCACCCATACTTTTAAAAAATGGTTCACTTTGCCAATGTCACCCCTTTTTCAGGGAAGGTCGGCAATAGTTTCAGGGCTATGGGCGCGAACTTATTCGTGTCTGCTTATGATAATGAAGAAAATGTGAATTCCCAATGTTAAATATTGGACCGGTCCGTAGTTCAGTGGTAACACTTCGGACTCTGAATGTGAAGTTTGTGGGTTCGATTCCCGGCGGAGCACAAAAAATATACCATTTACATTTTCAAATTTTCTCTTCGCTGGGTTGAAAAATTCATACAACCTTTACCAATGACCGGTCACCAAAGGTCCATCCAGCCTTACAGCAACTGAGTCTTGCTTGAGAATTGGCGCTTAATAGCGACGACGATCAAGCTCTTAAAAAGGTTGATAGCTCAATTGGTAGAACGCTTGCATTCCATACCGAGAGCAAGAATTCGATCTCAAACGTTTACTCAGCCTTCACAAGAAATTAAAACCAGCCCCCCGCGAGCTGGGAAACTCCCACTTCAACTGAAAGTGGTTGGTGGGAGGCCGACCCCCTTACCTGTAAAAATAAATAGGTCCCGAAGCGCCACATGCGACCCCTTCGGGGAAACGCAGGCAAGAAGTTATTCTATATGTGTAGCTTAGTTGCGTTGCGTTACATATCTTTGCAACTTAGATTAGATTAGATTTGATGATGTGATGTTTCTGTTAAGAGTCACTTGTGATAGTTAAACATGAAGTTAGCTGCCTGCTTTACAGCTCTCATGGGGCATCCACACGCTTGCGGCAAAAGCCTTGCGGCGTGTAGTCTATGAGCTAGACGTATGAAACCTTACCTCATCTACTACCAGACAGAGACGTGATCAGGATGGTAGTTTGCATCGAGTACATGATTTTTTCACAGATCTGCCTTTTCCTATCCTGGAGCGTTTTGGATCTGTGAAAAAATCGTGTACTGATGCAAACTACCAGCCTGACCATGTCTGCCTGGTAGTAGCTGAGGTAAGGTTTCATACGTCTAGCTCTTACACTACTAGCCGAACGGCGTTTGCCGCAAGCGTGTGGATGCCCCATCAGAAAATCGTTAAGTAAACAACTCAAGATACCTACAGCATTTCAATGTCCAATTATTATTCACATTTTTGTTTCATGCACTCCAATTTATAGAACAGGGAAATACGAGAAGGTAAAATTATTTTTAAGTTTTTGAATTTTGAGTTTAATTTTAACAAATTTAACATTTATTGTATCTCAGTGTTCATCTGAACTTGAGCAAGTCGAAAGTAGGTACTTTTTTTCATTTTACTCGTACTTCCTCATCAAAATTAATTTTCACTGTGTTAATACACAAACACAATAAAGTCTCAACAGGTCATTGATAAATAAAAAGGTGCCGAAAATCAATTAAATAAGGGCAACAAAAACACACATTAAATCAGGAGCGTGCATAGCGCAGAGGTAAATACATGTCATAATAAATGTTCGGCCCCTTTTCTTGAAAATAACACAAATGATATTAATTTACTAATATTTGAAATGTTTCAGCGGAAACTTTGTAGAACTCCATTTTTTCAATTAATTTACTTGCCAAGAATAACTAAAAATTGAAGTAAAAATTTCAATTTTAAATCTTAACTTCAAGGTAAAATGTACATTTTATGAAATGTTGCCAACCGTATAGATACATGTGCCTGAATCCAATGCACGCCCCTGCATTAAATAGATAATGTATTTGTTAAACAATTGCGTTGTATGTAATGTATTAGAATCATAATTTCAATCAAATCTCAGATCTGTTCCTCGAGTCGAGTTTAATCTTGGATCTGGGACGACCAACTGAGACAATGGTGTATTCCTGTTGCGTGAAATAACAATTGTGATATCAGGCTGCCAGATTAGTATGACTGGAAGTAAGACCGGGTAACAGAAACGTAAGCTTAGCTTTGTGCTGTGCCTGCTATAGACTAGGCGAGGTGTTCGACGAATATTCAGAGCGATATCACTCAAGTGAAGAAGACTGCTAGGTTAATAAGGCAAGTTACGAAAAACATACGCTTTGGTTTGTGTGATGTTTGCAATAGACAAGGCGAGGTGTTCGACGAATGTTCTGAGCGATATTACTCAAGTGAAGAAGGCTGCTAGGTTAATAAGGTAAGTTTTTTGTTTAATAAATCCTGTGCGGGAGACTCCCTAGATTCTAGAGACTGTAGGGGTCTATGACACTTGTTGTAGTACCGCAGAGGTGTTTACGAGCTTGGTCATCGCTAAAATGCGCCAATACTTAAACAAGACGCAGTTGCTGTAAGGCTGGATGGGCCTTTGGTGACCGGTCATTGGTAAATGTTTATGAATTTTTCAACCCAGCGAAGAGCAAATTTGAAAATATAAATGGTATATCTTTTGAGCTCCGCCGGGATCCGAATCCACAACCTTCCATTTGCGAGTGCGAAGTGTTGCCACTACGGACCGGTCCAAGATGCCAACGACACGCGGTGTACCTGAGCGGTTACCCATCCAAGCACTGACTACGCCCAATGTTGCTTAACTTCGGTGATCTATGGGAACCGGTGCTTTCAACATGGCTAACGTCGTTGTCACTCAAGTAAAGAAGGCTGCTAGGTTTATAAGGCAGGTTACAAAAAACATACGCTTTGGTTTGTGTGATGCCTGCTATAGACTAGGCGAGATGTTCAAAGAATATTGTGAGCGAGATCATTCGTAGGAAGATGTTATATATACAGTGTACTTTGCCATCGTGTTGCCAGTCTATAAAATATGAAAGATTAAAGTTTGGTACCTGGTTCGGCTTTCTGGATAAAAGTAAAATCTATTTTGAAAGACACGTCATGAACTATAATAATTATTTTTTTCATTTATATATATTCCACTGAAATAACATGCTCAAACTGGTTCACTTAATGCACTTTGTTTTTTGACACAGAGACTTTTCAATATGGCCTTCCAAGAACACCTTCTGTTATTCCCTTTCACATACCTAAGGGGTCAATTTCTTTGTATTCAGGGATCATTCAAAAATTGTAATGTTTTAGTTTATAACCGTGCTCTCAACAAAATACACTTACAAGTTACAAGTAATCAACCAGGTCAAGCCTCGTTACCTACAATACATCGTAAAACAAATTCGTAGCCAAGCGTAGATGCATGATAGCGTAAAGGTATGATTCATACAACAAGGACGTTAAACCAAAAATGTCTCGCTGAGGAAAAATAAACTTGTGTGTCCATATACTCGTGTCACCTCGCCTAGTCTGTATCCGTCATGAAACCAAAATAATAACAAAGCCAAGTTGCATGTTATACAGTACGGTTGTCTGCTGACTAAGATGCTCCAAAGTATTTTTTACGTTTTGACTCAACCACATCGTTTTACTGAAAACGAATGGAAACTTAAGAAGCGCTGTTTCAGTTTCCAATCATATATTGGTTTAGTTTAAACGTCAAATCTTGTACTCGGGGTAGCAGATACAATGGAAACAAAACAATGTTATGTTGTCCACATAATAAAATAATATCATAACATTGTTATATTGGAATGTTTTACGGTTGTTCAGATGTTCAGATGATTTAACAGATACTAAAATAATATTATTTTCCCAAGATAGAATATAAACACAACTTAATCATTGATTAACTTTCTGATGAACATCATCACTTAAATGACAACCCAAGGTGGGTCATGGTCTTCTCAATCAACCGCAGCTACTGCTGCCTGACCTTTATGGATATTCCATGGCGCCCTTTTGGATCCGCCACTCCAACCATCAGGAAAACATGTTACTCTTCAACTTCTTCTGTAAGCGTTCTTCACCGGTCTCGATAATCAACTTTAGAGGTAGCTGGTTCCAGCACAACGGTCCTGCTGAGCCAAACGCCCTATCCCCAAAGCACGTTCTGCTCCGTCGAGGTGGTATTTTCAGCTTGTCGATAGCATCACCCTTCGCTAAAGAAGAGTGCACCGCTTACCAACAATCTCCTCAACCTCACACAGTTCAGCCAAATAAGACGGAGCCGCTCCTCTGAGAGAGTTTAATACCATGAGGCATACTTTATACTCGAATTTCTCCGGGACACGCAGCCAGTGAAGACGCTGCAAAGCCTTTGGCGGGATGTGGCCCAACCAATACACATTATTGACCAGGCAATATTAACATCTTAGGAAAGTTTAGAATTGTATCTTATCTCCAAGTATTTACGTTCTGTATGCGCACAATTTATTTTACATTTGAAGGTACGGAATAAATCATCATTTCAATGTAATCGCATTCGGATGAAGTAGTTCCATCTTTCTGTTCCTTAATAAGTGTCGACTTCGGTTAAAAAACATGGAAAGGATCCTAGCATTTTGGGCTTTGATTTGTGATAACATTTAGAAAGATAACATTTCTGCAAAATGAAAATACTTTTATTTTATTGATTGTAGAGGTATTGAGTTTGTAATCGTTCATCTTAAAAGATAGAATCAGGTGGTTAAATTAACTATTCGGCATTAATTTAACCAACTGATGATGCGAACATGTTGTTTGCGAAACCGGTTGAGGAACTAAATATACTCAAAGTAATCGTCAACAAAGTTGTTTTTACTTTTTATCTTATAAAATACTTTTATTTTCATTAAAATAGCCAGATGACAAAAAAGGCAGATCAGAATGTTTCGTCTAGAAAAGAAAGACAACACATACAAAATTCAATTTCGCACCTTAACAAGGAGTGAAAAATCTGAATTTGCTCAATTTGCATGCCGCCTTATTTGCGAATACCGAGCCCGCCTTCAAGGCAGGCATCTGCCTAAGCATTAGAGACGATGATTAAACCATCTCAAGCTCCACAGTTCCGTGAAGTGTGTGTCGCGTCCTCATCTTAGACAAGAAGTGAATTCTAGTGATAGCAATTTCTTGCTAATGGTCAAAATCTCGTCTAGTTGTGAACAGTGACGGCTCGTCGATTTTTCATCGAGCAGTGCATTTTTATACTAGCCGTCATTGATGACCCCCCTAACCCTAATAATTTGTAAGTATTGGATCGTGGCATTATTACTGGGGGTGCAATGCACCGATGCACCTTACCTGGAGCCGTCACTGGTTGTGAATAAAAAACGAGATCCATGAGCCGCTTCATATTTCTTAATTTACCAATGCATTTATTTTATGCACAACCAGTTTCAATTAAGAGTTAGTTATTATTGCCATTTTTTTTTCTTCTAATTTCTTCTAATTAAACTACCTAATTTCGTAGGTTAATGTTCGACCGGTCCGTAGTCCAGTGGTAACACTTCTGATTCGTAAATGGAAGGTTGTGCGCTCGAATCCCGGCGTTCAAATCCCGGAGACTACATGTGTACATTAGTTGCGTTTACGTTAAACACAAAAAGTTTGCGAAACACTGCCTCACGCCACCCTTGGAAGTAGGATGCAAAATTGGTTTTGCCTTATTTGCATAAAGCCTCCTCCCAATCTTCCGGCCCGATCATCCCCAGCATTGATGAATTAGCCGACGAAAAACTTTGCGGGAGATTTAGAGCTCGGAAAGTTTCACCAAGAGGATTTTCCATAGGTAGATATATTTTTCGAAGGTACAATTTTTTGGGTATTTTTTGCGGATACCCTCTTGGGAAGGTGAAGGGTAATAAGGAGTGATTCTAAAATTTAATAATAATTCAAGATTGTGTATTTAGTAAGAAAGTGGAAGTACTGCAGTGACGGTCCTTAGATTGACTGTAACTGTAACTCTGTCGTCATTCCGCTAGGTATGGCCAGAGCCTCTGCAGAGTTGCCTCCATTTTTTCTTATTCTGACATACCTCTTTCAATTCCTTCATACACCTTTTTCATGCATTTTCTTCTTTTACGCTCACTTTGTATATCCCATTCTTTCACAATCTCCACAATCTGATCACTCGATACTTTTCTCGGTCGTCCCTTCCCTCTTTTTCCTTTCACACTTTCTTTGTATACATACTTTGTCAGTCTATCATCATTCATTCTTTCCACATGTCCAAACCATCTCATCACATTCTTTTGTACCTTAACTTTCACATCCTCTGTCAAATTACATTATTTTTGTACCTATTCATTCCTAACTCTATCCCTCAAAGTTTTTCCTGTCATGCTTCTCAAATGCTTCGTTTCCACCGTACATACTTTACTCATTTTGATTTTTAACAAATTTAATATGGAATTTAAAGAAGTATGCAAGTATAGGAAAAAATGGTGGCAACTCTTCAGAGTCCTGGCCAACTCTAGCGGAATTGCGACATAGTTACAGTTACAGTATTTTCAATTCATCATGATTGATCAAAGAAAAATATCACTTTCTTTCGACCACTCATTACAATTCATTTACGTTTCGAATGCTCGCTTCTTCCCTTTACTTCAAAGATGTTGCTAACTAAGATCTGATGATTGTAGGAAGGATGTTGGATTTTGTAACGAAAGGATTTAATAGATTTGCAGGGAAAAAAAAATAAAGATTATGGGGAAGTTTTGAATATGGAATAGAAAAACAAAAGAGGACAGACAAGAAAGAGAAATCGCTTGACCAGCTTCAGAGCCACGAATTTGTGTAAATTATGATTAAAAATACTTTTAAAAATACCTGTCCGTAGTTCATTGCTAACACTTCGGACTCTGAATGGAAGGTTGTGGGTTCGGATCCCGGCGGGGCACAAAAAAATACCATTTATATTTTCAAATTTGCTCTTCGCTGGGTTGAAAAATTCATAAAACCTTTACGAATGACCGGTCACCAAAGGTCCATCCAGCCTTACAGCAACTGGGGCTAGCTTGAGAATTGGCGCTTTGTACCGGCGACGACCAAACTCGTAAAAAGGTCGATAGTTTAATAGGTAAAATGCTTGCATTCCATGCCGAGAGCAAGGGTTCGATCTCAAAGTTTACTCAGCCTTCACAAGAAATGAGAACCGGCCCCCCTGAGAGCTGGGAAACCCCCACTTCAACTGAAAGTGGTTGGTGTGAGGCCGGCCCCCTTACCTGTAAAAATAAATAGGTCTCGAATCGCCACATGCGACCCCTTCGGGGATAACGCAGGCAAGAAGTTACACTATATGTGTAGCTTAGTTGCAGTTGCAGTATCTTTTTTTGAAAAGTTATTGAAATGGCTTTAAAGGTAAATAATTATTTCTGCGAATTGTTTTGCGAACCACGAACTGACCACTCTGCCACACCAGCCCTACCAGAAGGTCACAGGGTTAAATATATCGAGGTGACTATGGACGATCTTAAATAAGGTCCGCACCGAGCAACACCGTTGCAACTGCTTTCTCCATAAATGGGGATTAGCTCCATCTCCAGGATGTGACTGTAGGCGGAGCGCTAGACTGTTTGGCACATAGTGGAAGAGTGCCAATCAGAAGACACCTTCCTAGCCTAAAAGACTTCAATGAAGGCACACTAGGAGCAGTGAAGTGGTTGCATGGGCTTGGATCTCCGCTCCGACGCGGTCCAATGGCCAAGGAATTACTTTGCAGCCATACTTAGATGCAGCAAGGATATAGAAATAAGCAAAAATATAGGAAATGGGAAGTAAAAGCATGTTTGCGATATTCAACTGGCAAGAAAATACAAAACGAAGGCGGCCGCGGGCGCTAGGTATTGAAAAGGCGCATTATGGGATCGTATCTCGTTTCCTTGGGAATGTCATTTGCATTGCCTTGCACCTAATTTCCTTTGCAAATGCAAGTGATTGTGTATTTGCAACTAAAGTGCCATATAAAATGCTAATTTATACTAGATGCCTGTTCATGTACATGTTTATAGGTCAGTCAGTATACAACTGAGATTCTATAAAAGCAATATAGCGCGAGTGTTAACTCGCAAGAACTTTCAAATCAAACAATATGGTTCCTTGACTAATAGGTTGGTATGAGTTTGGCCCTCATGCTGTACAAACCTGGTTCACTTATTTCCAATACCACCCCCGTTTCAGAAAAGGCCGACAAGAGTAGCAAAGTTATATTCTTCTGAGGTTTGTTTTTTTCTTTGTAAGTACACATGTAGAATGTGTAAGCATGCACTTACACGGGTTTGTCTGTGGGCGTAATTTAAATATAAGCTTTTAATGTGAATACATCTTTAGCAACTTAGATTTTAAATTGTAGACTTTTAGGATTTTTGCTTTATAAACATGTTTGATGGCGAAATCTATAAAAAAGGAATCAATATTTTATTGGGATCTTACATTTAGAGTAAGGATAAAAAAGCTTGTTTTTGTACTTAACAATAAAACTAAAAAAGCCTATTGTGATCGCGATAACAATAGATCCAAGATCACAAACAAAAAGTTTCATTTGGAATTTCAAAGAGCAAGCATTGTATCCAAAAACTATATACCAATGCTCATTTAAGTTTTCTTGCGTGAAATTCTAAAATCGAATCTGTACGATTGGTTTTCTCTTACGATCACCAGCGCTACAATAAGCATCATTCCATTTATTTGTATCAACTCGCTTTTCCATACACTTTTTTTTCATAGTTTTCTTTGAATAGTTTTCTTTTTTGTGTATTATTCAAAGATTTTTTCATGCGATATTGTTAGGGGTTGAAAACGTCTAAGCCGCCCTTTTCAGGTTTCCGCCGATTCAGCAAAAAATAAATGAGACTAAGTAGGGACCGGATTATTTTTTGACTGGACGCCTTTTTCGCAAAAAAAAAATATACCGAGGAATCGAGTGAATATCTTGAATTTAAAAGCGTTGTTTTTCTACCGAAAACGTAAAAAAAAACCTATGCAAAATTTATTCGTATTTAATTCTCATTACTGTGGGTTCTGACTTTGTCTAAGCAACAATCCTATCGAGTTCTCACTTGACTACACTGCCCGCAGTGCTCGAACTGCTGTTGTCTTTACTTGATCGGTCCATCGTGTCGGGGGGCTACCTCTTCTTCTCTCACCCTCCAGGCTCTCAAGCAGCCCTTCCAGACTATCCTCATTGCCACGGGCAACGTGTTTCAAGAAATGGAGAATCGGTTGTGTACATATACTGGCTAGAGTCAAGCTATCCAAGCGTAGCTCCCGACGAATGGAGTCGTTTATACGTACGTCTATACATCCATGGAACACGGAGCATAAGCCAGCGGCACGACATTTCAAACACGTAAATTTTTCTGCATTTTGCTCCTGCAAGAGATAGGTTTTATGATTTGTTCAATACTTCATAAGAAGTATAAGATAGGACAACAAACTTATCTTAAAGTGGAAGCTTCCTTCCTCCCGAACACGAAGGTTCTGATTTCTTGTGAAGGTTAACTTAATGAAAGCAGGATGATGGTTTGAGTGGCAAAAAAAACAAGCAAGTAAGCCCGTTCCCACTTGTCGGGTGTCGGGTGTCGGACCGTATATTAATCGGAGGTTCCAGTGGAAGAACGTTTTTGGACAAAATCGGATTCCGATAAGTGTGAATAGCTTCATGCATAATGTTCTGCCACTGGAACCTCCGATTAATATACGGATCCGACACCCAACAAGTGAGAACGGGCTGTAACTGTTAACTGTAACTGCAGCTCTGTCGCCATTCCGCCAGGAGTGGCTAGAGTCTCTGCAGAAGTGCCTCCATTTTTTTGTATCCTTACATAACTCTTTCAATTCATTCATATCCATCACCTTTCCATGCATTTTCTTTTTTACGCTCACTTTGTGCAACCCATTATTTTACAAATTCTTAATCTGATCACTCCATACTGAATTTCTGAAACTTTCAGTGGGAAGCAATCTATTTCTCTCAGGGCTGGAAGTCTCATCCCCACGGTAATTCTTATCTATCGAATATCGGTAATATTTGTATGGAAACCTATCAATCCAAGATGGCCGCAAGTGGACAGCTAATTAGGTTTCATACAAATATTACCAATATTCGGTAGGTAAGAATTACCGTGATGATGAAACTTCCAGCCCTGGTTTTGAAAGCAAGCTTTTTACCAACTGAGCTTTTGATGAATTTATGTGATAACAACTTCTGGTGCGAAGTTGGTTTATTTTTTGCCCATTCATTTTTCGATCTTGAAAACAGCGTCATCTTCTTCAAAAGTCTCAGACCTTTCCTGTATGTATGTGTCAGAAGGACCCACAGCACATGGACGCTCATATAAAGCTTATTTTTTCTCAAGTACCGGAAGGCCTTCCCGGCACGACAAAACAAGAACCTCTAGGTCAAAGGCGTGCCCATGACTGTAGAAGTTAACAGATCGATGTTGCTGAAGCTAATAACATACTTCGGGTGGCACTCCTTGTGGGATTGTTGCTAGATCACGAGTAGCGTGAAGAATAATACAGATCTATAATCTAAGTTGCAAGGATATATTCATTTAAAGTTCTCAAATGCATACTCACAAACAAACACGTGTAGTTAGCGCTTACAAATGCTGAATGTGTACTTACAAATAAAATCCAAGCCCCAAATGAACATAAGCCCTACAACTTTTTCCGACCGTCCCTGACACAGGGGTGACATTGGCAAAACGAACCATTTTTTACAGTATGGATGGTCAGCCTCATACTAACCTATAACTTATAAGTCAAGGAAGATCCACATATTACGAAATAATATTTAAAGTCTTAGGGCAGGATAACTGTGAATCCGGTGCGGATGAAACTTGGCAAAACGAAAGTCTGCTTATAATATGTTTCCCTAGTACCTACAGTGACGGAGCAGATCTCGTTTCGTTCTCAGAAAATTGAATTAGTTCGTGTCAATAGCTCACGGTGGCGGTTCATGAATATTGTAATGCCGCACAGATATTGGGAGAGCGGCGTCTTACGTACAATGTCAATACTTCAACACCAACAAATGTATCAAGCTCATACGAGTGGAACAACTAGCGGCACGCTGAAACTAAGAAAATATAACTACGTACACGCAAACAAACAAGAAGGATTTGTAACCATTCTGCTCCTGAAGATGCCTCATTAGGCGAAAATGTTCGAGCACAAAAAATAAATAAATAAGTTAATTAAGTAAAACTCTGTTTAATCCATTTGAATTTGTAGGTAATTTAGAAGGATTTCATTTAAAATAAATTACCATTAAAAAAATACTGCTTGGTAGGAATCCGGACGGGGATGGGAATCCGGAACAAAGGAGGCACACCGGAGAGGACTACAGATCGCAGATATTTGAGTCGTGGATTTTGACACGCCATATTATATTCGTCAAAATTTACAAACGCCATAACCCAACCTTTCTGCTGGGAGGTCGGTACAATATAGAAAGCTCACATACGAAATGACAGAAGACACAGAACGTCTTATTTTTATTTATTTTATTTTGATAGCTATAAGAGCTATATCTTTTTTAGTTTGAGAAGCTGTCAGGTCTAATTTAGACCCTTGTTTTATTATACTGATATTTTTCTTGATTGATAAAATAAAAAAGTTTATTAAAGTGAAATTGGTTTTATGTTTTAGCTTTTTTTGATGTCCATGTATATATTATTATTTATTGATTTAAAAAATGTAATTTGTCATGTACATATGTTCCTTGACTTATAGGTTGGTATACGGCTGACCACCCATACTGTAAAAAATGGTTCACTTTGCCAATGTAACCCCTGTTTCAGGGAAGGACGGCAAGAGTTGAAGGGTTTATGTTCATTTGAGATTGGGTTTTTATAATGTAGGTCCACATGCGGCATGTGTTAGTGCGAAATTATACACGTCTGCTTGTGGGAATGCAATCAATATAAATCTTAAATGATGTATAACCTTGCAGCTTATATTAGATTAGATTAGTGACGGGTTTCGCATTTCCGGCATTTTCAGAAAAACTAAATAAATATGTGCAACAGAAAACGGGACTTCTAGTTAAGTTTGAAAACTATGATATATGTACTACTGCTTTCCAACTGTTCTCTACAGCATGGAAGGGTGGAATAACCCAACCAGTTCAATCTGTATCTATAATCTAAGTTGCAAAGATATATTAACATTCAAAGTTCATATCAAATGCATGTGCCCACAAACACGTGTATGTTCGCGCTTACAAATCCTGAATAAGTTTTTACTAATTTAAATCCAAACCTGAAATGAACATAAACCCTGCAACTTTTGCCGACCTACCCTGGAACAGAGGTGACATTGGCAATGCGAACCATTTTTTTCAGTATGGGTGGTCAGCCTCATACCAACCTATAAGTCAAAGAATAATTCCTTGAGAATAAAATTATAGACTACGAATGATGAGAAATATTCGCTGCTACGTCTCATCATGCACGAAGGACGACGCCCGTAGGAGAAAATCTTGATTGATTAAACAACCTAAAGCAGTATTTTTACAGAAACGAAACGTCAAGAGGCAAATTATTATGATGTTTGCCAATATTTGCTGAAAAGGCATTAAGTATAGAAGAAGTAGAAGTATCTAGTGCTCCTCGGGACTTGCTTTTGAGAAGTGAATCGAGTTTCCAAAAGTAAAGACACTTCATCATGCATACTTTTTGCGAGAAAGAAAAATACTCCGCGCTAAGCTAAGCATCCCCTAATTGGTCTCTTGATGAAAGTAAATAGAGTAATTAAATCACGTAACAAGGGGAGAGTCTTTATCCCAAACTTGTCCCCGAATAGCGGGTGCTTAAAATATTAGCGACCAACTTTTTCAACTTAATTCCCGAAAGCCTTCGCCTCTCAAACCAAGTAACTAGAAGAAATCCGTTCAAAAAATGAGGTTTTTTTTTTAATGAATTCTTGTTTTTCATTTACAGATCGACGATCATCTATCGATGTTTAATCTAAACTGCAAGCAAATAGTTTGTACTTATCTACGTTGCCCGTGAGCTCGCAAAAAGAATCCAAATTTCAAATAAACATAAACTCTGCAACAACTGCCGCCCGTCCCTGTAAAACCTTATTTTACTAAGTAAGATAGGTTGGTACGAGGCTGACCCACCGTGCTGTAAAAATCGGTTCACTTTTGCCAATGCCACCCCGGTTCAGGGAACGGCGGCAAGAGTTGCAAGGTTAATGTCCATGTGAGGTTTTCTTTATTTGTATGCACACATGCTGAATGTGTAGGCGCGAGCCTACATGTGCCTGTCTGTAGGCATGCATTTCATATGAGCCTTAAATGTCAACATACCCTTGCAGCTTAGATTATAGATAGATAGAAGCCTCATAACAATCTACAAGTCGGAACAGGATATTATTTTGAAAATAGCTTTTTAGGGAAACACAAATAAAAAATCACATTCAAAACTTGAATAGAATAGAAAACTTTGAGAGACAATATCGCACGAATTTCGGGGATTCTTTATTTTACCCGAAACTTTGATAACTACGGGAGGATTATGTCGCAAGAGGCGTCCAACATCCCGATGAAAAACGGGCCCCTAATTCCTTCTAGTACTTGACAATCCTCCATTTTGTTTATTTTTACTCCGTTCCGGGCTAAAAGCGGATTACCTGTAAGAAAAACAGCTAAATAGATTTCGCTCTGTCATATTTTAAGAAATATAATATATAGTTTGAAATTTTTGAAGGCTTTGAGTTCGATTCCCGACGGAGTGGGTTGAAAAATTCATTTGTTTTTTTCACAAGCCGGTCATTAAAGGTCTCCAGCGATCCATACAATCATTGAGTCTTGCTTGAGAATTGGTGCTTTCTATAGTAAAGACCATGTAAGCAGATGACTCTCAAAGTCACACAAAAATAGCGCTCACCAAAAAAGAAACAGAATAATTAGGATTTTTTTATCTTTTTTACAATGGATGATTAACGACTGACGAAGAAATTAAACAGAGAAAATGGCTGAGGAAAGCGTGGAAGGGGAAGGCAGAGGAAGGCATGGAAAACCAAATGGGTGAGATTGCGAAATATTGGAATTTAAAGAGTGAATATTAGAGAAGAGTGTGTATCAGAAAAGCGATGAATGTTGAAGCGATGAAAGAGATATGCAAGGACAGAAAAAAGTGAAGACGCATGCGCAGAGGTACCGACCACCTCAAGTGAAACGGCGGCAGGATACAGTAACAGTATTTCAATAAAACATGATCGCTTACTTATGCTAAGTACGCATTAACAGAAACATGGACTTTTATTTATAAAAAAGCACAGTTTTAATTTACTGCTTAATTACAAATATAGTACTTGTATTTCTACAGAAATTATATGGTTACCTTTGCTACGCCGACGTAGGTATACCTAACGGGCGTAGGCATTGACTAAAACCTCTACGAGTAAAAACATGGCAATCGAAGCTTATCCAATGTAATCTAAGTTGCAAAGATAGGTACCATTGGAGATTCACATTTCATGCATCACATTTGTCCGGTCGATAGCTCAGTTGGTAGAGTGCTTGCATTCTACCCCGTGAGCTCGGGTTCGAATCCCACCGTGGAGGGTGTCAGAAATGATTTCCTATTTCGGTGTTTATTTCAAACCCCATAATAAAAATACCGGCAAGGTTTACTCAGCCTTCACAAGAAATGAGTACCAGCCCCCTCGGGAGCTGGGAAACCCCCACTTCAACTGAAGTGGTTGGCGTAAGGCCGGCCCCCTTACTTGTAAAAATAAATAGGTTCAACTCGCCACATGCGACCCCTTCGGGGATAACGCGGCAAGAAGTTACACTATATGTGTAGCTTAGTTGCGTTTTTTTTTTTTGCGTTTTTTGCATTGCGCATGCGCATGCCGCATGTGAACCTACAACATAAAAATCAAATCTCAAATGGACATACACCCTAAAACTCCTGCCGAACGCAAGACCTTCCCTGAAACAGGAGTGACATTGGCAAAGTGAACGATCGCCAATGCAAATTTAAATACAAATATAATATTTGTATTACTACACAAATTAAATGGTTACCTTTGCTACGACAGCGTATAATGGGAGTAGGCATTGGCTGAAACCTTTACGAGTAAAAACATGGCAAGCAAAATTGAAAAGCCTTATTGTATTCCACGTGTATTACATAAGGTATTAATGCCATTCGGAAGGACGACACATTTCCCGTGGGAGCCTTTACGTGTTATTTATGAAATGGGGACATATTGTACGACATGAACAAACAAAGAAGATGTTATATCAAATACACAATGTTTCGTTATAAAATATTCAAATTTTAATATCCCGAGTTTGTGAATGGGTGGATCACAAAATGAAGAATGGTTATTCTTTTGCGTTTGTAGTCCAACTCAATGTTAAACAATTACGAAACAGATAAAGGGTTCAGATATAGTTCCTTGACTTATAGGTTGGTTATGCGGCTGACCACCCATGCTGTAAAAATGGTTCACTTTGGCAATGTCAGTCTCAGGGAAGGACGGCAAGAGTTGCAGGATGTATGTATGTCCATTTGAGATTTGATTTTTATTTTTTAGGTTCACATGCGGCATGTGCAAGCGCAAACTTGTACGTGTCTGGTTGTGAAAATGCATGTAATGTGAATCTCTAATGTAACATATCTTTGCAACTTAGATTAGATTAGATTAGATATATGGCTAGGACTAGGATTTTTTAAATTGAAATTTTGTATCATGTTTTGGATTTGATCTAATCTAATCTAATCTAATCTAAGCTGCAAAGATATATATCATTTAAGATTTATATTAAATGCATTCCCACAAGCAGATATTTATAATTTCGCGCTAACACATGCCGCATGTGGACCTACAATATAAAAACCCAATCTCAAATGAACATAAGCCTTGCAACTCTTGCCAATCTTCCCTGAAATAGGGGTGACATTGGCAAAGTGAACCATTTTTTACAGTATGGGTGGTCAGCCGCATAACAACCTATAAGTCAAGGTATTTGATGTCCATGTATATAATTATTAGTTGAGTTTAAACATGTTATTTGTTGTGTATGTTCCTTGACTTAAAGATTGTTTTGAGGCTGACCACCCACACTGTAGAAAATGGTTAACTTTGCCAATATCACCCCAGTTTCAAGAAAGAACGGCTTAAGTTTTATGTTATTTTTAGGTTTGGATTTTAATTTGTAGGTTGTAGAGTTCTCTCTTTTTCAACCAATAATTATATCGCTATGACTTGCGGCAGATCTTGGGGTGGAGGAAGGGAGATCTCAAGGGGAGGAGAGGGAAGAGATGCACCCCTGACGTTGCAAGGGATGGGGGACTCGGATTTTGACTGGCGATCGATACAGATGTGTTTTCGTTTTCAAAACACTAAAAATAATTAATTTCGTTTTCTAAATTTTTAATAAACTCGGGACTCGGATTTTGACTGGCGATCGATACGGATGTGTTTTGATTCTCTAAACACTAAAAATAATTAATTTCATTTCCTAATTTTTTAATAAACTCGGGAGTTGGATTTTGACTGGCGATCGATACAGATGTGTTTTTCTTTTCTTACTCTTCAAAAATCTAAAAATAAATACTTCGGTTCTTTAATATTAAATGAAATTCGGGAGTTCGTTTTCAGCTTGCGGTCGTCGGGTGTCTTTGTTCAAAGCTTAATAATATATTCATTTCGATTTTCTAAATAATAAAAATAATTTTATAAATAAAGGAACATTAATCAACAAAACTTTGAATACGCATCTATTGAACTTGAAATTTAATAAAATAACCTTTGTAAATATTAAGCGCGGAAATTCTTTTGATTTAATTTGGCATTATTATTGTGGAGTGAAAAGTGCAGTGGTTTTATTTCTTATTGGGATCCGGCATTTCATTATTTAAAATTAAAGCGACTATTTACGTATAATACAGAGTTGTTCCTGAGCTGTTTTCCTGGGCTGAGTTTTCTTTGATTAAACTAACAGATTAACTAAAAATCTACTAAACTAAAACTAAATTTCATTGAACATATTACTTTATTTCATTTTTATGTTGGTGTTTTCTTTCAGAGTTTCTTATCGCTGTGTACTTGGTTATAAATATTTACTTTCAGGGATTCATCGACTTACCTGTGCGGGGGAAAGATTTTCCTACTTATTTTCTTATCGATGCATAATTGTTAATTATAAGTTTATTTCAGAGATTCATTGACTTAACTAAGCGGAGGGAGGTTTTCTTCTTATCTTCGACAAAGTAGTTATTTACTGTCGCTGTCATTTATGTACTAACGCTACACACACACACCACTATTGACATTTTGAATTAAATTAGATTCTCTCTCTTGCTGGAATTCTGCAATGTTATATTGAATTAAGAAATGTTTGGTTCGCTTGCATTCGTGATATACTGATTCCTGAAGTCAGCCGTTCCCAATGTCGTTTCCTTACCGAATGGTCCTTCCTGAAATTTCCCTTGTTGTGGAAAACGGTTGAACGAGTTGTCCGGTGGGTAGTGTATCGCATAGGTTTGCAAGATGATGGGACCTTTTGTCGTAGTTTATAAATGTGGGTTTGGTGTTGAACGTTCCACAGTCACGGGAAGACCCTAGTTTCAGGAAAATTCCTGAAAACCTATAACATTCAATGCAGAATTACCTAATCACTCTTACACATTACGGAATGCTGCTCTCCTTGAGGTGGTGAGAATGAAAGAATGATTATGAAGGATTTGCATGTTGCATGAATTACCTATAAGTAAGGCCTGAAAGTAATCCATCTGAAGGTGAAAATGTATTCCAAACACACCATTACACATCCATCACACTAGGGGTTGGCCAAGCTAATAAAATACAAATTTCATAAATAAATTATAAACAAACAACTCTGCAGTATGTGCTGAAGCCGAAATGCCTGCAATCTCATATCGAGACACACAAAGAATAACGCAGATGTACTTAATGCAGTTGAATTTGAAAACCGCTGAGTGACCTTGGTCATTATATGTTCCTGATCACAACAAAGTTCCTGAAAATTGGCAGCCGGCCTCTGGCCAAATACAACTGAATATGTTCCCGACCTCTGGTCGCAACGAGAGTTCCTGAAATGATCTGGGCTCACTCAGCTGGATTAATGTTCCATGATCTCTGATCATATATACTTGGAGTTTGCTTGGAGCCAACATTATTGCAGTAACTTGTAGCTGAACACACACAATCCAGACTAACCTTCCTGTCCCGTGGTTTTTTTGCAGCAAAAGATTACCATCCGGAGCGGGGGGAGGGTACGTTGGGGAAGGAAGGCGGTACCCAAAAGGCCGTTGGGGCCATTTGCCATGATTAATTAGAGTCACTTAATCGACGAGGGTGTCGAAATCTTAGATTCACGCCGCGTGTATCCGAATCCTTTCCTTGAAATAACTAATAAAGGTCCATTTTGCAGTGCCTTTCAGATGACCGGTGGTCATAGAAAGATGCTGTAAAAGCCATGGACCTATTAACTTACAGGTGGACGCGCAAAGGTAAGAATTACAACAAAGAAGAGATCGCCTTGCATGTAATTACTTTCACTAACAAACTAAAACCTAACTGCCTTTCATCTCGCAATTTTTATGTTATTTATGTTTTTGTCTGAAAATAATTTCGACTACCTTATATTCCAATTAATTAAACTCGCACACATTAAGACCGTTCCGTAATTAATAACGCTTAAATCTCGTCGCCTTAAAAATAATTGTAGTTCATACTACCTCATCTTTGATCGCGTAAACGCAAAATCAATACTCGTTATAATCTTATAAAAAGGTAGAAATGTATGAGAGGTACACCTCCCAAAAAGTACTTGGGTTTGCCACTAAAGTAGATTTTGAAACGGTAAAACAAAAAATTTACACAACGTTCTGTTTCATAATCTTCCACACGACGAGGAGTCCTACCCTTAGCTAGATGATCACATAATAATTGGCCAAAAATAATTACTACCTCGATTGGGGTAGATTGCTCTTCCAGCAACTGAAACTGAAGGTTGGAAAAGAATCGAAGCAGCCTAGTGCTATTCCTTCAGAGAAGGTTTGTTGCACTTGAATCCTGGTGATTCCAGGGTATCCTCCCTGCACATTCGATCGCTCCACTTCTAACTTAGGAGGAAAAATCCCTCTTTCGTGCCCTCTTCTTTTCGAGACTCCTCTTCGTTCCTCCATCTCCGACTCCCTTCCTTCGGCGAGGGGGGGGGAACATTACAAGGTAGGTACACATGCAGTTTTTCTAAGCGCGATCTTACACGTGCCTGTTTGTGGGCCCAGTCAAAATAGTATCATTTTACGTAAATCAATGTATTTCAAAAAATATTGATAAAAAAGTAAACCTACGTAAAAAAAGGTGTGATCAAAAACGTCTTCACTTTATTTTTGTTTTTCCAAAAAAACGAAATACGTGTCGGGTCATATTTCGGTGAGTTTTATTCGTGTTCCAGAGAGGGGGAAGTGGAGACTGGCCTCCGTCACTTTATGTATTGGTCAAATAACGTCAAGCAGAGGACGAGTGGGTGCGGAAGTATGGGGGACAGTACTTCACACGTGACACGGGACCCGGGAACACTAAAATAAACAGTAAATAATATACAGAGGGGACAAATTTATCAGGTACTAGTTTTACTAGGCCACGCGTTGCTGTGGAAATTTCAATTTAAATTAAAAATCTAAAAACATAAAAATAAAAAATTCCAAATGTCAAAATTGTGTATGAAAACTATCACTGTTAATGTTACTGTATCCTGCTGCTGTTCCACTAGGGGTGCGCAGGTGCGTCTCCACTTTTTTCTGTCCTTGCATACCATTCTGTCCTTGCATTTTTTTATCTCTTCAACATTCATCACTTTTTTCATATATACACCTCTCTTATTCTCACTCTGCATGATTATGATGAGTTGATGATTTATTTATAGCGCCGTTTCGTGATGTAGTCACTCTAAGGGCGCTGAGGTTCCATTCTTTCGCAATCTCACCTATTTGGTCTATTCATTCCTTACTCGGTCTACCCCTTCCACGCTTACCTCTGACATTTCCTCTGAAGGAGCACACAAAATAAACCATTTATATTATCAAAAAAAAAAATTTCGCTGGATTGCAAAAGTTATATACCTTTTCCAAAGACCGGTCGCCAAAGGTCCATCCAGCCTTACCGAAACTGGGTCTTGCGAATTGGCAGTTTCTGTAGCGACGATCAAGCTATCAGAGGGCTCATGAGGAGTAACTGTAACTGTAACTCTGTCGCCATTCCGCTAGAAGTGGCCAGAGCCTCTGCAGAGCTGCCTCCATTTCTTCTTATCTTTACATACCTCTTTAAATTCATTCATATCCGTCACCTTTTTCACGCATTTTCTTCTTTTACGCTCATTTTATATATCCTATTCTTTCACAATCTCGTCAATCTGATCACTCCATACTTTTTTCGGTCGTCCCTTACCTCTTTTTCCTTTCACACTACCTTTGTAAATATACTTATTCAGTCTATCATCATTCATTCTTTCCACATGCCCAAGCCATCTCATCATATTATTTTGTTCCTTGATCAGTGATTAGCACAAAAAACGGCGCTCACCAAATAAATCATCCTAATATTTTTAATGTTCTTGTAGGGTTTGTGTATTCACACAGTGAAAATTCAGTTTATTCAGGTCATTATAATGACTTAAATATTGATGGTCGAAAGTGCTCGAGGTATAAAATATTATTGTGAAAATTAAACTACGTTTAAGAAAAAATAATTTTATTTTGTAATGTTCATTTAACATTTGGATTTTTTTACTACATGTAGGTATCTATTTCAAATGCAACATATACACTATCTGAAATTGGATTTACTTCACAAAACTAAATTCAATAATAAAGCGTCATTCGCAGTAATTCAGTATATTTTATTCAGCTGTATTCTTTACAAATGTAGATAGATGTATGGCATTAGATTACTCCCGAAGCATAGCCATTTCCTTCGTTACGCAACGATAAAGGAAAAAAGATCCAATCATAACGGTCTCTCGCGTAGAAATTCAATACGACTACATGCTACGCGTGTTGGGGAAATACCGAGTGCGTACAGTGCACGAAGTATTCAACATTACGTTAAAAATCATGAGAACTAAAAAGCTCGCTGTAAGCGCTGTTTTAGTTCTCATACATTTTTTGAAGTAAAAAACGAAGAGTTTTGAAGATGGGATACTGAGGTAAAATTGATTTCATAAATTATTCGGGTACCGATATCATATTATACAAAGGAAAATACATACATTATGAAGTTTTGTAACAAAAAAACTTATCTATCATGAGAAGTATGTAATAAAAGTAATTTGTCGTGTATGTTCCTTGACTTATAGGTAGGTATGCGGCTGACCACCCATGTTATAAAAATGGTTTACTTTGCCAATGTCATCCCTGTCTCAGGGAAGGACGGCAAGAGGCGCAGGGTGTATGTCCATTTGAGATTTGGTTTTTATGTTGTACGTTCACATGCGGCATGTGCAAGCGCGAACTTGTACGTCTCTGGTTGTGAAAATGCACGTAATGTGAATCTCCAATTTAACATATATTTGCAACTTAGATTAGATTAGATTAGATTAGTATAGAAGCAAATGCGCAGATCTACGATGTTTTTCGAAACTGGGATGCATGTATAGACTAACATAAAATTACATGCTCTATGTTTCTAGAAATTTATCTAACATTTAAAAAGAATGCCATCTAATAAAATGTTTTACAAGGACGGTTTCTTTTACAGTATATAAGTAAGGACTGCGTTGAAGTATTTTGACTTCAATGAATAGATTTCATTAAGCATGAGACTAACTATGTGCCGAACCCACGACCTTCCAATCAAAAGTTCTAGACTACGGACCGGGCTGTCAGACCAAATGTTGATTTACTATTTCATTTCTTTAATTAACTCGAATTAAGAAAATTGTCCAAT
The DNA here is from genome assembly GCA_951799405.1 of Agapetus fuscipes. Lineage (NCBI taxonomy): Eukaryota > Metazoa > Arthropoda > Insecta > Trichoptera > Glossosomatidae > Agapetus > Agapetus fuscipes. The sequence continues at coordinate 15,828,653 of OX637341.1, forward strand.
GTAAGTCAGATAGAAAATTGTTTAGACAAGTTTTTTATTTGGTCATTATGTATAATCAAACATCAAAAATTCATGAAAAAACAACGATTGAAAATTGCTACAAGCGACATAGATCCGACATTACTTTTTCTTTTTTTTTAAAATAGATTTGTGAAGAGGTATGCAATTCACCAACCTATTCTACCTGGCCAGAAACAGGTATCAATATCATCAATTAATAATTCATTATTGTTTATCTAAATGAATTATTAATAAATAATTACCCAACAACATCTGTTGAACCAGGGTTAAAGTTATGGTCAATTGACCCAAGCGGGGATCGAACCAACGTTGTTCTATTGCAAACACGCGAGAAAGACCGACCAGGAAATTTACGCAATCTTTTATAATTTGAACCTCAATTATAATATCAGTACACGTTCGAGTAATTGAAGTATTATGAAAACAGACATTTTCTTTTGACGGAGGGCTGTGTGTGTCTTTCTACCACATAATAGCCGGCCCATCTTCGGCTTGTGAAAAGAACGAAATGAGACGTTTTCTTGGGAGGGTGGGCGCCATTGGGGGTTAGGGAGGGGGGGGGTGGAAAATTGAACAGAGAGAGAGAAAAAAATACAAAAAGAAATTGACGGAATGTGGGCAGAAAATTACAGGCGCTTTCACAAGATACAAAGAGAAGAAAAAAAATGTTTAAATGACGGATGGAAATTTCACTTCCGGGAATGTATGTTTTCTTGTGGAATGTGTTTTCTTTAACAAGTGACCTTTTAAATTTACAATATTAAAGACATTTAAAAAATTGTACATCAACTAATTTTTAAAACCAAACTATCCTTAAAATAACAATAACTACGGTACAAATTAAAATAAGTAAGTAAAGAGAAAAGGTTTACAACAGCTGTGATATCTACTGAGTGTGTAAAAAAAGGGTCTACTTTATAATATTCGATTTTTAATAAAACGCAATTATTTTCCTAAAAAATAAGACGTGTATTATTTGACATAACGACAGAAAAGTAATATAAGACTCTAAGTAACGCAATATTCAATTTCAAACGTAGTATTAAGTTTCTATGCCAAGACAAATTATTCAGATACTGCCCAAATTCCCTAAGACAATTTTTAACGTGCTATTCACTATTTTACACACCGCGAGTTATCTTAGTAAGTTGCAAATACATGGTAACATTTAAAGTTCATATTTAATGCTTATCCAAAAACAGAAACGTGTAAGTTCTAGCTTACTAACGCTGCATGTGTACACAAATCTCAAATGAACATCAACCCAGCAACGTTTGCCGTCCTTCCCTCAAACCGGGGTGACATTGGCAAAGTGAACCATTTGTACAGCATGTGTGGTCAACCTTTTAACAACCTATAAGTCAAGGGAAAGTTAGATTTTGGAAATTTAAAAAAGGCACTTAATGAGCTCCATTCATTAATCCCTCCCCCTCGCATTTCACATAGGGAAACTTGTAGTACGACTCTCATTCATCCCTTTGCAGTCGATTTCAAAACTATGAGAACTTGGCGTTTTCATGACTGATTCCTTTGCCAAACTGCCCGTTTATGGAATGATTAGTTAATGAATGACAGTTTTTTTGGAGCCTTTCCCAGTATAATCCGGTTTTATTTAAAACCAAACTCAATCGCCACTTCCATGCAGCGCCTCACGACAGAAACAACAACTCAAGCAACACCTCTGCGGCACCCTTCATACACCCCCAAGACATTCAAGAATTGTGGAGCCTCCCGCACAGGATTCCTTAAAAATAAAATACCACGGACAAGTGTAGCAAAATACCCAAGTAAGGCTTTTAGGTTTTAAAAAGGTTACAAAAAGGTTACAAAAAGGTTTAAAAAGATTCTGGGACCTTTTTGTAACCTTTTTAAAACCTAAAAGGTTACTTGTGGCGAAGATGAGCTTGAGGTATGAGAAAAAATGTTAGGTTTTGTTCAGAAATCTGATAAATATTTCATACTTTTTCACATAAATTTTCCTCTTATTATATTTTTTTGCTTTTTCTGTATTAAACATAAATATTATCCAACATGAAAAATACAAAGGAAACACGTAATTTTCCTCTTTTCAATACACCAACTACACCACAAATTTAATCAGGTAATTAATCTTCGTCTACAATGTAGACCACGGACAAGTTTCTATGATCAAAAGCCGATATGCGTGTCGGCCATATATTAGATGCATCCCGCACAGCCTGTATCTACCGTACCTGAAACTTTCACTAACGCTCTGCAACTTTTCCAGTCCTCTTAGTATTAAACTTCACGTAGAACGTTTCACCAAAAATGTACTAAAATTAAAACAGCACCTCCGAGTGAGCGATTTAGTTTGTATAAATATTTGGTTGACTTTTAACATAAAGTTTTGTACTTCAAGTTAAGGAAGATACTAGAATACTTCACGTTTCCTCTTTACGACCACGGGAACGTCCGTATGAGAAACGTTCATGGACGATCTATAAGATACCTACCTCGTATTGTATAAATCTCATAGAACCAAAGACGACAATCTAAGATGATATTTTTTAAAAGGGGATATATAAATCCGTATAAGACCGGTCCGTAGTCCAGGTGGTAACACTTCGGAGTCGTAACTGGAAGGTCGTGGGTTCGATTCCCGGCGGAGCACAAAAAATATACCATTTATATTTTCAAATTTGCTCTTCGCTGGGATGAAAAATTCATAAACCTTTACCAAAGACCGGTCATCAAAAGGTCCATCCAGCCTTACAACAACTGGGTCTTGCTTGAGAATTGGCGCTTTCTACAGCGACGACCAAGCTCGCAGAGGGCTCTTGAGGTGTGATACACACAAAAACAGCGCTCACCAAATAAATCAGCCTAATTTAATTTTTTTTTTAATAAATATACGAAAATAACGGAAATAATTTTCTCATTATTTTCACACATCCATCTATTTTCTGTAATCTAAAGATGCACAGATATACGCGTATTAACATTTAAAATTCATATTAAATGCATGCCCACAGCCACGTATAAGTTCGTACTTAAACATGCCGCTTGTGAACCTACAGTAGGTATAAAACCCAATCTCAAATTAACAACAGCCCTGCATCTCTTGCCGACCTTCCATGTAACAGGGGTGACATTGGCAAAGTGAACCATTTTTTACAGTATGGGTGGTCAGCCATACCAACCTTTCAGTCAAGGAATTCATACAAACCTATAAGTCAAGGAATTATTATTAATTTAAATGGTAGTGAAAAAACACATCCTTTTCACGTAGATACACAACACAAAATAATCAAATATTAAGAAGTTTTAATAATAATAATAATAATAAAACTAGGATGATTTATTTGGTGAGCGCTGTTTTTATGTGTATCACACCTCAAGAGCCCTTTGAATGGATCTGAGCCCTTAATGTACTAATGAAATATATTTTTATGGTTTGTGTATTAACACTGTGAAAAATCATATTGATAATTCTTACGATGATGACCAGCAAGGTCGAAAACGTTCGTAATTATAAATTAAATAAATTGATATTTGTAAACAGAAACATGGTTTCATTAGAATTTTGTTTCACAGATATAAAAATCAATCTACTAATGAAATATTTACACATCGATTGTTATACACAATAACTGAACATCTATTTATTTGGTACGAAGTGTGAAAACAAATTCAGGTAAAAGTGGGAATATTCGTGGCAACACTTAGCGGCGAACTGAAAGAGGTCATGAAAATTTATGCGAGGGAAGGTCAAACCAGAACCACCCCTTATCTGAAGCATCAGACCTTCCGACCTGTAAAATCAATGTTTTTAGACCCAACATTAAAATGGGCAGAAGAAATAAATTATTTCCAATTTGTCGATGAAAATTGCAAGTGGTTTAAAACTGAACAAATTTCAAAACTTAATTTAAATCGGATATTTAATGTTCATCCTCAGTCGTCGTGCAGAGAGGATGTTCAACTGAAGACGTCGGCTACGTCACTGACGAAACGTCGACAATGATGTAAGTTCTCTCTAAACGGTTCGTTAAATATCCGATTTAAATTAAGTTTTGAAATTCGTTCAGTTTTAAAAATTATTTTAATTGTCAAAATGTCAAACGACCGTAATTCTAACTTATACCTAACTAAGTGGTTTAAAGTTATACTTTTAAGCCCCTGACGGTTTTATTATCTATAATCTTATCTAATCTAAAATCTAAATCTAAGTTGCAAATATATGTATCATTTGAGATTCATATTAAATGCATTTCATCAAGAAGACACGCATAATTACGCGCTCACGCATGCCGCATGTGGACCTACAATATAAAAAAAACCCAATCTCAAATGTGTAATAATCTATAATAATTACAAGAGAGAAAATCCATAGCTCATTTGAACCGGTCCGTAGTCTAGTGGTTAACACCTGTGACTAGTAAATGGAAGGTTGTGGGTTCGAATCCCAGCGCAACACAAAAAATATACCATTTATATTTTCAAATATGTTCTTCGCTGGGTGACAAATTAATCTACCTTTACCAAAGACCGGTCACTAAAGGTCCATCCAGCCTTACAGCAATTGGGTCTTGCTTGAGAATTTTCCATTTCTACAGCGACGACGCAGAGGGCTCTTGAGGTGTGATACACAAAAAAAACAGCGATCACCAAATAAATCATCCTAATATTAGTATTGCTCATCCACCGTTAAAAGTAAAATTTACAATAGAATAATAATAATTACCTATGCTTACGTTTTGACATAAACGTAAAGGGAATGCTTGTGTTAAATTTCTTGAAATAACAACCGTAAAGATGGGCGCCCTTGGAGTGACTTCATCACGAAACGGCGCTATAAAGAAATTATCATCTATAATAGATTATAGATTATATCATCGGTCGCAAAAAAGCTGCGAAAAATAACGAGAATAACATTGAAAACTGGATTAGTACAAAGATTACCCGGTCATCTTTTTGTAATAAGATCAAAGGTGAAAGATGAACAACCTTATTTTTCAGGTACAAAAAAAAGTAATGGCTTGAGAAACACGTTATTTTTCAGTTCGGCAAACACGTATGTGAAAATGGCGGGAAATTTCACAAAGGTGAGCGCGAAAAATGTGTATTTATTTTAATGCGAAAAGCTGTGTCATATATTATGTCAGTGGTGTACAACCAATTTTCATCAAAGTTCAGGATTCTGGTGGTCGCTGGTCACAATATCAATAATCAATAATCAATCATCAACGCAACGAAGCTACACGTATAGTGTATCTTCTTGCCGCGTTATCCCCGAAGGCGTCGCATGTGGCGAGTTGAACCTATTTATTTTTACAGGTAAGGGGCCGGCCTTACGCCACCCACTTCAGTTGAAGTTGGGGTTTCCTAGCTCCCGAGAGGGGTGGTACTCATTTCTCGTGAAGGCTGAGTAAGCCTTGCCAGTACTTTATTTTGGGGTTTGAAATAAACACTGAAACGGGAAACTATTTTTGACACCTTCGGCGGGATTCGAACCCGAACTAACGGCATGGAATGCAAGCACTCTACCAACTGAGCTATCGACTGGACTATCCGTCTTGAATTTCTCAAATGTTGGAGATTCCGTCTCGATGCTTCCGAGTGGTCTAGAATCTTCGTTGATAGTTTGAGGCTAGAGCAATTGCAAACAAAGGCAGTTCCTGATGGTAGAGCACTTTTATTTCAATAAGGTACAAGGTTACAACGATAGTCTTGGTCTAATATTCAACAAGCAAAGAACAAAATTACAACAAGAATTTACCTTAAATACTATCCAAAAGTCAACCGACGTATAAAAACACCTATATCTCAACGATTTAATCTAAAAGTATTGATTTTCTTATAATATTACTGGGTTATCTTTTAATTCAATTGTAATTACTTATTTAAAAAAAAAAATACACGATTTGGTTCACAATTGATTTCTAGCCCTGGCTTTCCACTTAACGGCTCAATATGTTAATCGACACTCTCTGATGCCCCATTGCAGTATATAGGTAAAAAAGAGAACTTTCATGCATATGCCAGACCATTCAATTTTTTTTCTAGATTACACTAGACAGCTGTTCATGCACCTTACTACTACCATCATGGATCATACAGGGCTGTTCTACACACAGTATTGTACCTGTCAGGCGCGCGTAGGTACTCCAAGTTCGTAACACTGTCATCATCATACTAGTGCCAGACTGTTCTATGTATACATGTACAGTCGCACGTAGGTACTCCAAGTTAAACACAATTAAAAACAATTAAAAAAAAAGTAATCAAATTTATGCTGGGGAATACTGACAGCGTCACAACTGTTTCTGGCTTGTGGTACAACGGTTTTGGATTACTGGCATATGTGATGTGTCATGTGGACAAAACACCGTCACCTTTTGTTTGGACGGAATTGTGGCAAAATTTCCCGAAAAAAAGAGCTTTTATGTCGCACAAGGTGAGACCTGACATTCTCTTTGTTGGATACAGATCAAATTAATAGTATATATTTTTTGGCAGAGGGATTCGGGTGTTGGATATGAAAAATTACCTGAATTTTACGGGTGTGCTACAAGTAAATATTTTTTATTTTATATGTTTCGTTATGCTGAAAAGCTTATAGCAATTGTGTACCAAGCAGGGTATATTTGAAAATTTTATGATCAATAAAAAATCTTGTTGGACTTGTAGCATGACGCAACATTTGAAATGACAACCGTGTTGTCATTTCAAATTTCAAATTTGTTAACAAGAATATAAGCTGTAAGATTGCGATAAAACATTTTCACCTAAATATAACTTTGATGGATGAAATTTCAGCCTACATTCTTGGCTCATTTTTGTAAAAATTCCCATTTTCAAGGAAAGATTTTGGACGAATGGAAAGAGGCCACACATCAAAACTTTTTTTACAAACAACTAGATACTAGTTGTGTTTATAAACAAAATTTTAAGTCTCGGACTTAGCCCCCTTTTTTAAAAAAAAAAATTCAAAATTTGGAAATTCTTTTTCATTCAAAAATAGCTCTTTTTCATTATTTGAAAATTCAACAGGAAATATTTCTTTACACACTTTCTGAGCAAAAAAACGCTTATTATTGTGTTTAAAATTTGTATTAAAGTGTGTTTCTAGACCTTACAAATGTTTAAAAACTCACTTACTTCCATGAATTTCGCCGAAGTAACGATCGTTAAATGTGATGGCACTCACCTAAAAAGAAAGGAAAAATCCATGAGTTAACAATCCAAAATAAAAAAACAGTTATTAAAAAACAGGGTGTAGATGATTCATTTGGTATACTCAATTAAAGTCTCACTCTCAAAACTCAAGCAAGACCCAATTGCTGTAAGGATGGATGGACCTTTAGTGGCCGGCTTTGGTAAAGGTTTTATGAATTTTTCAACCCAGCGAAGAGCATATTTGAAAATACAAATGGTTTATTTTTGTGCTCCGCCGTGATTCGAACCCACAACCTTCCATTTATGAGTGTTAACCACTAGACTACGGACCGGTCAAGATGATAATCTAAAATCTAAATCTAAATCTAAGCTGCAAAAATATGTATCATTTGAGATTCATATTAAATGCATTCCCACAAGCAGACACACGCATAATTTCGCGCTTACACATGCCGCATGTGGACCTACAATATAAAAACCCCAATCTCAAATGAACATAAGCCCTGCAACTCTTGCCGAACTTCCCTGAAGAAGGGGTGACATTGGCAAAGTGAACCTTTTTTTAACAGTATGGGAGGTCAGCCGCATACCAACCCATCAGTTGAATAAATAAATAAATCGAGTAAAAAAAAAAAATAATGTGAGAAGAACGTAATCGATGCTGTTCTAGTAATTCCCATTTAAAGTTAAGTCAGAAAAGTAAAATGGAGGAAAAAGTAATTATGCAATAAATTAGTACTCGAGTAAATCATTATTTCGAATACAAGATTAATGTTCTTTCAAAATTCTAATACACTCACAATAAAGCTCAATAATTTAATTTATGTTTTAATAATCCTATATTATTTTACGAGCAAGCTGATCGCTTTAATTAAATCCCGAGGTGGCGGGGTGCGTGGTTGGCCTGTCTTTGAAATGATTTAACTGTAGGGTGCCCTGCGGTCCCTCGCGGGTCCCTTTACCTCAAACAGCCTCTGCTGAGATACATTTTCATACATTGGAATAACATCTCGAAACCGCAATAGAGAGATTATAATATGCTAATGGAGAAGCTACATATATGGTCATAACACACCTGCGTAGAAATGGTATTTTATTCAAAATAAAGCTATTTTTTGTTTAACATAGGTATTTTATTCTATTGTTATGTAAATATGCGGTATAAATATTTATTTGTTCCTTGACTTTTAGGTTGATATGCGGCTGACCACCCATACTGTAAAAAATGGTTTACTTTGTCAATGTCACCCCTGTTTCAGGGAAGGACGGCAAGAGTTGCAGGGCTTATGTTCATTTGAGATTGGGTTTTTATATTGTAGGTCCACATGCGGCATGTGTTAGCGCGAAATTATACATGTTTGTTTGTGGGAATGCATTTAATATAAATCTTAAATGATATATATCTTTGCAGCTTAGATTAGATTAGATTAGATTAGAATATTTAGATAGGTATAGGTATTAGTTATAGCTGATAGGAATTCTTTATAATATTGGTGGGTAGCATTAATGATTGTTGAGAATATAGAGAACTCACTAGATGGTCATAATAATGTGCTTTAAGAAGCTTCTGGCAAAATTCACCTCTAGAAGCTTCTATCGCTATAGTATATAAGATGCAAACAGCTCGCAGGAGGATAGTTCTCTTGCGACCTTATAACTGTGAAGATTAACAGCATAAGTGAACACAAAACATCTGTGAAATAAACGTAAATTGATAAATAAACATAAAAGTGTAAAAAAAAAAAACTGTAAAATAAATATCCATGAAAGAAGTCCAGTTATTCATTTGATGACTATTTGAACCCTAAAAACATAACAATATGAATGTGAGACTTGGACCTTAAAGATCAACTCAGTGAGAAGACTGAACACATTTGAAATGCGGTTTTATCGCTGAACACTCAAAATTTCCTAGACAGATATGGGTTCCATTACAGAAGTCCTGAAACGAGCTAGATATGGCAGATATTGACGGAAACCTGAACCCAATTGTTTTTATTATAAAAAAAACCTCACATTTCTGTTTATTGAACAAAGTAACCTACTTGTATAAGCAACTCATACGACGCCTCAACTCCGCTATACATTATGGTGCAAACCGTCATTTACTGGGAGCTATTCAATGCGTTTGTTTAACTCCCAAAAACGAACTAACAGTGATTTATCCAGTTCAACAGAAGTTTTCCGTAACTGTAACTGTAGCTCTGTCGCCATTCCGCTAGGGGTGGCCAGAGCCTCTGCAGAGTTGCCTCCATTTTTTCCTATCCTTACCTCTTTCAGTTCATTCATATCCATCACCTTTTTCATACATTTTCTTCTAGACATTTTCTTATTTTACGCTCACTTTGTATATCCCATTCTTTCACAATCTCCTCAACCTGATCACTCCATACTTTTCTCGGTCGTCCCTTCCCCCTTTTTCTTTTCACATTTTCTTTGTATACATAAAGATTTTTAATGAGTAACGGCAATATTCAAGTTATTTCCCTTCACTAGAACTAAACAACATACTTTGTTTATAAGTATGCATTTTGGTAATTAGGACCTTACTTTAAATCAACGTATTCCTAATCATCAGTGTTAAATAAACCATCAATGAATATTTGCACTGAATCAATTTAGGTTATTGCTAATTAAATTCTATCATAAGTGGCTTGATACACAAACCGGTCATATACACGTCGATATTGTATGGGCGCTACAACTGGGACAAAGTCTATCTACGCCAAGGCCTGGTTCCCTACCTCAAGAATAAAACTTTAAGCTCATACTCAAACGTAGCGTTTACTATTGAATTATAGAAACTGATGCAACGCCTCTAGTGAACATTCTAAATTTTATAAATGTTTGGTAAAACGGTGTGGCTGAGTTGAAACGTAGAGTTTTATACCGAGCAACCCGGGACGAGCTCCCTCTCTACGACTAGTCAACAGCTACGCCAGCGTAGAAGAGTGTATATAATAGCTCTACGATGCAATACATATGCAGACTGTTTTACGAAAGTGCAGTTAAACAACTTATATTTTTGACGAGCTCTTTTAAAATGATCGTTATTAATAGCTAAACGGAAAAAAAACTTTTCACGCTTTACCAAATCATCAAATTAAGACCATAATCATTTTTGTAGTTGACACGTTTGATGAACTTCCCTCCAAATAAATTGTTATGCGGCCTTTTCACCCATGCTCCCTTTGTTGACATTGTAACGAAAGAATAGAAAAATAAGTTTGTTAAGAGAATAAAAAAAAAAGGGAAATGTTAACTTGCTTTGATTGTTTTTAATTTTTATTTTTACCCACACCAAAATATTGAAAGCGCCGTTTCGTAAAGTGCAGCCATACTGGAGCAACAAGCTCGTAGCTCCTATCCGGGCTCGACATAGGAGGGGATGAGGGAGACAACTATACTCCATACAATACCCCAAGTATACAGCTCTACGTAACGTTTGACTTAAACGTAAGAAAACTAAAACGCCCAGAAGTGGTAATGCTTTAGTTTCTGTATATATTTTGGTAAACTATGCGGTATAGTTTAAATGGAAAGTTTTATACTTTGGTGTACAGGTGGAATAGAGGGAGAAGAGTATACTTGTATGGTGTGCGGTGCATTAGCTGGGTGCAACCAGAAACATGACGTATGTATGCCGTGTGATATGTACGGTGCGGAACAAAGACAGCGTTTCATACGTCATACCGTGTAAACATGGCTGACGGCTTTATTCCCGAGTCGTGTCAGATATTTACTACTCGTATAAAGGAATATCCAATGAATTTTAATGCCTTTATTTAATGAAAAGTAAAGCTGAAATAACATTTTGAAAGGATAATATTCCCCATAAAAAAGTAAAAAATATAAGTAAATCTTAGGAAGTTTTTTTTGTGAGCGCTGTTATCGTGTGATTCATATCCCTACAGCTCTTAACAAGCTAAGTCTATAATCTATGTTGCAAGGATATATTCATTTAAAGTTTTCAAATGCATGCCCACAAACAAACAAATGTAGTTTGCGCTTACAAATGCTGAATGTGTACTTACAAATAAAATCCAAACCTCAAATGAACATAAGCCCCACAACTTTTGCCGACCTTCCCTGACACAGGGGTGACATTGGCAAAGTGAACCATTTTTACAGCATGGGTGGTCAGCCGCATACCAACCCAATGCCCACAAACAAACAAATGTAGTTTGCGCTTACAAATGCTGAATGTGTACTTACAAATAAAATCCAAACCTCAAACGAACATAAGCCCTACAACTTTTGCCGACCTTCCTTGACACAGGGGTGACATTGGCAAAGTGAACCAAAGTGAAGCACAGTGGTCACCACTATTAAAGTGCTAATAACTTAAACGAGATCCATTTGCTGTAAGGCTAGATGAACGTTGGTGACCAGTCAGAGTTTAAAAAACATCTATAATCTATAATTTACGTTGCAAAGATAGATAAACATTCAAAACTCAATCAAATGCGTGCCCACAAACAGACCCGTGTAAGTTCGAGCTTACAAGTGCTGAATGTGTAGTACCTACAAATTAAAAACAAACCTCAAATGAACATACACCCTGCAACTTTTGCCGACCTTCCCTGGAACAGGGGTGACACTAGCAAAGTGAACCATTTTTTTTAGTATGGGTGGTCAACCTCATACGAACCTAAAAGTCAAGGAATAAATACAAAATAAACACAAAGAGCACAATTTGAAAATTAAATGACTATTTTCTGTGGTGCGTAAAATTTCATTTAAATTTTTATTCATGTTGTTTTTTTATTCCGTCACAAAAGACTATTTTTTTTATTTTTTATTATTAAACCTGAAATTAATATAAACTGAATAATAAATGCACGCGTAGGCGGACATTGAAATAAAATAAAATATTTTTATTCATAAAAACAAAATCCTACCTTTGTCATTCCATTCCGAGAATTTTAATTAATTCGCATTTCATTAAATCTGCAAAATTCAAAAGAAAATTATAATTTTACACAAATTACAATCCTTTGATTATTCGCGACAATAAGTTTGGCAAAAACACTAAACCGGATTTGCTGAAAATTCTTACCCCGAGGGTAGCGCTCGTTTTCCTTTTCTCTTTGACTATCCCACCCCTATCTGGTCTCCTTAAAAAGCTTTGTTAAACGGGGTTACTTCATCCCCATTACGACAATTAAGGACAATCCCGATTTAATTTTTTTTAAACTCGTATGACAATAAAGTGGCAAGTTTTAAAGGGAGGTTAACTAGGCACGTAGGATTATAAAATGTATTTATTAACATACTTCTAATCTAATCTAAGTTGCAAATATATGTTACATTGGAGATTCACATTACATGCATTCTCACAACCAGACACGTACAAGTTTGCGCTTGCACATGCCTCATGTGAACCTACAACATAAAAACCAAATCTCAAATGGACATACACCCTGCAACTCTTGCCGTCCTTCCCTGAGACAGGGGTGACATTGGCAAAGTGAACCATTTTTACAGCATGGGTGGTCAGCCGCATACCAACCTATAAGTCAAGGAACACACACACACGGCAAATTACATTTTATACATCACTAAATAATAATATCCAAATACAAAATATCCATTTACAAACAAAAACAAATTCCAATTTAATAAACCCTAGCCGCCAACATTACAGATCAAACGCCCTTTCTTTCTGTCCTTACATACTTCTTTCATTTCCTCCAGAGTCATAACCTTCTTCATACAAGCTCTTCTTTCATTATGACTCTGGATATCGTAAGCCGTATAAACTTTAAAAAAAATCTTATATATAGTCCAAAATTAATCTTAGTTCTATTCTTCTGGGACAAATAATTGATCTGTATGTTCCCGACAATTATTGTAGGCAACGTGAGCATAGACTATTGCTACTCCCAAGATGCAGGACTAACCTACCTAGGGTTATGACTGTGGGGAGGGCAATGGCTATGCTCAATGAGATCTCCTCTTCGGTTGATATCTTCCACCTGAGTGAAAATCAGCTTAGACAGAGGCTTCCGTTTCTCCTAAGCTGATTTCGGTTACTTGTGAATGTCTTTGTTTATTATTGTATGCATTAGGTTTAAAACCTGTCATGTTCCTTTATGTGAAAATAAATCTATCTATCTATCCACGTATTAATATAAGTATTCCTTGTAGGTTGGAATGAAGCTGACCACACATACTGTAAAAATAGTTCACTTTGCCAAAGTCCCTAAGAGTTGCGGGGCTTACGTTCATTTGAGATTGGGATTTTTATGTTGAAGATTCACATGAAACATGTGTTAGTGCGAACTGCTTATGAGAATGCATGAAATTTTAATAAAAGTGTCATAAAAAAAAAAAAAAAAAAAATTAGGCTGATTTATTTGGTGAGCGCTGTTTTTGTGTGTATCACACCTCAAGAGCCCTCTGCGAACTTGGTCGTCGCTGTAGAAAGCGCCAATTCTCAAGCAAGACCCAGTTGTTGTAAGGCTGGATGGACCTTTTGATGACTGGTCTTTGGTAAAGGTTTATGAATTTTTCAACCCAGCGAAGAGCAAATTTGAAAATATAATGGTATATTTTTTGTGCCCCGCCGGGATTCGAACCCACGACCTTCCAGTTACGAGTCCGAAGTGTTACCACCTGGACTACGGACCGGTCATATATCATTGCAACTTATATTACAAATTACAGATCTGAGATAGACGAAGTAATCAAGCAGGATATTTTTTGATTACAGATTTTATTGAAATTTCTTAGCGTTATGACTTTTCCCTCCCGTTTTGTTTTACTCTAATAATAATAAAAATAAAGTATACAATCGGGTAAAACATATTCAGTTCACATTGTCGTAATGAAATTTTGGATCACCAATTTATTTAGCCTTTCAATGGCTCTCAAATGTAATGTTGCACTTTGAGCGTAGGTACACGGAAACACAGCTAACGCCGTCTGCCCAATTACGTTTCTGTGTCCTTAAGAGGTCAAATGCAATTCCGTTGCCGTTAGCCGCTGGCTCGTTAGGCTAGCGCGGCAGAACAAACATTCGTTAACGGCCATTATGTCGTAGCAATCTAGGCAGTGCTACGGCGCTCTCGTATAACGAGTCGTAGAGCCGTAGAGGTCTGAGCAAGCTACATAGCGAATGGAATACGATTCTGATTAAGTCGATTGTTTGTCCGCAAAGAACTACGATTGAGAATGCAGTAAATAGGAAATTGAATCAGTTCCACGAACAAAATAATAATTATAAATATTTAAAAATGTAAATGGTAAAACGTTGTTTTAATTCACTTTATTTTATTTGTTTATCATTCTGCTCTTGAAGATGCCTCATTAGGCGAAAATATTCGAGCATAAACAAATAAAATAAAGTGAATTAAAACAACGTTTTACCATTTATATTTTTAAATATTTATAAAAATGGACTTTCACTGTGTTAACAGATCAACACTAAAAAAAAAAAAAAATAATAATAATAATAATAATTGGTCAACAGTTCAAGGGTTTGTGTATTGACATTCTGAAGATTCATTTTAAAAATAATAATATAAACATTACACGTTTTTCTTCACGAGTTGATTTATTTCTCGAGCGCTTTCGATGTTTTCACACCATTATCAAGAGAGCAACTTACCATTATCAAGAGTTTTTGTGAAAACATCGAAAGCGCTCAAGAAATAAATTAACTCGTGAAAAATTCGCTAGCGCTAATAGACTTTATCTTTCAAGGCTTATTTTTGTCTTTTAGTATAAATAAAAGTTATGTTTTTTTACGTAAAACAGTATATTTTTAAAAATTACATTTAAAAATGAATTTTCACTTTATACATGTGAAAACTTAAGAAAATTTGTTGTATATTTTTAATTCAATACAATCCGTTTACTGAATCCATATTATGTGGTGCGGTAGCAAATAAGTTCCTCTACGAACTAATTATGTGCCAAGTAGCTACGACGTAGCAGGTCAATAGAGTTCCGTAGAGTGCAAGTTCCGAGAAAAGAGCTCTACGCCAGGATTCGATAATTACAAAGCTGCTTGCGAAGTGAATGGAGCTCCTCAAGTACGAATCACGTTGGTGAGAGCTCTAGTGAGAGAGTAAAGTGAGGTATATGTGTAAGGATCTCAGATGCTCTGTAAACCTCTAGTATGTGAGATTTAAAAAAAATATATATCAGGAAAAAGAAAATTACTTCCAGCCAACGATGGTAAATAACACTAAAAACATGTAACATATAGATTTCAAATATTACTTTACAATTTTTTCAACATTAAAATGTTCTTTACAGCTCCAGAAGAAGTTCCTGAGGTACCTCCTCATGAGAACGCAGGGAAATTACCCTCAGTTCATGCACCATGAGGACCTGCTTCGGGAAACTGGCTTCAGGAGCTTAGAAACTAGGCGCAACGGGACCCTGATGGTGCTCACTTATAAAGTCATCAATGGTTTAATAGACAGTCCCACCCTGTTGGAGGGTTTCAGGTTGTTTGTACCAAATTATTATAATCGGGGGCGAGGTCATAATCTTTTTTATGTACCAATGAGCCGCACCGATGTCTTGGCACAGCATCCTTTAACTCGGTGTGTCAAACTCATGAACGTGTCAAAAATAGACATATATCAATATAATTTAGACACCTTCGAAAGTATGGTGAAAGAGTTCCTCCCAGCTTGTTGATGGCTGTGAGGGTGCACTGTAATTAGGGCAACTTGTTGTGAACCAAAAAAAAAAAACATAAAGGTTGAATCCAATATTTTGAATTTTTTTAATTTGAATTTGGAACTCTTAACCAAAGAGGAGATATTTGAGATCAAAGTGGTCAGTACGGCAAAACGCTAATTTCATATGTACTTATATTAACATACTGCTAATCTAATCTAAGTTGCAAATATATGTAACATAAAATATCCACATTTTATGCATTTTCACAAGAAGACAATTTCGCGCTTGCACATGCCGCATGTGAATTTACAATAGAAAAACCCAAATCCCAAATGGGCATACACCCTGCACCTCTTTCCGTCCTTCCCTGACACAGAGATGACATTGGCAAAGTGAACCATTTTTTACCGTATGGGTGGTCAGCCTCATACCAACCTATAAGTCAAGGAATACAAGCAATTAATTACATCCAGTTATACAAACAAACAAACACTAGAAAATATACAAAACATCTATAAAAATGAAAATTGATTCTTGGCCTTAGCCGCCTACATTACAGATCAGCCGCCACTTTTTTCGGTCCGTACATACTTCTTCCATTTCATTCAGAGTACTAAATAGAAGAATAAGTACAAAAGCGTTTTTAATTCATGGAATGAACCCAGAATGAACTTAGAGACAGTAAAGTTCAAACAATACTTGAGCTGTACAAACCGCGCTAACGCAAATAGCCTTTTAAAGCAATCAAAGTTAGTTTCTGCGGTTTGCTCCGTGCACACAGAAGATCGCACCACTCTCTCGTACAATCGGTGCACGTAGCCGAAGTTACTTCTACGAACGTACAAATGAGTCTACGTTCGTTGTATAGTAGGTACTCTAAGTATAAAATTATACGAGCTTTTACGACGTGAAAAAGTCATCAAACTCACTAAATATAACCTGATCCTGTTCATTTGAGCGCCACTTCTTTTACAGGCCTACGATTAATGGCCATTTTTAGTTAGAGCATAGTTTCGGTAATGAAATCAAGCAGACTCCAGTGGGCCGGACATGTAGCACGTGCAGAGGACTCCAGGATCAACAGAACAGTCTTGGATGGTGCCCCCTCCGGTGTTAGACCACTCGGACGTCCCAGGATGCGGTGGGCAGACAACGTTGAAGCCGACGCCGAAGTTCTGGGAGTGAGGGGACCATGGAGGGAAGCAGCACAAGACAGAGAGTCCTGGAGGGTTGTGGTGACAAACAACAAAATAGTGAATTAGGAAGTTTTCAGTTGATATATTATCCGCAGTTAAGATGAAATGAAATGAAATGAAATGAAATGAAATGAAATGAAATGAAATAAAATTTATTCCTTCAAAAAAAACAAATGTAATGAAGGAATTACACTGTCTCACTAGATCTGTGATCTGTTCTGAGACAGTGGAATCCGCATCTCAACAAATCACAAGAGAGAAAACAAAGGGTATAATTAGATTGACTACTTATATATATTAAATAGTGCGAAAGTTGATTTCTGTCTCCCAGTTTTCTTCAGCCATTCTATCACAATTCTTCCCAGATTTGTACCCTCTCGGGATATATATTTTTCTATATATTTAGATCAAAATTAATTTTGGGTATTCACATATTTAACGATAAAAACGTAAACGTACCTTACGTACAAATCGTAAACGCATTAATATTGTACCTTCAGAATCAATTAATCATAAGCTTACTAAGTTCAACAAAATATAGAGTCGCTATTCCATTTTCATAAACAATTTAGAATTCCCGATGACTTTTTTAGGTCTCAAATATTCTTATAAGTGAGATAACGGAACACGAGTGATTTAAATGTATTTAAAATGTAAATTTAAATACATGCGAGTCTTGTCGACGTCGCTCGCTATACGTGAACTAAGCAGTGAAGAAACCAGCTTTTGGTATGATGGAAAAAATGTATTTAGGTGCCCGGAGAATGTAAATGTTGCTGAGCGAAATGGGCATGCAAATTCAGAGTGCAATTTCAGAGTGTGAAAATGAAAAGTAAAAAATGAATATTGCATAGACTTTTAAAAGGTCCATCCAGCCTTACAGCAACTGGGCCTTGCTTGAGTAATGGCGCTTTGTAGCGACGGCCAAGCTCGTACACCTCTGCGGCACTACAACAAGTGTCATAGACCCCTAGAGTCTCTAGAATCTAGGGAGTATCCCGCACAGGATTTCTAAAAGAAAAATCACATGAAAAAAAAAACATTGTCTTATAGTTCTGATATAATATCAGTAGAATGATATATCAGTAAAATAACAGTGCATTGTTTTCATGTTTAATTTTTTTTGTATATAGAGTTCTACAAAGTTTCCGCTGTGACATTTCATTAAGGCTTTTTAAAATTTATATTCGTAGATACAGCTACACATTCGCTATAAAGAATTGACAGAAACAAAAAGCCTTAAGATGATACAAGAAATGGTTTAAGAGTGTAGCGCGTGTGTGAGCCGGGTAGTTGTCCCACATGATTGCTGCATACATCACCTGACTGCGATTTATAGTTCTGGCTGTCAGAGATCGCGCCCTCTATTACCTGCCTGACGACGCTCCATTTATCTAAGCTCTGCCCTAAGGAGGGCTTGAAGGATCTTCAGCAGGAAGATACTTTCGGTCTTTTGATAATAACGTTCCAAGATATTAGATACTTTAACTTAAAAAAATAGTTCGTATATTTACACAGTGAATATCAATTTTTATGAAAAAGTATTGTAACGAACGTATGGTAGTATCAGTGCATACGTGATTCTAATCACGCTGGTGGAACAACGCTCTGGTATCATCCAGTATGTTCGAGAAATCGAGAACAGTCGAGAAACCTCCGTTTAGACGCTATGTATTTGGACCGTAATCGTCTGAGAGATCAGTGAAGTCGATAAACCAGAAGCTAGAAATTAGTACATTGTAAACCGACATTTGCGTAAAATAAATTGCAGTTTAGACCCCAAAATCATAAGAGTATAAAAATTAAAAAAAACGCATAGTTTTATTTTCACAAATTGAGCATTTATCACCTCAAGTACTTTCGACTTGCTTACGTCATTTTCAATTTCATTTCATCGCAGTGTCCTCTTGAATATTTGTTTAATATATCACTTATTCAGTTTTACATTTCAGGTATCGATGTGGCCTTTGCACTCTTCTTCAGCGCTGATAAATATAAGGCGAGTTTGTCGTAGAGCCAGGCGATTAGTGTCCATAGTTAGTGCAAAAATGTATTCTATCCTATTTGAATAACGTGACCGTATAAACTATAAACGATAATTACACAGTCTTACCAAATTATTTCCCGGTACATTTTATCATTTGATGTGTGCAGACGCAACTGAATAGTTTAGCATGTGGCAAGTAGAGTCTATTTACTTTTACAGGTAAAGGGACCGGCCTTACGCCAACCACTTCATTTGAAGTGGGGGTTGCCCAGCTCCCGAGGGAGCTGGTTCTCGATTCTTGTGAAGGCTGAATAAACCTTGTCGGTATTTTATTTTGGGTTTGGCAATAAATACAGAAACGGGTAATTACTTCTGACACCTTTCTTCTGGTATGGAATGAAGCACTTTACCACTGAGCCACAAACACTAATACTGAATATTTTCAGATGAGTATTTTTCACCCAAAGTATCAAGATACTATTTAGGTGTATCCTCTACAGCCCTGTCCCTCGGGTAGGAATCCTATTACGCGTATCTCACCTTGCCATAAATTCCCTCTCGCTCCCTCACGCGTCCCGTGCATGTAAAAATACATGCATGGAGAGGGGTTCGTGAAATTAGCATTTGTTATGAACTTTTTCTTATCTAGATTTCCCGTTCACTCGCTGGATATCACTCAGGATGTTAAACGTAGTGGAAATAAATGAAGAAATGTCAAAGTGACGATTGACAATCTGACAATGGACTCGTTTTCATATATATTTAAGTACCTAAGTGTTTCAGTATTTAAATGTAAAAATATATTTGTAAACCCTAGTAATTTTCTATAGAAACCAATAAAAAAAAAACATACTATTCCTTGACTTATAGGTTGGTATGAGGCTGACCACCCATACTGCACAAAATGGTTCACTTTGACAATGTCACCCCTGTTTCAGGGAAGTTTAGCGGGAGTTGCAGGGTGTATGTTCATTCGAGATTCGGGTTTTTATATTGTAGGTCCACATGCGGCATGTTTAAGCGAGAATTTATACCATTTTTTAGTGTTGATCTGTTAACACAGTGGAAGTCCATTTTTATAAATATTTAAAAATATAAATGGTAAAACATTGTTTTAATTCACTTTATTTTATTTTGGAAAAAAAGTTGTTTTGAAAATTGTTTTGAAAATTATTTTATAAAAATATATTTGTAACCATTCTGCTCTTGAAGATGCCTCATTAGGCGAAAATATTCGAGCATAAACAAATAAAATAAAGTGAATTAAAACAATGTTTTACCATTTATATTTTTAAATATTTATGAGAATTTATACGTTTATGTCTGTGAAAATGCATTCAATGTGAATCTTTAATGTTACATATATTTGCAACTTAGATTAGATTAGACTTTCACAGTCGTTAAAATAACAATATTGACCTGACAGGACGCAAAAAATAAAACACGACATACCAAAAAAAGCTTCCTTAAAAAAACACAAAAAAAATAGTAACACAAGCCAAAGGGTGCAGAAGTTTGTTGAATAAAAAGGGGCAAAGTTATCTAAGGGCAGGTATTATTTGTCACACACACGACAGGGGTTAGACGTGCCTCTGCGAAGCATACTAGATCCCACATTTACCACTCCAAGTCAAACAATATTCATCCTAGGGGGTGTTGAGATAATGTAGGTGATGGACGACGAAAATTTTCACTCTTTTTCTAGTCAGTTAAACCGATGTTCACATTTGCACAGCTATGATTTCCTTGTGAATTTTATGTGGAAAGAATGGAATAGGAGAGTGAATGTAAAAGAAGGAAGTGTATGAAAAATGTGATGGGTATAAATGAATTCAAGTGTAAGAAGGATTTTCAGGAAATCCTCTACGACCACATTTTTCTATACGAATCAACGATTACCAGTTTATAGATTTTCTTTTAATAGATTTGTGAAGAATGTAATTACCCAGCCTGGCAAGAAACGGGTATTAGCAGCATCAATTAAAAAATATATTTTCATTAATTATCAATAAATAATAACACAATGACATTTGTTGAACCAACGACCAAATTATGATCAAGGAGCCGGACGGAAATTGTACTATTCTTGTTGTACATCAAATATGGTAGTCGAGATTAGCGACTTGATCCCATTGGCCATAGCGGCAACAATAATGACGAGATCAATCAAAATTTCTTCTGAAAATTCCAATAAATATCTTCACTAAATTTACGAACAAAATATACTGCAAGTACTTTTACTCAAGTAATTTCAATCATTTTTTTATATATTTCACCGTAAAGGTTTTTCAGGCCCCTTTTCTGTTTCCCATCTACACAACACATACATATGTAGACAATAACACTGTCCTCTACCCCGAGTTCAAAACACTGCGTAAATCGAAAATGTATCACATATACGACGAGACTCCTAGCGAGTGGAATAGTGTTGATGCATTTTTTAGATTTACGCAATCGAGGTGAGTTTACACAATTTTGTATACTTTGTATACCCTTATGACATCTGTGTACTAGAAATTATTTTAACGAAAACAGACAATACATATATCTGTTTCAACCTACTTACGAAAATGCTCGTTAGTAAGAAAGAGAACAAAGAACTTCACAGTTGCATTTTCATGCGTACAAAAAAACTTGGGCGACTGTAAAAATAATTCTAGAAAGGCGGCAGCATTGCCGCGTGCGTACTATGCGCGCAGCAGTTCGAACATTTGAACGCCTGCGGTATAAATCTTGTGATCGATAAAATTGATGAATTATAAAGGAAAAAGGGATTATTTTACAGCATTATGGTATGTTTTGTAATTGCGTGTTAAAACACAAAATGGAGAAAGCAAGAAAATATAAAATTTGACACGTAAAAATATGTTTTGTATGACTACACAACTGCAACATTTGACAGGACTGAGACAAAAGTGATAGATAGTATGTATCAATTCCGGTTGGACCGGTCCGTAGCTCAGTGGTAACACTGCGGACTCTAAATGGGAAGGTTGTGGGTTCGAACATCGGCGGAACACAAAAAATATACCATTTATATTTTCAAATTTGCTCTTTGCTGGGCTGAAAAATTTATAAACCTTTACCAATGACCGGTCACCAAAGGTCCATCCAGCCCTACAGCAATTGGGTCTTGCTTGAGTATTGGCGCTGTGTAGCGACGTCCAAGTTCGTACACCTCTGCGGCACTACAACAAGTGTCATAGACCCCTAGACGCTATAGAATCTAGGGAGTCTACCGAGCAGGATTTCTTAAAAAAAAAAAAAAAGTTACTCGTAGTTTCTGCTCCTCTATGTTTTTAGTAAAATATGCCCGTACCCGTATTTTAGCTGGTCCGCCAGGCCCATATTCCAGCCAGTTATTTTCCGCCACATGAAAACTATTTCAACCGCGAAATTATGTCCACACAATACATACGCTAGGTTTATTTTTCTCGCTGACAAAAAACGAGTCTATGCGAAATTACAATTGATGGGTTATTGAGGGTAATATTCTACGAAAAAGAAAAACTAATCGATGTAGGCATGCTGTCTAAACTCGTAAATAAAGTCTAATCTAAATCTAAATCTAAGTTGCAAAGATATGTATCATTTGTCAACGACGTTACCATGTTGAAAGCACCGGTTCCCATAGATCACCGAAGTTAAGCAACATTGGGCGCGGAAAGTACTTGGATGGGTAACCGCTCAGGTACACCGCGTGTCGTTGGCATCTTGGACCGTTTTGTAGTCCGTAGTGGCAACACTTCGGACTCGTAAATGGAAGGTTGTGGATTTGGATCCCGGCGGAGCACAAAAATATCCCATTTATATTTCGAATGTGCTCTTCGCTGAGTTAAAAAATTCATAAACCTTTACCAAAGACCGGTCACTGAAAGGTCCATCCAACCTTACAACAACTGGGTCTTGCTTGAGAATTGGCGCTTTCTACAGCGATGACCAAGCTCGCAGAGGGCTCTTGAGGTGTGATACACACAAAATCATCCTAATGTTATTATTATTATTTGAGATTCATATTAAATGCATTCCCACAAGCAGACACGCATAATTTCGCGCTCACACATGCCGCATGTGGACCTACAATATAAAAAACCCAATCTCAAATGAACAGAAGCTCTGCAACTCTTGCTGATCTTCACTGAAACAGGGGTGACATTGGCAAAGTGAACCATTTTTTACAGTATGGGTGGTCAGAAAAAAATGACGCTCGGCATACTCGTACACTTACAAATTGACGATTTCGAGATGCTGGGATTGGAGATTTTCAAGTCAATGTGTAATATCAGTCACGTCAAACTAATGTTGGAATATTACGGTCAAAAACCTCTTCTCTTTACATCTTTGTGAGGAAGCCTTACGCAACAACAGGGCCGATTCGTAATTCGATCGAAATCGGAATACACACGATCCATACTGTAACTGTAACTCTGTCACCATTCCGCTAGGGGTGGTCAAAGCCTCTGCAGAGTTGCCTCCATTTTTTCCTATCCTGACATACCTCTTTCAATTCATTCAAATCCATCACCTTTTTCATGCATTTTCTTCTTTTACGCTCACTTTGTATATCCCACTCTTTCACAATCTCCTCAATCTGATCACTCCATACTTTTCTCGGTCGTCCCCTCCCTTCTTTTTCCTTTCACACTTTCTTTGTTTATAAACTTTGTCAGTTTATCATCATTCATTTTTTTCACAAGTCCAAACCATCTCATCACATTATTTTGTACCTTAACTTTCACATCTTCTTTCAAATTACATTATTTTTTTACCCATTCATTCCTAACTCTATCCATTCTGAGGTAAATCTACACGTTTACAGAAAATTTGATTCAAATATAATGAGCGGTTTAGGTTTTAAAATGTAAGGAAATCTTTCCTTGCATTTTATATTACAAAAAAAAAAATTGTAATCCGATCGTTATAAAACTTCACACGAGCCGTTTTGAGAATACCTACATATTTAAAAATATATATATTAAAAAAAATCCTGAAAGGGCGCATCCATATATTTGTACTTATATTCAAATACATTAGAAGTGAGTTGAAGGCAGAACAAAACGTTACAAAATTAAACGCAGAAAGTACCGATAGGTTGTTAAAATTTTCCAGGGGTCAATTACTTTTTATTCCCGTCATCTGTTAGGCGCAATATTAATTAAACACTAAAATTCCGGACGGGGAGCGCTTCGCCATTTTGCGGGCGAAATCATAAATTATTACGTTTTGCCAAAAATGAGCGCGGCGGCTCACGAAGACAAATTGGCAATCGAGAGCCTTCTAATGTGGATTAAGTACCGCCAATTCGCGAAATTGATGACTGATTAAATCAGTTTACTCCAAGTATAAAACGTTTACTTTTACAACGCAACCATAGCGTTAACCAAAAAAATATAAAACCTGAAACAGCGCCATCATTGAGCGTTTTAATTTCCAGCTCTTTTGATTAAGTTTAAACGTATTATTGGGGTAGATATAACTTTGATGAATGGATATAGCGTGAAAATCCACTTCGGAATTGAAGCAATGAAGCAATAATTTTGAAATATGATAAAGTTTAAAAATAACACTTTATTGATGTAATATTTTTGGTTATTTATGGTTTATTAATTCTTGCATCAAAAGCTCCACAGTAATTTTGCATACATTTTCAGCGAAAAGCATGAGCTCAGAAACAGGCAGTTTAAGGCTCACGAGCGGGCTGGTATAGCTATGGTTGAGTACATACGAAGAGTTTTAAACTTGAGGTAGGACGCTTTGAAAAGTCGTAGACCCCAGGAGCGGTGCGCGCGTAGAGGCAAAGTTATTACAGTCATAGGATTTATAGGCATGATATGGCAAGCAGGAACGGGCCTAGGTAATTTGGAGTAGACGTGCTTGAAGAAGTAATAAGATTTAGGTAAAATATGGGAAACTTTATTTGACTTGATTATCTTTATTTATTAAAAAACGAGAATATGACAAAAACTGGCACGTTCATTTATTTAGATGTCAACAATTATGATATATAATAACTGTTTTTGATTGTCCACAATGCGATGTTAATTAAAATTCTGGAATTGTTTTATTTCTTTCAGGCTAGAAATCAAATGCGTTCCTTGACCTACAGGTTGATATGAGGCTGACCACCCGTACTTCAATAAATGGTACACTTTACGAATGTCACAAGTGTTAAAGAGAAGGTCGTTAAGAGTTATTGTTCATTTGAAATTTGAAAATTTATTTTGTTGATACACAAGCGCGAATCAATACGCGTCTGATTATGATATGGGCATACATATTATATGAATCCTTAATGTTGCTATGTATCTTTGTAACTTGTATTAAAGAGGATTCGCAGTAGATGAAAATATTTTTTAAGAATCTGTTACAAAATTAGAATCATCCATATTTCATCACTGAAACATAGTTTGAGGTAATTTGATTTCGCAAAATAAAATATATTTAAATCTGAGAGCACAAACCTTTTATGGAGAAATTTTCCATAGCAAAAAGTGATCACTTTACGTAAAATTCCTTGTGAACTTTGCTTCTATGGCAGACCCGCGCCTGGTTAATACATCACGCGCCATGTGAAATGTGTCTACGCATATAAGAGGAGCTTCTCAAGCGCACTGTAATTTGTTCTGTGAGAGATTCATTACGCAAAGCAAACATTAACTCCCAAAGGTAATACTCGTAATAAGAAATATAATGTGTAGGATCCAATAGACTATTACAGAAAATGTCGGATTACTATTCCCAATCTTTGATCTACTTTTTTTTCGGTTCAAGTTGAAGGGTTTGTGTGGTGACATTGTGAAGATTCGTTGGACCGGTCCGTAGTCCAGTGGCAACACTTCGGACTCGTAAATGGAAGGTTGTGGATTCGGATCCCGGCGGAGCACAAAAAATATACCATTTATATTTCGAATGTGCTCTTCGCTGAGTTGAAAAATTCATAAACCTTTACCAAAGACCGGTCACTGAAAGGTCCATCCAACCTTACAACAACTGGGTCTTGCTTGAGAACTTGCGCTTTCTACAGCGATGACCAAGCTCGCAGAGGGCTTTTGAGGTGTGATACACACAAAAACAGCGATCACCAAATAAATCATCCTAATATTATTTTATTCATATGAAATATTTTTTTCAGCTCATTTTTATTTACTAATAGGTTGGTATGCGGCTGACCCCCCATGCTGTAGAAAATGGTTCACTTTGCCAATGTCACCCCTGTTTTCAGGAAAGGTCGGCTAGAGTTGCAGGGTGTATGTCCATGTGAGATTCGGGTTTTTATATTGTAGGCCCACATGCGGCATGTTTAAGCGCGAATCTGTGCATGTCTGTTTGTGAAAGTGCATATGAAAGTGCATGTGAATCTTTAATGTTACATTTATTTTGCAACTTAGATTAGATTAGATTAGATATAAGTTGGTATAAAGCTGACTCATCCTGAAAATAATTCTTCACTTAACCAAAGACACTCTTTTTACAGGAAACGGCGACAAGATGTTTGGGTTTTGATTTTATTTGTGCACATGTGGGGTGTATAAGCGCAAATTATAGGTGCATGTCTTTTTGAGGGCACACATTAAGTATGAATTAGAAATGTTATTCTATTTTTGCAACTTAGAGTATAAATTACATAGAGATGTGTATGTACATAGATAGAAACATATAATAACTCTTTTCATAAAAATATAAATTTCATATCCGAAAAAAAAAAACTTGAATAATTTAATAAGACCCTAAAAAGTTCTTAGATCTGATGTTCTGAAATTGCGCCCTTAAATTATTTTCCAATTTTCATACTAAAAATCTGAAAAACCTTTCAGTTTTTCCGCGTAAACGCGCGTAGCCGAATTAAAATTTAAGCTCGTATAAATTCGCAGACAAAAAATTCCGATCAGTGGAGTAAGGCGATGGAAGGAAGCGATCGGAGCTCCGATGGATCGAGTTGAAATATCATATTAATTCTCCCAATAAAGCTGTCAGCCCGAGATGAATAAATAAGGTACTGCAGTGATGGATTTAATATGCGTGTTAAAAACATCTCAACCAATAAAATTTATTGAGGGTAAAAAAAATTTAACGGATTTTTTGAAACCGTAAAAATCCCTGTTTTGGTGTGATTAGAATGTTAAAGTTTTTTTTTCAGAAAAACATGTTTGATGATCCTTGAACGGATATTTAAGTTCCGTGAATGCGTAAGGGTAGAATTTATAGTCAAGCGGACAAGACGGTGGTAATAAATCATAATTTTATTACTCAGCACTGGTTCTAGTCCCATCGTGCCCAGATGCCATTGTGGTTATAATCTATAATCTTAGTTGCAAACGTATTCTGACATGTAAGACTCATAATTTAATCATACCCTCAAGCAAGCGCATCTAAGTTCGCATGCTGCATGCGCACACAAAAAGAAAACGAAACCTCACATGAACATAGCCTTTGCAACTCCTGCCGCCTTTCCCTGAAACTGGGGTGGCATTGGTAAAAGTCAACCAAGTTTTTACAGCATGGGGGCGCAGCCTTATGCCAACCCCTTAGCCAAGGAACACAAAAACTTTGGAAAGTGTTATTAGTTATTAATATTTCATTAAAATTAAATAGATTGAATAACACTGGTCTACAAAAAAATGTATCCGAGTTAAAAATAGTAAATTCCTATTCATTTCGATGTGACATAAACGAATATGACGTTTAAAATGTTTACGTAGCTCTTATTCCCTTGATAAACAGGAATTAATTTTATGATAGAGGGAAATTTTGCAATGTTGGTAATATTTTTTTTACAAATGACGGTTTTCAGCCACATTAATATTGTTACTTGATTTTTAGCACGCTAAAAAAGAATTAGTGAATTGTATTCCTCTTCTCATTTTTTATTAAAAAAGAACCATTACCATCTACCGGCCAACTGTCTAAAGATTTAATTTTTTTTCACAGTGCATCTCCTTCATATGAGTTGAATAGTATAATAAAACGAAAATGTTTGTTTTTATTGTTTCCACACAATGTTTTGTATCTTCAAATATTTATGTCATTTTCAGGAAAAAGCCTCGTCTTTAATTCTATGCGACACATACGTAGAAGCATGAGCAAAAATTTCATTTTCAAATTCTTCGCGAATAGTGTAAGATAATAAAGCATCGGATTTGGCGTAGCTTCTGAAAGCGTCTACGCCAGGCCGTAGCGCTGTCACGGGCGAAGAAAGCTTTATTGAGCGAGCGCGCCTTGTTCTACGATAATGTAGCTACACTCACAGGCCTACACAGTATATATAGGCCTTCTACGGATGCAATATGTTACATATGAGTATGGTTATCATCTACGACAAATACTGCGACATGAAAAGCATGTAACTTGATTACATTACATTACATTACGCGTGTCGTTGGCATCTTGGACCGGTCCGTAGTCCGTAGTGGCAACACTTCGGACTCGTAAATGGAAGGTTGTGGATTCGGATCCCGGCGGAGGTGGAGGATAAATGGATAAACCATTTGTATTTCGAATGTGCTCTTCGCTGAGTTGAAAAATTCATAAACCTTTACCAAAGACCGGTCACTGAAAGGTCCATCCAACCTTACAACAACTGGGTCTTGCTTGAGAATTGGCGCTTTCTACAGCGACGACCAAGCTCGCAGAGGGCTCTTGAGGTGTGATACACACAAAAACAGCGCTCACCAAATAAATCATCCTAATATTATTATTATTATTACATGATTTTGTTTTTTTGTTACATTTACTATTATATTGCAAGCAATAGCACGTTCACTTCTAAGAACTTCTATGAAAATAATATTTTGTATGGTTTGTGTATTAACACTGTTAAAATTCATTTTCAATCATTTATTTAGTTTAAGGATTTAAGTCAAACACTGTTCTATATTTTCACTTTTGTAATTTTTATTTTTAAATTTTACTAACGTTTTCGATCTTAGATCATCGTCAGGTATACAAAAATTTTAAAACAAAAGTCAATGGTACCATTTAGTATTACAATCAAATTGTGTTGGACAATATAAAAAATTATAAAGTGAAAATATAGAACAGTGTTTGATTTAAATCCTTAAACTAAATAAATTATTTTCTATGAAAATGGTTATATGTGTTCAAGAAAGTTTCCTTACATAATTGTGTTATTATTTTCTTTTAATATAATTCTTTACTTCTTTCCTGATCTCCTTATGACCTTTTGAACAGTTTTCGGCATAAGCCTCTTACAAGTTATAACTTTATTGTTAAAAAATAGCAAAATCCTCTCCACCGATGAACCAATACACATGATGGTCATAAGCATAGGATCAGGAAGGCCACGGAAAACCTCCTGATCAAAGGACTGTAAATTTCGTCCCACGAAATTTAAAACAGCAATGTTTAAATGAAGACATGATGATCACCGATTTACATGGAATTGAAACTGAAAGAAGAAAACCAATATGACCTCCTGAGACATAGAAATAAATTATGAAAAGTATGAGCATGAGAAAATATTAATTACAGTCAAATAAATTGACCTAATGAATTCAACACTTGCAGTGAATCTAATCTCACGAGTCAGAAACTACGTGTGTGTGCAATTTCGCATGTCCAATCAAAATGCAACAACAAGGTCTTAGCACAAGTACGAGTAAGTCAGTGGTTCAAAGAAAAACGCATACAGAGTTTTCAATGTCTAATCTAATCTAATCTAATCTAAGCTGCAAAGATATATATCATTTAAGATTTATACTAAATGCATTCCCACAAGCAGATATGTATAATTTCGCGCTAACACATGCCGCATGTGGACCTACAATATAAAAACCCAATCTCAAATGAACATAAGCCTTGCAACTCTTGCCGTCCTTCCCTGAAACAGGGGTGACATTGGCAAAGTGAGCCTTGCATTGGCCTTGAGAGAATTACCAGATTCAATGGCCAAAGATGCATCAAAAGGATAGTGGAGACATTTTTCAATGACAAAAGAAGAGGAAGAAGGCCTCTAACACGATTTTCAGATGAAATACGAATGAAAGCTAGCGACTGGATGCAGAAGACCTGGGATAGAGATGCCTGGAGATATATGGGGGAGGATTATGTTCAGCAGTGGACAAATGACTAACGGGGCTATTCTTAGACATTTTAGTCGTCGGTTGAGCCCAC
Source organism: Agapetus fuscipes (assembly GCA_951799405.1). Classification (NCBI taxonomy): domain Eukaryota; kingdom Metazoa; phylum Arthropoda; class Insecta; order Trichoptera; family Glossosomatidae; genus Agapetus; species Agapetus fuscipes. The sequence goes on from OX637341.1 coordinate 15,858,767, forward strand.
GCTTTGACAAACTAATGATGTATTTGTATGAAGACCTGTCAATTCAAGATGGCCGCAAGTGAACAGCTGATTTGTCTTCATACAAATATTACAAAATTCGGTAGGTAAGAATGACCGTGCTGATGAAACTTCCATCGCAGGCACCATTAGTTTGTCAAAGCGTGGGCTCAACCGACGACTAAAATATCTAAGAATAGCCCCGTAAGTAACTAAGTAAACTTGGAAGGTCGTACAGAAAAATATGGATCACTTTTTCGATGGACTAAAATACATCAAAATTATCAAAAGCCTTTCCGATACAACAGCTTTAAGCGACACTTAATGCAGGAACCTTTTCCAAAGTCCACTAGAGCGATACGTATTAATGAGAGAAGAAACCTGCAATGAAGATTATTTATTGTAGGTATATACCTATTGTTATGATTGTAGAGTTCTACTAGTCTCCAAATTCAACACTTTTTTTTTTTTTTTTAAGAAATCCTGTGCGGGAGACTTTCTAGATTCTAAAGACTCTAGGGGTCTATTACACTTGTTGTAGTGCCGCAGAGGGGTACGAGCTTGGTCGTCGCTACAAAGCGCCAATACTCAAGCAAGACCCTAGTTGCTGTAAGGCTGGATGGACCTTTGGTGACCGGTCATTGGTAAAGGTTTTATGAATTTTTCAACCCAGCGAAGAGCACATTCGTAATATAAATGGTATATTTTTGTGCTCCGCCGGGATCCGAATCCACAACCTTCCATTTACGAGTCCGAAATGTTGCCACTACGGACTACGGACCGGTCCAAGATGCCAACGACACGCGGTGTACCTGAGCGGTTACCCATCCAAGAACTGACCACGCCCAACACTGGTCTTCTTTTAGGATAATTATTTCACAGTCAAATTTATTTTTACACTTTTACATTACTTTATTTCACAGATGGGTTGTGTTCACTTATACTGTGAGTCTTCACAGTTATAAGGTCGCAAGAGAACTCCCTTCCTGCAAGCTGTTCGCGCTTTATATCTCCAGCGATAGAAGCTTCTAAAGGTGAATTTTGCCAGAAGCTTCTCGAAGCACATAATTATTGACAATCTAGTGAGTTATCTATGTTCTCAAAAATCATTATTCCTACCCACCAATATTATAAAGAATTCCTATCAGCTATAACTAATACCTATCCCTATCTAAATATTTATACATATTTTTTTTACATAAACAATTTTACAGGATATAATAAATCTTAAAATTAAAAATATTTGTCCCGATAAAAGGAATTCTTCAGTTTGTCATCGGTTTGTCATGCATATACTATTTACATAATAATACAATAACTTTTATAATCAAAACAAAGATTATAATAAACAAAGATCATTAAAAGAGTATCAAGTTTTAAGGTATCTACACACTTCGATACAGGAAACCCCGAAACGGACGAGTTTTTTTGTTTGTTTCATTTTTGTTATATCTAATTCAAAACCGCAATAATGTGCGGATAATTGAAGTGGCCATTAGAAGAGCTTCCGGCGCGCTTGTATGGGAGCGGCTAATGGACTAAACTTTCACTCCGCATCCTGAAGTATGGGGCTTAAATATTCATACAATACACAGATCCGATACGATAATTCAACACATTATTCGCAATTTGGGCCACATAATTTAAAAAGAATTAAGTCGATTATTTTATGATTAAGTTTGTTTTATTTTTTATTCAATTGTGATTTAATTTATTTTACAGTACTGTATCCTGCCACCGTTCAACTAGGGATGGCCGGTACCTTGGCAGATGCGTCTCCACTTTTTCTGTCCTTACAAATCACTTTCATTTCCTCAATATTCATCACCTTCATCATACAAATTCTTCTCTTATTCTCACTCTGCAGGTTCTATTCTTTCGCAATTTTACCTACAGTTAGTATAAAAATTAAACAAAGTTGTTCTTCACGATTTGAGAGTTGAGACTTCAACTCGTGAAGAAAAACTTTGTTAAATTTTTAAATTATTACTTTCAAAATGAATATTTACAATGTCAATACATAAACCCATAAACATTTAATTTTACAGTATTTATTTTTAACAAAATCGGATACATAGTACGGTTTACTCTGACGGATATGGTTATTGTCTTCGCGGGTCAGTGACTCAAGAAACACTCATCTCTCACAGAACCGCCGCCCATATTTATATGTGGGACAGAGCTTCAGCTAGATACTTCCATAGTGGATTCTTCAACATTATACCATAAATATAAAACACAAAGAATACCTTAGGAAGAGACGTACCGATGGCTTTACATTCCTCGGAAGCCATTTATTTTGATATAACTTGGATCCATTAGTCAGCACATGTAAAAAGTACCCAACCTACACTTTTTAAGAAACCCATCACAGATTTTCATAAGATGCATTCCTCTTTACAATTTTCTTTAAAAAAAACCTGTAATTCAACGGTAAATTTTATTTTTCATTGGCATCTTAAACTTTTACTCCACTCTGAATATAAAATAATAATTTTACATTTCTCGTACTGCGTTGAAAGCACTATCACTTTATGAAGAAAAACTTTTCAGAAAAGCTGTGAGTTAACGTCACCACGGCCGTCCATCTTGCCCGAGATGAAAAGAAAACTCACAAGCTGACGTCATGATAATAAGCGATTCCTTAAAGGATGTACGAGAGTAGGACAGCTTTAGTTAAGCACCACTTAAATCTGACTCTCAGCTGCACTTCCAGTACTCAAACTTCCACATCTGCAGACACTTCTGACGCTCTAAACAGCTGCTAAAGTGAAACTAAGTAATGTTGACGTTCATTGTCAGTTTTAGAACAGTCCATAAAGTTTTCTTTATGTGAGAATGTAATGAAAATCCGTAGAAAAATAAATGGAAAAATTTGAAATAATTTTTCAGAGTTTTTGTCCACAGTGAAAAAATAATTATTTAATTAGAATTATGTGAATTTGTTTTCTTTTCTTAATAAAAAATAATTTAAGCAGCATAATTAAACAACAACAAAAAATGTGATTTATTTTGTTGATTTTAATTTAAAAAAAACCGTCCTCAGAAAGAGGGAGGACTTTAACGAAGATTGTCTGATGATGAAAGAATAACAGTGAGAAAAAAATACATAAGCAGGGAAAACCAAGGATAAAGATCCGCAGAGGACTAAACAGAAGTTCTTTGACCAAAATGACAAAGGAAAAACTAAAGGAAAAGTAAAGAAAAATTACGTTTCCCATGTTGATATGATGTTTAAATGTTCCTTAATAAAGGATCTAAACAGGCACGCTGTTTCAAACTTACATACATGAAGGAGAATTTAGTAAGCGTATGCGATTAATTCCTTAACTTATAGCTCGGTATATGGCTGATCACACATACAGTAAAAAATGAATCACTTTTCCAGTGTCACATCTGTTTCAGGGTAGATCGGCCAGAGTTGCAGGGCTTATGTTCATTTGAGATTCGTTTTTTATGACGTAAGTTCACATGCGGCATGTGTAAGCGCGAACTTGTACGTGTCTGCTTGTGGGCATGCATTTAATATGAATCATAAATGTAATACACCTTTACAGCTTTGATAATTTTAGATAAGACTAAGATTTAATATGTAAAAGAAAAATATACTGGCGTATGATAACTGTAATCTAAAACCAAGTTTTCATAGAGCTTTCACCTGGGAATACTGTATTGATTCATCTGTTATATACACAAAGCGTTATAAATATTACTGACTTGTGAAAGAAATTCTAAGAAGCCAAATAATAAAAAATTTCCTTCGAGATGATGGTTTTTAAGACAACAGTTTGAATATTCATAAATTTGTACTGAGAGCTCCTGCCCCTCAAGCACAAAACCTTTATATTTTACTCAGTTGTAGAGTTTTATAAAAAATATGATTGAAATCTTTAAAAGCACCTTCATTGAGCGATTTACTTTGGAAACACTTTTTGGAAAACGCGATGTTTGAGTAAAAACGCAGCGTACAGATCATATTTCACTATGGAATTTTCTCCAACGCAGTCACTCCTCTGAATAAATTTGAATGAATGATTACTTATTACAGGAATTCCTGTATTTAGCCCTTCTAAGGAACTTATAATTCTTATTATCTTTGTCAGTAAAATCTAATTTATTGTATGTTTTTACACACTTTTAGATTTTTAAGCTTAATTTTTGTTATATATTGAATAATGGCATATAGGTGTTCTTAACTGTGGTACATGATAAACACCAAATTTAGGTATCAGTGGCGAAGGGTGCTATACAAGCCGGTTCCCATCGGTTTCCCGTTTAAAATGAGGCAAAAATGATAATAAAGTAGACTGCATTATTTCAATGGGGAAAAAATACGTATTTTATTTTATTTTATTTATTTATTTCAGAAAAACTACAGCTTTATGAATGTGAAATGAATGTGTATTGTTTCTTTGGTTTTAAATTTTTTTTTTACTTTGTGCCTATATTTTTTAACTACTTTGTAACATCATTTTAAAAGGGAAGCCGATGGAAACCGGCTTGTATGTCACCCTTCGCCACTATTAGGTATACACCTGAAAATATGGTATAGGGTGGGTTCATCCTTTTGATTTATCCCTTATTGTGAGGATGTGATTGAGATCAAAATTAAAGTCTGGAAGTTAGACGCACCGACAGTATTAATGTTTAAAATAAAGCTATTTCATTTTCTCGGATAAGGTCATGTTTTAATACGATCAGCTGATCTGCCAGCACATGCTTCGTTTTATTCTATGGGTATCTTCTTCAAAAAAAAATATAATTTTGCTTTTTTTGGTTCAGTTGTATAGTAAGGGTTTTAAAAAAACAACTTAGATTGGAATTATCCAGGCAAGTGAAGTGAAAGGTAATAAACATCACCGCCAGACGTTTCCAATGAAATTCCGTGCTAACTTTCACACGCACAATTTGCTAAAGCCAACAGTTAGCGAGTTCCGACAAAAATATTTGGCGGGTATTTTCAAACCCTTGAGCCCTACACCCTTAACGATTTCTTTAAGTATCCACTATCAAACAAAAGCCTAAATTTTACTGTAGAGCTATTTTTGCGTCCTCGACTTGTAAAAAACGTTAACTATTGCGTACATCTATTTTTCGTAGGTTTGTAGTCCTAACATTTAATTGTAACACCTATTTTTAGTTTTAAATTAGTATACAATATTTGTTATATTTTAAATTGACCTACGGTTATCCTACTGGTTGACTGCTATCTATAATAATCTAATCTATAATCTAAGTTGCAAGTATATATTCATTCAAAGCTCTCAGATGTATGCCCACAAACAAACACGTGAAGTTCGCGCTTACAAATGCTGATTGTGTACTTACAAATAAAATTCAAACTTCAAATGAACATAAGCCCCACAATTTGATTTGAAGTGCTGATACTTCAAATTAGTCTATGAACAAAAAAACGTAAGAATAAAATCGAAATTTTATCCATACTAACAGATGACCAATGTTAATTTTCTTATTTTCAATGTAAGGTCTCAAGTTTCATGTATCACAAATAATCTTAAGTAATCTCAAAGTAAATGTACAAATAAAGTATGTGCAGAAGTATTTACAAACAATTAACTACTTTTACAACGCTTTGCTTATTCAAACTTTTTTTTCTTAAAAAAACTAACGTAAGAGAGTTTCAAAGTACGTTAGCAAATTACACGTAGACTCGGTATAATAAATCGCGGTTCAAGGTCTCTACGCCTAAAAAGCTCTACGCGGAGCTATATGTCTACGCCATACAAAAGCTCTACGCGGAGCTATATGCCTACGCCATACTAAAGCTCTACGACGAGGAAAAGTTCTACGCAGAGAAACGTTAGGGTAGGCCAACGCCCAGCACAAAAGGCGTGACGTATACGCCCCGAATATTGTAATTTGCAGCACAAATTGCTCGGAACAAAGTTGAACGCGATCGGCTCGGCGCGGGGTCTACGCAGACCTTGAAAAGAAAATGAAGGTTTTAACGCACATTCGTTTCAGCGCGAGTTCAAAGTGTTCGTAACGAGTTTTTTAACAAAAGGTTTTCACAAGAACTTTCAAAAATTAGTACATATAAGACTCAATTTCTTTCAATTCTACTGTATTTTGTGATACGTATATTAATATTGACTTCTAAAATATAATGAACCTATTCGTTAATTGCATTCGCTTGTAAAATATTACATTCCTGCTTTTATATTTTTTGATAATATATTTTTTAACATGGATTGGGACCATCATTCAAATATTGTTTTTTTTCTCAACAGACAGACGTCACACATTTTTTAACTAAGATCAGTTGCCTTAGTTATCCGATGGTGTAACGTTACAACTTTTTTGTCACTGTCATTCTACAGACCTTATTCAAAAGTATAAAGCAAGAAAAACATGTTTTTTTTTATTTACTTGTCAAATATTTTTTACAAAAACTTAAGTCTTTGTTTTATTTTAAGCGCGCGTAAATTAACACAATAAAAAAATCTTAAGGAAATATAAAAAAATAAAAAACATGAAAAAGAGGCCCCCAACTGTAGCTACAAATTAGTAACATTAATATATCACACAGCCTTCGCCCGAAAGCGCCACACCTTTAATCTTTGTTGATTCTACAGCTCGGTAATTTCTCTACGCCGCAAAAAAATATATACGCATTTTCCCTTAAGCTTTACAATGGGTCGTTATTTCACTTTATTTCCAGGCTGGAAGGTTTAACCTGCCGGCGTTTACATATTTTGTTGTGCGCTGTATTTATTTTGTGTAAAATAAGCCGAGAAAATTTAACAATAAAAATTTGAATAAACCTTGAATTTGTGAAGGCTCAGCCATTTTGTATACATTATGTTCTGGAGTGTATACATACGTTGTGGTTTACCTTTGTCTGAAACTTTTACAACAACAAAAACAGTAGGTGTAGGAAAAAAGTACTTTTAAATGGAATTAAACGTGTTTCAGGGCTGGTATTTTCAACGTTAGCTTATGTGACTTTAAGCTTATAAAACAACTATCCACACGATTCGCATAAGTTAGTCCATTTCATTCAGTATAAAGTCGCTTTGCCAACGTTGAAAATACCGGCCCTAAGAATCAATTTATATCTTATTTTTTCATGATCTTAAGTACAAATAAATGTGATGGGTTGGTTTGATCATGTATAAAGAATGAATAAGGAAAAATGAAAAGATTTTTATCTTACACATATATTTGGATACATTAGTCTCTGGAATGGTCGAGGGGTGAGGCGTCGGCACTCGAATTTGCAAGAAGTATGTAAAGACCGAAAGGAATGGCGGTTGATTTGCAACAATGGCGGCTAGGGCATTAATTCTAAGTGTAATATTAAGTTTAATTTTAATTTTACTTTATTTTAATTTTAATTTGTAATGTGTCTCATTATGAATTTCTGTATATCATTTATAATTTTTTGTGCTCCTTGACTGATAGGTCGGTACGAGGCTGACCACCCGTGCTGTAAAAATCGGTTCACTTTTGCCAATGCCACCCCGGTTCAGGGAACGGCGGCAGGAGTTGCAAGGTTTATGTCCATGTGAGGTTTTCCTTATTTGTATGCACACATGCAGAATGTGTAGGCGCGAACCTACATGTGCCTGTCTGTGGGCATGCATTTCATATGAGCCTTAAATGCTTACATATCCTTGCAGCTTAGATTATAGATTATAGATAGATAGAAAAAATCTCAGTTTGAAACCCATCTGCACCGTGTCCTGGCTATAACTTTGGCCCTGGTCCAAAAGATGTCATTGAGTAAATATTGCTGTCATACAGCCTGTAGCTTCTAGACAGCGCGTCCCTTAAGTTACGGATATAGTCACTAACCTGTCTGGCAAACGTGGTTAATTACTGTCAACTCCCTACAACTAAAGGCAAAATGTCGAATTAAAAAAACTTAACACAGTAGCCGATTGAAAGGCATTAAGAACACAGGTGGAGAAGTTCGTACCAGGGCTGAAAGTCTCAACACCACGGTCATTCTTACCTACAAAACATCGGTATTATTTGTTTAAAGACTAATCAGCTGTTCACTTGCGGCCATCTTGGATTGACAGGTCTTCATACAAATATTACCAAAATTCGGTAGGTAAGAATTACCATGGTGATGAGACTTACAGCCCAGGAGTGGACTGAGAAAGAAGATAAGTAATTAATATACAACCGTACCCTTTTACAAGGAACATTATCTAATCCAATAGAAAAACTTAAAAGTCAAGAATGTCAACGAGTAAAATAATCCTAAAACTAAGTTAACAGCTTTCGGTGTTATTCTTAGACATTTTCGTCGCCCTTTGAACCCAGGTTTTGCTTAATTTTGATTCTTGAACATTTCTGAAGTAGTTAGGCTTGCGTCTCGAGCTCAACGCCCGCCCAAATCTAACCTCCAAATGTATGCGAAGTTAGGCCGAGACAAAACCGCCTCGGAGATGGTTTTGTGGTACAGTCGATTTTGACAACTGCCGTATTTAATATTAAATCGTAAATATTTGCTTTATTACTGTTTTGTTTTGCGATTTGTTTTTGTCATTTTGGTCAAATTGACAGAATTCAGCACTTTTTTGCTAATCAATCGCTTTTTGAGGCACAAAACACACAAAATTAAAAAGCAAAAGAAATCATTTGACAGATTGCATCACGGCTCGCGGCAAAATTCTCAATATGAAAAATTTGCCGCGAAACTGAAGTTATGGATATAGTTTAAAATAAGTGAAGAGGATATTTAACACTCTACGAACACATATGAGACACTTTTTCCATCTGAAATAAAATATTTACTTGCATTTCGGCCGACATCTGATTTGTGTACAAACAAAACAGTCAGCCGTCCGCCATTGTGACGTCAGCGATATTTGTGTGAGTGAACTTGAGAAGAGTGTGTGTGGAAAAGATATTGAAAGTATGTGGAAAGATCTGAAAGAAGGAATGACTGAATGCGCTAAAAAAGCATGTGGGGTAACGAAAGGTGGAAGATTGAAAGGAGATGCCTGGTGGAATGATAGAGTAAAAGAAGCTGTGAAAGTTAAGAAGAAGTGTTATGAAAATTGGCTGAATGATAGAAATGATAGAAAGCTAGAAGACGAATATAAGATAGCTAAGAGAATGGCGAAGACTATAATTTATGAAAGCAAGATGAATGAACAAAAAAAGATTGATGAAAGGATTAACAGAAGTTTCACCGACAGTAAGAAGGAATTTTGGAGGTGGATCAATGCGGATAGAAATAAATCTTCTGCATTGACCACTCCAGGAGTCAAAAGTGCTGCCGGTGAGATGGTATGGGAGAATGAAGAAGTATGCAAGAGATGGAAGAACTATTTTCAAGAAATTTTTGGTCAGGGTGAAAGAAGAATTTATGAACAGATAGATGAAGAGAATGAATTGAAGATTTTGAAAGAAGAATTGATAGTGTCTATTTCACGTCTGAAGAATGGGAAGTCTGCTGGGTTTGATGGTATAAATGGTGAAATGTTGAAAGCAGGAGGTGAATGTGTGATAGATTGGATGTACGAATTATGTAAGCTTTGTGTGAATGCAGGAGTAGTACCGATGGATTGGAGGAAGGCAGTCATTGTTCCCATTTACAAAGGTAAAGGGGACAAAAAAGACTGTCAGAACTTCAGACCAATCAGTCTACTCAGTATACCAGGAAAAGTCTTCTGTAAGGTAATCATAAAAAATGTGATTCTGACTACTAGTGAAAGGATTTCCGATATACAGTCCGGCTTTATGGCCGGTAGGGGCTGTGTTGATCAGATTTTTACTCTACGACAACTTGTTGAAAAACAATTGTCGGTGAGGGGAAAGCTGTTCACAGCCTTTGTAGATCTGGAAAAGGCTTTTGACTCAGTAGACAGAGGTATGTTATGGGATGTTTTGAAAGCATACGGAGTAAATGGGGCTCTCCTAGATGCGGTGCATGCGAACTATGAAAATAGTATGGCATGTGTTCGTATTGATGGTGAGTATAGTGAATGGTTTGAAGTTTATAAGGGTGTGAGGCAAGGATGTGTGATGAGTCCATGGCTATTTAACATAGTCATGGACAAGTGTGTCAGAGATGCTAGTCTTAATGATTGTGGATTGATGATAGGAGAGAGCAAAGTGAGTGTTCTACTGTATGCAGATGATGCAGTTCTTGTATCTGATTCAGCAGTAGAATTGCAAACAATGCTCTCTAGATTGAATGAAGCTTTGTTAGGTAACCATTTGAAGTTGAATGCAAGTAAGACGAAAGTATTGATTTTTCAAAGAGATGATGAAAGTATGAATTATGAATTTAAAATTAATGGAATGAATGTTGATGTCGTAAATGAGTTTGTATATCTGGGAAGTAAGTTTGAAAAAGATGGAAGAATGTCCGGTGAATTTGAAAGAAGAATAATGAAAGGCAGGTGTGTACTGGGTGCGACCGCTTGCATCGCCAGGAACCAAAATCTCTCAAAAAATGTTAGATTGGCGGTGCACGGTGGTATACTAGTGCCCACCTTGATGTATGGAAGTGAAGCCTGGACGGTGAGTGAAAGGGAAATTAGTAAAGTCCATACAGTAGAAATGGACTATCTAAGAAGTATGATTGGGAAAAAACGAAGTGACAGGGTGAGGAATGATTTTGTAAGAGAGGAATGTGGTGTAAGGGAAAGTGTGAAAGTGAAGATTAAAAGAAGTATGTTAAGATGGTTCGGGCACATGGAGAGAATGAGTGATGAAAGATTGACGAAGAAAGTATATGTTGCTAGAATAGATGGATGTCGTGGAAGAGGAAGACCGAGAAAGGTATGGATGGACCAAATTTTCGAAATAGCGAGTGAATGGAATATCCAGAGTCATAATAAAAGGAGAGCTTGTATGAAAAAGGTTATGACTCTGGATGAAATGAAAGAAGTATGCAAGGACAGGAAGAAGTGGCGGCTAATCTGCAATGCTGATTTGTAATGTTGGTTTATTAGTTTGCTACATTTTTTGCATAAGAAATTTTTGACTTTTTTTGTATAGATTTATTTTTAAGGTTTTGTTGTTTTTTTTTTGTAAACTTAAATGTCATTTATTACTCGTATTCCTTGACTTATAGGTTGGTATGAGGCTGACCACCCATACTGTAAAAAATGGTTCACTTTGCCAATGTCACCCCTGTTTCAGGGAATGTCGGCAGGAGTTGCAGGGCTTATGTTCATTTGAGTTTGGATTTTATTTGTAAGTACACATTCAGCATTTGTAAGCGCGAACTACACGTGTTTGTTTGTGAGCATACATCTGAGAGCTTTAAATGAATATATGCTTGCAACTTAGATTATAGATTATAGATTATAGTCCCAAACGCATATTCCCTACATTTGGTTTATTTTTCCCGATCCACAAAAAATATACGGATTCATTTGGCTAATCAATTGTTTTCAAAGTTGTTTTAATTATAAATTGCACAACAAATTTATAAACTGATTATTTGCTTTTATTTTTCATCTTTTTTTTGCGTTATTGTCAATGGTTATTGTTTTAATAATTATTTAAAAACGACTGAAAATTCCCTATTCTTTAAATAATATTTATAAAGTGACATCTCTAGAACAGATTTTTTTTTTTAAATACGACATTGAACGGACGTAATTTCAGCCGTCCAAGATTGGTCGCAGGCTCAACTGTTCCTACGTTACACTTTGAACGAGAATCAATATTTCAAATTTGGTCTAGTCCGGCGTTGTACCCAGACTAAGTAGTCGCCAGTTAGGCCGATGGCGAAATATGACAAGTAAGAATAACACCGTTTGAATAGAAGATAATCCAAACAAAAACAAAACTTAAAATAATTCCACACCTAGTTGAACTCACACAGAATAACTCCGTTTCAGCACAAAAGACAGCGCGATCTTCGTCTGGGGTTGGCTAAAGAAACCCTATTCGTTATCGCCTCCCTTTGTTTGGGGTAGCCTGTTAGGGTAGCTTCGCTCCGAATTCAGTGCTTTATGTCCGGCCATTAAAAGTCAAAAGCCTTCTGGGGTTTCCCATTCTGTTCAGTTAACGCGATCGCCCGGTAGTAAAGGTGCTATTGGAAATTTAAGCGGTTCGGAATAAGTTTATGTGCTGGTTTCGTAGTTAAACAAATTGTAAAGGAGTTTTTTAACGTTAAAATGGTTGTAAATATAAGAAAGATCTTTCAGGATTGTTGGTTCAGGAAAAAATGCTTCAGTTTTTCCCTGCTTCAGTAACAGGCTAAAATAATTTAGAGTTTGTGTTGCTTGACTTCAAGGTTTGTACTAGGTTAACCATGTATACTGTAAAAATGGTTCACTTCTTATGAAATGTTGCAGTGAAAACTTTGTACAAGTCCATTTATAAAAAAAAACATGAAAACAAAACACGGTTTTATTCTAATGATATGGTGCATTTTGTCAATGTGACTTCTGTTTTAGGGACAGTTGCAGGGTTTATGTTCATTTAAGGTTTTGTATTTTTCAGTACCTACACAAACGGCATGTATAAGCCCAAATTCACACGTGTCTGCTAGTGAGCATGTATACTGTATAATCTTAGTTGCAAAGATATCTAAACATTCAAAACTCATATTAAAATTAAAAAAACAATTTGAATGTGGTTACGGGGCGAGTAAAATTTATTAATGTACGACCGGTTTCGGAAACAATGTTCCAATTGTCGATGGAAACATTGACGATTTGACATTGATTCATTTAATATTTTAAAAATGAAAGGTTACAAAGTGAATGCCCCATCAATTAATGATATTCAAAACTCATATCAAATGCATGCCCACAAACAGACACGTATGAGTTCACGCTTACAAATGCTGAATGTGTACTTACAAATTAAATGTGCATTCTCAATTTGAAATTATAATCTTTGCAACTTAGATTACAGATTGCTATTCGTACCAAGTCTTTAAAAAAAAAATCCAAGGAAATATATCTAGACAGTAAGGCATCATTATTTTATTCCACACTTACAAACTGAAAGAGTAAACTCCGACATTCGCTGTGGAAATATTGACTCTGGCTTGGAAGAAAGATTTTCCTTAAAACAACAAGAGAAGCCAAGTCAACACAGATAGCGTTACAAGTTTAATTAAACAAAGTCGCCGTCTCACGAGCTCAATATTAACTAACGAATACTTTCCCATGAAAGATGAATTAGTTTCCTGTAACGCAAGTATAACCCGTACTGTGTAAGCAAACGTGTAAGCTATATTAGTATTTTATTGATACAAAAATGTCTGGATACTGAAGTAGCAGCACTAGTTGACGATTCAATTTGTACACTGTTACGATTTTTTTGGTTCGGATACTTTTCAAATAAAACTCTACTCTTCTTTTTACTCATTTATTTTACACGTTTATATCTATTTTTACAAAGACATTCTCATTTATTTCATTACACTGGTTTTAGTTCACTGGTCGAATTTGTTCAAGGTATTGGTGGAGCTCGCAGATGACTGACTAGTGCAAGCAACTTGCACCCTTTTATACTGAGAGAGTCGAACACTCCGGAATACATAATTGCTCGAAGCTTCTCGAAGTACTTCGTGTAGAGACTTCTCTATTAACACACAATTATCAATCCTACCCACCAATACAATAAAGAATTCCTATAACTAATACTTATACATATTCTAATACTTACATTGCCTGTTTACATAACAATAAATTTTCGGCTAAATGCTATGACTGTATTAAGGTTTAAAATTTTATATGAAAAACAATCGTTAGTCAAGTAAGAAGAGCACTTTTTTACTCGAATGAATTTTCAATGTCTATTATCTATAATATATTGTATAATCCAAGTGGCAAAGATATATTAACATTCAAAACTCATATCAAATGCATGTCCACAAACAGACACGTGAAAGTTCGCTTTTACAAGTGCTGAATATGTACTTGCCAACAAAACCAAACCTCAAATGAAGATACACCCTACAACTTTTGCCGTCCTTCCCTGAGACAGGGGTGACATTAGCAAAGTGAAAAAAAAATTACAGTATGGGTGGTTAGCCTCATACCACCATTTAAGTCAAGGGATACAAATAATAAATAAGATTTAGGTATATAAAAACAACAAAACCTTAAAAATAAATCTGAACAAAACAAAGTCAATAGGTACCTTATACACAAAATATTACATAGTAATACGAATTAATAAGCCGCCAGCATTGCAAATCAACATTACAGATTAGCAAATGTAATCAATGTCAATGTTATATATCCATCAAATACGAAACCTGATGTTATGTAATTGGATACGTTATTACGACCTACAAATGAACATTAGGGTTTCCCCTCACTTTGACCGAAGTCCGCACAGAACAAATATTGCAAGCAAGTATTCGACTGAATAGACAGGGATTTGGTATGGCTCCCCATTCTTGACAAAGACCGCACTAGAGTAGACCCTAGCAAGACAATGTCGTCTTACCATTTTACCGAACGCCACTGAACTTCCCAAATACCACATACGCCATCTTATCATACAAATAAATATTAAGACGAAGGAATTGAGGACGACATGTTATGCCTGAAGGACCAAGGTCAATTGTTTGATAAAAGCCTCACAGAAACTGGCTCTTGTTGCAAAATTGTACCAAACTAGATACTTGTCGGTGTTATGGCCGAGGGGGCCAAGTGGGCTAATATTTCTAGCGTATTTGGAATAGAATAACGTTGGTTCGATCCCCGCCTGGGTCATTTGGCCATAACTTTGATCCCGGTTCGACATATGTCATTGGGTAATTGTTAATTAATAATTCATTAAATTAAAAACCAAAATGAATTATTAATTAGTAATATGTTCAATTAGTAAAATTGTTCCTTGACTTATAGGTTGGTATGCGGCTGACCACCCATACTGTAAAAAATGGTTCACTTTCCCAATGTCACCCCTGTTTCAGGGAAGGACGGCAAGAGTTGCAGGGCTTATGTTCATTTGAGAGTGGGTTTTTATCTTGTAGGTCCACATGCGGCATGTGTTAGCGCGAAATTATACATGTCTGCTTGTGGGAATGTATTTAATATAAATCTTAAATGATATATATCTTTGCAGCTTAGATTAGATTAGAACATTAATACCTGTTTCTGGCCAAGCATAATAGGCTGGTGAATTGCATTCTATAATCTATAATCTATAATCTAAGCTGCAAGGATATGTAAGCATTTAAGGCTCATATGAAATGCATGCCTACAGACAGGCACATGTAGGTTCGCGCCTACACATTCTGCATGTGTGCATACAAATAAAGAAAACCTCACATGGACATAAACCTTGCAACTCCTGCCGCCGTTCCCTGAACCGGGGTGGCATTGGCAAAAGTGAACCGATTTTTACAGCACGGGTGGTCAGCCTCGTACAAATCCTCTTCACAAATCTATTTAAAAAAAAAAAAACACACACACACACACACACACACACACACACACACACACACAAACAAAGTTTTGTGGTTCACACAAAACCCTCACCAAATAAATCATCCTGAAATGTATTTGTTCATGATCGTTTCCCGAAAGATTCGTGCGGCAAGATGTCGCACCTTTAATAATAAACCGTAACAACTCAAAAATCATGATTGTTGGGAAATCGCGTTTAAAGTTTTGCAAGTTTGGCGCCGATTACGTTTTAACGAAATTTATGAAATTTGAGCATTGTGATGTAATGTAAATGTATTAATTGTATTGTCAATAACATATTCTTTTAAATGGCATATAAAAAAAGTTAATATTGTTTATAGTTTTTAAAATTTTATGGTTTAAAAAAGACATTAGCGACTTGTATCTCTTTATGATTAAAAATGCAAGTAAATACTTAAAATAGTATGGGATATAAAACCTATTATTACAGTTTATTATTTAAAAAAAGCTGTGAAATATTTGACATTCAGAAATAATGCAGTTTATTAGTAAAATCAAATGAATTTTTTTTTGACTTTAAGTTATAATGCAGTTTATGATTAAAAAATAATAAATCATGACCAATTAGTTTCGTAGTATGTTGGTAAAAAACAAAAATAATATAACAAGTTAATTTTATTCAAATTAAAATACAAATTACAATCTACTGAAAATAATCAAAAGGAATTTATCAATAATAATAATTTTAGAGAAATAACCTCATCGTTAGCAAGGTTTGCACAAAAACAAAAAAGTTCTTAAATAACTATGGGATAACATTATGGGATGAGGTGTCATACAATTAAAAAATATATAATATAATTAATTGAGTATAGAATTGTAAAAAGATGAGTAATACTCTGGAATTAACCCTTTGGTAATAAGCTCCTTTAAATCCTTCTGTTTATTGGCGCTCAGTTGTTGTTTCTCAGTATATGCTTTTGAAAGCACAATATCTGACAGGGGGTTCATTTTTATTCTCTTATTTCTCACGTTCACCTCTTTATAGTCTTCATCCTCGTACGATGTTTTATAACAGAAAGTGAACGGATCTTTTTTATTCATCTTCAGATGTTTAATGTCATTCCAGTGAAATTAGCATAGGAACAGCACAGGTCACATTGGTCTTTTTTCGTCTGGTGAAAATGTAAATTAAATTCTTCCGTAAAAATTTTGTAGTAGGTAAAGTAGTTGCCAACTTCTTTACTACTTAGAGTTTGCAACCCTGTAAAGTCTTTGTAGAGATCTTTAATAGTCTTATCTCCACATATATACTCCCTTGTGGTTTGAGCTCTAATATAGTGTGATTCTAGTCTAGGAATAGATTCGATGTGCTTTTTTATGTCGGCTACTAATTCAGAATTCAATACTTTATTGTGACCATGTTTTCCGCGTTTGTCTTCCGACAAGTCGCCCATTTCATCTGTTTTTGTCACCACTGTGTGAATCATTCTGTTGGTGATGTCCAAGGTGCTTTTGAAAAATTGTTTGCATACTCTAGTTTTGTTTTTATCCAGAGTCAAGTAGAAAGCTTTATTAGCACGTCTGGGAGTTTTAGCATTGGTGTATTTGTATTTGGGTTTTACATCAACCATGCAACTCCTTATGAATGCTCTTTGCTTATCTAAATTCCCCAATTTCCAAAAATGATTAAATATTTCGTATCTTCCTTGGGTATCGTTTTTTTCTGAACATTTCAATCTGTACTTGTCGGTACATGGAGTCTTGAGGCAACGAGCGGCCTTAACAGTATGTTTGCTAGTTTCGGACATAGACACATAAGCTCGTCCTTCGTTTCGCATCCTTTTTGTTCTATTTTGTTTCCATTTCGCAGGATTTCTTAACCGTTTACGACCTCTGTTTTGTATGTCCTGGTTTGATATATCGTTATCAGAGCTTGAGGAATCCAAGTTTGATGGAAATAGAAAATTTGTTTTTCTTTGTTCATAAGTGTTAATAAATTTGTCTTCAAGGCTGAATGTAGGATCGTCCATATCATCGTCTATGTCACTCTCATCAGTGAATATAGGTGAAGTTGTGATTGGGACATTCATTGCACAAGGTCTTCGTGTTCGTTTGCTACTCTCAGCTGTTGAAGTCTAAAAAATAAACAATTATTAATTAAATTAGATTTTGTAGGGTTTGTGTATTCACACAGTGAAAATTCATTTTTTTAAAATAAAGCTATTTTTTGTTTAACGTAGTTTATTTTCACAATAATATTTAATATCTCGAGTACTTTTTATTGTACCTATACCTACCTATTTATTTGAATTTATATAATTTTGATCTATGGTTTGTTCTTAATAATTTTAAATTTTTTATACATCACTCTTGATAATGGCCTGAATATTGAAGGTCGAAAGTACTCGAGATATTAAATATTATTGTGAAAATAAACTACGTTAAACAAAAAATAGCTTTATTTTATATTAATTAAATGTTCATTTTATAGTTAAAGAAAGATTTTTTTAAATTATTTTTAAAACATAAAGTAATTACATCAGATTTGCCATTGTTTTGCATTGTGTTATTTTCCGTTGCATGTTCTTCTAATTCAGGAGCCGTGGGTGCTATTGAAGAAGCCAAGTCAATTTGTAGTTTGCTGCTCTCTCGAGTGTGTCCGTTAGTATGTCCTGTAGATGTTGAGCTATCAGATGAGAAAGACGAGCTTGATGAACTTGAAGAAGAAGATATTCGTCTTGATTTGGTTATTTTTTCTTCAATTTCTTTAGTATTGTCCACATCATTTTCATACGAAAAACCATCACTGGCATAGTCTGGTACAAGATTTGTTTTTAATCCAGTGACTTGTAGTGATTGGCTTACCAAATTGACAGTTTCAACTGAACTTAGTAGTTGAGGATCCTGAAATTTTATTGAAGTAAGTAATCATGGAACACTATTTTTTGTTATTATATTTTAGTGAGGTAATGTTAAAACAACTTACACGATCTCTTGCTCCTAGCTCCAATTCACGCCACTTTTCAGGGGAATCAGACAGTGATTTTAATTTAGCTTTTTCCTTCAGTGTCTGAAAAATTAAAACAAAGTTAGACAGTTAAGTAATGACTTTCACTAAAATATTTGCATTAGATAAGACCTTACTTCAGAATCATCACGATAAGTTTCATTTCCGACCATATTCCAACGTGGGTTTATATTTTCATTGTATTTGAAGACCTCTTCGCGTGGCTAAAACAATAATGTATATTTTATTGAATAGGGATTATGGTGGTCATTTTGTCCGACTGATAGCTACTATGTAGAAAGTTATTTATGGAATAACACTGTATAATACTAACCTTATTGCTGTCACAGTCACCAGCATCCTCCACGTCTCCACGCGTAAACACGTCGTCCTCCCGAGACATTTCGGATGGTTGGACCAAGGCCAAAATTTTTTGACTCCTCCATAGCCTCTTCATTCTCCAATATTATAGGCTAAAACTTTTAAAAGTGATACCTGCTTAACATGAAAGAGAAACAAAAACAAACAAGTTTAAATATCTAATTGAAGTTTTGCAAACAAATAAATCATAAACTGCATCAAATAATAATTGATCTTAGATTTTGGATAAGTTTTCATAATAAATCGATGTAAACTTAAATGATCCAAGTAAATTCTCCTTTATTTAGAAATAAAACGCAACAAATCGAATAAGTGTTTGAATGCTGCCACATTTTTATTCATAAAACGAATTAAATCTAAATGGCTCAAAATGAGCAGATTTATTTTTAAAAATAAAGAGAAATAAGTCAAATAAATACACTTTACTATTAAAATAAATAAATATGAGGTCCTTACTTGTTAGTGTTAAATTGCACTATTTTGAATTGGTTCACCCGAAAACTCGTCCCACTCCAATCACTTCTGGTATAACACTGACTGATCCGTTATTTGAATACCAACGTCACCAACGGTTTAATCAAAAAGAGAGAGTCGATCCTCTATCTCACTTGTAATGCTCTGAATGCAGCGCCTCTTGGACTCAACGTATTCATTTCTCGTAGTTAACGCGTTTTATTATTAAATCTCAGAAAACCCATTTTTTGAGTTGTTACGGTTTATTATTAAAGGTGCGATGTGTTCAAAATTATTTAAAGATCAATTATGAAAGAGCATGTATGTAACTCAATCCCTTTGTAGAGTACAAAGTTGTAAATTGGAGGAGATTATTTTGGGCTAGGGGTGAGAACAACACTTCTAGTATAAAACATTACGTGAACGCTCACCAAAAAAGATAAGGAAACTTAAAAAGCGCTTCTAGAGAGTGTTTAAGTTTATTAATACTATCGGCGAAACGCTAACGTGAAATATATACTTGGCGTAGAGATTATGTACGAGAAACTTTATATTTCAGGAGTAACTTTTGCTTTCAGGAGTTTATGATTTAGAATTAATTTTGAGCAAGATGGTGTAATGGAGTTTAACCGAGATATTGATTTACAAAACAATTTTATTCAATGGATAATACTGTATGTACAAGAATGGATGTTTCCCTGCGGACTGCTGAACCGCTTTACCAATTTTAATCAGATTTTCAGGAAACATGTAAGATATTCTCACAATTGTTCCTATGAAGTTTGTTGCAAACACCACAGTTTTTTTAACTTCCCCAAGTTATGGCTTAAGGCTGCCTCCTAACCTGTTTAAATAAATCGATCATGTATGTTTAATTTTATATCCACGATCAAACTAACGGCAAGACTTACTCGGCCATGAAGAGATCGAAAAAACCCTGCACTCTCGAGAGCAGGAAAAACCCCACTTCAATTAAATTGGTTTGCGTTAAACCAGGACTCTGTGAAAACAAAAAGCTCCAGTCGCCAAATGCAAGGCCTTTCAGTCGGACAACGCTGTTTGATGTTGCGCTTTATGTTCAGCTAAATAGTAATCACTAGGTTGGACACTCATAATTGAAAAATGGTGAATTTCGCGAATGATACATTTTTTTCAGGAAAAGGTGGCCAGAGCCTACACAAAATTCCCTTTACTTCTTCAGAACATCACAAATCAAAGCCCTTCATAAACACGTACATCATTTCTTTTATGCATTACTTTATGCTATAAACACTCATTTTATTTTATAAGTCAATTTTTCTAAGTAAAAATTGAACTTCATAAAGAATCTGCATCCAAATTTTCATATTTTAATATTTTTTCAACAGTATCATTTCTTTTTTCAAAGATTATACAACAACAAAAAATCAGCACCCATCTTTATTATGTAATGGATGAAATAACCCATATCATCTATAAACCGATTTTATCGATACTCGAGCATCAAATGTATGAAATTAAACGCTTAGCATAAAAAAATACTTGGCCTTAATAAACAAGATCGAAGTTTCCCTCAACCAAAGTTTCAGGGTGCGCTAAGAAAATGTAGGGAAAGTAAAAAAACATACCTAGTTAACGTTTCATTTCTTTTACATTTCTGGTAAAACGCTACGGTGTAGTTTGAATGTAAAGCTTCATACTTGAGGTGCGGAACATTATTGGATATATTACGTAAGGTTACGTGTATGTGCCGCATGGATATGCTGTTTATTGCGTGTACGCGGATCGGCTTCACGATCCATTAATTTAATACAAGAGCGTCAATATAAGCATATTTTATATGGTACTTTCTGCTGCAATATAAACAAAACCGAATAGGTTTTATTTTAACGGATGGTTGCTAAAAAAAAATGGCGGTTAATGTGAAATGTAAAAATTTAAATATTTCCGAAACTACTATTACCCAGTCTTTAATCAAAGTTCCAAAGACATATCAACATTTACGATTCACATTAAATACACGCAGACTAGTCTGCATCAGCCCCCTCGGCAGCTGGGAAACCTCCACTTTAACTGACGTGGCTGGCGTAAGGTCGGCGCTCTCACCAGTAAAAATAAATGTAGTACAAAGTTCATCCTTAATCGTCGTGCAGAGAGCGTGCCTCTTGAAGACATTGGCTACGTTGCCAAGGAAATTTAGAGAATAATGTAAGTTCTCTGAAAACGGTTCATATACTGTACGAAAAGTGAAATTAAACTTTAATTTATTAACAAATGTTTATATTTGCAACTTAGATACAATTAGACAAGGTGACGTGCGGAGAGTCGCTCTGCTTTAGTATGCATTCCGCACATGAAGCATGTATGGCGGCAAGAGTTGCATTATTCATGTGACAGCCGCAGCGCCACAGGGATCCATTTTACGATTCTCTGGTCCACCCGCACCTTACCTGGAATTTCTTTTCCCACCCCTCCTTCTCTACCCTGAACCACCTTTTACCACCCTTCCCTCGTGCGTGATACGAAACCACGTACGCCCTTTTTACACAGCACTGTCCGGTGCGCACCTTTACAATCAATGTATGAAAAGGGAGGATAATTCGACGGTTAAAAAGTAATAGGGCATAAGCGACAAAAACGAAATTGTTAAGGAGAGAAGTTAAAAGTTTGAGATTGTAGAAAAAAAGGCACTAAACTCACTCACTCACTCACTCACTCACAAATCACTTTTTTATTTGTTATCATATCGTGAAGATCAAAACAGCTCTAAATTACACTAAATGTGTAGCTTAGTTGCGTTTATTGCAAATTCTGTAATTTATTATTTACATCGTAGAGAGTAATTATCAGAACAAAGCCAAAGAAAGTCGGCGGGATATTAATTGAGGTAAACACCAGTACCCCTTAGTATACAACACTGCGTAAACACACTTCGATTGCGTAAATCAAAAAAATGTAAGAAAACTTACATCACTCACTAGGAGTGCTATCGTATTCTCAACACATTTTTGGTTTACGCAATCGAGGCGAGGTATACGCAATGTGTTATATTCGGTTTACACAGGCCTTAATTACCTCATTTAGCTGATTGCGGAATTGCAAAATACGTAAAAGGCGAGAACCTTCGGTAAGCCATTATGGCGGTTAAAAATAAAATGAATCCCGTAACTGCGTCAGCTTTAGGGCAGGGGTTACAAACTGGGGGGCGCGCCTTCCAGGAGGGGCGTGAGCTATGGCTAGGGAAGGCGCCAAAAATGTGTCTATAGTAGTATTAGTATGAAAATAAAATAATAGGACGTAGAGGAAAGGGAGGCGCGAAACAATTTTTTTTTTTTGAAAGGCATGCTAGCATAAAGTTTGGAAGTCGTTGCTTTAGGGCGAAAATAAATATCCACAATTTTTTTTTTAAATAGATTTGTGAAGAGGAATGTTTCAGGGAAGGTCGGCAAAAGTTGTGGGGCTTATGTTCATTTGCGGTTTGGATTTTATTTATAAGTACACATTCAGCATTTGTAAGCGCGAACTACACTTGTTGTTTTGTGGGCATACATCTGAGAGCTTTCAATGAATATATCCTTGCAACTTAGATTATAGATTATAGAATGCAATTCCCCAACATTTTCTGCCTGGCCAGAAACAGGTAATAGTATCATCAATTAATAGTTCATTCTTGTTTATTTTCATGAATTATTAATTAATACTTACCCAATAACATCTGTTGAACCAGGATCAAGGTTATGGTCAAATGACCCAAGCGGGGATCGAGCCAACGTTGTTCTATTCCAA
Organism: Agapetus fuscipes; assembly: GCA_951799405.1. Taxonomy (NCBI): domain Eukaryota; kingdom Metazoa; phylum Arthropoda; class Insecta; order Trichoptera; family Glossosomatidae; genus Agapetus; species Agapetus fuscipes. Next base: position 15,881,711 of record OX637341.1, read on the forward strand.
ACACGCTAAAAAGATCAGCCCACTTGGCCCGCTCGGCCATAACACAGACTATTTGAATATTTTTATCTTCGCAACAATCCCACAAAGAGTGCCACCCGAGGTATGCTATTAGCTTCAGTAACATCGAACCATTTACTTTTGTGGTCATAAGCACGCCTCTGACCTAGAGGTTCTTGTTTTGACGCGCCGTTGCATTTACTTCACGGGAAGGCCCTCTGCTTTTTGAGAAAATATATAGCTTTGTATTAGCGTCCATGTGCTGCCATCGACCGGATTTACAATATAAAAAAATCATTTTTTTCAATTTTTTAATTGTCAGATCCAGATTCATAATAAAATCAGATCCAGAGTCATAATAAAAGAAGAGCTTGTATGAAAAAGGTTATGACTCTGGATGAAATGAAAGAAGTATGCAAGGACAGGAAGAAGTGGCGGCTAATCTGCAATGCTGATTTGTAATGTTGGTTTATTAGTTTGCTACATTTTTTGCATAATAAATTTTTGACATTTTTTTGTAAAGATTTATTTTTAAGATTTTGTTGTTTACTTAAATATTATTTATTACTCGTATTCCTTGACTTATAGGTTGGTATGAGGCTGACCACCCATACTGTAAAAAATGGTTCACTTTGCCAATGTCACCCCTGTTTCAGGGAATGTCGGCAAGAGTTGCAGGGCTTATGTTCATTTGAGGTTTGGATTTTATTTGTAAGTACACAATCAGCATTTGTAAGCGCGAACTACATGTGTTTGTTTGTGGGCATACATCTGAGAGCTTTGAATGAATATATCCTTGCAACTTAGATTATAGATTATAGATAGATGAAAAATCACAAAGTGAATGCCTCTACGAATGTGTTGAACTGAAAACCAGATTTAAATAAAAATGTGTATAAAAATATACTTAAAACTACAGCTTTTGCCGCATTTTTCTGACAGAGGGAAAGCACTATCATTACAGAATGGAGAGTTTGTAAAAGTCCATGTGCGAAACATAAAAGCTCCTGCCCTCTATTGTATTTCTTTATCTTTTTTTTTTTCATTTTCCCTGTAAATAATCAGTTACTATCTACCAAGCATTTCGTTTCCCTATTACAAACAGTATTATTTGCTTTATTTTTCTCTACTGGAATATACGCAAGCAAATTTACCTCACACAGCACCAAAAGCGGAAATCTATTTATTTTTAGAAAACGTAATAAAGGTATGGAAACACAGGAAATGTTTTTCTCATCATTTCCATACATACAACTCATGTTTAAAAAAAACTAGATGGCCGCCTTTGATTTTCCGTTCCCTTCTTTACACCCCCTAGTATAAAGCTTCCCATTTCAATTCAACCATAGCATTCTACCATAAATACATTAAAACTAAAGCAGCCCTTTTAGTGTGCGTTTAAGTTCACATATGTTTTTTTGTGAAACGCTCTGGTTGAGTTTACACGTGAAGTTTTATACTTCGGGTAATGTTTGCTACGAACTTATCTCATTTTACGACAGAGGAGCTTTGTTCGGGGTTTCCTAGGAAGCCGCATTGCCTAGGGATTGTATGTAGGACTACAGAGATTCTATACTACGTGATGCTATTTTCATGTGCCAACTTAATTATAATAATATTAATAATAATAATATGCGTTTATTCCAGCTTGGTCATGTGGAGGGTGCAATACATGACCAGCCATAAAAAAACAATATATCAATAGAAGAAGTACATAGAAAATTACAAAACTGTAGAAACATGAAAAATATGTGATGAAATATATGAGAAAAAAGAGCAAACAAAATATATAGTTAAACAGTGAAAGAAAAGAGAAATACATGGTCATTGTACATTAGAATATCAGGAACATATTAAACAGGGAAAAAAGACTACGTAAGCTTCAAGTTCCTTGCCCAATGACGCCATATGCCCAACTCCCATTTCAGGCCTTTGATTGCTACGATCAGAGAGTTTTCGCATGAATTTTCAATTCGCATGAGAATTATACATGTTTTCAATCAACTGTGGGTCAGATACATAGGGCACCAAACTCCAATCAGACAAAAATCAAAATTTAGTGGGATTTCAACCTTTCAAATCAAGCATTTGGTTGCATTCACGTAAATCAGCTGATGTACATTATATTTCCTGTTCAACTTCCATCATATTTTTACCCACTTCCGATAAATATTTAACCGAGGTCCTTACCAGAATGAAGCAATCAAATTTGATTTGTCAATTAAATATTGATTGGAGGTTGGTGCAACAGGCCCTATATAATGAAAGTAATCCTTGACATTGACAGAAAACAAATCTTGTAATTTGCTACACTCTCGACCAATGATACTCAACCTTTTTTGTCTTCGGGCCATATTCATATATTTGAAAAGCTACGCGGGCCACAACACTATACTGGTATGACGAAAAAAATCATGAAACCCCGCAACGCAACGCAAAAAAAAACGCAACTAAGCTACACATATAGTGTAACTTCTTGCCGCGTTATCCCCGAAGGGGTCGCATGTGGCGAGTTGAACCTATTTATTTTTACAGGTAAGGGGGTCGGCCTTACGCCAACCACTTCAGTTGAAGTGGGGGTTTCCCAGCTTCCGAGGGGGCTGGTACTCATTTCTTGTGAAGGCTGAGTGAACCCTGCCGGTATTTTTTGGGGTTTAAAATATACACCGAAACGGGAAATCATTACTGACACCCTCGGTGGGATTCGAACCCGAGCTCACGGCATGGAATGCAAGCTCTCTACCAACTGAGCTATCGACCGGACTAGCACCCCGCACCTCCCATTTTTTTTAAAACAATTTTTAATTTTGAAATTATACACTAAAACAGAATAATCTATAATCTATAATCTAAGTTGCAAGGATATATTCATTCAAAGCTCTCAGATGTATGCCCACAAACAAACACGTGTAGTTCGCGCGTACAAATGCTGATTGTGTACTCACAAATAAAATCCAAACCTCAAACGAACATAAGCCCTGCAACTCTTGCCGACATTCCCTGAAACAGGGGTGACATTGGCAAAGTGAATATTAATAGTACATATGACTTATCATTATCAAGTAAAAAGTAAAACTCAATAGTAACATGTATCCAAGCGTTTATTTCAAAATCAGTGTGATTTTTGACATTGAGATAATTTTTCAACAATTTTAGACAAATCGGCTTTATAATTGCTGCATGCTATCTTCAATACGTCGTCAAGGTGAGAGTCAGTAAGTCAATTCCTGTATACGAAATATAGAATAGCAAAAATTGTAAATCGCGTCCCTGATAATAAATGTGTTTAGGGCCGCACAAAAAAGCTTGTCGGGCCGCAGGTTGAGTATGGTTGCTCTTGACCAATCGATTTTTGTGAACAGCTGATAAGACAGTCAAATGGCCTCATGAATCCTCTGCGAGCTTAAATGTTGCTAAAAAAAAGGTCTGTTTAACTGTATTTAAGTCCTCACAGAACATTGCGCCACTGTATGTTTCAGAGCTATGTGTGGGGGACACAGTAGAGGGTAGGCGGGGGACTTTGAGAACTGCATGCAGAGCTGCTGTGGATAGACTCATGGTTCCCCGCAGAAGTAACATGGCTAATTATTTGGATGGTGTATTTTGCAGTGCCGGCCCTCTGCTGTGGAATGCTCTACCACACGAGAGCTGTGGAGAGTGCTTTGCTTTAAATGCTTTTAAGTCAGGATTGAAGACATATCTCTTCAGGAGGGGCTATGGCTCTGCAGTGCCCTTGCGGTGAGCTCACAGAACGGCACTAAAAATATTGCCAAATTATAATTATTTTAAAAAGCACAGACTCTCAAACAAGACCCAGCTACTGTTAGGCTGGTTGGATCTTTGGTAAATGCATAGAAATTGCCCAATCCGGCGAGAAACATATATTGAATAATATATTTTTGTGCTCCGCCGAGCATAGAACCAACGGCTTTCTAATTACGAGTCTCAGCGTTAATCGCTACACTACGGACCGGTTTATTTTACAAGCCAAAATAAACTTGAATATTTTCCAATAGGAATATATTTTTTTTCTTTTTTTTAAATAGATTTGTGAAGAGAACTGCAATTCACCAACCTGTTCTGCCTGGCCAGAATAAATATTTCATTATTGTTTATTTTAATGAATTATTAATAAATAATTACTCAATTACATCAGTTGAACCAGGATCAAAGTTATGGTCATATGACCCAAACGGGAATCGAACCAACGTTATATTATTCCAAAGATCAGCCCACTTGGTCCCCTCGGCCATAACACCGACAATTTCAGTGACCAAAAAGGTAAAAAGTCCAAAGCAATCACTCGTTAAAATTGAATATCAGCAAAAAAAACTAGAAATTTTACGAAGTTCAAGAAAAGGAGAATATTTAACATTTTAATAAAGTAAGAAGATGTTACAAGAAAATGCTTTTTCATGCTTGTATTTCCAATTATCTTTTAATGCCCCGCGCACAGAGGGCCCAGTCCGTACATACCATAAACACAAATTGAATTTCAAGTGTTCTCAGTATTCAGGGCACATCGAGTAATAAAAGGCGGGAAATAAAATTATTGGAAAATTCATCTTCGCAGCCGTGAATTTACATTCATCGTATTTAAATAAATATCTACCATCATCTTTGTCGGTTCACTTTGCCAATGTCACCCCTGTTTCAGGGAAGGTCGGCAAAAGTTGTGGGGCTTATGTTCATTTGAGGTTTGGATTTTATTTGTAAGTACACATTCAGCATTTGTAAGCGCGAACTACACTTGTTGGTTTGTGGGCATACATCTGAGAGCTTTAAATGAATATATCCTTGCAACTTAGATTATAGATTATAGATTATAGATTATCTATCTATTCCTTGACTTATAGGTTGGTATGCGGCTGACCATCCATACTGGTAAAAAAATGCTTCACTTTACCCATGTCACCCCTGTTTCAGGAAAGGTCGGCAAGAGTCGCAAGGCTTATGTTCATTAGAGATCGGGTTCTATATTGTTGGTTCACATGCGGCATGTTTAACGCGAACTTATACATGTCTGCTTGTAGGAATGCATTTAATATAAATTTTAAATGTAATATATATTTGCAACTTAGATTATAGATAAATATAGATCTATCTATCTTTTGTGCTTCCTTTTGCCAAAATGCATCCGCAGCGGATTCTCAGTAATCCTGTCCACAGTTTTTTCTCATTATTATTATTTTTATTATATTCTTCACGCTACGCGTGCTCTAGCAGCAATCCCACAAGGAGTGCCACCCGAGGTATGCTCCTAACATCAGTTACAACGAACCAGCATAAGTACGAGCATTCTTTTTTAATTGATGGCGTGCATGTAATATGAATCTGAAATGTTTGTTCACATGGCTTTGCACCTAACATTATTTAATTGGTTTTAAATCGAGTTCTACAATGTTTCCGCTGAAACATTTCATAAATCTATATTTTTTCACATATAGGTCTATACAAAGGAGGCAGGAGAGCATTCTAGGATTTTTTTAAATGACAAAAATGTATGAAACTAGTTCATCATATTTGTAATTAACTCCTGGATTACTGCTTGTGGTGCTGTACGAGTACGACTCATGCAACGGAAGAAGATGGCATAATAAAAAAAAAATGTAGAAACTTTTTTGAAATACCCCTTGTTTATTTTATTTTTATCAAAAAATATATTTTTTGCACTGTTAGGCCCCGTATTTTCAACGGTAGTTTATGTGACTTTAAGCTGTTAAATAAAACTACCCACACGATTGACATAAGTGCGCCCTTTTCATTCAATATAAAGTCGCTATGCTAACGTTGAAAATATCGGGCCTTAAAGTCCATGTATAATTTTGTTTATTGATTTAAAAAATGTTATTTGTCGTGTATGTTCCTTGACTTATAGGTTGGTATGCGGCTGACCACCCATGCTGTAAAAAGGGTTCACTTTGCCAATGTCACCCCTGTTACAGGGAAGGACGGCAAGAGTTGCAGGGTGTATGTCCATTTGAGATTGGTTTTTATGATGTAGGCTCACATGAGGCACGTGCAAGCGCGAACTTGTACGTGTCTGGTTGTGGGAATGCATGTAATGTGAATCTCCAATGTAACATATCTTTGCAACTTAGATTAGATTAGATTAGATTAGAAAGTGCGTAAAAATTGGGCACCAATAAAAATTCTTATATTATAAATATTTAAAAATATAAATGGTAATACATTGTTTTAATTCACTTTATTTTATTTGTTTATGCTCGAATATTTTCGCCTAATGAGGCATCTTCAAGAGCAGAATGGTTACAAATATATTTGTATAAAAAAAAAAAAAAAAAAAAAATATATATTTGTAACCATTCTGCTCTTGAAGATGCCTCATTAGGCGAAAATATTCGAGCATAAACAAATAAAATAAAGTGAATTAAAACAATGTTTTACCATTTATATTTTTAAATATTTATAAAAATGGACTTTCACTGTGTTAACAGATCAACACTAAAAAATATTCTTATATTATTTGAAGCATTCTTTCCATGAAAAAAATATGTTAACAAAATACCTTTCGTGTGACTTAAATAAATAAAAATTTAACATAAAACCAACAAAAATACATACGACGAAATGCGAGATATTCCCGGAATTTTGATTTGATCAAATTCGGCCCCGGGTTTATTCTATCAAATCGTCTCGAAAAAGAAATGCCAAAAATGTGCGCGCGCGAAATATAATAAAAATATTTTTGCGGATCCTAAGGGCAAAAAAAAATGTTACGTATGTAAACAATTTCATAATTTAACATTGAAAGGAAAATTGAAAAAAAAACTCTTCTATCGGTCTATAACCTAAGTTACAAAGGTATGTTACGTTTAAGATTCACATAACATACATTCCCATAAGCAGACACAAATAAGTGCGCATTAACACGTGCTGCATGTGCGTTACCACATAAAAAAAACAATCTCAAATGAACACAAGCCCTGCAACACTTGCCGATCTTCCCTGAAACAGGGGTGACATTTAACAAAGTGAAAAAATTTAGTTTCATCTATAGATGCACAGTCAAAGGTCATCTCATGTACCTTCGTATGATCTTCAATCACGAAGGACTTTTTTTTCAATGCATTTGTGATGAGTGAAGTAATTCATCAATGTATTTTGCCATTTATTTATATAGTTTATCAATTTATAATTCTTTATTGAATATTTTCATTCATGATTGATTCTAAATGACCCAATAATACATGTGGATCAGGGTCAAAGTTACTGTCGATAGGACACAGCGCAGACGAGGTTTAAGCTTGCGCTTGTTTCAAAAACGGAAATTCGAGTGCTTTATCCTCTCGACCATACCAGGACTTCAGAAATAGTTCAGTTCGTGCGTCTTCGGCGTAGAAGATACACGTATGTTGATGTTTTTTTTTTCATTGTATCCAATATGTCTGATGAACATAGGTTGGTATGAGGCTGACCACCCATACTGTAAAAAATTGTTCACTATGCCAATGTCACCCCTGTGTCAGGGAAGGTCGGCAAAAGTTGTAGGGCTTATGTTCATGTGAGGTTTGGATTTTATTTGTAAGTACACATTCAGCATTTGTAAGCGCCAACTACACGTGTTTGTTTGTGGGCATGCATCTGAGAATTTTAAATGAATAATTCATTGCAACTAAGATTATAGATTAGTACAGACCGTAATTTAACTTTGTACTCGTTAAAAGTTATTTTATATCGACATTTACACAAAATGACAATATATCATTTATTTTAGTTTTCCGGCTCGAAGGACCAAAATGGTAGGAATCCGGACGGGGCGATGGTAATCAAGAATAAAGGAGGAACACCGGAGAGGACTACAACTCGCAGAAATTAAAGTCGTGGTTTTTTTTTATAAAACACGCTAAATATTCGTCAAATTTACACGCGCCGGCAGCACAACCTTCCTGATCGGAGGTCGGTACAACAGAGAAAGAGCTACATACAAAATGAAAGAAGTCTTTTTTATTTCTTACTTCTGATGACTATTACAGCTTTGTTTCTAGTTTGACTAACTGTCAGGCTAAATTCAGACCAACCTCCCCAAAAAAAAAACGTTAACAAAAAATGTATCTGAATAAAATAAAGGACAGCGTGTCTTATAGAAAGCGTAGCTTGACTTATCACGTAGAAACTTGTGAAGCAATAAAGGACTTGTACGAGATTAGCAACGGCGTAGGTCCGTAGAGGCTGAAGTAGGAGAGAGAGTCGGCAACTGATAATTCGCTACCCACAGGCGGGTGAAGGAAAACAAATGCAGATAAAGTGGATAAAACATTTCACGAGAGAGAAAAATATGTTCTCGTCATCTATAATCTAAGTTGCTAAGATGTATTACGCAATTCCTTGACTTATAAGTACGTTAGTATGAAAAATTCGGTTTCGGATCTCTTGACGTAATCGAGTCACCAATGAAGAAGTCCTCCAACGAATGCGCACTACAATGGAGCTCCTGCCAACCATTAAGCAGAGGAAAACTGCTGCACTTCGGTCACATTTTGAGAAATGAGAAATACTGTCTCCTTCATCTTATCATACAGGGTAAAATCGAAAAGATTTCCGGGATGCCGAAGGACATCGTGGCTGAAAAACCTGCGACAGTGGTTCGGCAGAAGCACCACGTCCCTGTTTCAAGCCGCGCATCCAAAGTCAAAATAGCCATGATCTATAATAATCTATAATCTAAGTTGCAAGGATATATTCATTTAAAGCTCTTAGATGTATGCCCACAAACCAACACGTGTAGTTCGCGCTTACAAATGCTGAATACGTACTTACAAATAAAATCTAAACCTCAAATGAACATAAGCCCCACAACTTTTGCCGACCTTCCCTAAACCGGGGTGACATTGGCAAAGTGAACAATTTTTTACAGTATGGGTGGTCAGCCTTATACCAACCTATAAGTCAAGGTATATGAATAATAAATTACATTTTAATATAAAAAAAGAACAAAACCTTAAAAAGAAATCTATACAAAAAAAGTCAAAAAATTCCTATGCAAGAAATGTAGCAAATTAATACACCAACATTAGAAATCTACATTGCAGATTAGCCGTCACTTTTTCCTGTCCATGATGATCGCCAATATTCGATAGAAGTAGCACGAAAAGAAGAAAAACTTTTAAAAACGATTTGAATTTGAGTCCCACACGATGAAAATCTACAATTTAAAAAATCTGAAAATCTCTTGGCTGTTTTCTAATCAACCTGCTTCACCCCGATAAGTCTAACGGCGAAAAACAGGAAAAACAAATTATGTAGCATGTAATTTGGGCTACCTTTCGAGGATTGGGTTAAGCCCTTTAATGGCGGAGGGTGGTCGCTGTTATTCGGGGATGATTACACGAAACACGAGCGTGCCCGAAAATCCCCGAGCAGGATTTCGGAAATTAATTTGCGGGCCGAAAGAATCACTGTGGGGGAGAGCGCTGTGTTATTCAACTCGGACAAAAAACAGATTATTTGTACATTTTCTTAGTAATTATGATTGCTGGAAAACTCAAGGCTTGAGTCTTATACATAATTTAGAGCGGACATGTGAAAAGAAGCAAGATTATCTATGTACGAGTATCTACAAAATATAAGATAAGCTGCAAAGATACATTAACATTGGTCTGAATTTAAGACGATAACTAGTATTAAAAGAAGAAGAAGAGGATTCTGACGTCTAACATCATTTAGTCTAACAACTCAAAAGATAAAAAAGAGGAAGAAGACTTGTCTGACGTCTTATGTCATTTTAGTTGTAAAACTCTCTCTTGTCTTGGCCATCCAACTGTCAACATGTGTTTGCGGCAGTGAGCCAAATAAATGGCGTGTTGAAATACATCGAGTTTGATTTAGCTGCGAGTTATAGTCCTCTCCAGTTTTGCCCAGGATTCCTCTCTTCCCTACCATCCTATCTTATTCCGACATCCGAACCAGTTTAGACCATTTTTAGACCAAACATAAAAGACTCATATTTAATGCATGTCAACAAGCAAATAAACGTAATTTCACCCTGTTGCGTCTTACAAAATAAAATCCAAACCTTTAAAATGAACATAAACACAGAAACTCCAGCCGACTTGCCCTGAAACAGGGTATGCATTGGACAAAGTAAACCGATTTCAAAAGTGTTGATGGTGACTTTCATACCAACTTATAAGTCGAAGAGCCGATCATTCCCTCAATAATGAAATGCAAATAATCTTCCTGGAGTGTAATCTCTAAACATTAAATTTACATGGCATTCAGCTATAAAATATATTTAAACAGAATAAAAAATAACAATGATTCCATGACCTATACGTTGGTATGAAGCTGAAAACGCATCCTGTAATAAATTGTTCACTTTGCCAATGTCTCCTCTGTTTCAGGGAAGGATGGCAAAAGTTGCAGTATGTACAAATGCAGCATGCAGTGAACTTACACGTGTCTGTTGATGGGAATGCATTTAGTATGAATTTAAAGTGTCTTTTTTCATCATTTTATTTTGATATTTTGACCCATTCGCCTCCAAAACCAATTAATCAATTTTCTGCAACATTTTTCATTTCATAATTTCACAAAGCTTTTTAAATGACTAAAAATACTTTTTTTAACCTTTACTCATTGTGTCAAATTACGACAAGTGAAGTATGTGCCATTTTATTTCGCGCAAAACATTTACACCAAATTGCTGACATTTTTATGCACGACCATAATGAATCTGGACAAGAATTTCCTGCAAAAAGAATGTTGAAAAATATCGTTGAAAACAATGTGGATTTTTTTTTAGATTTTGCCATTTAGAAAAACAAAAATTGACCCAATTTGATTTTCCTCAGACATTGACTTGACGTAGTTTACTGGTTAATACAATCGGTAGCTTTTTTTATACAAAAATAAATAGTTAGAAAGGGTTACCAGTTAACAGATACACTATATTGTGGAGCATATTGGCCGCCATCTTAAAGATTTCACTTTCAAATAGGATCCTAATTTCAATTTCTTGACTCATAGGTTACCCATACTGTAAAAAGATGGTTCACTTTGCCAATGTCACCCCTGTTTCAGTAAAGGTCGGCAAGAGTTGCAGGGCTTATGTTCATCTGAGATTGGGTTTTTCTATTGTAGGTCCACATGCGGAATTTGTTAGCGCGAACTTATATTGTATGCTTGTGGGAATGTATTTAATATGAATCTCAAATGATACATATCTTTGCAACTTATATTTTGGAATTTAGATTGGTAGAATAGATGGATGTCGTGGTAGAGGAAGACCGAGAAAGGTATGGATGGACCAAATATCCGAAATTGCGAATGAATGGAATATCCAGAGTCATAATTCATTTAATCATTAATTAATCATTTTACCATTAATATTTCGAATGTGCTCTTCGCTGGGTTGAAGAATTCATAAGCCTTTACCAATGACCGGTCACCAAGGGTCCATCCAGCCTTACAGCAACTGGGTCTTGCTTGAGTATTGGCGCTTTGTAGCGACGACCAAGCTCGTACACCTCTGCGGCACTACAACAAGTGTCATAGACCCCTAGAGTCTTCAGAATCTAGGGAGTCTCCCGCACAGGATTTTCTTAAAAAAAAAAAAATAATAATAATAATAAAAGAAGAGCTTGTATGAAGAAGGTTATGACTCTGGAGGAAATGAAAGAAGTATGTAAGGATAGAAAGAAATGGCGGTTGATCTGTGATGTTGGCGGCTGAGGTTTGTTAAAGTAAAATTGGTTTTATGATTTAGTTTTTTATGTCCATGTATATATTGTGATTTATTGTTTTTAAAAAATGTAATTTGTCATGTATGTTCCTTGACTTATAGGTTGTTATGCGGCTGACCACCCATAATGTAAAAATTGGTTCACTTTGCCAATGTCACCTCTGTTTCAGGGAAGGACGGCAAGAGTTGCAAGGCTTATGTTCATTTGAGATTGGGTTTTTATATTGTAGGTCCACATGCGGCATGTGTTAGCGCGAAATTATACATATCTGCTTGTGGGAATGCATTTAATATAGAACTTAAATGATATATATCTTTGCAACTTAGATTTTGATTTTAGATAGGTTGCTATGAGGCTTACTAACTATCCTGTACGAAATGGTTCACTGTGCCAATGTGACCCTTGTTTCAGGGAAGGTCGGCCAAAATTGCAGAATTTATGTTCATTTGAGGTTTGGATATTGATTTGAGGGTACACATGCAGCATTTGTAAATGCGAACTTACACATGTCGTTTGTTGGCATGCACTTAATAGGAATTTTAAATGTTTCTATATTAAAAGCTGCAGGGTTTATGTTCATTTGCGGTTTGAATTTTAATTTGTAACTACATGCAGCATTTGTAAGCGCATACTTAAACCTGCCTGTTTGTGGGCATGCATTTAATATGAATTTTTAACTTGAATATAACTCTTTGCCATGTTGATAATAGATTTTAGATTCCACGCTAGTATTTTTGGAATAAGTAAAGTCCAATGAGGCTGTCTTTTTATAATCGTTCCTATTCAGGCATCTGAATAGAATACCAGTAAAAAAATCCTAGCATTCTTGCTCTTTTATTGTTCTTAATTATTTAGTGAGAAAAAAACTTTTTTTGAGTAGACTGTTTTTGAGCGAAAAGACATCAAAGAGTTTTCTTGGTACCGGATATAGAAAAATAAAGATTTGCTGGCTGATACGGAGAGTACAAAGATTTCAGACCGGATAGAGCGCAAAGGAGATTCGGATACAAGCTAAGACATCTTATTTCCACAAATTTCCTTACAGGCAACAGAGAAAAGGAAATATGATGATATGGAAAGTTTGTGATATACACGTATACCTTTTTACTTTTTCAATGGATATCGTTCAAACATAATACTTCTGCCAGAAAGGTAGCTAATTGCTGACAGCTGTTCGAGGACAGTCTCATTCTGATATCTGAAAAGACTACGAATTATTACTGCAACCTTATTTATTTAATAAAAAATAAATGACGTTCGTTGATAGCTGAAACGACTTGGCTGTTTTTTTCCTGAAATTATTTTTGTAGTCTGTGAAAGGTTATTGCGTACAAAGTGGAAAAAATATTTCAGAAGATTTTCATAAAAGGGAAAAAGGTTACTTTGAATGTCTTTTTCTCATTTGAACCATTTGAACCCATACTGTAAAAAATCGTTCACTATGCCAATTACACCCCTGTGTCAGGGAAGGTCGGCAAAAGTTGTAGGGCTTATGTTCATTTGAGGTTTGGATTTTATTTGTAAGTACACATTCAGCATTTGTAAGCGCGAACTACACGTGTTTGTTTGTGGGCATGCATTTGAGAACTTTAAATGAATATATCCTTGCAACTTAGATTATAGATTATTATAGAACGATTTACATACAACTTTTTCGTAATAAAATCCACGAAGCGGTCATTATCAAAAGTGATTGCAGTGTACACAGGACAACGTCTGCCGGGTTTATCTAGTAATAATTAAAACGTCTTTAGAATTTTAATGTAAAAAGTTGTGACACACAAAATAACGGTCATAATTAGTCTCAAACTAATGGTATGCATGACAACATTAGTCCTGTAAAATAATTAGGCAAAAAACTTGTTTTCTGCTTTTTTTTGGTAAAAATAAAATATACGAGATGGGAAATCCAGGCTAATGAGGCTCGGCCCTCGAGGAAAATTGTTGTTTTCATTTCGCTTTCATCCGTTCGGAGAAAATTACCGAGCAACCGCTTACAGGATTCTGATACCAAGAACTCAAATCCAATGATTTTATTCACCAAACATTTAATTCACAGATCATCCATAGATTATTGTTTTATTTTTATTGTTGTATTATTCGATTATTGTTATATTCGTCGGTGTTATAGGCGAGGGGGCCAAGTGATGATGACGGTGAGTCGATGATTTCTTTATAGCGTCGTTTCGTGATGTAGTCACTCCAAGGGCGCTTGTGCAAATGATGCCAGAAATTTGGTAGTCTTCAGTGCTTTCCGGAACTTTCCATGGTCCTCTAGCTCTGATGTGGCAGGTGGTTTCAGTAGCAAGTGGGCTGATCTTTCTAGCGTGTTTGGAATAGAATAACGTTGGTTCAATACCCGCCTGGGTCATTTGACCATAACTTTGACCCTGGTTTAACAGATGTCATTTGGTAATTATTAATTAATAATTCATTAAAATAAACAACAATGAATTATTAATTGATGATATTAATACCTCTTTCTGGCCAGGCAGAATAATTTGGTGAATTGCATTCTTCTTCACAAATTTATTGGTATGGGGTGATCAGCCCCATACCAACCTTTTCATGATGATGATTTACTTCAGGCAGAGGATGAACCACGGATTTTCTGTATGTAAATAACGTAATAAATGTTTTACTTGAGGCAATGTTATAACAAGCCTGTATTGTTAGTTTATGAATATTAGTTGAGTTATAAAAACATTGAGGGCGTATTGTTGAACAATGGCTGATAAGGCTTTAATAAAGCTGAAAATAAATCTACCCACACGATTTCCATAAGTCTGTCCCTTTCATTCAGTGTAAAGTCGCTAGTCTAAATTTGAAACAGCCTATGAATCTATTTGGTTCAGTAATGAAAATATTTTCTCAAGTGAATTCGACGTATTTTGCAGGCAGAGATTATAAAGAAGAATAATCATATCGTATCCGTATCGTAGATATAGGGTGAAATAAGTAACAAAGTATTAAATTGAGAAAAATTAAGTCTCTAAAAGACATAATATGAACATTTGCCCGCACCACACACAAGAGATAAGTCTGTTTTTGGTGAGGTATAACGTAAAAACCATGAATCTACCACGTTTTAAGAATTAAGAACTGAAGGGGTGGACAGAGCCTCTGTAGAGCTGCCTCCATTTCTTCCTATCCTTACATACCTCTTTCAATTAATTCATATCCATCACCTTTCCATGCATTTTCTTCTTTTACTCTCGCTTTGTTTATCCCATTCATTCACAATCTCTTAAATCTGATCACTCCATACTTTTCTCGGTCGTCCCTTACCTCTTTTTTCCTTTTACACTACCTCTGTATATGTACGTAGTGTACGGAATATAATCGAATCGAAGGCATAACTTAAGACACCATAGTTTGGACTTGTGGCCCATTTTTTAACATGTGAAAATTGAAAGCTGTCTGAAAAGACAAAAATTGCAGAGTGAATCTAAGATTTGCTTTCTAAACAATGTTTCCGTAGCAACTCGGCGGCATACGACACATTTTTCTCCGGCTTTCTGCCACAATTTCAGTTGAAAGGGATCGAAAATGCGCCTTTCCGACAAGGATCCATAGAGAGTAAATTTGAGTAATTTTCTACAAAACGGTGCATTAGAGACATCGTCGTCATGATCTTTACAAAGAAAACTTCAAAAAATAATTTGAATAAAATGTACTTACCTCTGATGGTCAATAATTCTTCGTGTTTACAATAATAAAGGTCCACTCACCTGAAACCAAAAGAAAACATTTTGTTAGACAAATATTTTTTCAATCATTTACAGGCAAAAGTATATTTTAATAAGTAGTCCGGTCGATAGCTTAGTTGATAGAGCGCTTAATTTCAGAACCAGAGGGAAAGAATTCAATCCCTAGCAAAGGTCTCAGGAATTATTTCTGAATCCTAGCTCATAGTATCGTGTTGACCGGCCCTTTCGGGATCAAACAGGCTTTTTACTTTACCTGTAAAAATATATAGATTTCACTCGCCACATGCGAAGCTCTTCCGGTATAACGCAGTAAATAACGCAGCAAAAACAAGAAGTTACACTATTCCACTCGTCAAGCGGGAACCCTTAGTAAACAACGCGAGATTAAGTGGCAAATATGTGCAGTTTAGTTGCGTTTATACGTGCAAATAACAGCAACACTAGTTTTAAAAAATCCAAATTGAATCCAGTCTCTGTCCGAAAATACAACTATCTGAGAAAATTCTAATACATGAAAAAACATGTCACTTTTGTTATATTTACATTATACATTTCATCGTCAATAAAATAGCAGACACTTTGCTTTGCTGAGCATAAAATTTAAATGTCCTTTGTATGAAATACATGCGCATAAGCTGAGATGAAATTTGAATAGTCCCGTATATGTTTAGTCTACGATGAAAATGTCCAAGCACTGAACATTGTTTTCAGTACCTATAAAAGATTAAACATCTGCTATCGGATAGATTTTGAGAGGCAGGTCAGAGGCGGTTTAAAAACAGAAACAAAAAGCAAAATATGCACATCCTTAAATTTTACTCGCAAAAAACGCTACTCAGATACACATATAGTGTAACTTCTTGCCTACGTTATACCCAAAGGGGGCGGGACGTGGCGATTCGGGACCTATTTATTATTATGGGTAAGAGGGCCGGCCTCACGCCTACCACTTTAGTTGAAGTGGGAGTTTCCCAGCGTCTGAGAGGGCTGATTGTTATTTCTTGCAAATTCTGAGTAAACCTTGCTGGTATTTATTATGGGTTTGAATAAGCACCACTTTAACGAGAAATCATTTCTGTCACCCTTGGTGGGGATCGAACCTTTGCTCTCAGCATTTAATGCAGTTCGCCCGGACTTGAAATAATATATTTATGATTTCTTCAAGTAAGCTTGACAAGAAGTGCAACTACTTGCCGCGTTGTCTCCGAAGGGATCGCATGTGGGGTATGGAACTCATTCATTTTCACAAGTAAGAGGGCCGGTCTTACGCCAACTACTTCACTTGAAATAGGAGCTCCCAAGCTTCTGAGGTGGCTGACTCTCATCTCTAGTGAAGGCTGAGTAAACCTTGCCGTAGCTATGATTGAGAGTTTGAAATAAACACCGAATCGAGAATTATTTTTGTCACTCTTGTCGGGGATCGAACCCTAGCCTTCGGGCATGGATCGTAAGCATCCTCCCAGCATTGTTTAAATAAAAAATAAAAAAAAAAAAAAAAAAAAACACTACGGCAATATAACAAGGAAAACAAGTAAGTTGTAAGTACGCATTCAGCATTTGTAAGCGCGAACTACACGTGTTGGTTTGTGAGCATGCATCTGAGAGCTTTAAATGAATATATCCTTGCAACATAGATTATAGAAAACAGAAAAAAAATAGGGCAAAAACTAAATTTGGAAACTTTTTCCAGGATCCTTTTAACTGAAAATAACACAAGCCGTTACTGAATCAGGTGAAAACAAGGTAGCTGAAATATTTGAGGTAATAACAAGAAGGGTTTAATAATAATAGGTGATGGTGAGGTAGGTGAAACACAATGGGTGATACCGCGGTAGGTGTGATATAATTATATGATAACCAGGCAGATGTAGGTAAAATAATTTGTGATAACTAGGTGGTTATGATTAGGGATGTTGTTGCTATGAAACTTTATTTTAGTTTCGGATACCCGGATATGTTTTTTTTTTTTTATACTTAATGTTATTTATTACTCGTATTCCTTGACTTATAGGTTGGTATGAGGCTGACCACCCATACTGTAAAAAATGGTTCACTTTGCCAATGTCACCCCTGCTTCAGGGAATGTCGGCAAGAGTTGCAGGGCTTATGTTCATTTGAGGTTTGGATTTTATTTGTAAGTACACAATCAGCGCGCGAACTACACGTGTTTGTTTGTGGGCATACATCTGAGAGCTTTGAATGAATATATCCTTTCAACTTAGATTATAGATTATAGATACCCGCTAGTTTCGGTAAGGAATATTGGATTTGTGAGGAATTTCGAAAGTCCAATACCTGCAAATCTATTCAGTTTTAATCTAAGTTGCGAAGATGTGTTGACACTTCTGATCTAATCTAAGTTGCAGAAATATGTAACATTAGGGATTCATATTGTATGTATTCCCACGAGCAGAAACGTATAAGTTCACGTTTGCACATGCCGCATGAGAACCTACGACATAAAAACCCAAATCTCAAATGAACATACACCCTGCAACTCTTGCCAACCTTCCCTGAAACAGAGGTGACACTGTGCAAAGTGAACCATTTCTACAACATAGGTGGTCAGCCGCACACCAACCTGTAAGTTGAATAACATAATTCACAAATAATAATAACAAGAATTTAAGATTCATATTTAATTTATGTTCACAAGAAGACACCCATAAGTTGCGCTTACACATGCTGGATGTGTAGTTACAAAATAAACTTAACCACACATGAACATAAACCTAGCAACACAACAAGTTTTTACAGCATGGGAGGTCAGCCTTCTACCAAGATTTTTCTCTTCTCGAGATTTTGTTTTTATGTTGTAGGTTCACATGAGGCATGTGCGAGCGCGAACTTGTACGTGTCTGGTTGTGTAATAAGAATCTCCAATGTAACATATATTTGCAACTTAGATTAGATTAGATCCATCCAAGACCATCAGCGACCGCCCGAATCCTGAACAGATATGGATAAAAAAAAAAAAACGGATATTCGATAGATTCGGATATCCATGACATCCCTGGTTATAATGTGTAGCGATAAGGAGTAAACGGTAAACATTAGATAATCGATTAACACAATCAAAACAGTCTGTCAGTATTCGGGCGTAGATTATCGTATCGACCTGATGACACGCTAGATTGGGTTCGGGGGTTTTATGGAGGGCTTAGCGGTAAGTGCGGTTATAAATTTGCTATGTGGCTTTTATCAATGCGGCGGCAAGAGTATATTAAAATATGTGCCGATAATGTGATATTTTAAATGCCTCGAACATACAATGTTGTTTAGTATTATAATAATCTAAGTTGCAAAGATATATATTAACATTCAAAACTCATTAAGAAATGAGAACCTGCCCCAAGAGCAGGGAAACCACGTCTTCAAGTATAGTGGCCGACGTAAGGCTGGCCTCCTTACCTGTGCAAATAGGTTTCACTCACCACATTCAACCATAAAGTTTACCCATGTATTCACCAATCTTACTACCACTTCCCTTAGGCCTCGCTGGCGCTTAGATTGATTTTTATTTGTGAAACCTACGTTTGTATAAAACCATTCGAAGCGCTAGTGAGGTTTTAAGGTTTAGTAAGATTGATGAATAAGGGGTTATGTTTCATAGTTTCATCACATGAGCCCCGTAATCTAGCCAGGAGCCTAAAACATGACTTCTCATTGTATACCGATCAAAATTAGTTAATAATTACAATGTGTACATTTTTGTATAGTATTTTTTGTATGTTAGTTGTAATTTTCATATACTTAGACATTTTTTATACTTTGATTTAATTTTTTCTTCCGTTTACTGTGATATAGATCTGATATCATTTTTGTTTGTTTTTTTTTATAATTTGAATATTCATTTGCTTTACTTGTGGTGAATTGTTTTAGAAAAAAAAACCATTTAAATGCTGGTTTTAAATTTGTCAACATAAAATGTATATTCTTTTTTAATATAGGTATGTCAAAAAAACATTTTTTCTACTCCCATTTGGTAATTTACTAATTACAAAACGGCTAACGCAATCACAATGCCATACATTTCTACACCCGTTGCATAATGTTACATTATGCAACCGGTAACCGTGTTAAAATGAACATGTGCGCATGCGCATTGTCAGAATTGGAACCATTTTTTAATTTCAAATGTCCTTGTTCCTTGACTTATAGGTTGTTATGCGGCTGACCACCCATAATGTAAAAATTGGTTCACTTTGCCAATGTCACCTCTGTTTCAGGGAAGGACGGCAAGAGTTGCAAGGCTTATGTTCATTTGAGATTGGGTTTTTATATTGTAGGTCCACATGCGGCATGTGTTAGCGCGAAATTATACATATCTGCTTGTGGGAATGCATTTAATATAAAACTTAAATGATATATATCTTTGCAGCTTAGATTAGATTAGATTAGATTAGATTATGAAATACACGCTCACAAACAGACACGTGTAAGTTCGGGCTTACAAGTGCTGAATGTGTATATACAAATTAAAATATAAGCCCTGCTGCTTTGGCCGACCTTCCCTGAAACAGGGGTGACATTGGCAAAGTGAACCATTTTTTAAAGTATGGGTGGTCAGCTTCATACCAACCTATAAGTCAAGGAATGTGAGGTGTGAAAATGATTAGGATTATAAGTAGGTAAGTGAAGAAAAAGTTAGTTTATTGAAAAGATGTAGGTAATGCTGCAACTCAATATAAATCGATATATTGAGTTGTATATAGACTGGTATATAAAGAACGGTCCGTAGTCCAGTGGCAAAACTTCGGACTCGTAAATGAAAGGATGTGGATTCGAATCCCGGCGGAGCACAAAAACACCGGTCACTAAAGGTCCACCCAGTTTTACAGCAACTGGACCTTTCTTGAGTATCAGTGCTTTGTAGCGACGACCAAGCTCGTTAACACCTCTGTAGCGTCATAGACCCCTAGAGTCCCTGAAATCCAGGGAGTCTCCTGCATAGGATTTCTTAAAAAAAACTCTAAAAAAACTGAATTTTCTAAGGTCTCGATGGTATAAAATTGAAAAGATTGGGTTATTATATTAGGTAGTGCTATTTGGTGAGTTATACTCATTTAATTATGACTAAAGGGACCTTGGACAAACCCCCTTCGTCGATATGGGTAAGGCTCCGCAAGTAAACTACAAAGCTACAAAGGGATTGCATACGCATGTAGCGAATGGGTCTTATTTATTTTCACAGGTTAGAGAACCAGCCTTACGATAACCACTTCACTTAAAATGGGGGTTTCCCAGCTCCCGCTGAAAGCTGATTTTCAATTTTGTGAAAATTCTGAGTAAACCTTTTCAGCGCAATTTCAAATTTATTTTTATTAAAATAGCATAATAAAAATATATGTTACTAGCATGGTTACGAGTGTATTTGAAATCGGCATTGAATAGTTTAATAAAACGGCTGTACAAACATAATATCGCGTATGTTATTTGTCATTCTTCATGTTTAACATATTATTCTCAAACATAACAAATGTAGGATTACTTCTACATACCTTATCATAATATTTCTTACTTTCCGAGAATTGAACGTCTCGAAATCTAGTATTTATTCATTGTTTACACAGAGGTCGGTCGTGGAAAGTCTTTTTGGCAAATCGCAAAGCTCTACTTTTGGCGATATCATTTAAATATATTTACCATAATGGCTTCTACATTTCAGCAATTCGCCAAGGAATATCTGAGAACATTTCATACATAAAAAGACTCAAGATATTTTACAATATCAAATATATTAAATATACATGGATTATAGATGCTTTGTAATCAAATCCAGATCAATTTTAAGAATTTCTAGAATTTTTATAGAACCTGTTCTCACAGATACATCCGAAATCATTTCACTGATAACCATTTACCAATGCTTTCTCTACATCTTTGAAAGAAAAATTCTCTGTTGTATTTGTGGCCCAATAGACGACGGGGACATATGGCGAAGAAGATACAACTCTGAACAATACGACCTGAAATAAGACATCAATGTTGCAAGGTCAAGAAAAATCTTAAGCTTAAATATGCTGCACATGTACATATAAAATAAAGCAAACCTCACATGAACATACAACCTGAAAATCCTTCAAGATTTAAATCTAATACAACCATATCGTTAACCGAAAATTTACGTGAAAACTGAAAAATAGGTCCCAAACTGTCGTGTTATCTCCCATGCATTTTTGGTGTAACGCTAAGTTTTGCACAAGCGTGAGAGATGATGAGAATGCAAACTTAGTTGTTCGTATGTGTGTCCAAGCAGGAACCTAACAACTAAAAAATAATGTAAAATTTACCCAAACCACACTCCTTGACTTATAGGTTGGTATGAGGCTGACCACCTATACTGTAAAAAATGGTTCACATTGCCAATGTCACCCCTGTGTCAGGGAAGGTCGACAAAAGTTGAAGGGCTTATGTTCATTTGAGGTTTGGATTTTATTTTACCTGTAAGTACACGTTCAGCATTTGTAAGCGCGAACTACACGTGTTTGTTAGTGGGCATGCATTCGATATGAGCTTTAAATGTTAATATATCTCTGCAACTTAGATTACAGATTCTCTCCTTGACTGATAGGTTGGTACGAGGCTGACCACCCGTGCTGTAAAAATCGGTTCACTTTTGCCAATGCCACCCCGGTTCAGGGAACGGCGGCAGAAGGTTTCAAGGTTTATGTCCATGTGAGGTTTTGTTTATTTGTATGCACACATGCAGAATGTGTAGGCGCGAACCTGCATGTGCCTGTCTGTAGGCATGCATTTCATATGAGCCTTAAATGTTAACATATCCTTGCAGCTTATATTATAGATAGATTATAGTTGCAGTACTAACTTAACACAAACCTTCATTCCCGATACAAACACTGCCGTGCATTGATTGCAAAACTGTTGATTGTTGTTTG
Organism: Agapetus fuscipes; assembly: GCA_951799405.1. NCBI lineage: Eukaryota > Metazoa > Arthropoda > Insecta > Trichoptera > Glossosomatidae > Agapetus > Agapetus fuscipes. The sequence continues at coordinate 15,904,022 of OX637341.1, forward strand.
CGTTTGCAGACCAGTGGCGATCCGCTGCAACATGCAACTGGTCTGCTTGCATTGTTTGGGCAATGTCCACTGAAAGGGAAACTTGCCTTATCAGCGTTTCCGACAACAGTGTTCTGCAAACAGGTGCTGAAACGGATTACACGTCACTGGTTGCATCATCATATTATGCAGGTGATATTTGCGATACTGAAATAGTTTGTACTAAAAGCAAAATGTTGTACAGAATCCATAGATATAGGGTGAACCTGCATTCGATTTTCCAAAACGAGAAGTTTTCTGCTTCATATTCCAGATAGAATAAGAAAAAACATTTTTTCAATATTATTTCTACTGGTAAATGCTAAAATCTATCTGTAATCTAATTTCTTAGTTGTAAAGATATATTACATATAAAATGCATGTCCACAAACAAACACGTGTAAGTTCGGGCTCACAAATGCTGAATGTGTGCTTACAAATTAAAATCCAAACCTCAAATGAACATAAACTTTTGTAGACCTTCCATGAAACAGAGGTGCCATTGGCAAAGAGAACCATTTTTTACAGTATGAGAGGTCAGCCTCATACTGAGCTTTAAAGTCAAGGAATCACTCCTCCTAATCCAATCTTCTCCATGTCTCTCTATCCGCAGTTTCTGCAGCTATCTTCATCCATCTCCACCTACAGCATTACATAATACTCTATATACTATAATACTATAAATACTCTCTTGATAATGACCTGAGTATTGAAGGTCGAAAGTGCTTGAGGTAGAAAATATTATTGTGAAAATAAAACTACGTTTTATAAAAAAAAAAAAATTTTTTAAATAAAATGAATTTTCACTGTGTGTATACACAAACCCTACAAAATCTATTACATAATACGTTGTTTTTATCTTTAAACATTTTTTTTTCGTCTAGAATATTCAAATTGGAAGACGCATATTTTAATGTAATTTACTGAATTAGCGAGCAAACACTCCGACCAATTCAAATATTGTTATTCTCTTTGCTGGCTACACCGTGGGAGTTGCTTGCCGTTAGCAGAGGTCAACAGCCTTCGAAAATATTGTATCTATCTACCTACACGACCAAAATTATTTTCAATGATCAATAATTTAATGCTGTCTCAATAAATGAAATGTTGTTGGTATAAAAAGCCTTTAAAAATGTGATTCCATTGGGTTGCTAACTAAATGGTTACTAAAGATTCTTTAACCGGTTCCGAAGTCAAGTGATTAATGCTAGGGACAAGTTAACATAAGATCGTGTGTTCGATTCACGGCGTAAAGCAAACAAATATACGACATTTAATTTTTCATTTAATCTGCTTTCACCAAAAGACTGGTTACAAGGTTAATCAAGCCTCACAGTAACTGGGTCTGGCTTGCAAAATTTGAGTTAAATAGCGAAGAACAAGATATGCGGACAGCTCTAAAGGTGTGATTAACTAAGTTTTTTTTTTGGTCACTCATTGAATTCACTCAAAAAATTCGATTTCTCTCATTAAGGCGTGATAAAAAGCTAAATCTGCCATTTTTGTTTCTTACACTTTATGGTCTTAGCAAAATAGTTAAAAAAATCAAGCATGGTTATTATTTTTTATCTTAATTATAAAGCTTAAACAAAATATATAACTTAAGGATTGCCACCACAATTTTTTTTTTAAAAAAACGCGTATTTTTTACTTTTGTAGCTTTTTTTTGGTGTGTGCTGTATTTTGTTTTTTTTTTTTGCTTTTTACTTACAGAACTATACATTGTTTAGGTTCAATACTTAACATTTTTTCAATAATGTCAATAGTTTTTGAGTAAATATGGAAAAACTGAAACTACTAAATGAATTAAATTTTAATTAAATCAAAGAACACAGTTTTTCCATATTTACTCAAAAACTATTGACATGATTGAAAAAATGTTAAGTATTGAACCTAAACAATGTATAGTTCTGTTAGTAAAAAGCAAAAAAAAAATACAAAATACAGCACACACGAAAAAAAAGCTAAAAATGTAAAAAATACGCGTTTGTTTAAATATTTTTTTGTGGTGGCAATCCTTAAGTTATATATTTTGTTTAAGCTTTATAATTAAGATAAAAAATAATAAACATGCTTGATTTTTTTCATTACTGTAACTATTTTGCTAAGACCATAAAGTGTAAGAAACAAAAACGACAGATTAAGCTTTATAACACGCCTTAAATATGCATCTTTCAAGTTAACTAGATTATGTATTATACTCGTAGATGCTTATGAGAGTTTATAAGATCAAGTCACAGAAAAATCATTTACGAACCTTTAAATAATCGAAAATATTTTATTTAGATCGATGTTATAACTCCATTTTAATACGGAAAATAACCTTAGTTAGCAACTCTTATATTAACAAAACCATTAATCAGTTCACAATAAAACAAAAATAGGTACCGTCTCTTATCACAATGATATTATCAAATAATTTACCATTTGATATGAAATCACTTCCGTTGTTTATTTGCCGCTTAGTGTATATTCAAATAAGTATATTATAAGTTAGCAAATATTGAGTAAACTAAACATAAAAATCAAATCGAAATTTAGTTATGGTACTGCGTTCTTTACTTTAACCATTCGGATTATATTATCTATACTAAACGATACAACTAAATACCTGAGCATCAACCGCCACTTCACCACCTACAACCTGCGGCACAAGTGTCATAGATCTCCAGATTCTTACAGACTTATAGTAATGTGTACAAACAAATTTAAAGGCTTATTTTGTTATATTATGTGGATCAATTTAACCTCAAATGTCATCAATTAGTTTTTTATTCTATAATATTTATTTTGTAATCTAGATTACAAACATATATTGGCATTTAAGGCTCATATTTAATGCATTTTCACAAGCAGGCACATGTAAGTTCGCGCTTACACATGCTGCTTGTGTACATACAAAATAAACTAAACCTCACATGATTATACAAAAAAAAACTTTACAACTCCTGCCGCCACTCCCTGAAACCGAAGTGGCATTGGCAAAAGTGAGCCAAGTTTTTACAGCATGGGAGATCAGCCTCATACCAACATATTTGTCAAGGTAATACAACATATTTATTAACGCTCACATATCGTGAGGAGTAAATAAAATAAGGAAGTTCGTGTTGTCATTTTGCGCTCACTGGAGGCGCTGTCAAATCTTCCATCCAAAGATTTAACAACGCCTCCCGTGAGCTTAAATCGAAACGCAAGCTTCCATACATCTTTCTCCCCACATTTGAGCGCATTAGCTTTTTTTGTACACTAGAAGCGCTATTCTGTTATATTCCTTACGACCTTAATGCGACGAGATAGCGATTCGTGTCCAAAAATAAGGGGAAGGTACTGTGATTTTTTTATCTATGGAGCTCTTTCGCAAGCGCTTGGAAGCTCCGATTTGGATTGGTATCCAATGTGTAAGAAATTTATCGCTTCTGATGATGGTCCAAGCACTGAAAACATTTGTATTTTTTTACATTAAAGAAGCAAAAATAAGCAGTGTTACAAATAAACAAAAACATGTTATAAGAAGATATGTTTTTTTACAGATATCATTATGCCTGCTTTGCAGTTAAGTTTTTCAATTAACCGTAAAATAATTTGTCGTTATTATAACGGGGAAAGCCGGGTATTACATCGGGCGCCGTTATAGCCCGGGCGTTACGGAGCGTCGTTAAGCGAAATAAACGAATTCCGTGAAGTGGCCAGAAGCACGCGAACCTTGCCGCACCTGTTTTCAACTTACAGCTGCAAACATCGCAAAACCAACGTGCAAAATGAGATTGGGATTGTGGACGGTTTTTAGTACTTTAAAAAATATATAAACTGCAAACAAGAGAATTTCATAAATTTAATAAAAAAATAATTGATAATAATTGTCATTGTAATCTAAATAATCTAAATCTAAATCTAAGCTGCAAAGATATGTATCATTTGAGATTCATATTAAATGCATTCCCACAAGCAGACATGCATAATTTCTCGCTTACACATGCCGCATGTGGACCTACAATATAAAAAACCCAATCTCAAATGAACATAAGCCCTGCAACTCTTGCCAAATGAAAATTGCTTACATTAAAATGGCGCAAATTGATTTCCACGCAACGTTGAATAATTCATGAAAAACATACTCTCTGCCCTGAAATATAACAATTTCATTTAAATTCAAAACCGGCACGTGGCTTCACAAGTTAAACAAAATACATACGATAAATAATGATTTAATTTCTTGTATGGAGAACAGGGGAAAGATCTCAGTGAATTTAATAGTATCTTTCCTTGGAAATTCATGTAGCTACAGCTATCTCTTAGTTAAGGTACAACGATACAATGGAAGTTTGCGCAACTAACACATCTAATCTAATCTAATCTAATCTAAGCTGCGAAGACATATATAATTTAAGATTTATATTAAATGCATTCCCACTAGCAGACATGTATAATTTCGCGCTAAGACATGCCGCATGTGGACCTACAATATAAAAACCCAATCTCAAATGAACATAAGCCCTGCAACTCTTGCCGTCCTTCCCTGAAACAGGGGTGACATTGGCAAAGTTAAAAACACATGGATAACTTAAAGTTACAACTGATAACTTATATATTGAGACAACATGGGTTTCTCAGATAAATACACTTTTTCCCGACTTTCTACGAGAGAAACCACTGAAAAAGTGTGAAAATCCTCATTTTAGAAGTTTTTCCTTGGATTTATTAGAGTATTTTTTTTTTTTTTAATATATATTTTTTAAATAGATTTGTGGAAAGAAATTTAATCCACCAACTTATTTTACCTGGCCAGTTGTCTTCATGCGAAAGCAGAAGCTTGTGTGCATGCAACGGCATCTGCTGAACCAGGGTCGAAGTTGTCGTCGCGGGATTCGAACCAACGTTATCCGGTTCCAAATAACCCGACTTGATCCCCGCGGCTATAACACCGACTTTTTAAAACTTTACTTTTAAAAATTGCATCAAATAAAAGGTTTTTTTATCGTTTTCTCAAATCAGTAAGTTTTATATTGAAAGTGGTGATATTCTTGTTCAACTACAACTTCTTATCTCAATTAATTCGTGTTTAGGAAAACTTAGCTGACGACTCCCTTTTTTTTAATTTAGAGATCTTCTTCTTGTTCAATGGCGTTACAGCCCAATTCGGGCCTTAGCCTTCTTTAAATTCTGCTGTAAAACTCCGTCTGTCCTCTGATGCCGTTCTCCAATTCACAAACTGCATATTTCTCCAGTTCACAACCTGCATATTTCTCCAGTTCATAACCTGCATAACTCTCCAGTTCACCACCTGCATATTTCTCCAGTTCACAACCTGCATATTTCTCCAGTTCACAACCTGCATAACTCTCCAGTTCACCACCTGCATATTTCTCCAGTTCACAACCTGCATATTTCTCGAGTTCACAACCTGCATATTTCTCCAGTTCACTACCTGCATATTTCTACAGTTCACAACCTGCATATTTCTCCAGTTCACTACCTGCATATTTCTCCAGTTCACAACCTGCATAACTCTCCAGTTCACCACTTGCATATTTCTCCAGTTCACAACCTGCATATTTCTCCAGTTCACAACCGCATCTGCTTGTGGGAATAATATAAATCTTAAATGTAATACATCTTTGCAACTTAGATTATAGACAGATTACATTCATCACAATCTTCACGAATTCTCTCCTATTTTTTTTTACTTACTTTACAACCTTAATGGAATGAATCACAAATCTTTCCGGTATCGTTGTACTGAATCATTTTCTTGTTCATAAAAAAAAAACAACTTTTGTTCCAATAAAATTCTTCATCTTTTCCCCAACACGTTTTTTTTTCGTGCGGCCATCTTTAAGTAGATCCCTGAGAATAAGTGGTCTCTATTGAGCCATACAAACAATCTTGAAAAAATGATACGATTCATGTCATTTGTATACTGGATAGGGATTTTCCAGAATACGCCCAAGGCGGAGTTATTTGAAGAAATGAAAGAATATTCGAAAAAAATGAGATACCTACTAAAAACATTTCAAATACTCAAAGTATCTAAATTACTTAAAGTATTCAAATTTTGATACAAAATATGATACAAGAAATATCAAAAATAACCAAAATAATTTAAGTTTGATGCGCTTCTCTGAGATACTTTTCGGTCAATCAAACGATACTTTTTCTTTGATGTTTTTTTTTAAGTATCTAGTATATTTTATCTTGAAAAAATATTCTTAAGTTCAAAAGTATTATTTTAAACCGTGTTATCTTGGAAAATTTATGAAATCTCCCCTAAAAACTATGTTCCAAAAAAGAGAAATCAATCAATTTTCTTTAAAAAAAACTCTATACCAAGACAAGTAAGTAACAAGCTCATGAAATAGATTGGAATCAATTGATTGTAAAAAGAGTCCAAGATACTATAAAAGATCTATACTTAAAACATAGCTACATACTAAGCAGTATTTATTTTTAAAGTATATGATTGTATATTTTGTCATTTTTGTATTTTTTATTGTATTTTTATTCCGTGATCTGTGGTATTTGTATTCAAATACATTTCATTTAATTAAACAAAAATTAAAATAAACTTTGTTTTATTCTACTATTATTTTTATTTGTAACTAAAAACAAACAAAATAAATGAGTTGACCGGTTTCGGCTTCTAGGCCATCTTCATTTATTTACTCAGAATACGTTGATCATGAAATATCATGGTCTTAAAACACCTCCAGATACTTTTATATTTAAGTATAAGTATCTAGATACTTTTAAAATACATCTTCCACAGCACTATCTGTTTGAACCAACATCAAAGGTCCCTCTTTTATCAGAAAAATATATCAAACACTTTTGTTCTGGGGCTTATTTTCAGAGAACGCTCCGGGGTCTGGCTTTTCCGAAAAACAAAAAATAGACTATTTGTCCGAACCGGCCGTTCAAAGGACTCCCTTTAACGTGCCAGCTTTTCAAAATCACAATACCGATCGAAACATCATGGTTAATTTAATTTTTAGAGGTTTTATAGCTAAAAAAAAAAGGCCATCGGTTGGATAAATAATTGTTTTTCTATGTGACATGAAATAGTTTTTTGTTCAATATTCAATGTTATACAATCGCAGGGAAAACTGACTCCTACGCAACGCAAAAAAAAAACACAACTAAGCTACACATACAGAGTAACTTCTTGCCTGCGTTATCCCCGAAGGGGTCGCATGTGGCGATTCGGGACCTATTTTTTTTTTTTTTTTTAAGAAAATCCTGTGCGGGAGACTCCCTAGATTCTGAAGACTCTAGGGGTCTATGACACTTGTTGTAGTGCCGCAGAGGTGTACGAGCTTGGTCGTCGCTACAAAGCGCCAATACTCAAGCAAGACCCAGTTGCTGTAAGGCTGGATGGACCCTTGGTGACCGGTCATTGGTAAAGGCTTATGAATTCTTCAACCCAGCGAAGAGCACATTCGAAATATTAATGGTATTTTTGTGTGCTCCGCCGGGATCCGAATCCACAACCCTCCAAATATTTACGAGTCCGAAGTGTTGCCACAACGGACTACGGACCGGTCCGAGATGCCAACGACACGCGGTGTACCTGAGCGGTAACCCATCCAAGTACTGACCACGCCCAATGTTGCTTAACTTCGGTGATCTATGGGAACCGGTGCTTTCAACATGGCTAACGTCGTTGACAAATTTTTTTATTTTTATTTATTTTATTTCAAATATTATCTTGACTTATATGTTGGTATGCGGCTGACCACCCGTACTCTAAAAATAGTTCACTTTGCCAATGTCACCCCTGTAACAGGGAAGGACGGCAAGAGTTGCAGGGTGTATGTCCATTTGAGGTTTGGTTTTTATGTTGTAGGTTCACATGAGGCATGTGCAAGCGCGAACTTGTACGTGTCTGGTTGTCAGAATGCATGTAATGTGAATCTCCAACATATTAACTTAAAACACATTAACCAACTCGTAACATATCTTTGCAACTTAGATTAGATTAGATATTATTATTCCCGGGGAGGACTGACTCTCATCTCTTGTGAAGCCTGAGGAAACCTTGAGATCGAACCCTTACTCTCGGCATGGAATTCAAGTATTCTACCAATTGAGCTATCGACCTTTTTACGAGCTTGGTCGTCGTCGTCGCTACAAAGCGCCAATTCTCAAGCAAGACCCAGTTGCTGTAAAGCTGGATGGACCTTTGGTGACCGGTCATTGGTAAAGGTTTATGAATTTTTCAACCCAGCGGAGCAAATTTGAAAATAAAAGTGGTAATTTTTTTTGCTCCGCCGGGATTCGAACCCACAACCTTCCATTTAGAGTCCGAAGTGTTACCACGAAACTACGGACTGGTCCCGGAAATGGAAAAAAATATTTATAAATTTCGATATTATTCTTTGCTTACTTATTTCATGTAAAATGTACCAAATCTATTGATTTCAATTGCTACTTTTTATTTGAAATGGCAAGTACATAATAAACCGTGTTTGATTTTTTAAAAAAAACAGAAAATTTTTAAATTTTAATATTTAAACTTTATTCATGAATAACCAAAGTATCGATTCGTTCCGCGGCATTTTTAATAATTCAGTTTTTTGTGGTATTCACATAGCGTTACTATTTTTAGAAAATCACACACCAAACAATAAGAATTGTATGAAGGTATAATTTAAGCAGGAGATAAACGCGAGATAGTATCGGTCCGTAATTAACTCTTTGTGAATTTCTTTATTTTCTTAAGTTTTCAGTCGTATTCAGAGAACATAACTATTTTTAGTCTACTACAAAGTATGTTATTCTTGTATGAATGTACAATTTAAATACGGGATAAACTGCCGTTAGTTAAGGCTTATTTACTATTTCTGCAATTCTTCAGTTTTCTGTCGTATTCAGAATAAATAACTATTTTTAATTTCTCCTACACCTTACTATTCTCATATGAATGTATAATTTAAACAGGAGATAAATTCGAGTTAGTTACGGCCCATTTGACTCTTGCTATTTGAGGCATCCATTAAACATGCATGCATTCTGCACTGACCACATCTCATTGCTTGGTACAATATTCGCAATTATGCACGGTTATAGTTTGTAATTGTTTGGTTTTATGTCCAGAGCATGATATTTTATTTTATACTGGACGATAAAAGTACGGTCTTTGGTCGTATTATAAGACGCACTGCATTCTAAACGGATTTTTTTAACACCATCTGAGAATGTTTTTTTAAGTATTTCATCACAAGAAATTCAATCAGATGGTTCCAGTTACTTCAAGATATCACAAATAAACATATCATTTGTTAACAAAAATATCCACATTACAGATTAGCCGCCGTTTCTTCCTGTCCTTAAATACTTATTTAATTTCATCATAATAATAATAATAATAATAATAATGAGTTCATTTGTATGGCGCCTTTTCATGACCCTTGGTCATCCCAAAGGCGCCGGTTGTGGAGGTGGGAAGAGGTGGGTCTTCAGCTGCCTCCTGAAAACCGCCTCCCTAGAGTCATGACCTCACCAGAGTCATGAGCTTCTTCAAACAAGCTCTCCTTTTATTATGACTCTGGATATCCCATTCATTCGCTATTTCAGAAATTTGATCCATCCATACCTTTCTCGGTCTTCCTCTACCACGACATCCATCTATTCTTGCAAAGTATACTTTCTTCGTCAGTCTTTCATCCTTCATTCTCTCCATACGTCCAAAACATCTTAACAAACTTCGTTTAATCTTTACTTCCACCCAGATTTTTTAACAACTTTTTTGGTATAGTTTTTTTAAGGTTTTGTTGTTTTATATACCTGAATGTTATTTATTATTTTTATTCCTTGATTTATAGGTGAGGCCTGTAAAAATGGTTCACTTGGCCTATGTCACCCCTGTTTCAGGGAAAGTCGGCAAAAGTTGCAGGGTGTATGTTCATTTGAAGTTTGGATTTTAATTTGTAAGTACACATTCAGCATTTGTAAGCGCAAACTTACACGTGTTTGTTTGTGGGCATGCATTTGATATGAGCTTTAAATGTTAATATATCCTTGCAACTTATATTATAGATTATACATGGATATAATCTATACTCACTTTCCCTTACACCACATTCTTCTCTTGTAAACTAATTATATGGTAGTGCTCATGAAAAACTTCTAATCCACAGGATTAACACCCTTCTTTAGTGGTTTCTCTCGTAGAAAATAGGGAAAAAGGTGCATTTATCTAAGAAACCCATAATAACTTAATATGTTACTTATTCAGTTTTACCTTTGAGGGATCGATATTGTAGACTAGATTTGCAGCTATGCACTGTACATATTCTAGCCGCAAAGTTAGTTGGTAAGCCATGTGACAGAATTATTATGGAAAATGGCAAAACACATGCAATTCAATTCCACGCCGCTTTGCCGATACAATACTCAGTATTTCCACACAACAAATAATATTCTCGTGATTGTTCTTCACATACGCCCGCAATGAAAAACAATTCATAACAACGTGTGATGCGAGTACGTGCAATATTTGATTTATTCATGCTATCGCTGTGAGTCGATAAAAATATCCAGGCACTCTTGTGATTCGATCCAATATGTACCGGTCTGTAGCTCAGTGGTAACACTGCGGACTCTGAATGGGAAGGTTGTGGGTTCGAATCCCGGCGGAGCACAAAAAATATACCATTTATATTTTCAAATTTGCTCTTCGCTGGGTTGAAAAATTCATAAACCTTTACCAATGACCGGTCACCAAAGTTCCATCCAGCCTTACAGCAACTGGGTCTTGCTTGAGTATTGGCACTTTGTAGCGACGGCCAAGCTCGTACACTTCTGCGGCACTACAACAAGTGTCATAGACCCCTAGGGTCTCTAGAATCTAGGGTGTCTCCCGCACAGGATTTCTTATAAAAATATATATATATGAAGGTGCAAAGTATGGGATGATAGCTTTTTTAATTGGTAAACCAAATTTAATCAATGGGCCATTAGTGTAGCATTCACTTTTAATTCATTACGTATTCTATGTCACCCCTGTTTCAGGGAAGCGCGACAAGAGTTGCAGGGTTTATTTTTATTTGAGTTATTTTGTGAGTACACATGTAGCATATTTAAGCGCAAGCTTATGTACATGCCTCTGCTTGTGTGCATGCATTTACTAAGAATCCTTACTCTAAATATGTATATCTTTGCAAGATAGATTATAGATAGATTAAGAAGAGCTTTATGATTGCATAAAACATTTATCCGTGTTATGGCCGAGGGAGTTAAGTGGCTGATCTTTCAACCGTATTTAGAATAGATAACGTTGGTTCGATCCCAGCTTGGATCATTTGACCATAGCTTTGATCCTGGTTCAACAGATGCCATTGGTTAGTTTTTAATCAATAATTCAATAAAATTTACAATAATGAATTATTAATTTATGATATTAATATATGTTTCTAGCCAGGCAGAATAAGTTGGTGAATTGCATTTCTTTTCACAAATCTATTTTTTTTAAAACATTACGTTTTTTTTTTCAATAATATTTTACACATGCCTTCATTTTATGGTTTACACTACAGAAAAAACTAATATCAGAATAGAACGCAGTAACAAAACAAACAAAAACATACATGTACGTGCATTGCTTTATTTGCCGGTATAAGTAGAGTAGGTACGGCAGCATTCGCAAATATGTCCATATCGCGTTCTCCGTACATGCATTGTGTAACCATTGCCGTGCCGTAGTACATTTCGATACGCTCTACAACTTGTAGCAAAGGCATTTCAAGCAGTAAGGCTGGGAAAACCTTTTCGTAATATGAATGTGTTGAAAAAAAAATGGCACTAAGTGACATAACAGTCAAACTGAGAATATCGGAAATGAGATTTATTTATTTATTTATTTAACAAACTTTTCGCTCACCAAATTAATCATATTGTTATTTAAATAGTAGATTAATATAGGTGTACATCCAAGGCCGTACGTATCTCTAGTATGGCCTTGGTGTACATCGTAGGTAGCAATAATTATTATAGGCTTAAGAAATCTAGAAATGAAATAATCCCTTTGTACTCTTGAAGCTGGTAGAACGTTCGAGAGTTTGCTGGCAAATTGGTCCCTAGAGGCTTCTGTCTCTTAAGTATATAAGGCGCAAAGTTGGATACAGGAGAGCAGTTAGATAGGTGCCTTTGATTAAAGAGTGTGTGAGGTGCTGAACTGTGAAAATAAATTTGAGTTGCTAAAAGTGTTAAAAATAAATGTAAAATAAATTAAGTGAAAATAAATATACAGAAAGAAGGCCAGTATGTTTTAATTTAGAGACTATCCGTACCCAAAAACACTACAATATTATTATTATTATGTCATACAATATAAATGGTTAAAGCTGTCTATAGTGCAGACTTGTATCAGAGCCGTCGAGCTAAACAGTTAAAAAAATTCACTCTGTAATCGAACAAAATGCGAACGGAATCTGTAAATCTTACCAATAAGTAATAATAACTTTATACAGATTTCCTCCAGTGGCGTGAGTGTTGACCCAAAAAATATTCTTAGCCAGAGCATTATTCGTGCAGTGGTTATTTTAGTAGTAGTTATTAGCTCCCAACACAATTCCATACGTCCGCGCTCCCAAAATCTCCACGCTACTGACCTGCTTAACCCACAAAGCTCTGTTCTATAGCTGAGGACTAAATTCAATGTAAAATCTCGGGCATTTCGATACAAAATAATAGAAAGTTACTATAAATATTTAAAAATATAAATGGTAAAACATTGTTTTAATTCACTTTATTTTTAAAAAAGTTACTAGTTAGTAGTTTATAAGTTTAAGAAAGTTACTATGTTTTGTAGTTTTTTAATTTTTTACTGTTTAATTGTTTAGAGTTTATTTGTTTTATATATTTGAATATATTAATTGCTTGTATTCCTTGACTGTTAGGTTGGTATGCGGCTGACCACCCATACTGTAAAAAATGGTTCGCTTTGCCAATGTCACCCCTGTTTTAGGGAAGGTCGGCAAGAGCTGCAGGGCTTATATTCTTTTGAGATTGGGTCTTTATATTGTAGGTCCACATGCGGCATGTTTTAGCGCGAAATTATAAATGTCTGCTTGTGGGAATGCATTTAATATGAATCTCAAATGATATATATCTCTGCAGCTTGGATTTAGATTTAGATTTTTAGACTAAAAAGAATTATAACTTTCATTTCGTAAAATATTATGAGATGAAATCGAATGAGTATAAAAGAACAGAAAAAATGGTGGTTTATCTGTAATGTTGGCGGCTTTTCAGATAATTGTTGGTAGGAAGCTGACCATCCACCGTAAAAAATGGTTCATTTTGCCAATGTTAACAATTTTTCAGGGAAATTCGTCAAATGTACAAGGGTTTATGTTCATTTAAGGTTAGGATTTTTTTTAAATACACGTGCAGCATTTGTGTTGAACTTACACGTGTCGTTTGTGGGCATGCATTTTAAATGTACTATATCTTGACAACTTAGATTATAGTTATGCCAATGTCACCCCTGTTTTAGGGAAAGCGGCAAGAGTTGCAGGGCTTATTTTAATTTGAGATTGGGTTCTTATATTGTAGGTCCACATACGGCATGTCGCACGTTTAATAATAAAGAGCAATAACTCAAAAAACAAGAATGTTGGGAAATCACGTTTGAAATTCAGACAACCAGTACAACTTGTATGGGATGAAAAAGGCGGCCGATGTTTTATCTCGGTCATATTCGTGCAAATTAATCGGCTGTCGCATTTTACCTATTCTTCTCGTATTGTTCTTGCGTTTTATTACAAAATCTCGATTTTCCCAATTTTCGAGTTATTTCTCTTTATTATTAAGCGTGCGATGTGTTAGCGCGAACTTTACATTCCTGCTTGTGGGAATGCGTTTAATATGATACTTAAATGATATATATCTTTGCAGCTTAGATTTAGATAGATATATTTACAACTTCTTATCAGTAAAGAAAACAATAAGGAATCGAAATAATGTACTAGAAAGCTCATTTCAAGCACAACGCTATCTGCCCAGTTTCTCTATGTCTTCAGGAGACAACCTCTCTGCACGACGACTCTAATATCCGAGTAAAAATTTAACTTTATTGTTATTATTATTTTAAATACGTCAAACGACCGTATTTCCAACATAAACCTAACATTATAATTAATTAAATAAATACACTGTTTAAATTCCCTTTTATTATTTTATTTTAAATACATATGTCAAACGTTTTCGCCCAAAAAGGCATCCTCAGGACAATGACAATGACAAATCAAAATTGATTTTGATAAATAAAAAAATAGAAAATAAAATAATAAAAGTGAATTTAAACCGTGTATTTATTTAATTAATTATACAATGGACTTTCACTGTGTAAGCCACCAAACCCTGAAAAATATTAAACCTAATATTACTTGACTGCTAACCAGGCATCGGATAAAAAAAAATATGTAGACAAACCGGGCTGAATACGTCTAGTGTGAAAAGTCGCTTATCGTTAAACTGCTAAGAGATAGTAGAAGTAAAGAATGGAGCTCTTATGAACACCTGAGAAACCTTAAAAGTAGAATAATCAGCACCTTATCCAGCGACAGAACATATGGTTAGCTTACCTACTTGTATGCTATGTATTGACTTACAAGAAATAACTATAATACATTTAATAAGATCATAAAAACGTGATTTGCGGTGGAACTGCTTATTTTATAGTTTTACTTTACTCAAAGAATTTTTACAGAAAATTTAATAAACTATTCGAAGAATTTAAATAAAATAGGGGGGAAAAACTGAATCTCATGATAAAATTATCTGTAACTGTAACTGTAACTCTGTCGCCATTCCGCATTAAAAAAGCGGACAAAGTTTCATATGAAACAGTACAAAATAAGGCATACCTATTCTAAAATTATGAAATACTACAATAATTCCTTTATTCTATTTTTAAAGCTTTATTTATTAACAATGTGAAAAATCATGTTAATTGTTTCACCTGAAGATGATAGAGAGATCGAAAACGTTTGTATTTATTAATTCAAATTTAATTTATAATAGCGGGAAAATAAAAAAAACAGGGTTTCAATAGAATTTTTATAAAGTTCCAAAAAGTTTAGTAGAGATCAATTACTTTATTCTTTGTATTCCTCGCATGTCCGTTAAAAAAGAGGATTTAAAAAAATAAATATACCTTTACAAAAAAGAAAATAATAGTTTTTTAATCCATAGGAAAGAAGTGGAGGCAAATCTGCAAAGGTTTCGACCACATCTAGCAGAATGTCGACAGAGTTACAAATAATTACTGTATCGAGACATTTTTTATTGCAACGATAATAATGATATATGTGTTTGTAATTATTACAAACGATAGACGTGATTTGCTTTTAAAGACACGTACAAAACGAGAGAAATGAATGAACTATGATGTTGCAGAAAGACAGCTGTAAATTGACAAACTGCATACTGGGAATCTTGTTCAGGCCTTATGGGGGTCTAGAACCTCTACTGCACTTGGATAGATATGCGGTAGATAATAATTTATTTACTGCACTGCTGATTTATGGAAGAGAATGTCACTTAAAGATATGGTGACATTTGTAAAACTAGAAAAAAGTTGATATGAATTATAGATAAGAGAAATAAAATAAGAAACACCAATTTGTTGTTATCAGTGTTGATAGTTTAGAGAAATATATTTTTACATGATTTATTGAGTTAGATTTTAGACAAGTTATAAGAAAATGCAACTAAGCTTCACATATAGTGGGACTACTTGCCGCGTTCTCCCCGAAGGGTTCGCATGTGGCGAGTTGAACCGATTCATTTTTACAGGTAAGGTGTCCGGCATTACGCCAACCACTCCAGTGGGTTTTCCACCTCCCGAGAGGGCTAGTACTCATTTCTTGTAGAGGCTGTGTAAACCTTGCCGGTATTTGATTTTGAAATATCCAAACGGGAAATCATTTCTGACACCCTCGGTGTGATTCGAACCCGAGCTCACGGCATGGAATGCAAGCCCTCTACCAACTGAACTATCGACCGAACTTTATGCGAATGAAAAAAACCGCCTTCCTTATAATAGCATGCAAGAAAAGATCGAGGGAGAAAGAGAATGAAGGACTTCAAAGAAGATCGTGGCTGGAAAACTCGAACCAATAAACGCATCGTAAGTTCACATAGTCCAACTCCTTCTGCATTGCCTCCGAAGTGGTATATTTATTTTCACAGCTGAGGGTGCCAGCCTTACACCCAACAATTCACTTGAAGTGCTCCCGAGGAGTCAGGTTCTCAATTCTTGTATAGGCTAAGCAAGCCTTGACGGTACTTTGATTGTAGGTTTGAAAAAACACCGAAACAGAAAATCATTTGTTGGGGATCATTTGTTGGGGAACATTTGTTGGGGAACATTTGTTGGGGATCATTTGTTGGGGAACATTTGTTGGGGAACATTTGTTGGAGATCATTTGTTGGGGATCATTTGTTGGGGAACATTCTTGGTGGGGATCGAAACCTAGCTTTGTGAAATTGAACGCAAGCATTTTACTAACTGGTCTATTGACCACTTTCAGCATGATCTTTAGACGGGATTTTTCAAAAAAAAAATTAAAATCATAGTTGCACGAGCACAAACATCCTTAATTGTAGGTAGAGGATCAATATTAACAATAATCTATAATCTAGGTTGCAAAGATATATTAACATTTAAAGCTCATATCAAATGCATGCCCACAAACAAACACGTGTAGTTCTAAATCTAAGCTGCAAAGATATTTATCATTTAAGATTCATATTTAACGCATTCCCACAAGCAGACATTTATAATTTCGCGCTAAAACATGCCGCATGTGGACCTACAATATAAAAACCCAATCTCAAAAGAATATAAGCCCTGCAGCTCTTGCCGACCTTCCCCGAAACAGGGGTGACATTGGCAAAGTGAACCATTTTTTACAGTTAGGGTGGTCAGCCTCATACACAGCCTATAAGTCAAGGAATACAAACAATTAATTACATTTGGGTAAAAATTAAAACCTACAAAACATATTCTATAAAAAAGTGAAAAATATATTTTAAAAGCCTCAGCCTTCAACGCCAGCATTACAGATCAGCCGCCATTTCTTTCGTTCCTTGCATACTTCTTTGATTTCATCCGGAGTCATAACCTTTTTCATACAAGCTCTCCTTTTATTATGACTCTGGATATCCCATTCATTAGCTATTTCGGAAATTTGGTCCATCCATACCTTTCTCGGTCTCATTATGAGTAATGGGTATTTATTCTATGAATAAATTAACCAAAACTTGATACTTCTTTTTAGTTCACAAGAAAACTTACCTAATAAATTATCAGCTTTCATCGCATCGGAAAAGTTCGCGAGAAACAGAGAATCATGATAGCGTACCTACAGATTCTGTGGAATATTTTTTCTTGGCAATGATTACATAAGGATGATTTGTGTTTATTCCATGATCCATTATTTTAATGAAAACTTCACTTTCATCTTTACAAACAAACGTCCATTAGTGATATTTCTTCTTCGCGAAAAAAAATGTAGAAAATATAATCGGTACCTCTTATGAGATTTCTTTTAAGCTCCAGGAAAGAGGAAGTCTGTGATATCCTTCACCTGGTTACTCTAAAGTTTGATATACATATATTACCCTCTTCCTTGACTTACAGGTTGGTATGCGGCTAAAAACCCATGCTGTAGAAAATGGTTCACATTGGCAATGTCACCTGTTTCAGATAAGGACGGCAAGAGTTGCAGGGTGTGCGTTCATTTGAGATTCGGGTTTTTATATTGTCAGTCCACATGCGGCATGTTTAAGCGCGAACTTATACGTGTCTGCTTGTGAAAATGCCCATAATGTGAATCCTTCTAATCTACGTTACAGAGATGTGTTACATTGGGGATTCACATTACATGCATTCTCACATCAGACACGTACAAGTTCGCGATTGCGCATGCCGCATGTGAACCTACAACAACAACAAAAACAAATCTCAAATGGACTTACACTCTGCAACTCCTGCCGACCTTCCCTGAAACAGGGGTGACATTGGCAATCCTTAATGTTACATAACTTTGCAACTTAGATTAGAGATTAGATTAGACCAGTCGATAAGATAAGATACTTGGGAAGTATGTTTGAGAAGAATGGAAAGATGACAAGAGAACTTGAGAATAGGGTGTGCAAGGGAAAGCAAGTGGTCAGTGCAATAGGAAGAATAGCAAAGAACAAGCGATTGACGATGGATCTGAGAATGGCGGTACACAATGGCATATTGTTACCGACTTTGATGTATGGAAGTGAAGCATGGACAGTGAACGATAGCGAAATGAGTAAAGTATGTACGGTGAAAATGAAGCATTTGAGAAGCATGACAGGAAAAACTCTGAGGGATAGAGTTAGGAATGAATGGGTAAAAAAATAATGTAATTTGAAAGAGGATGTGAAAGTTAAGGTACAAAAGAATGTGATGAGATGGTTTGGGCATGTGGAAAGAATGAATGATGATAGACTGACAAAGTTTGTATACAAAGAAAGTGTGAAAGGAAAAAGAGGGAAGGGACGACCGAGAAAAGTATGGAGTGATCAGATTGAGGAGATTGTGAAAGAATGGGATATACAAAGTGAGCGTAAAAGAAGAAAATGCATGAAAAAGGTGATGGATATGAATGAATTGAAAGAGGTATGTAAGGATAGTAAAAAATGGAGGCAACTCTGCAGAGGCTCTGGCCACCCCTAGCGGAATGGCGACAGAGTTACAGTTACAGTTACAGATAGCTCAGTTGAAAGAGTGCTTGCATTCCATGCCGAAAGCTCGGGTTCGAATCCCACCGAGGGTGTCAGAAATGATTTCCCATTTCGGTGTTTATGTCAAACCCAAAACAAAATACCGGCAAGGTGTACTCAGCCTTCGCAAGAAATGAGTACCAGCCCCCTTGAGAGCGAATTTATACATTCAATGATAAGGACTTATTTGCATAAATGTATAAAATAATGCATTTATGCAAATATGTACCTAAGTAGTGTTTTTTTTTTTGACAGTTTAAAGTCACATAATATGCTAACGTTGAAAATACAGGGCATAGCTATAATAAGTATATTTGAAACTTTATTTCTTTGAATTCCTCAAATCGGAACCTGATGTTGATTCGTCACAATAATATAGCACATACATACATACATACATAGATGATGGTTTGTAGCTAGTTAATCTTTTGCTGCCAAAACCGGTTTAATGGTTCTTGGCATTTCTTGTCTGAGCTTACATAATCGAAGGCAGACATCTTTAATAATAATAATATCAGGCTAATATATTTTAAATTACAAGTGATAAGAGAGCGCCATTTTTGTGTGTGTCACACCTCAAGGGCCCTCTCCGATCATGGATAAGACTTTCTAAAAAGGTGTGTCTTGAGTGCTCCGCGAAATACATCCATAGATTTGGAGTTCTTCACTCCGGGTGGCAGTCTGTTCCACTCCACCGGACCCGCAACACGGAAAGCGCGGTCTCCGAAATTTGTACGAATCTGACGGCGTGGCTGAACCAAATTGACTACTTCATCGCCCGCGGATCTGAGTGTCTGCCTCCTTACACCCATCTCAACAGGCAACATCATGTCAGTCAAATAAGGTGGAGCCAAGCCATTGATGGCTTTATATACCATCACACAAACACGGTAGACCACCCTCTCCGGGAAACGAAGCCAATGTAGTGTTTTTAACAGCGGAGTGATGTGAGCGAATTTGGGTATCCCGAATATGAGTCTTGCTGCCGAATTCAACACAGATTGAAAGCGATTGAACTGCTTCTTCGGCTGACAACTATAAAGCGTCGAACAATAGTCAATCCGAGACACCACAAACGCGCCCACTAGGGTCTTGACTGCATCTGACGGTAAACACTTTCTAATAGCCTTAATTTGGCGTAGTGAAAAAAAAGAAGAAGCTATTGTGGCATCTATTTGCCTCTCCAGTGTCAGATTCCGATCCAGTAAGACTCCTAGAAGTCTCACTGAATCAGAAGGCTGGATTAGCTTACCTCCTATGGAGAGTGGTACTCCGTTCACTAATAGGTGATCACGCCTAGATGTGACTGCCCACATTATCTCCGTCTTATCCATGTTCAAGATTAGGCCATTGTTCACCATCCACCCACCGACCTCCGCGATACACCCAGAGACCCTGCAACTGAGGTCCTCAGCCATGGCTGGCCGACAGTGAGAGTATATTTGCCAGTCATCTGCATATGAGTGTGAGATGAGGCCCCATTTTTCAACAATACTCTCAATGTCAGCAGTATACAAAATGAAAAGGATCGGACCCAACACAGAGCCCTGTGGGACCCCAGAAGACAGCGAGTAGGTAGGTGAGACACCGTCACAAACACGCACCGCCTGCCTGCGTTCCACCAGATAGGAGGAGAACCACGCCAAAGCCCCGTTGGTCAAACCGTAAGACACCTCCAACCTCTCAATAAGGATCGAGTGATTTACTGTGTCGAATGCCGCACTCATGTAGACAGAGGTATGTTATGGGATGTTTTGAAAGCATACGGAGTGAATGGGGCTCTCCTAGGTGCGGTGCATGCAAACTATGAAAATAGTAAGGCATGTGTCCGTATTGATGGTGAGTATAGTGAGTGGTTTGAAGTTTATAAGGGTGTGAGGCAAGGATGTGTGATGAGTCCATGGCTATTTAACATAGTCATGGACAAGTGTGTCAGAGATGCTCGACTTAATGATTGTGGATTGATGATAGGAGAGAGCAAAGTGAGTGTTCTACTGTATGCAGATGATGCAGTTCTTGTATCTGATTCAGCAGTAGAATTGCAAACAATGTTCTCTAGATTGAATGAAGCTTTGAAAGGTAACCATTTGAAGTTGAATGCAAGTAAGACGAAAGTATTGATTTTTGAAAGAGATGATGAAAGTATGAATTATGAATTTAAAATTAATGGAATGAATGTTGATGTCGTAAATGAGTTTGTATACCTGGGAAGTAAGTTTGAAAAAGATGGAAGAATGACCGGTGAATTTGAAAGAAGAATAATGAAAGGCAGGTGCGTACTGGGTGCTACCGCTAGCATCGCCAGGAACCAGAATCTCTCAAAAAATGTTAGATTGGCGGTGCACGGTGGTATACTAGTGCCAACCTTGATGTATGGAAGTGAAGCCTGGACGGTGAGTGAAAGGGAAATTAGTAAAGTCCATACAGTAGAAATGGACTATCTAAGAAGTATGATTGGGAAAAAACGAAGTGACAGAGTGAGGAATGATTTTGTAAGAGAAGAATGTGGTGTAAGGGAAAGTGTGAAAGTGAAGATTAAAAGAAGTATGTTAAGATGGTTCGGGCATATGGAGAGAATGAGTGATGAAAGATTGACGAAGAAAGTATATGTTGCTAAAATAGATGGATGTCGTGGTAGAGGAAGACCGAGAAAAGTATGGATGGATCAAATTTCTGAAATAGCGAATGAATGGGATATCCAGAGTCATAATAAAAGGAGGACTTGCATGAAAAAGGTTATGACTCTGGATGAAATGAAAGAAGTGTGCAAGGACAGGAAGAAGTGGCGGCTAATCTGCAATGGTGATTTTTAGTGTTGGTGTATTCATTTGCTACATTTTTTGCATAGGAAATTTCTGACTTTTTTTGTATAGATTTCTTTGTAAGGTTTTGTTCTTTTATATATTTAAATGTAATTTTTTATTCATATTCCTTGACTTATAGGTTGGTATGAGGCTGACCACCCATACTGTAAAAAATGGTTCACTTTGCCAATGTCACCCCTGTTTCAGGGAAGGTCGGCAAAAGTTGTGGGGCTTATGTTCATTTGAGGTTTGGATTTTATTTGTAAGTACACATTCAGCATTTGTAAGCGCGAACTACACTTGTTGGTTTGTGGGCTTACATCTGAGAGCTTTAAATGAATATATCCTTGCAACTTAGATTATAGATTATAGATTATAGATGTCAAGAAGCGCCAGTAGAGCCAGATCACCACACTCTACAGCAGATACCATATCCGATACAAGCTTAAGCATACCGGTTTCTGTTGAATGAATCTTTGATAGTAATTTAATTAGAAGAATCGCGTCAAATTAGTCTATTCTCAGTTTCTTCTCTCCGACGTTGTAATTATTGTCTCATGATATCTTTGGACTAGAAACTATCTTAACTAAAATATACGCCGATTTAATTAGTCGTGTATGTTCCTTGACTTATAGGTTGGTATGCGGCTGACCACCCATGCTGTAAAAATGGTTCACTTTGCCAATGTCATCCCTGTTTCAGGGAAGGACGGCAAGAGTTGCAGGGTGTATGTTCATTTGAGATTTGGTTTTTATGTTGTAGGTTCACATGAGGCATGCGCAAGCGCGAACTTGTACGTGTCTGGTTGTGGGAATGCATGTAATGTGAATCTCCAATGTAACATATCTTTGCAACTTAGATTAGATAAGATTTGATGAGATTAGATTACGCCCTTATATATAAAATTTAAGCGCCCTTGGGGTGGCTGGTGCCACTAAACGGCGCTATATACAAATTGGCCAATAATTATTATAACGCAACGCAAAAAAAACGCAACTAAGCTACACATATAGTGTAACTTCTTGCCGCGTTATCCCCGAAGGGGTCGCAAGTTGGTAGCTTTGACACTCACGTATGCGCTAACATTGTGCGCACGCGTTGCAAATCTTTTGATCGGTAAATTTGACAATTTTCAAAAGAAAAATGCATTATTTTATGGCATTATTGCATGTGTAATTATAGTGGGGCCGAAACACAGAATGGAGAAAGCAAGAAAACACAGGATTTCACAGGTAAAAATGTGTTTTGTATGACAACATCACTGCTTTTTTGACGGGACTGGGGACAACTGTGCCCCCTAGAATGTATTGTTACGAAAACTGGTTCAGTTTAATAAAAACTAAGATTATTTATTTCGCACAATTTATTTTAAGATTTCGTTCACATTTGGTTCGATCACAGAGTGGCTTTTTTACTGTTCACCTCGGCGTCTCTGATACTAGTCTACGCTACAGACGGCTTTAGCCTTTTATACAGTATGGCATAAGGACGGATCTCGAAACATTGCGAACTGGAACGTGTGAGATTTTGCCAGAAAATTCGAGCAAACACTAGTAACATTATCCACCTACACCTAGAGACACACTCATACAAGTAAAAAAACACACAGACACACACACAGTAACAGTATCACACATTCATAACTAACAGTATCAATGCAGAAAGTTAGTTTCTCTTCTTCTTCTTCTTGTTTTAGCTCTATGATCTGTTTATTGTGGAACTCCCTCCTGTGATGCAGAAGACCAGCTGTTCTTCCATCTTTTGGGAGGGCGACCTGGTAGACGCTGGCCGTCCGGTATCTCCTGTGCCACGACTTGGGCTATCCTTCCTTCGCTCATGC
The DNA here is from genome assembly GCA_951799405.1 of Agapetus fuscipes. Lineage (NCBI taxonomy): Eukaryota > Metazoa > Arthropoda > Insecta > Trichoptera > Glossosomatidae > Agapetus > Agapetus fuscipes. Next base: position 15,927,447 of record OX637341.1, read on the forward strand.
GGTCTATATGGTCCCTCCAGAACCGTCTCCTCTTCCTGCTCCATCTGACGAAGTCTTCAGTATCGCACATGCTTCTGATTTCTGAGTTATTTTCTATTCCTCTATATTATAACTCAAAGTTGTGAATTATAAAACGTCCTTGGCATTCATTGCAAACAATTATAAGATATTCTCCATGTTTCCGCATGACCTGACAAGTGCCTATTTAATTTTTTATGCATCGCTTTATGCACGCCAATAAATACTTTGATCCGACATAATTGATCTAGGAAACATGTTTTTCTTGGTGTTTGTTGATAGTAGGTACCTAATACAAGAAGTGATGTTTTACATGAAAAAGATTATAACTCTGGTAAATTGTAAGCTGATGTTACGATGGATTGACATTTTTACATATTATATTGTTATGTAAATATAAATATTGAAATAAGTATGGGTAGTTATAGTTATAAGAATCCTCAAAAGTATTGGTAGGTAAGATCGATAATTATGTATAAGTGTAGAATTCTCTAGGCTAAGTAGGTATTTGTTATAATTATAGGAATTCTGTATTACATTTGTAGGTAGGATTTTGGTTGTATCTCTAGGTAGTACGTGAAGCGTCGAGAAGTAATAATTACTCTGGAACCGTCTAGCAACTTCGGTTCTAGATCATACTGCTCTACAGAGTATAAAGGTGCGAATGGCCTGCAGAGCGGGCCAGTATCATAGAGACTTACAAACACATCGAAGTCATCTGATCAGTGAACCAAAACCAAGTGGAATAATCGAGAAAGTAGTGTGAAAATAAATTTTGTAACTGTGTAAAATAAATAACTATTGAAGAAGACCTGTGTATTTTTAATTTGAAGACAATTGAACCCTAATTTCGTAACAATTGGCGTCAGGTGCGGAATTGTCAAGAAAAATTAAGATCTTCTGTCTAAAAATAAATAAAATAAATTAAATAGTGTTAAAATGAACTTTATTCAAATTGAACTTTGTGTGAACTGACTTTTGTGAAAACAAGTGTTTATAAATTTTTGTTAAAAGAAAAGACGCAAAAGCAAGTTGCTTATAAATTCTGGAACATCATATGGAACATAATTCTGGACATAATTCTGGACATAACATAATGACTATTTTACCGCATTGAGAAAGTCATCAAATTGGACCATAGTTTTTTATTATTGTGTGTGATTAAAAAAATTAAATAAATAAATAAAAATCTTGAAAAATATTACAAAAGAACGTTCCAGATTCATCGAGAAAAAGTTTTTGAATAACTATCCTTTGTTTACAAGTGTGTGAATGTACATTAACTACCTACCTGTGTGTTTGAAAGACTTGAGACGAAATAAATAATTATGTACTATCAGACATTATTATGTTAAAAAAATATTGGTGAATTAAAAATAAATATTAAAAGACAGTACCTACCAATCAGTGTAATCAGATAAATTATTATTTTGCTAAAGTACGTATTCAAAACAGCTATATATATAAAACTCAATACTTGTATTAAATAAATTTAAAAATATTTTTGTTTTGAAGTAAATTTTGAAAAAAATGGCAACCAAAGTGAACATCAAGGACCTCAAAGTCACTGAGCTTAAAAATGAGCTTCTGGAGAGGGACCTGGAGACCTCAGGAGGGAAGGCGGCCTTACAGGCACGCCTCATGGAGGCCTTAGAACAGTCAGGCGAAGACCCGGCATATTTTGTCATGGCGTCTGGAGGGGACCGCGCCTTGGACGAGCTAAACCTCAGCATCACCGGAAACTTCACTTCCATGGAGGAAAAGCTGAAAGGGGAGATGGCTGACAACGCCAAGACCCTGAAGACTGAGATGGCTGACAACGCCAAGACCCTGAAGGAGGACCTGACCGGGCTGGAGGAGAAGATGACTGGGCTGGAGGAGAAGATGACCACCAACCTGAAGGAAGTGGTGACCGACCTGAAGGTGGAAATGGCTGACAACGCCAGGAATCTGGAGGAAAAGGTGTCCCGAAATCTCACAACCCTGAAAGGAGAAATGGAAGAGAAGATGACAGCCCTGAAGGGGGAAATGGAGACTCGTATATCAAGCCTGGAGGACCGTCTGCGTGCCGAGCTGGCTGACAAGTGCCAGATGGAGTCCACCAGAATATCCCCCAAAGACGGCCTTCACGACGAGACCGACCAGGGATGCTCAACTCCAACCAGGGTCACTAGAGGGGATGATGACCCTTCGCTGGCGAAGCACAACCTCCCGACCTTCGACGGGAAGACGTCGTGGGAGGAGTATTTGACCCTCTTTGAAACGGCTGCCATGATGGGAGCCTGGAGCCAGCAGAAGAAGGCTTCGGTTCTCAGCCTGTCGCTCCGAGGAGACGCTCTCAGGGTTCTGCAGGCCATACCCCTGGACAACCGTGGTGACTTTGGGCAGCTGAAGCAGCGCTTGGATATGCGCTATGGCCACAAGTGCCTGGAGCAGCTGTACAAGTCGCAGCTGAACACAAGGGTGCAGAAGCCCAACGAGAGCCTCCAGGAGTTTGAAATGGACATCGCCCGCCTGGTACGAGACGCTTACCCGACAGCCTCCGACGACATCTGTGAGAGCTTGGCAGTGGACAAGTTCCTAAATGGATTGCGGGAATGGGAGACGCAACAAGCCGTAAAACTGGCCCATCCCAAGGCTTTGAACGAGGCGCTCAGCCAAGCTCTCGAGTTTGAGGCTGTCAAACAGTCCATCAGGGGCCACGCCAGGGTTCGTGCAGTCGAGGCAGAGGAGGTCAAGCTACCTACAACCGAGGAGCTAATTGAAAAAGTGTTGGAACGTCTGAGACCTCGAAGACGAGACCCACGCTGCTGGAACTGCGGACAGCTGGGCCACCTTAGCACCAAGTGTCTCAAGCCTCAGAAACCCAGAAAACAGGCTGCGGAAAACTAGAAAGGGTTAATGGGAAGGGGCAACCGTTGACCCACGCTGGAGAGGCCCTGAAATCTGCTGCTACTGTCGCAACCGTGAGAGGAAAAGCCAGCAGCATTTTTATCAATGGCATAATAGATGGAGTAACTCGTGAACTACTGGTGGACACGGGAGCAACCAGGACAATTCTGAGACGCGACATAGTGGCACGAGGTAAGCAGATTGCACCAACAAAGTGGTCTCTGCACACCGCCACGGGAGAGTCAGCACAGGTGTATGGGGAGACGATTGCCACCTTCCAAATTGGCAGCACCACTTTTGATCATCGGACGTTGGTGGCCAACATTGAAGAAGACGTTATATTGGGAATGGACATACTGGACAGATTTGGGTGCAGTTTAAATTTAAAGAAAGGGTCCATTAAAATTGGAAATGAAGAAGTCATCCTGCAAAGACGGAAAGAACTGGCTGCACGTGTTATCCTAGCCAAGAATACCGAAGTGAAGGGGCGATCCGAGATGATAGTGAGTGCCCGCCTGGATTCCAGTAGTACAAATGACCAAATCTGTATGATAGAACCGGAGAACATGGACAATGTTAACAAAGGAGTCATGGTGGCAAGAACAGTGATTCGCGCAAAGGAGACCATTCCTGTCAAGATCATGAATGTGAACAGCTACCCAGTTAAAATGAATGAAGGTTTTGTTTTGGGCAGATGTGAGAGGATAACTTCCATTGTGCAACAGATGACAAACATGTCATGCGAAGGAAACAAATTGTCAACACAATTGGAAGCCCTGGTCCACGACGCTTCCCAAGGTCTAACCGAGGAAAACAAACGGAGAGTGAGGAGTTTGATCTGCCGCTACCAGAACATTTTCGAGGACTCTAATGGCCGTCTGGGAAGAACCAAGGTAGTGCGACATAGCATAGACACCGGAGAAGCGAGACCAATAAAACAGGCTCCAAGAAGACTACCCTTTGCAAAGCGGGAAGAAGCTGACAAGATCATCAAAGACATGAGCAAGGATGGCATCATAGAACCATCAAGTAGCCCTTGGACATCCCCGGTGGTACTGGTGAAAAAGAAGGATGGTACCACGAGATTTTGTGTGGACTACAGACTGCTCAACGATGTTACGAAAAAGGATAGTTACCCTCTGCCAAGGATTGACGACACCTTGGACACATTGGCAGGATGCACCATTTTTTTCCACATTGGACCTGAAAAGTGGCTACTGGCAAGTTGAATTGGATGCCAAAGATAAGGAGAAAACTGCATTCTCGACTGGATCTGGACTTTGGCAGTTCACCGTGATGCCATTTGGCTTATGCAATGCCCCCGCCACGTTTGAAAGGCTGATGGAGAATGTGCTGCGAGGACTATCATGGGAAACCTGCCTGGTATACTTGGATGACATAATCATCCTGGGAAAGGACTTCAACCATCAGTTAAGAAATCTGGAGCAAGTTTTCGGGCGACTACAAGACGCTGGACTGAAGCTCAACCCGAAAAAGTGTAACCTGTTCAAGAAACAAGTAAATTACCTGGGACACATAGTTTCTCAACGTGGAGTTGAAGTTGACCCTGCCAAAATCAAGGCAGTAAGAGACTGGCCCGTGCTGAAGGACAAACATGAAACTAGGAGTTTCCTGGGGCTGTGCACTTATTACAGGAGGTTTGTGCCAAGATTTGCGGACATTGCAAAACCGCTCACCAAGCTTACGGAAGAAAACACTCGCTTCCATTGGAGTGATTCCTGCGCACAAGCATTTGAAGAGCTTAAGGGAAGATTAACAAGTGCCCCCATCTTGAGCTACCCACGAAAAGATGGAAAGTTCATCCTGGATACCGACGCTAGTAATGTGGGGATAGGAGGCGTCCTTTCCCAAATACAGGATGGGCATGAGACTGTTCTGGGTTACTTCAGTAAAGTGCTTTCCAAGCCAGAACGAAATTATTGCGTGACCAGACGAGAGCTTCTTGCCGTGATAAAATCAGTGGAACACTTCCGCAAATACTTGTACGGGAGAAAATTCACACTACGGACTGATCATGCTGCACTGGTTTGGCTTCTGAAATTCAAAAACCCAGAAGGGCAAGTGGCTAGATGGATTGAAAGGCTCCAGGAGTATGATTATGACTCCGAACATAGACCTGGCACGCTTCATCGAAATGCGGATGCATTATCCAGACGACCATGCGCCAGTGACTGCAAACATTGCAGCAAGATGGAGGACAAGGTAGCAATTGTCCAAAGGACGACCACCGAAGATGAGGACTGGCAAGATGAAAAATTGGCGCAAGACCAACTGAATGATCCGGACTTGAAGTATGTGATGGAATGGGCGCGAGAAGGAGAAAGGCCAACCTGGGAAAAACTCGCCCCCTTATCACCAACTGTCAAGGCTTATTGGGCTCAATGGGGATCCATAGTGATAGAAGGAGGGTTTCTGAAACGAAAGATCGAGAAGGAAGACGGCACACTTAGAAGAAAGCAAACCCTCGTTCCGAGGAGCCGAGTACCGGAAATCCTTGGACTGCTGCATGGAGGAACTTCTGGAGGACATCTAGGCGTTAAGAAGACGCTGGAGAAAGTGAAAGAGCGATTTTACTGGATCAACTGCAGCGAAGACGTCAAAGATTGGTGTCGAAAATGTGTAACCTGTGCAACGGCCAATGGACCGCAAAGGAAAAGGCGAGCACCAATGCGTCAGTACAATGTTGGCAGCCCCTTTGAAAGAATTGCCATCGACATAGCTGGCCCATTTCCTACAACTGAGAAGGGTAACAAGTACATCATGGTGGTGATGGACTACTTCAGCAAGTGGGTGGAAGCTTACTCAATCCCTAACCAAGAGGCCGTAACCGTGACTGAAGTTCTAGTTACCGAATTTATCAGCAGGTTTGGCGTACCCCTGGAATTACATTCTGATCAGGGAAGGAACTTTGAAGCTGCTATCTTCCAGCAAATGTGTGAGCGGCTAGGGATCTACAAGACCAGGACCACTGCGCTACATCCACAGTCTGATGGAATGGTGGAAAGGATGAACCGTACCGTGGGGAGGTACTTAGCCAAAGTAGTGTCCAGCCATCAGCGGGACTGGGACCGACATCTGCCTTTGTTCTTATTGGCTTACCGGTCGGCTGTTCAGGAAACGACGAAGAAGACTCCCAGCAGCATACTGTTTGGGCGAGAAATGCGACTTCCTTGTGATCTCAAATTTGGCTGCAAACCAGGTGAAGACCTAGCCGGAGAAGACTATGTGACAGACCTTCGCAGGAGGCTGGATGACATCCATGATCAGGTCCGCATGAACATCGGGGAAGCCAGCGATCAAATGAAGGAGCGCTATGACACCAGAGCTGACAGCATGGGGTACAAAGCTGGTGACTGGGTGTGGCTTTTTGACCCCAAGAGGCGCCAAGGATACTGTCCGAAACTTCAGCGTTCCTGGGACGGGCCGTACGAGATCTTGGAGCGCATCAACGATGTGGTCTACCGCATAAAAAAGAGACCAAACGGAAAACCAAGGGTCGTGCACTACAATCGCCTCTCACCATACCTAGGCGATAATGATGACCAACCAGCCCAAAAAGTACGACAGTGCGTCGCATCCGAAAGATCACCAGCCTTTGAGACGTTTTGGGAGAACGCGAAGGCAGGGCAGAAGTTTCGCCATGGAGTGACCACAGAAATCCACAAGGACTTATTTGAGGTCACTAGGGACCACACACTGGCATGCAGTGTACCGGAAGATCTAGATATGTCTAGAGGAATTGCACGGGTCTTCCGATACAAATTCGGAGAACCGCAACCCTCGAGCAGCCCGCAAGGAAGAGCTCTGAGACTACCGAAGGGGCGTCAACAAGCATACTGCCTGGTTGTCCCGGATTCCAGCAACCTGGAAGAGGACTACAAGGCATTGTGGGACGGCCTTGTTGAGCTGCGTGACTACATGTTGGAGGATCAGCAGGCGCGTCTGGCAATACCGAAGATGGGTGGCGGCCGCGCTAATCGAGACTGGCGGATAATCCGGAGTATGATTGAAGCAGTGTTCTCGGGAGTCGGCATCAGCGTCATGGTGTGCTGCGAGCAAGCGCAGCCGAGAGCCAGTGGGGAGAAATCCGTGGACTGCCACTTCTTCCTGACCACAGGGTGTCGACGTGGATCAGCATGCCCCTACCTACACAGAGTCAAGACTGTTCCGGGACGAAACAGTCTAGGTGGGGGGTAGTGTTATGTAAATATAAATATTGAAATAAGTATGGGTAGTTATAGTTATAAGAATCCTCAAAAGTATTGGTAGGTAAGATCGATAATTATGTATAAGTGTAGAATTCTCTAGGCTAAGTAGGTATTTGTTATAATTATAGGAATTCTGTATTACATTTGTAGGTAGGATTTTGGTTGTATCTCTAGGTAGTACGTGAAGCGTCGAGAAGTAATAATTACTCTGGAACCGTCTAGCAACTTCGGTTCTAGATCATACTGCTCTACAGAGTATAAAGGTGCGAATGGCCTGCAGAGCGGGCCAGTATCATAGAGACTTACAAACACATCGAAGTCATCTGATCAGTGAACCAAAACCAAGTGGAATAATCGAGAAAGTAGTGTGAAAATAAATTTTGTAACTGTGTAAAATAAATAACTATTGAAGAAGACCTGTGTATTTTTAATTTGAAGACAATTGAACCCTAATTTCGTAACAATATGTAATAATGTAAAAATATAACTCAAAGTTTGACTACACGAGTCGATTCATTTCTTCGAGCGCTTTCGATGTTATCACACCATTGTCAAGAGAGAGCAAAGTTCTCGCTATATCATAGCTACTTTTGCAAAAGTATACCGTATTTAGCCTCAAAGTATACGTAACGTAGCGAGTTTTGAAAAAGTATAATAAAATACAGAATAACATTTTTTAAATGCAATACAACGATTGCCATTGCAAAAAAAACATTTCACTTGTGGTTCTTTTAATTAAATTGCGATTAAAATTTATTTCACAAGATTATTTTCCACAATATAGGTTAGAATGTACTGTGCAGTCTTCACTCTCTGCTTTCATATCTTCGCGTTACAATGGTCTAAGCGACTCTTGTCTGTTCCACAGAATCTTTGCTCGCATACATATGTGACGTCAGAGACGATTCTTGCATGTTCGAGTATATGATAGATACTTTCTATAAATCTATAATCTATCTATAATCTAAGTTGCAAAGATATATTCATTTAAAGCTCTCAGATGTATGCCCACAAACCAACAAGTGTAGTTCGCGCTTACAAATGCTGAATGTGTACTTACAAATAAAATCCAAACCTCAAATGAACATAAGCCCCACAACTTTTGCCGACCTTCCCTGAAACAGGGGTGACATACTTTCATAATGAAATATACTAGAGATTGTTCCACACTATACCAGAGTGTTTGACACTATACCAGAGACATCATACACACCAATCAGCGTGCCTAGGCTCACGTCCACACGAACTTTTACGTTCAAAACATTATCATGAAAAATTATACATTTACAATTCAAAAAATTTCATAGACTGAGACACATCTTGAAAAGACGTCAATTTTAACAAGCGACAATTTAATTCATTTAATTTTATAAAATTACTCAGAAATACAATTTTTATTATAGTTGTACAAATACAGGTAAACCGCCGGGGTCTCAATATTTGATGTTACTTTGCATGTAATCCCGCCCATACGTTTTTTATAAACCTAATACAAATTAAACCCAACCCAAGCGTTTACCAAAAAATGTACAAAAAGTAAAACAGCGCCTCTGGTGAGCATTTAAACTTCCAAACATTTTTTACGTAAAGTTTTACACTTGTACTGCGGAAAGAGGTGCGTACAACTATCAACTCAACCAAAGGGTTTACCAAAAAATGTACGTAACTTAAAACAGCGCCTCTGATGAGCATTTTAATTTACAATATTTTTTTACGTAATGTTTTACACTTGGGGTAGAACCTGTAGGTACTGCGAAAAGGGGTGTGTACAATTATTAACTCAACCAAAGCGTTTACCAAAAAATGTATGTAACTTAAAACAGCGCCTCTGGTTAGAGTTTTAATTACCAAACATTCTTTGGTAATGAATTTCTGTAATTTTTATACTTGTGGTACTGTGAGTAGGGGCGTGTGATGCCGGGTCTACCCTGCAAACAGGAATTTTAATGAAACCCCCAAGCATTAATATTTGATACCACCCCAAAGGCAGCCAAATAGCGTTTAAAATTTGTAAGCAAGCCTACGAAACGAATACTTTACTTTCTGTGGGATTTTTACTTCTTTGTTAGTTCATGTTTTTGAGTACTTTGTAAAATGATTAAATAATAAAGAATAGCTTCATCCCATCAATAAAGTAAAAACTATCAAAATAAAGAAGGTTCATGTAACTTGGAATCGTTATGAGGAAAGACTGAAGCGATCAAAAAATCAAGCTTTGTTTGGTGAGCGCTGTTTTATGTGAATCACACCTCAAGTGCCCCGCTAGTCAGCGCCAAATTCGAATGCAAGACTTAGTTGCTGTATAAGGCTGATCGAATATTTGTGACTGGTATTTTTGGTAAAGGCAGATGACCCCACCGGGAAACAAACTGGCGACTTCTGTTTACTAGTTTGTATCGTTAACCATACGGACGCAACTAAGCTACACATATAGCGTAACTCCTTTATTATCCCAGAAGGGGAAGCCTGTGGCGAGTTGAACCTACATATTTATTTTTACAGGTAAGAGGGCCGGCCTTACGCCAATCACTCCATTCGAAGTGGGGGTTTCCCAGCTCTCGAGGGGGCTGGTACTCATTTATTGTGAAAGCTGAGTAAGCCTTGCCGGTATTTTATTTTCAGGTTTAAAAATAAACATCGAAACGGGAAATCATTTTTGACCCCCTCGGTGGGATTCGAGACCGAGCTCACGGCATGGAATGCAAGCACTCTAACAACTGAGCTATCGACCGGATGCTTACCGGATACCGGACCTGTACTTGTATAAACGAATTTATAGTGAATAGCTTAATAGGTATATGATTGAAACTTAGATTAGATTAGATTAGACAAAGGATAAAAATAACTCACATACAACATCTTCATTGTAAAATTATGCATCGTAGTTCTTAGTGTGTTGTTTACATATTTTCCATGTCAAGGTTTTCTTCCAAAACGTCCATTATTTTATGTATGTGCCTACCTAACTACCTATTAACTAACATAAGTATAAGATATCCCAATGTCATGGGAATAAAATATACTTGGTTTAATAAAAAAAATAACATTTCAGTTAACAATTGAATAATAGTTGATTAAAAACAGGCACTTGGCCATAAAATGGGCAAAAAGCAAAACGTATATGAGAAGGTCAGATATATTTATAACATTTTTGTATGTATGTACAAAAATCTACAGCGTAACTTGTTTAAACGACGAACTCATCTTTGCCACACATCTTGGTACAATCTGTCGTTTACCGTGTGTGGGAAAGGAAAATGTATTTTTTATTTTACAAAATCTAGCTAACCATCAAAAGGTTCATCCAGTCTTACAGCAACTGGGTATTGCTTGAGAATTAGCGCTTTATAGCGACGACCAAGCTCGCAAAAAGTCCGGTCGATAGCACAGTTTGTAGAATGCTTGCATTGCATGCCGAAAGCAAGAGTTCGATCCCCACCGAGGATGTCAAAAATTATTTCCCGTTTTGGTGTTTATTTCAAACCCCAAAATAAAATACCGGCAAGGTTTACTCAGCCTTCACAAGAAATGAGGACCGGCCCCCTTAGGAGCTGGGAAACCCCCACTTCAAATGAAGTGGTTGGCGTAAGGCCGGCTCCCTGACCTGTAAAAAAAATAGTTTCCGAAACCCTTCGGGGATAGCGCGGCAAGAAGCTACACTATATGTGTAGCTTAGTTGCGTTGCGTTACCAAATGAATCATCCTAATACTATTTTACCTGTTCGTCTAGGAACCACTGAATTACGGAAATCCATTTATTAGTTACTATGGGTGACGTCACATGGCCGAGGCTTTTTTTATTGTGCCGAGTCCATTCTGGCATAGTTGCATCTGAATCCAATCTAAACTGGAAGTAAATGCATAATACCAGCTTGCTTAATGCAAATCGACCGGCTTCGAATTCTCCAGTCCTCTGAGTTCTCTAAATCTCACCACAGTCGAACCGTAATTAATCGAAATTGAAGATAGGTACGTGTATACAAGTAAGGACACCTGTCCCTGTAATCAGGCTGAATGGAATTCTGTGCAGCCAAGTCGTCAGCTCAATCATGCGGGCCTGATGTAGTGTCTGCGACTGGTGTAGTTGGAAAATACGGCTCCATGGAAAAATGACGACCTCTAATTTATCTAGTCGATACATCCAGTCAAATACGTGGTTAACACCTGGGCCTGAAATTTCAACAGGCATCGTTAGATCTTAACGTAACTATTTGAAGATAGAACACAATAGAACATGGCAGCGCGTAAACAGCTGATACATTTCGTATGGTACAGCGATCATGTTTAATTGAATTCTATCTTCAAATAGATACGATACAATTTATCGATGCCCGTTGTGACTTCAAGGTTTTGGTAAGACATAAACGCAAAAACGCAACTAAGCTACACATATAGTGTAACTTCTTGCCGCGTTATCCCCGAAGGGGTGGCATGTGGCGAGTTGAACCTATTTATTTTTACAGGTAAGGGGGCCGGCCCTACGCCAACCACTTCAGTTGAAGTGGGGTTTTCCCAGCTCCGATGGGGCTGGTACTCATTTCTTGTGAAGGCTGAGTAAACCTTGCCGGTATTTTTATTATGGGGTTTTAATAAACACCGAAATAGGAAATCATTTCTGACACCTTCCTCGGTGGGATTCGAACCCGAGCTCACGGGGTAGAATGCAAGCACTCTACCAACTGAGCTATCGACCGGACTATGAAAGAGATGAAAAACATGAAAGAAGAAAAATATTACATTTCTTTAATCTTAGTTGCACAGATGTATGATGATTTCAGATTGATATTTCATGCCGCATCCAGAAAGAAGCAGAGACGCTTAAACATGCTACGCGTGTACTTTTAAAGTAATAACCCAAACCTCAAATGAAAATAATCCCTGTAACACTCGACGACTTTTCATGTAAGAGGGGTGTTTTTTATAGTTTGTGTGCTCGGTTATGGCAACCTGCCAAAGGCAATTAAAATTTTATGAAATAATGGATGATAATTCACAAAGAAAAAACATATGTAGAAAGAGTCGCTGCAAGCAAAACGCCAATTCTCAAGCAAAGCCCACTTGTTCTACCGCTGAATGGATCTTTGGTTGTCAGTATTTTGTAAGGGCGGATGAATTTCCGATTGTCAGGAATCGAATCCACGTCACGAAAGGACTTTCTACAATTTAAGGATTATACATTTATTTTAAGTACATAAAAAATGTGTTTCAATACACAATAACTCACAAAGTGAAATTGCTGCATATTTTACATCACTCGTCTCGTTTCTTTCACTTCATATCAAACTAAAATACTGTTACGTTTTTCCTGGGTTCTTTTAATTAAAACACAAGTTTAACACAAGTTAGCCATACAGTTTATTTACACAGACTTTCTTACAATAGATTTATTTTAACAGACTTATTCTAACAGATTTATTTTAGCACACTTATTTATTTCGTACAGATTACATTTATTTTACACCTTATTGGTCGCCCTGGCAACTAGATACTCCTCTGTGTGAGTGCTTCGAAGACTGACTCGCTTCAGCCCATTGTCGCCCTTCTTATAGCGGAACCTAGGGGCCATTCCAGCCTGCCCTAGAAACTTCCACTACCACAGTTGTATAGACGATTCTGGACATATTTATTTCATGAAGAGTCCATTTCCTACCTACATACACACCTTACAATTACAATCGTCTGGGCCAGAACATTCTCTCAAAACACACGTACACCAATAAACATCTACCAGTGTATTTCGTTACATTATCCCCCCCTTAGACTGTTCCGCCCCGGAACAGTCTTTTCTTTAAGAAGGTACGGGCAGTTTGACCCACAGTTGCATCCAGTGGTCAAGAAAAATGACGTTCCACGGAATTTTCCCCTTAGGGTTTTGCCCGTCATTGCTGGCTGGTGTGGGGGGGGGGTGCTTTCCTCTTGGCGGCCGGCATGGGCGCCTTTCCTTGGCTGGGGGCACCGCTTTGCGTCCCCGGGCGGCCACCGCTCCTAGGCCCCGCTTGCTCGCCGGCGTCAAAGGATCAGAATCCTTGGTCGTCGGAGCCGCTCTCCTGCTCGGAAGCGAAGTTCTCACTCTCGCTCTCGTCCTCTGACTCGCTGAGTGGCTTCCTGCCGCGCCATGCTTGGGTCGTCCCTTCTGCTTGCTCTGCTTGGCTGAGCCCCTGCGGGCGGGGGCGCGGCGCCTGCGGGAGGGAGCGCCCCCCTCCCTCACTGACGGGTCAAAGTCAGAGTCCGCCTCCTGTCCGGAGCCACTCGGGTTGTACGAGCCATCTGAATCCCCTAAATCATCCCTGCTGACTTTGGGTCCCCGCACTTTGGTTTCCGGATCTGTTTCATACTCCTCGTTAGAGTAACCTCTCTTGACAATAGCAGCAGCGGACCTTCTGGGCCTGCCTCCCGTGGCCTCGCCGCGGTCAGTCACCGGCCTCTCCTTCATCAGCCCCCTGGCGTGCGAGGAGGCCTGCTTTGGCAGCAGCAGGAAGCCCACCACCCTGCTGGCCAGCTCCGTGGGCGCGCCCCTCTTGTCCAAGCCCAGCTTCTCGCACAGCGTCCGCAGCTGCTTGGGCTCCAGCTTCTGCACCTCCTCCAGCTTGGCCTTGTGCTCAGGCGTGTCCTTCTCAAACTCGTAGCCCTTGAACTTCTTTTTGTTGCGCTTGATGAGGTTCGTGCGGCACAATTGATTGTACAGGAACTTGAGGTCCTCCATCTTGAACCTGGAGATGGCCACCTCCACGTCGGGGATGTGGTCGATGGGGATGCCCCGGCCCGCGGGCACGGGCACCGGCGGCTCCACGGCCTTCTTCTTCTTGGGAGCCTCCTCCACGGCCTCCTCCGCCTTCTTCTTGGGCGCGGGCTTCTTCTTCACACTGTTGGCCTTCTTGGCCTTGCCCTTCTTGTCCTTGGCGTCCTCATCCTCCTCCTTGGCGTCCGTCTCCTCCTTCGCATCCTTGTCAGCCTTCACCTCGGCCGAGTCACTCTTGCCGTTTTCAGCCGACTTGACATCATCTTTGTCATCTTTGCTGTCAGCTGAGTCCTCAGCCTTGAGCTGGCCGTTGTTTTTGGCCTTCAGGTCTCCCTTCCCCAACTTCTGAGATGACTCATCCTCAGTTGACATATCGGCCTTTTTGTCATCCTGATTATCACTTAATTTTACACTATCAGTGTCCACCGACATTTTTAAGGCTAGGTTTTTAGCCTTCTCCTCCTTCCAACCAGCTAGGTCTTCCCTCAAGCTCTTGAAGTTGGCAGCCATCTTTGTTTTAAACTCTTCCACGGCTCGCTCGCGGTCCCCTCCAGACGCCATGACAAAATATGCCGGGTCTTCGCCTGACTGTTCCAAGGCCTCCATGAGGCGTGCCTGTAAGGCCGCCTTCCCTCCTGAGGTCTCCAGGTCCCTCTCCAGAAGCTCATTCTTAAGCTCATAGACTTTGAGGTCCTTGATGTTCACCTTAGCCATTTTTTTTATTTTAACAAACTTCAAAACAAAAATATTTGCAAATTTATTTAATACGGGTTATGAGTTTTATATATAAAGTTATTTTAAATACGTACTTTAGCAAAATAATAATTTATCTAATTTATACTGAACGGTAGGTAGGTACCTACCGCCTTTTAATATTTATTTTTAAATTTCAAATAATGATATTAGATAATGATTATTTACTTTGCTTCGTCAGATCGGCTAATGAGTATTTACTAATACTAACACAATATTATTAACACGTTATCTATCCACACTTCAATCAAATTTTTAGCGGGTAACCACACGATCGTTTTTAATTCACGTTTAATCAGTTTTATTTAAAACTTTTTTTTTTTTTTCATTAGTTTTTATTATGTTGTCCAGATATATTTTTCAATACTCTCAAGCACAGTTTTTACTTGGTACTTGGTTTTAAACTTCACACCGACACCACTGTTACGTTTTTCCTGGGTTCTTTTAATTAAAACACAAGTTTAACACAAGTTAGCCATACAGTTTATTTACACAGACTTTCTTACAATAGATTTATTTTAACAGACTTATTCTAACAGATTTATTTTAGCACACTTATTTATTTCGTACAGATTACATTTATTTTACACCTTATTGGTCGCCCTGGCAACTAGATACTCCTCTGTGTGAGTGCTTCGAAGACTGACTCGCTTCAGCCCATTGTCGCCCTTCTTATAGCGGAACCTAGGGGCCATTCCAGCCTGCCCTAGAAACTTCCACTACCACAGTTGTATAGACGATTCTGGACATATTTATTTCATGAAGAGTCCATTTCCTACCTACATACACACCTTACAATTACAATCGTCTGGGCCAGAACATTCTCTCAAAACACACGTACACCAATAAACATCTACCAGTGTATTTCGTTACAATACATTGCAAAGTTATTTACAGAAACAGTATGGGTCCAACACGTCCTAGCTACACCAGTGCCCGGCTTTGATTCCCTCTGATATCGGTCTTCAGCAGATGGTCTCTGATTTTCCCATACTTACTCGTATTAGAATTATAGAGTGCTCGTGCATTTCTCTGAACTATAGAGCATTGGAAAACCGCATCTAATCTTCAGCAGACTGGAGGTGGGCCTTCAACTGATGACGTCATTCCAATTAATTTGAAGATGAAACCTACGGAAACCTGACATGAACGTAAACTTTGCAAATCCTGCTGCCTTTCACTAAAATCGGGGTGGTATTTGCAAAAGTGAACGAAGTTTTTCAACAGCATGGGGGTCCGCCTTATACAAACTATTGGTCAAGGAATAAAATCAAAGTCAAAAATAAATTATAAATGAAGTTTCGTCGCAATTAAACAGACAAAGCACGAACTTACACGTGTTTGTTTGTGGGCATGCATTTGATATGAGCTTTGAATGTTTATATTTCCTTGCTACTTAGATTGTAGATAAATAGAATCATCCCACAATACAAGACTGTTCAATTTGTAATATGGAATGTGATCAATCAATAATTTTGATTTGAATGTACCTAGATCTGGGGTTGTATTTTTTTTGTATAAAATAGATTCATGAAGAGGAATGCAATTCACAAATTCGCAAATTCGAGTGCCTTATCCTTTTTACCATACCAACGACGATGTTATTTGCGTAGCTTAGATACTGTTACGATTTTTAGGGTTCGGAAGTCTTTCAATTAACAACACTGGTCTTCTTTTACAGTTATTTATTTTACACTTTTAAATTTACTTTAACAAAGACAGTCTCGATTATTCCATTACACTGGTTTTAGTTCACTGGTCAAATTTGTTCGATGTATGGGTGAAGCTCACAGATGACTGACCCTAGTGCAAGCAATAAGCGTCTTATATACTCTTCACAACAGTATTCTCTAGAAACTATATTCGCTAGACAGTTCCAGAATTAAGGAAAGATTCAAGTAGGTACGTAGTAATCATTATTTCTAGACGCTTCAAGTACTTTATTTAATTATTCCTACCCACACATACTTATGACGATTCCTATTACATAGCTATAACTAATACCTATACTTATTTTAATATTACCTATTTACATAACAATACACACTCGTATTTTGTGCTACCACCTCAAAGTTGGTTCGCTTTGATACAATCTGACATTGGTTTGCGATAGTTGGTCTCTGATTTGCAGCCGAAGTATTGGGAAACCGCATTCTGCCGGCGCTGGACTGGAAGTGAGCCTAGAGAAGATGACATCAACGGGTTTCCAGACAACTTCAAAGATTATAATGCCACCGACAACTTCTCAAAATGTCCCCACGCTTTGAAATTCACCTGACATTTCAGATGGCGGCGTTTCGGTGGAAAATTTATTCTACAAAGAATTGTCATCATCATAGTATAACAGAGGAGATATGATACCAAACGGGCTATCTATAATCTAAGTTGAAAAGATATATTAACATTTAAAGCTCATATCAAATGCATGCCCACAAACAAACACGTGTAGTTCGCGCTTACAAATGCTGAATGTGTACATACAAATAAAATGCAAGCCTCAAATGAACATAAACCCTAAAACTTTTGCCGACCTTCCCTGACACAGGGGTGACGTTGGCAAAGTGAAACATTTTTACAGTATGGGTGGTCAGCCTCGTACTAACCTATAAGTCAAGGAATACAAATAATAAATAATGATAATACGATAACGATTTCCCGTTACAAAGTTTATTTCAAACCCAAAATTGAATACCAGCACAGTTTTCTCAGCCTTTACAAAAAATGAGTACCAGCCCCGTCGGGATCTGGGAAACCCCCACTTTAAGTGAATTGGTTGATGTAAGGCCAACCCCTTTACCTGTAAAAAGAAATAGATTCCAATCGCCACATGCGAAACCCTTCGTGGATAACGCGGCAAGAAGTTGGGCTATATGTGTAGCTTGATTGCGTTGCGGTTGCGTGCGATGGGAGTGTGGAAGTGGAGAAGAAAAGCGATGTATTGAAAGCATTGACAGCACGCTGCCTTAGTTCTTGTTTACCGTATACGCCATTGAGAAAATTTTACATGAGCAATGTTTGCATGTGTACTGGACCAATGTGTCTTATAAAAACAAGAAATTTATTTTAAAAATATTTAAAAGAACTCTCACATTATCGAGTTTTACGGTTTTTCTTAGCTCAGATTGTCAAGAATTTGATTCATAAGACAACTGCATGAAAAAGTCATATTTGACAAGATTGTCGTATACGGTAAACAAGAACTGGGGGAGCGAGCAGTTGATCAAATAGGTCAAAATTACTATAAATCATAATGACTTTAATCGAGTGTTAATCGGAATGATAAATAATTTAGATACGAAGAATGCTATTTCAGTAAGTTTTCAAAGCCTAGATATTAAACAACATTTTATGGAAAACAAGTATAGCTAAGTGGGTTTCTTAGTTCATAGAAAACGGGCAAATTACTGGAAAAATAAATGCCAATGTTGCTTAAAATTCACATAAAATTTTCAATACCAGAACATGTTAACGACACGTTACCATGTTGAAAGCACCGATTCCCATAGATCACCGAAGTTCAGCAACATTGGGCGCGGATAGTACTTGGATGGGCTACCGCTCAGGTACACCGAGTGTCGTTGGCATCTTGGACCGGTCCGTAGTCCAGTGGCAACACTTCGGACTCGTAAATGGAAGGTTGTGGATTCGGGTCCCGGCGGAGCACAAAAAATACCATATACATTTCGAATGTGCTCTTCGCTGAGTTGAAAAATTCATACACCTTTACCAAAGACCGGTCACTGAAAGGTCCATCCAACCTTACAACAACTGGGTCTTGCTTGAGAATTGGCGCTTTCTACAGCGACGATCAAGCTCGCAGAGGGCTCTTGAGGTGTGATACACACAAAAACAGCGCTCACTAAATAAATCATCCTAAATTATTATTATTATAAATCCATGCAATATTTGGCACTTACCTCCGATGCTTAAGAATTCTTCGTTTTTACAAATATAGGTCGACTCACCTGAAAATGAAAAGAAAAAACTGGTTAGAAACAAATTTTGAATCACGTAAAGAGAAAAAATAAAATTTAAAAAAACAATTCCGTCGATAGTTCAGTAATGGAACCCTCGACTTCAAAGTTAGAGGACTAAAGTTTGACCCCCAGAAACGCTATTCTGCTAAATTCCTTACAACCTTAAGGCGACAAAATAGCGATTCGTGTCCAAAAATAAAGTGTACTGTGATGTTTTTTTTCTATAGAGTTCTTTCACAAGCGCTAGCAAGCTGCGACTTGGATTTATATCTAAAGTGTTTAAGGAATTTAGCAGAATAGAGCTTCAGAACAAGCTTTTCACAAGTTACCGCTATTAAATCTATATTTGCAACTTAGATTTATTCCTTGGCTTATAGGTTGGTATGAGGCCGACCACCCATACTGTAAATAATGGTTCACTTTGCCAATGTCCCCCCTGTTTCAGGGAATGTCGGCAAGAGTTGCAGAGCGCATGTTAATTTGAGATTGGGTTTTTATATTGTAGGTCCACATGCGGCATGTGTTAGCGCGAAATTATACATGTCTGCTTGTGGGAATGAATATGATCTTAAATGATAGATATCTTTGCAGCTTAGTTTTAGATTAGATTTAGATTGAGCACAAAAGTTGTGTTTCACATAGGGGCTGTCCATATATTACGTCATTCGCATTAAGGGGGTGGGGGGGGGGGGACCAATTTCTACAAAATATACAAAATATTATGTAAGTAATATAACATTATTAATTATTAAGCTCATCCATTATTACAGCAAATTAAATTAAATTAGGCTGATTTATTTGGTGAGCGCTGTTTTTGTGTGTATCACACCTCAAGAGCCCTCTGCGAGCTTGGTCGTCGCTGTAAGAAGCGCCAATTCTCAAGCAAGACCCAGTTGTTGTAAGGTTGGATGGACCTTTCAGTGACCGGTCTTTGGTAAAGGTTTATGAATTTTTCAACCCAGCGAAGAGCAAATTTGAAAATATAAATGGTATATTTTTTGTGCTCCGCCGGGATTCGAACCCACGACCTCCCAGTTACGAGTCCGAAGTGTTACCACCTGGACTACGGACCGGTCCACAGCAAGTGGGGGAGGGGGGGTCATTAGTCATTGCACTGGCTCAGGATCATTGAGAGAATTCAATACAAGCTCTGCACGCTCACCTACAAGACATTACATGGAATGGCGCCGCTTTACCTTGTGGACATGGTTGGAAGGAAGGAGATTTCAACTCGCGGACGCACACTTAGGTCCCGAGACGCTAACGCGAGTCTGCTCCAGGTCCCTGGCAGATCCACAAGGACGTTGTTCGGTGACCGAGCTTTTTGTGTCGGAGCTCCGATGGCTTGGAATGCCCTCCCAGTGACCCTCAGAGAACAACACGTTGAGGAGCGGTTAAGAAAGCAATTAAAAACATTTCTGTTTGGACACTCCTACGAAGCGCCTTTGAAGTGACATCAGTTACGAAATGGCGCTATAAAAAAGTGTAGAACTATTATTTTAGATAATGACTAGAGGATGATTGTAAGGGAGGGGGGGTCGAAAATCGGCCAGAATCGATGACGTAATTTATGGACGGCCCCATACGGAAACGTCGAATATGGTTAAACCGTATACGAATATTCGGTCCTAAATGTATTGACCCGAATATTCGGCCGAACCTCTAATTTTACATTAATCATAATTTTTCTCATCCTGTTGATTCTGTCACCGCAGACACTCTAAGATGTACAAAAAACCTCGCATTTTTTTATGGCACCTCACAAAACACGGTTCAAGTATTTTAATCTCCCGCCAAGGTGAGATCCGCATGACCGGTTTTATATGCGATTGTTGAGCTAATGCCGTGAGTTGATATCCGTTTTAATGTCTGCATCCGACAATAAAAAACAATAAATAACAAACAACCAACAATAATTCATTATAATTAACTGTTAAAAAAAATTTAATATCCCTGTGGCAACAGTTTTAACGAAGAGAAAAGTTCCCATCCCAATTTAACACGGGTTTATTTAAAACAACGTCCACTACCACTGAGTGTCTCAAAACCAAGGTAATACAACACCATGCAGCTAAAACCTTGCTACAAAGGATCAGGACGTCAATTGCCACTTCAGCAACAGCAAAAACCCTGCAGGTCTTTAACAAATGTCAAAATAGACCTCCAGATGATATGAAATCTACAGTCTCCCTCCTTGCATACCTCTTGGTGCGTAGTTCCCGAAAGGGTCGCATGTGAAGTAGAACTTGTTTATTTTCGCGGGTACTTATCTAAGCCTTACACCAATGACGTGAATAAAGGGTTTTCTATGTTCGCATGATAGAACGTTCTCATTTTTTGTGAATGCTGAGTAAGCCTTGCCGGTACTGTGATTTGAATGAGAGGGAAACAACGAAACGGGAAATCATTTTTAGCACCAATGGTTGGATTTGTCTCCAAATTTTTCCTAAAGTCTGAACCCAAATGATCAAAATAACTAGGATGACTGATAGGTTGGTACGAGGCTGAGCACTCGTGCTGTAAAAATCGGTTCACTTTTGCCAATGCCACCCCGGTTCAGGGAACGGCGGCAGGAGTTGCAAGGTTTATGTCCATGTGAGGTTTTCTTTATTTGTATGCACACATGCAGAATGTGTAGGCGCGAACCTACATGTGCCTGTCTGTAGGCATGCATTTCATATGAGCCTAAAATGTTTACATATCCTTGCAGCTTAGATTATAGATTATAGATAGTAGGCAAGCACAGCAAGAAGAGATCAGCAACTTTAAAGAAGCCAAACACATGTTAAACGATAAAACAGTTACAGTTACAAGCTCGTATTATTTTGCGATCTTTTCGTATTCTTCTACTCTTAAATATTACCATTTCATCAGAAAAAACAGCAATTTGATTCCGAGCTGTCGGCTTTTATGCAAATACAAGATAACATGATGGCATTATTTATCCACAACAAATAAATCGCAGAGCGCTTCTGGGATATTATTGTCCATCGATTATCTTGGGATTCGGGTATGAGCGATGTAAGCCAGATTACAAAACACTCTTCTGCCGCACATTATTCCCGATCAATCGACTTTTTTGTACGACGCCAAGTCTATTTCAGCGATTCTGTGTCATTGTATTTCGATTGGTGTTTTTTTTGTTTGTTTGTTTGTTCAGTCACAAAAAGGAATTTGTTAAATCAACGCAAATTGTGTGTACGGAGCCATTACATACTCGAACACTAGGATGGTCCATAGCAATCCAGTATTTTCTAAAAGTTACAACATTAGAAACTCCATCTTGTTTCTAATGTAATCATAGATTTTATATACAAGTTATTAAAAAAAAAAAAAAAATTAAATTAGGCTGATTTATTTGGTGAGCGCTGTTTTTGTGTGTATCACACCTCAAGAGCCCTCTGCGAGCTTGGTCGTCGCTGTAGAAAGCGCCAATTCTCAAACAAGACCCAGTTGTTGTAAGGCTGGATGGACCTTTTGATGACCGGTCTTTGGTAAAGGTTTATGAATTTTTCAACCCAGCGAAGAGCAAATTTGAAAATATAAATGGTATATTTTTTGTGCTCCGCCGGGATTCGAACCCACGACCTTCCAGTTACGAGTCCGAAGTGTTACCACCTGGACTACGGACCGGTCTTCGGACATTAGCGTTTAATGTCCGAATTGAACCGATTTATTTTCACAAGTTAAATAGCCAGCATTATATCAACCATTACATTCGAGAAGTGGAGGTTTATACAATTTTAGAAAGAGCAGATTCTCAATTCATTCGAAGGCATATGAGCAGTCATGTCGCTAAGAATC
The DNA here is from genome assembly GCA_951799405.1 of Agapetus fuscipes. Classification (NCBI taxonomy): domain Eukaryota; kingdom Metazoa; phylum Arthropoda; class Insecta; order Trichoptera; family Glossosomatidae; genus Agapetus; species Agapetus fuscipes. The sequence continues at coordinate 15,949,859 of OX637341.1, forward strand.
GTGTCATTTGAAAATAAAGGATCAAATATGAACGCACGTGAACAGCTCATCGGACAGTTGAATGTTTTTAATTCAATTGGTATGCAATTTTATCACTTTCTATCGATTAATACATCGCTAACAAAGAGGAGACTGCTCACTGCTCACCTTAGAAGAACACCTTTTTATCTGCACCAGAATTCTTACTCAAAAAACAAAAACACGGTCAATTAGTTAGATTTTTATGAACAAAAAAACGATAAACGCAAAAAACCAACTGCAAGTCTGCAACGCAATGTTCACTGACCATGAGTTAAAGAATTTTTGCGGAGAACGTCCTTTTTTACGAGTTTAAAGGCTTTTTAATAATCAAGTTACTTCGTAATGTTCACGACCTTCTTAAGATATTACTTCGCAAAAAAAGCTATAAGTTTTAACAAACTAATTTTACGATAGCCTCAGAATCAAGTAAAAAAATAACAACTTTATGACGAATAAAAACAAAAAAGGAAGAAATGTATGCCGAATTTTTTTAAGTTGAAAAACTAAAACAAAGAAGATCCACACTATTGAACACCGATTAGTTTCTTGAGGGTTATTAAAGGTTGTGAGATTTTGTCTTTTTTATGATTTTTAGATTCATTGCCGTTCATTAAAAAATATATAATATTTATAATCAACTTCAAAACTCCACTTTTCAGCTTACGCTGTGTTTTTGAAAAGACTCATTTGGAATTATTCATCACATTTCTGAAACCAAAAACAAGATTAAACCTTCTTTTTGTAATGGAAAAACTGGCATTACACCGGATTAAAATTTTACACGTTTTTATGAGCAAATGGAATTCAGTCCACTCACGGTTTGTGGGTATTTGAGGTAATAAAATCGCTTTATGAAACAGTAGAAAAATATTTTTTTATGATCTGAGATAAAAAGCTACCGCACTTACCAACAAACATCATTGATAAAAAAAACGTACAGAATTTTTATTATCAAATTATAAAAAAATAGTCCGGTCGATAGCTCAGTTGGAAGAAGGTTTGTGCTGAAAACAGAGGGCCAGGGTTCAATTATTTCCAGATTCGGTATTAATTTCAAATACAATATTTTTTGTACCGGCATGGCTTACTCAACCTTCATAAGAAATTAGAACCTGCCGCCCCGGAAGTAGGGAAGCCCAACTTTAAGAATAGTAGTTGACGTAACGCCGTCTCTTTTGCTTGTAAAAATGAACAAGTTCCCGTCGCTACAAGCGATGCCGTTGTGGGAAATACAGTAAGAGGTTACACTGTATGTGCAGCTTAGTTGCGTTACGTTCATATATATATTTTTAAGTAAGATAATAACTAAGATGATAAAAGATGAATGATATTTTAAGCTGACGATTTTTTTTTATCAAAAATTTAAATTCTACTTGTGTGAAAAATTTCTAAAAAGTTTTATTTTAACATTACATGAAATAATAAAACAATCGGGAGCAATAAAAACATGCTATCCACCCGATTTCATAAAAATAACACTACACTCATTCCATGAAAAACGCTACCGTATGCCTCACAAACAAAGTTGCACAAACAATGTCATTTATTTTTTAGTATAATAGAAAAAGATGTAAATTTATACATGCGAAAGAAAAACAAGACATTTATATTGGTTTTATAATTTTTGTACCATGTCAAAGTTGAGCAACATGTAAGAGATTATAAAGGAGATTTATAATACCAGACGGTGGCAACTATCATATGGCTAACTGTCATGTTACAGTGACACTGACACTTCACTAGTTTGGGAAATTTCCAGAACTTCATATGAGAGTGGTTGTTATGTTATAAAAGTTCGAATTTCAGTTATTAAAAGGTATTTCCGACAGATCAGCATCAAAGTAACACCCGTAACACAAAACAGGTAAAAGTTAATTTCATTACTTCAATTTACAAGTAATTAAGGTCAAGCTTTGTGAAAGTAAGGGTATGTTTGTAACTTATTTGTAAATACATCGAGTTTTGATGTAAACATAATCTAAGGTGTTTTATTTAAATTCAAAATCTTGTAACACCCGTGACATTACGGGTGTTACGTAAATATATTGTCTTGGTAATGTGTTTTTTTATTACTGTATTTACTTGTAAATATAACCAGTAGTATTTTGTAGTGTTTATAGTGTTCCCAGTCTATGTTGGCGTTTAGCATTATCTCAAAATTGCCTAAATATTACATGTAGTATACATTTCTGTTAAAATTTTGATTAGAATGGATTGTAAATCCCAACTTCGCTTAAGTTGAGTAAACGCCCCAGCCATATTGGTTGGCAGGACATCAGAAACGCTGTTAACAACAGTCATCATGGGCACAAATTGTGACATCTGGGACGACGAAGATCTGCAGCCCGTAGCAATGCTGAAAAACATTACAGCTGAAGAAATGTTACAGCCTGGATGTTCAGGGCTCAATGCTGAGAAAGTTCCATACACCAACATATATACAGATTCAGAAGATGAAGCGGAACCGTTCGCTTTAGTGCCTCACAAGTCAAAAACATTCAACCAGGTGTTTTCATACTGGCCAAGATACTTCCTGAAGGCATTCGTAAGCTAAGTATTGTATACAAATATGCTGAAGGGCTATTCGGGATCTCAAAGGCGAGGCCGAAGGCGACTGATACCGATTCGTTGCCGAATAAAAGGTGAATTGTGATTCTCGTTTAAAAATTTGGCTGAAGGCTATTTCTTATAAAGGTGAGGAATCTCCCGGAACTGTCAAAATATAGCGCGGCCGATTTACCCCGCCGTACAGCGAAGGACAGAAATTGTCAGTAGATTATTACAAATATATGACTTATTTTCTTTAATGACCTAAATAAATGTATTCGCAAACTCATTCCTTATGTTTATTTGTGACCCACGTGACATTATTATAGGAAATTATGACGTAGAATAGGAATTACGATCTTACGAAAATTGGCATTCTGAACGGCATAATATGCGCGTCGCTAAGTACGTCATGCAGATAATTATTATGCTTTTGACAACAATAAATTTGCACTAAGAAATTGCGTTATTTTTTCACAGTTTCATCTTCATTTGTGATAAATTGTAAACATAATTATTTACAAGTGATTTTCAATCATTATAACGCTCAATTTACAAAGATTTAAGCATAGATTTAATTGTCAAATGTCAGTTGACAGCAGACGTGAAGTTAGCCTGATTTGCCAGCCTGCTATGCGAGAGCTGTGAACTATGAGAATTGCCCCCAAAGTCCAAGGAAAAATAATTTCACATAAAATGTTATTTATAATCATTTCCTAATTTTAACATATTTGAAATAAACAAATCACCTTAAATTTTTTAATTAAAATAAATTGGGCTAGTTTTAACAAGTTGAAGGAGTAAAAGTACAATATAAACAATAGCTTTCACCAAACATTGTATTGTTGAGAACTGAGTTTTTTATTACATTGTAATGTAGTTTTATGTATTTTCATTCCGTTGTTTCGTACTTATTTGCACTTATTATTGTTTTACTACTTTTTGATGAAGTTTTAGTATTTTTTTTAAATATATGGGGAAATTTACCCTTTAGGCTGGCACCTGTCGGACGATTATCACATCGATCATCCGTCAGTCTGGCCAATCGAGAAAAAACATACAAAACCCATTGCTGTCCCTTGTAAGGATAGTCGGAAGGTCGGTAGGAACGAGAATCGCAAAACGGCAAAGGAACTCTTTCGCAAGGGCTATTAATCTCCACCGGCAACTAATATCTTTAGTGCAACCGAACATCGAGAATTGCACTTCTGGTGTATGCCAAAGTGATGTGAGATGGAGGAGAAAAAAATATTTTTTAAGGTGGCTAGAGAATCTGCAAAAATATTTATTTGCAATGAAAAGGTCATCCCCGACATCCCCTTCGAAAACATAATAAGTACCTATTCTACCCAATCCAGCCCTCATCTATAATCTATCAATCTATAATCCAAGTTGCAAGGATATATTCATTGAAAGCTCTCAGATGTATGCCCACAAACAAACACGTGTAGTTCGCGCTTACAAATGCTGATTGTGTACTTACAAATAAAATCCAAACCTCAAATGAACATAAGCCCTGCAACTCTTGCCGACATTCCCTGAAACAGGGGTGACATTGGCAAAGTGAACCATTTTTTACAGTATGGGTGGTCAGCCTCATACCAACCTATAAGTCATCACCAAAGGAAATCGTACTTACTATGAATTTTCTTGTGCTGTGGATGTTTTTTTTTTTTTTAAGAAATCCTGTGCGGGAGACTCTAAATTCTAGAGACTCTAGGGGTCTATGACACTTGTAGTGCCGCAGAGGTGTACGAGCTCGGTCGTCGCTACAAAGCGCCAATACTCAAGCAAGACCCAGTTGCTGTAAGGCTGGATGGACCTTTGGTGACTGGTCATTAGTAAAAGTGTATGAATTTTTCAACCAAGCGAAGAGCAAATTTGAAAATATAAATGTTATATTTTTTGTGCTTCGCCGGGATTCAAACCCACAACCTTCCCATTCAGAGTCCGCAGTGTTACCACTGAGCTACGGACCGGTCAAGTGTGTATGAAAACCGGATGTAACACCGAACCGGAACACCGGATGTGTATGAAAAATGAAGAAAATGGCTATAAATATTATTTCTTTGTATTTTCCCATTATTATTGTTATTACTTTAATAAAGCTACAGTATTATTTCTTAAAACCGTTGCTTCATTTCGTACTCGTAACACCCGTAACAAAAGCTTGTAACACCCGTTACATTTTCAAATATATAATATATTTACAAATATAATATTTTGGGGTGGAAATGCCATCCCTTCTGGGTGCTGGGATCGCAGGGTTAGGCTTTTTATGACGGCCCATATATTTTAATACTTCACAGACCCTCTGGGGTCCAACGCATAGTAAATCTGGCTTCCAGACGGCGAAAAGCAAGTTCGGCCCCGTGCCCAAATAAAAGACGATCCGAGATTCGAGCTGACACATGACGTATGGATCTTTTAAAGTATGAAAAGAAAGGCAATGTGTTGAGTCAAAAATATTTGAAAGTGAATAATAGGTACCTAACGGGTTATTGGACTATGCATTTATTTCTACCACTTAATAATAATAACATCAGGATGATTTATTTGGTGAGTGCTGTTTTTGTATGTATCACACCTCAAGAGCCCTCTGCGAGCTTGGTCGTCGCTGTAGAAAGCGCCAATTCTCAAGCAAGACCCAGTTGTAAGGTTGGATGGACCTTTCAGTGACCGGTCTTTGGTAAAGGTTTATGAATTTTTCAACCCAGCGAAGAGTAGATTTGGAAATATAAATGGTGTATTTTTGTGCTCCGCCAGGATTCGAATCCACAACCTTCCATTTACGAGTCCAAAGTGTTGCCAGTGGACCAGGGACCGGTCCAGGACCACTTGTGTGGTACTACGGTCCTTAGCAACCTATAAGAAAATATTTAAATAAAGTTTGAAACATTAACTTACTCTTTCATGGCCGGTGTTATTTAACATTGTTTTTGTGGTTTGGTTTTTTAGCCTATCTGCAGCTTTTTTATCTGCCAAGGTTTCGCTTTCACAAGCAGAAAGCATTTTCAAGGCGAGTTATTTCAAGTGGAGGTTTCCCAGCTCTCAAGGGAGTCGGTTCTCATTTATTATGAAGGCTGATTAAACCTTGCCGGGTATTTTATATTGGATTTGAAATAAACACCGGAACGGAAAATCATTTCCAACACCCTCGGTGGGATTCGAACCCGAGCTCTCGGCATGGAATGCAAGCACTCTACCAACTGAGCTATCGACCAGACTATCGACATTAGTTTTACTTTTTATATGATTGATCTTTTTCTTTGTCCGGGCATGAAAGATTATCCCCGCGAGGATGTGTTTTTCCCCCTGTGGGTTTTCCTTCGCCCGTCTTGAGATTCCCGCTCAAAATGATGGATCACCAGATAATTTGAAAGCATCACCCATCCATCGATGATCCATAATCACACACTCCACGACCAAAAAAATGGCGGTTGATCTGCAATGATGACGGCTAAGGTTTTTAATTGTTCATTATTATTTTTACTTGGTTTTTTCTATGTTCAGTATCTATTTATCTGTTTTTTTATTAAGTTGATAATGTTTTTTTCATAATTTTTGTTCCATGATTAATATGAGGCTGACCTTTCTTGCTGTAAAAAAAAAACCACTTTTGTCCGATGCCAAATGTTCATATGAGAATGCAAAATATGTTCGAAACTTGGGTTTTTTTTTCTTTGTAAGGGCACATGAATCATGTTTTATATGAAGCTTACACGTATCTACTTGTGGGCATGTATTTAATATTTTATAATAGGTACATATTTGCATCATTGATAAAAGATACACTTCGTCAGTCTTTAAAATTGTTCATTCATTCTCATTTCATAATAATCTTTTACACTTTTTAGCAATCTAAATTAATATGATTATTGCAAACAAACGGACAAAATTAAATTCATTAATGGCACAAAAGTCTACCAGTTTATTGCAATTTGACCCAATCCACTGTTACTTTGTACGCCAGTAATTTACGTTCCTTTCGAGTATCCCAGCCAGTCATAACAAAAGAGACTGGCGTAACAAGAGGCGTGTAACACTGGTAAACGAACAATTTCATATTGAATGACACAACACGGGGCGAGACCAAAAATTGACTAACACATCACGCCTCTTCTTCAAGATCTCCATTGGCTCAGAATTCCAGAGAGAGTCAGGTACAAGCTTTGTTTACTTGCCTACAAAGCTCTACACGGCTCAGCACCAGAATACTTGAGTCACTGGAAAAAGCGGTGGTGTCAGCACGTGGGATTAGTCTAATGACTTTATAAGTCATTAGACTACGGACTAATGACTTATAAAGTATTGCAATTGCGTTTACATTTGTGAAATCGCCAACAGTGCGAAGGACAAAGCCCAATGTTTGCAATGCTTTTCCGGTCATTTTTGTTATGTGGCTCACAAAAGATAATTTCTCATCAAAGATAATCCCAAGATCTCTTGAGGTGTGATACACACAAAAGCAGCGCTTACCAAATAAATCAGCCTAATTTTTTTATTTTTTTAGGAGGAAATGGAGGCAGCTCTGCAGAGGCTCTGGCCACCCCTGGCGGAATGGCGACAGAATTACAGATTACAGATCTTTCGATCCGTTAACTTTTGGTCTCCCCTCGTAGCGCAGTTGAGCAGCGTATTTCGGTGGCTTTATTTTCGGCGCTAAAAGAAATGACCTCGCGCGGTTATGTGTGCGGCAGACATTCGGCCCCGTAAAGGAAGCAAAAGTAGAACGTAAACAAAAACATATTGCATCCTATTGCGGACTAAATGTACACGAAAGTGTGCGGCGCAATCATAAAATGTTACGTTTATTTTGCTAAATGCCAAAACAGCCGCGGGATGAGAGAGGTTGCTGGAATGTGCGCGAACGGATTGTAAAGTAACGAGGATTTTTTGTATATATTCCTTGACTTATAGGTTGGTATGAGGCTGACCACCCCTGCTGTAAAAAATGGTTCACTTTGCCAATGCCTATTTTAAAAAATTTACATATCTGTGGGAATTCTTTAGGATTAAGGCACTCTACTGTTTATGTTTACATTTTTCTTGTCTTTGTTTTTGTGTCTGTATCTGTTTTTTCTCCTTAAAATAAAATAAAATAAAAATGTCACCCCTGTGTCAGGGAAGGTCGGCAAGAGTTGCAGGGTGTATGTCCATTTGAGATTTGGTTTTTATGTTGTAGGTTCCCACGCCCCACGCCCTGAGAGTGATGCTGATGAGAGCTAGCCGGATGTAAGTATCCTGGAGATACCTTTGAATCATAACATAACAGCATGTGATGATTTAAAATATCTTGTATTTTCTTTACACTAATCAAAATGAAGAATTTCTCATCATAATTTTAACAAAAATCTCAACAACTAAGAAAACAAATCATAAGGGAAAGTTTTTACAACCTCATCTACTATGTGTTTTTTGTCACACACCACAACAATGGCAGGAGGTCACCAAGTTTTCCGGGTCTGTATTGTGTCACGACCCGGCAGAATCCTCGCGCGCGCATAAAAACAATTTTACAATTTAGATTAACAGAACCCCAAAGGGTTCCAACAAGCCGGACAAACAAAATCACTACCCCAAGTAGAAAATATTCCCTTTAAACTAAACTAAAACCTTTTACCAAAAACGTATAGAAACTAAAACGGTCACTACAAGCGATATTTCAGTTTACATTTATAACGCTTTGGTTGAGTTTAAAATGTGTATAGTTTTATACTTAGTCGAGGACAAAGTTAAATGCGACAGTCCCAAGGCAGACTTCGCATACGAAATACGGTCGACCCAACAGATTGGTTTGTTTTTTACAATTGCTGCTGACAAATACATGTCATTGTTTGTCACATACTTTTTGGATGATTAATTTGGTGACAGATCAACGGCATAAAATGGGAACAAGAAAAATATTCGTGAAAGCTTCTATTCAGCGCATTTTGTTGTATGATTGGGAAAACTAGACCATCCAAAAATACGAAAGAAACTGCCTCGAGATGTGAATTTAAATGAAGATGAAAAAGACATCATGGATGGAAAGGAAGTCCAGCGAAAAGGGGTTGAATTCAGTAGAATAAAGAAGATAGCTTTGTGCGTGTGCTGTAAAAATGTGCCTTATCTAAATCTAAATTTAAGCTGCAAAGATATGTATCATTTGAGATTCATATTAAATGCATTTCCACAAGCAGACACGCAAATTTCTAGATTAAAAACTATTGAAAATATATACCTTATGAAAAGTGAAAATTGATTTTCAAAATATTTAAAACAACTCTAAAAATTACCGTGTATTGCGGTGTTTGTTGGCTCAGATTGTGTAGATAATTTCATTTAAAAGTCATCTTTCAATCAAATAAAAATTATGTTAAGGAATTGTGATTTGTGTAGGTATTTGTAAATGATTCATGTACATGCTTTTTCCATTTGTTTCCTTCCTTTCTAGTTCTAGTATTTATACAGTTGAAAAACGTGATCATATAAATTCGGTACGTACGTAAAAGGCCTCGGCAGATTATTGTTAAATTAAAAAAAAGGTCAATAAGCAAAAAAAGCAATGGGGGGACAAATTGGTTATTGTTTATTGTGAGCATTCTCTACGCGTTGATCAAGTAATTCAATAATCGGTACAACAATCTAGTGGTACGTTCACGCACGTCGTGATATGGTTAGTGTGATCGGGTTAGTGATATAGTAATGTGTGTAGTACAGTAGGCAGTAGTCGTTTGACCGCACAGCAGGAGCAGCTGCTAATGGGATAATCGAGTTAGCGCCTGAGAGACCACACATCACACACCTACTGGCCCGTACAAGTAAGGAGGAACTTGCAAGGATTCGAGGGTGCAATTCAGAGCGATGTAAAAATCCATATTTTGAACTAACAATAAATTGCAAACCACAGAAAAGTATCAACTATGCGAGATATTTATAGATATTAAAATATAATAGTAATGTTACACCCATACCTACTGTAAAAAATGGTTAACTTTTCCAATGTCACCCCTGCTTCAGGGAAGGTCGGCAAGAGTTGCAGGGCTTATGTTCATTTGAGATTGGGTTTTTTTATATTGTAGGTCCACATGCGGCATGTGTGCTTTTAATAGATATTAAAATATAATAGTAATGTTACACCCATACTGTAAAAAATGGTTCACTTTGCCAATGTCACCCCTGCTTCAGGGAAGGTCGGCAAGAGTTGCAGGGCTTATGTTCATTTGAGATTGGGTTTTTTATATTGTAGGTCCACATGCGGCATGTGTAAGCGCGAAATTATGCATGTCTGCTTGTGGGAATGCATTTAATATGAATCTCAAATGATACATATCTTTGCAGCTTAGATTTAGATTTAGATGAGCTTTGGTAGGTAATCATTTGAAGTTGAATGCAAGTAAGAAGAAAGTTTTGATGTTTTAAAGCGATGATGAAAATATTAATTAATGAATGTTAACGTGGTAAATGAATTTGTATACTTGGGAAGTAAGTTTTAATAAAAAGGAAGAATGACTGGTGAATTTAAAAGAAGAATAATGAAAGGCAGGTGTGTACTACTGGGTGCTACCGCATGCATTGCCAAAATTTAGAATCTTACAAAAAATGTTCGACTAACTGTTAGTAAGTAAAGTCCATACAGTGGAAACGGACTATCTTAGAAGTATTATTGGGAAAAAACGGAGTGATAGGGTGAGAAACGACTTTGTAAGAGTCCATACAGTGGAAACGGACTATCTTAGAAGTATTATTGGGAAAAAACGGAGTGATAGGGTGAGAAACGATTTTGTAAGAGAAGAATGTGGTGTAAGAGAAAGCGTGAAAATGATGAATAAAGAAGATGGTTAAATTGGTTTGGACAAATGGAGAGAATGAGTGATGAAAGACAGACGAAGAAAGTATACGTTGCAAGAATAGATGTAATTCCTGAAATAGCGAATGAAGGGGATATCCAGAGCCATAATAAAAGGAATTGTACGAAAAAGGTTATGACTCTGGATGAAATTAAAGAAGTATGTCACCCCTGTTTCAGGGAATGTCGGCAAGAGTTGCAGGGCTTATGTTCATTTGAGGTTTGGATTTTATTTGTAAGAACACAATCAGCATTTGTAAGCGCGAACTACACGTGTTTGTTTGTGGGCATACATCTGAGAGCTTTGAATGAATATATCCTTGCAACTTAGATTATAGATTATATAGATGTAAGGACCAAAAAAAGTGGCACTGGATGAATGCTTGATTAATGCTATCTAATATGTTTTGTAGATTTTAATTTCATTGTTTTACTTAGTGATTGTTTGTTTTATACCTATAGCAATCTATAATTATTTGTAAAACTCCTTGACTTATAGGTTGATATGAGGCTGACCACCCATACTGAACATGGATTAGATAATTAACATAGATAAGATTTTAATACCGTCATCAACTAAATGAAGTTGGACACATATACGAGTACTTCACAGGATCATATAGGTAGAACTACCTTAAACAGTAGGTCTACAACAGACCTCTCGATCAACCGACCGCACTGTTAAGGGTAATCTAATCTAATCTAATCTAATCTTATGTAATCTAATCTAATCTAGGTACCTACGGGCATACAAACATGTAGACTCCTTCACTACCAGCATGACACAAAACCAGTACCCTTAGTACGAGTTGCAAAACTTGAGTAAAATAAAGTTTACGGAAAGTATTAAAGGGTGATTTTCCCCAAAATCTGCCGTTTTTGTTTCTTACACTTTATGGTCTTGGCATAAGACAAACAGTGATGAAGAAAACTAAGTGCAAACAAACAAAAACGGCAGATTTTGGGGAAAACCACTCTTTAATACTTTCCGTAAACTTTACTTTACTCAAGTTTTGCAAGTCGTACTCAGGGTACAGTACACCACTGTGTAAAACGATGCCCTTCAATTCATCGTACTGTTACGAACTATGGATTCGTAGTAAGTGCGCCTAAGCACGCTGGTGTGTGTCGAACAATCTGGAAGTGTTAAGAAAAATCCATTATAGAAGTATGTGGAATAATCTACAACACGCAAGAATCGTCACTGCCTCCCATGTATATTATACGAGCAAAAATTATGTCGTAGAGCCAGGACGCTTAGAGCATTGTGGCGAGAAATTCTTAATCTAGAGCGAGAAAAGTAAGCAGTACTGAGTACCCAATATTGTGCAAAATAAATATTGTTAAATAGATAAATAGCAGTAAAATCATAGCACTACAAAATTGTATGCAACTAAATCGCTCACCGGAGGAGGTTTTTCAGTTTCCCTATATTTTTTTAGTAAATGCTATGATTATGTTTAAAAAATTGATTATTTTTCAATAAAAATTAAAAAATAAAAGAAATTAAAAACTTTGTTTTATTCCACTTTTATTGTTTTTGAGTATGTTACAAACGTTTTCGGAATACCTTCCATCATCGGGTAACAACAATTACTAAAATCAAACTTAAAAATTAAGACATGGGTGTGGGATCTATTGGTGGTAAGGGAGGGGGTAGCAAGGTAGGTATGTGGGAGGGAGATGGTGAGTTTTGGGGCGGAGTTAATATTGTTAGGAGAGGAGACGTAATGGCGGGAAGTTGAATATTTAGCATATTACTTTTATTTCTATGTTTATTTATCTCTAATATTTCTAATATGTCCAACTTTCTCCCTTTTTGGCAGCTATTTATTAATTCTAAATTATCTATATTAAAACTGTGTCCTTTTTCTCCTAACAATATTAACTCCGCCCCAAAACTCACCATCTCCCTCCCACATACCTACCTTGCTACCCCCTCCCTTACCACCAATAGATCCCACACCCATGTCTTAATTTTTAAGTTTGATTTTAGTAATTGTTGTTACCCGATGATGGAAGGTATTCCGAAAACGTTTGTAACATACTCAAAAACAATAAAAGTGGAATAAAACAAAGTTTTTAATTTCTTTTATTTTTTAATTTTTATTGAAAAATAATCAATTTTTTAAAATGAATTTCCACAGTGTTTCACAAAAATCTTTTCAAAATTTATTATGTTTAACCCTTAAGTTTGGAATAACGCTACGCCTCACATATATTGTAACTTATCGAAGCGTTCTCCCCGAAGGATTTCGCATGTGGCGAGTGGAACGTATTTATTTTTACAGTTAAGAGGTCCGGCCTTACGTCAACCATTTCAGTTGAAGTGGTAGTTTCCCAGCTCCCGAGGGGGCTGTTTCTTATTTCTTGTGAAGGCTGATTAAAACTTGCCGGTATTTTATTTTGAGTATGATATCTAGCTGTATGATATCTGGTATAGCTCAGTTGGTAGAGTGCTTGCATTCCATGCCGTGAGCTCGGGTTCGAATACCACTGAGGGTGTCAGAAATTATTTCCCGTTTCGGTGTTTATTTCAAACCCCAAAATAAAATAACGGCAAGGTTTACTCAGCCTTCACAAGAAATGAGTACCAGCTCCCTCGGGAGCTGCGAAATCCCCATTTCAACTGAAGTGGTTGGCGTAAGGCCGGCCCCCTTACCTGTAAAAATAAATAGGTTCAACTCGCCACATGCTACCCCTTCGGGAATAACGCGGCAAGAAGTTACACTATATGTGTAGCTTAGTTGCATTAGTTGCGTTTATAATATAAACACCGAAACGGGAAATATTTGTTTACCCCCTTGGTAGGATTCGAACAAGAGCTCTCGGCATGGATTGCAATTACTCTACCAACTGAGCTATCCACCGGACGTTGCTCGAAATTCATGATCATCATCATAAATTGAAACAACTCGTTAACATTGATGTATATACAAAATACAAAAAAAAAATCAAATGTTTTTTTTTATTTTTATAAATATTTTTTTAATCAATTAATTAAAACACGATTTTGAGCGGGTGTGTACGCTTCAAAAGAATTTCATTCGCAAACAGTAGAAAAAAAAATACCTCAAAAACCCGATATCTCATCACTTGAACGAAACCGTTTTTCGGAGAGCAATTAGGCAAATCTAATTAATTTTGTTTACTTAGGCGTACTGTAAGGGTTTTTGTTAATAATAAAAGGTTTTGTGTCTACGTTAGGTGTGACGGTAAAATCCTTCATCCATCTTCGTTTGTGGGGAAAATCTGAGCCACTGGCAATATCCCCGATGTGACATAAATATGAGCAAAAAATCATAACGTGGGTGTGATATTCTTTTCTTAGATAAGAGGAGGTATATTGGTTGACGATTTGCACCTTAGGTTGGATTCTATTCCTGACAGAGCAAATTAATTATTTAATTTTCAATTATTTAAAAATTCAAATGGGTAAAACATAGTTTTAATTCACTCATTTATTTCTTTTTTGTGCTCGAACATTTTCGCCTAATGAGGCATCTTCAGGAGCAGAATGGATTATTCATTTTAATCGATATTTAATTTTCAAATATGATCTACGCTGAGTTGAAAACACTTCTTCTTTCTTCTTAACCAAAACACGGATTAGATACAAATGGGAACTGTTTTCAAAAAAAAAATCTGGCTAACTACGATCAAGCTCGCAAAGAGTTCCTGATGTATAAAATAAAATAATCATTTATTCTTAGTTTCAACGATATACAGGTATTCACATTTAAAATTCATATCTAATGCACGCACGAAATTCGCGCTTACACCCGCTGAATGAGAACTTGCAAAACAAAAACCAAACTTAAATGAACTATAACCCTGCAACTCTTGCAGCCCTCGCCCGAACAGAGATGACATTGGCAGACGTTATTTACAACAGCAAAAATCTCTTACGAAATAAACAATCCTTATGTATTTTTACACATTTTAAATATCGTTCTTTCTAATCTAATCTAATCTAAGTTGCAAAGATATGTTACATTGGAGATTCACATTACATGCATTCTCACAACCAGACATGTACAAGTTCGCGCTTGCACATGCCTCATGTGAGCCTACAACATAAAAATCAAATCTCAAATGGACATACACCCTGCAACTCTTGCCGTCCTTCTCTGAAACAGGGGTGACATTAGCAAAGTGAACCATTATTACAGCATGGGTGGTCAGCCGCATACCAACCTATAAGTCAAGGAACATTGTCTGACACTCAAAATTCTGATTAAAATTATCAGGTAACTCCAATTAATACACGATAAAACGTATTAAAACTACAATCAACCGTCAACAGCTACAAACGTAGTCTGGTACTATACCATAAGTATACAACATTTCGTAAATTCAAAAAAGTATGAAAACTGAATCTCTCACAAATGGTGCTATTTTATCTTCCATACATTTTAATATTCACGCGATCGGGGGGAGTTAACTCAATGTTTTATACTCGAGGTATTTACATCTAGGGGTGGCCAGAACCAAGGAATTCTCAGGTAGGGGGCTGGAATGATTAATAATTGAAGGTAGGCCGAAAAGCCCCCGTGTTGTGAGGGAAAAGTAATATCAGGGTGAAAGTGCAAAGGTTAAACATCCAAAACAACATGTAAGCGTTCTACTTCACGGTGATATAATGGAATTTTTATAATTATAAATATATAAAACAGTGTTTAACAAAATCTATTTGATATTGTCTTGTCTTGTATCCTGTCGCCATTCCTCTAGGGGTGGCCGGTACCTCCACACAAGTGCCTCCACTTGACTCTGTCCTTGCATACTTCTTTCATCTCATCTAATTTCAGCATTCTTTTAATGCACACTCTTCTCTTGTTTCCACTCTGTTGATTGTATATGATTTTAATATTAAGATATTTCTTGGTGGTAGAAATGACTATAAGAATATACAAAAGATGACCATGTGCAATACATTTCAGAAGTCAATAACAATAATATTAGGATGATGATGAGCGCTGTTTTTGTGTGAATCACACCTCAAAAGCCCTCTGCGAGCTTGGTCGTCGCTGTAGAAAGCGCCGATTCTCAAGCAAGACCCAGTTGCTTTAAGGCTAGAAGGACCTTTAGTGACCGGTCTTTGGTAAAGGTATAGGAATTTTTCACCCAACGAAAAGCATTGTTGAAACTATAAATGGTATTTTTTTGTGGTCTACTGGGATTCGAACCCACAACCTTCCATTTACGAGTCAGAAGCGTTAACCACTAAACTACGGACCGGTCTAAAAGCTCATTAGCAAAGTACAACAATTTGCGAATAATTACACAAGCTACCTGTATATTTAGATATATGAATGGCAGAAGTATGTCCGGTCTCTTCAGAAATAAGAATATAACCGTCTGCATAGAAGTTAGTTCCAGTCTCCCATTAGATAATCGATCTCGCATTAATCGCATTCTCGACGTTTCGTTGGCTTTTTAACCAACATCATCTGATCTATGTCCTGCTGACGTCAACAGGATCAAAGAACCAATAAGAGCAAATACATCCAATTTTGCGGACAGGAGCTTTGGGGTAGCTGGGCCAGTTGCCTGGAATAAGCTGCCTGTCGATCTTCGCTCTGACCAGCCCACCATCGCCTTCAGAAGAGGACTTAAGAGCGCTCTCGGAGATTTGTAATTTTAAATTCGCGTTCGTTTGGTTCGTATTTCTGCCAAAACAGCGCTCTTCACGCTGTACATAAATTCGTCTTGGCAGTTCGTTCCTATTAGGTATATTAACTTATAATATCTGTGGACTAGAAACTATTTTAACCAAAATAGACAAAGGTATATATCTGTCTCAACTTACTTACGAAAATGGTCATTAGTAATAAAAATAACAAAGAACTTCACAGTTGCATTTCCATGTGTACAAAAAACTCGGCAGAACGAAAAAAAAATCTTGAATGTTGGTACCATTTCAAATAACGGCTGCGACTAGACCGGAAATAGCTAGAGTTGACAGATAACACACGTTATAAATATTGTGATCGCCAAAATTCGTGCCAAAAAACTTTATCACTCATTTCATTAAAACCACTGCAACGTGTGACAGGAGAGAAACGCAAGTGGTAGCATGTCGATGCTTTAGTTCTTGTTTGCCGTATATACCATTAAGCTAATTTTACATGAGCAATGTTTGCATGTGTACTGGACCAATGTGTCTTGAAAACAGGAAATTGATTTCAAAAATATTTCAAACAACTCTCACATTATCGAATTTTACGTTTTTTCTTAGCTCAGATTGTGTAGAATTTGATTCTTAAGAGATTAAAAAGTCATATTTGACAGAATTGGTCTATAGGGCAAACAAGAACTGGGATAGCGAAGATGTATCACATCAGCAAGTAAGTTTCCGCTCCTCTATGTAATACCTCATAGGTAGCTATGTCCCACATTTTTTCTACGCCATTTTTAATGCAATGCAGATAGGCTCAACCTTTTCAATTGTTGTATAAATTACATCACAAATATTTCATATTTCAAAAGAGGTAAGAGCGGTACTAAAAATGTATTTGATTGTATGGGTAGACTGAGATGTGAATAAAAGATGAAATATCTATTAACTTCCTTAGTTTTATTTTATCAAAGAAATAATAGTTTCAAAATTTATATTTTTAGTAATAATAATATCAGGATGATTTATATTGCGAGCGCTGTTTTGTGTAAATTACACCTCAAGAGCCCTCAGCGAGCTTGGTCGTCGCTAAAGAAAGCGTCGATTCTCAATCAAGACCAAGTTGCTGTAGAGCTGGATGAACTTTGGTGACGGGTCTTTGTAATAGTTTGTGTATTTCGAGTATATTAATTCATTAGAACTTTGAAAAACATATAAATAAAAAAAAAACAAGTTTTTAGTTACTCGTAAGCGTAACTACAGATGTTATGGATATGTGAAGGTTCCAAGGAATTTTATGAAAAAAGTGGTCAATATAGTGCATACACGCAGAATTTCTTAGTAAATATTTAGTTTTTACATACTGTAAAATTGCGTTTCCTTTCTCGCAATTTCGCTTTCTTGATGACTAAAATTATTTTTTAGCGTAAAATCCGTAGGAAGTAGAATGTCGACCGATTATTTCTAAAATAGTAATAATAAATTTCTAAGTTAAGTATCAAAGTCTTAATCTAAATTAAAGTTGCAAAGATATATATCATTTCAGATTCATATTAAATACATTCCCACAAGCACACACATAGAAGTTGAACATAAGCCCTGCAACTTTTGCCGACCTTCCCAGAAACAGGGGTGACATTAGCAAAGTTAACCATCTTTGTACAGTATGGGTGGTTAGCTTCATACCAACCTATAAGTCAAGGAATGTATTATTAAGAAATTGTTGATTGCAAAAAATAATATTTTTGTAAAAATGTAACATGGAAAATCGTAAAATGTGCTCGCTTCGAAAATGTTGCATATCACTTGCCGAGTTTTTTATGAGCGAGTTTTAGCTAAAAAAAAAAAGTGACGCAGCTCCGTCCTCTGTGGGCCTCGGAGGCGGTCTGCGGATTTTCGCCGCGAATCTCGCATTTAAAAGCCATTTGTAAAATAATAATAAAAAATACATCTTGTGAAATTAAAAATTTGAAAAAAAATACAACTAAGCTCAAGATTATATTGTTCAATATTTGAAAATAATTGGGCACAAATAACCATTTTTTGAGACTTTATTCGAAGATACTGTTACGAAATTAGGGTTCAATTGTCTTCAAATTAAAAATACACAGGTCTTCTTCAATAGTTATTTATTTTACACAGTTACAAAATTTATTTTCACACTACTTTCTCGATTATTCCACTTGGTTTTGGTTCACTGATCAGATGACTTCGATGTGTTTGTAAGTCTCTATGATACTGACCCGCTCTGCAGGCCATTCGCACCTTTATACTCTTCAGAGCAGTATGATCCAGAACTAAAGTCGCCAGACGGTTCCAGAGTAATTATTACTTCTCGACGCTTCACGTACTACCTAGAGATACAACCAAAATCCTACCTACAAATGTAACACAGTATTCCTATAATTATAACAAATACCTACTTAGCCTAGAGAATTCTACACTTATACATAATTATCGATCTTACCTACCAATACTTTTGAGGATTCTTATAACTATAACTATCCATACTTATTTCAATATTTATATTTACATAACACTATAACTACCCATACTTATTTCAATATTTATATTTACATAACACTACCCCCCACCTAGACTGTTTCGTCCCGGAACAGTCTTGACTCTGTGTAGGTAGGGGCATGCTGATCCACGTCGACACCCTGTGGTCAGGAAGAAGTGGCAGTCCACGGATTTCTCCCCACTGGCTCTCGGCTGCGCTTGCTCGCAGCACACCATGACGCTGATGCCGACTCCCGAGAACACTGCTTCAATCATACTCCGGATTATCCGCCAGTCTCGATTAGCGCGGCCGCCACCCATCTTCGGTATTGCCAGACGCGCCTGCTGATCCTCCAACATGTAGTCACGCAGCTCAACAAGGCCGTCCCACAATGCCTTGTAGTCCTCTTCCAGGTTGCTGGAATCCGGGACAACCAGGCAGTATGCTTGTTGACGCCCCTTCGGTAGTCTCAGAGCTCTTCCTTGCGGGCTGCTCGAGGGTTGCGGTTCTCCGAATTTGTATCGGAAGACCCGTGCAATTCCTCTAGACATATCTAGATCTTCCGGTACACTGCATGCCAGTGTGTGGTCCCTAGTGACCTCAAATAAGTCCTTGTGGACTTCTGTGGTCACTCCATGACGAAACTTCTGCCCTGCCTTCGCGTTCTCCCAAAACGTCTCAAAGGTTGGTGATCTTTCGGATGCGACGCACTGTCGTACTTTTTGGGCTGGTTGGTCATCATTATCGCCTAGGTATGGTGAGAGGCGATTGTAGTGCACGACCCTTGGTTTTCCGTTTGGTCTCTTTTTTATGCGGTAGACCACATCGTTGATGCGCTCCAAGATCTCGTACGGCCCGTCCCAGGAACGCTGAAGTTTCGGACAGTATCCTTGGCGCCTCTTGGGGTCAAAAAGCCACACCCAGTCACCAGCTTTGTACCCCATGCTGTCAGCTCTGGTGTCATAGCGCTCCTTCATTTGATCGCTGGCTTCCCCGATGTTCATGCGGACCTGATCATGGATGTCATCCAGCCTCCTGCGAAGGTCTGTCACATAGTCTTCTCCGGCTAGGTCTTCACCTGGTTTGCAGCCAAATTTGAGATCACAAGGAAGTCGCATTTCTCGCCCAAACAGTATGCTGCTGGGAGTCTTCTTCGTCGTTTCCTGAACAGCCGACCGGTAAGCCAATAAGAACAAAGGCAGATGTCGGTCCCAGTCCCGCTGATGGCTGGACACTACTTTGGCTAAGTACCTCCCCACGGTACGGTTCATCCTTTCCACCATTCCATCAGACTGTGGATGTAGCGCAGTGGTCCTGGTCTTGTAGATCCCTAGCCGCTCACACATTTGCTGGAAGATAGCAGCTTCAAAGTTCCTTCCCTGATCAGAATGTAATTCCAGGGGTACGCCAAACCTGCTGATAAATTCGGTAACTAGAACTTCAGTCACGGTTACGGCCTCTTGGTTAGGGATTGAGTAAGCTTCCACCCACTTGCTGAAGTAATCCATCACCACCATGATGTACTTGTTACCCTTCTCAGTTGTAGGAAATGGGCCAGCTATGTCGATGGCAATTCTTTCAAAGGGGCTGCCAACGTTGTACTGACGCATTGGTGCTCGCCTTTTCCTTTGCGGTCCATTGGCCGTTGCACAGGTTACACATTTTCGACACCAATCTTTGACGTCTTCGCTGCAGTTGATCCAGTAAAATCGCTCTTTCACTTTCTCCAGCGTCTTCTTAACGCCTAGATGTCCTCCAGAAGTTCCTCCATGCAGCAGTCCAAGGATTTCCGGTACTCGGCTCCTCGGAACGAGGGTTTGCTTTCTTCTAAGTGTGCCGTCTTCCTTCTCGATCTTTCGTTTCAGAAACCCTCCTTCTATCACTATGGATCCCCATTGAGCCCAATAAGCCTTGACAGTTGGTGATAAGGGGGCGAGTTTTTCCCAGGTTGGCCTTTCTCCTTCTCGCGCCCATTCCATCACATACTTCAAGTCCGGATCATTCAGTTGGTCTTGCGCCAATTTTTCATCTTGCCAGTCCTCATCTTCAGTGGTCGTCCTTTGGACAATGGCTACCTTGTCCTCCATCTTGCTGCAATGTTTGCAGTCACTGGCGCATGGTCGTCTGGATAATGCATCCGCATTTCGATGAAGCGTGCCAGGTCTATGTTCGGAGTCATAATCATACTCCTGGAGCCTTTCAATCCATCTAGCCACTTGCCCTTCTGGGTTTTTGAATTTCAGAAGCCAAACCAGTGCAGCATGATCAGTCCGTAGTGTGAATTTTCTCCCGTACAAGTATTTGCGGAAGTGTTCCACTGATTTTATCACGGCAAGAAGCTCTCGTCTGGTCACGCAATAATTTCGTTCTGGCTTGGAAAGCACTTTACTGAAGTAACCCAGAACAGTCTCATGCCCATCCTGTATTTGGGAAAGGACGCCTCCTATCCCCACATTACTAGCGTCGGTATCCAGGATGAACTTTCCATCTTTTCGTGGGTAGCTCAAGATGGGGGCACTTGTTAATCTTCTCTTAAGCTCTTCAAATGCTTGTGCGCAGGAATCACTCCAATGGAAGCGAGTGTTTTCTTCCGTAAGCTTGGTGAGCGGTTTTGCAATGTCCGCAAATCTTGGCACAAACCTCCTGTAATAAGTGCACAGCCCCAGGAAACTCCTAGTTTCATGTTTGTCCTTCAGCACGGGCCAGTCTCTTACTGCCTTGATTTTGGCAGGGTCAACTTCAACTCCACGTTGAGAAACTATGTGTCCCAGGTAATTTACTTGTTTCTTGAACAGGTTACACTTTTTCGGGTTGAGCTTCAGTCCAGCGTCTTGTAGTCGCCCGAAAACTTGCTCCAGATTTCTCAACTGATGGTTGAAGTCCTTTCCCAGGATGATTATGTCATCCAAGTATACCAGGCAGGTTCCCCTTGATAGTCCTCGCAGCACATTCTCCATCAGCCTTTCGAACGTGGCGGGGGCATTGCATAAGCCAAATGGCATCACGGTGAACTGCCAAAGTCCAGATCCAGTCGAGAATGCAGTTTTCTCCTTATCTTTGGCATCCAATTCAACTTGCCAGTAGCCACTTTTCAGGTCCAATGTGGAAAAAATGGTGCATCCTGCCAATGTGTCCAAGGTGTCATCAATCCTTGGCAGAGGGTAACTATCCTTTTTCGTAACATCGTTGAGCAGTCTGTAGTCCACACAAAATCTCGTGGTACCATCCTTCTTTTTCACCAGTACCACCGGGGATGTCCAAGGGCTACTTGATGGTTCTATGATGCCATCCTTGCTCATGTCTTTGATGATCTTGTCAGCTTCTTCCCGCTTTGCAAAGGGTAGTCTTCTTGGAGCCTGTTTTATTGGTCTCGCTTCTCCGGTGTCTATGCTATGTCGCACTACCTTGGTTCTTCCCAGACGGCCATTAGAGTCCTCGAAAATGTTCTGGTAGCGGCAGATCAAACTCCTCACTCTCCGTTTGTTTTCCTCGGTTAGACCTTGGGAAGCGTCGTGGACCAGGTCTTCCAATTGTGTTGACAATTTGTTTCCTTCGCATGACATGTTTGTCATCTGTTGCACAATGGAAGTTATCCTCTCACATCTGCCCAAAACAAAACCTTCATTCATTTTAACTGGGTAGCTGTTCACATTCATGATCTTGACAGGAATGGTCTCCTTTGCGCGAATCACTGTTCTTGCCACCATGACTCCTTTGCTAACATTGTCCATGTTCTCCGGTTCTATCATACAGATTTGGTCATTTGTACTACTGGAATCCAGGCGGGCACTCACTATCATCTCGGATCGCCCCTTCACTTCGGTATTCTTGGCTAGGATAACACGTGCAGCCAGTTCTTTCCGTCTTTGCAGGATGACTTCTTCATTTCCAATTTTAATGGACCCTTTCTTTAAATTTAAACTGCACCCAAATCTGTCCAGTATGTCCATTCCCAATATAACGTCTTCTTCAATGTTGGCCACCAACGTCCGATGATCAAAAGTGGTGCTGCCAATTTGGAAGGTGGCAATCGTCTCCCCATACACCTGTGCTGACTCTCCCGTGGCGGTGTGCAGAGACCACTTTGTTGGTGCAATCTGCTTACCTCGTGCCACTATGTCGCGTCTCAGAATTGTCCTGGTTGCTCCCGTGTCCACCAGTAGTTCACGAGTTACTCCATCTATTATGCCATTGATAAAAATGCTGCTGGCTTTTCCTCTCACGGTTGCGACAGTAGCAGCAGATTTCAGGGCCTCTCCAGCGTGGGTCAACGGTTGCCCCTTCCCATTAACCCTTTCTAGTTTTCCGCAGCCTGTTTTCTGGGTTTCTGAGGCTTGGGACACTTGGTGCTAAGGTGGCCCAGCTGTCCGCAGTTCCAGCAGCGTGGGTCTCGTCTTCGAGGTCTCAGACGTTCCAGCACTTTTTCAATTAGCTCCTCGGTTGTAGGTAGCTTGACCTCCTCTGCCTCGACTGCACGAACCCTGGCGTGGCCCCTGATGGACTGTTTGACAGCCTCAAACTCGAGAGCTTGGCTGAGCGCCTCGTTCAAAGCCTTGGGATGGGCCAGTTTTACGGCTTGTTGCGTCTCCCATTCCCGCAATCCATTTAGGAACTTGTCCACTGCCAAGCTCTCACAGATGTCGTCGGAGGCTGTCGGGTAAGCGTCTCGTACCAGGCGGGCGATGTCCATTTCAAACTCCTGGAGGCTCTCGTTGGGCTTCTGCACCCTTGTGTTCAGCTGCGACTTGTACAGCTGCTCCAGGCACTTGTGGCCATAGCGCATATCCAAGCGCTGCTTCAGCTGCCCAAAGTCACCACGGTTGTCCAGGGGTATGGCCTGCAGAACCCTGAGAGCGTCTCCTCGGAGCGACAGGCTGAGAACCGAAGCCTTCTTCTGCTGGCTCCAGGCTCCCATCATGGCAGCCGTTTCAAAGAGGGTCAAATACTCCTCCCACGACGTCTTCCCGTCGAAGGTCGGGAGGTTGTGCTTCGCCAGCGAAGGGTCATCATCCCCTCTAGTGACCCTGGTTGGAGTTGAGCATCCCTGGTCGGTCTCGTCGTGAAGGCCTTTGGGGGATATTCTGGTGGACTCCATCTGGCCCTTGTCGGCCAGCTCGGCACGCAGATGTACCTCCAGATTTGACATCCGAGTCTCCATTTCCCCCTTCAGGGCTGTCATCTTCTCCTCCATTTCTCCCTTCAGGGTTGTGAGATTCTCGTTCATCTTCTCTTTCATGTTGGCGAGGTCTTCCTGCAGGGCCTTGGCGTTTTCAGCCATCTCCACTTTCAGGTCGGTCACCACTTCCTTCAGGTTGGTGGTCATCTTCTCCTCCAGCCCGGTCAGGTCCTCCTTCAGGGTCTTGGCGTTGTCAGCCATCTTCTCCTCCAGCCCGGTCAGGTCCTCCTTCACGGTCTTGGCGTTGTCAGCCATCTTCTCCTCCAGGGTCTTGGCGTTGTCAGCCATCTCCACTTTCAGGGTCTTGGCGTTGTCAGCCATCTCCCCTTTCAGCTTTTCCTCCATGGAAGTGAAGTTTCCGGTGATGCTGAGGTTTAGCTCGTCCAAGGCGCGGTCCCCTCCAGACGCCATGACAAAATATGCCGGGTCTTCGCCTGACTGTTCTAAGGCCTCCATGAGGCGTGCCTGTAAGGCCGCCTTCCCTCCTGAGGTCTCCAGGTCCCTCTCCAGAAGCTCATTTTTAAGCTCAGTGACTTTGAGGTCCTTGATGTTCACTTTGGTTGCCATTTTTTTTCAAAATTTACTTCAAAACAAAAAAATATTTTTAAATTTATTTAATACAAGTTTTGAGTTTTATATATATAGCTGTTTTGAATACGTACTTTAGCAAAATAATAATTTATCTGATTACACTGATTGGTAGGTACTGTCTTTTAATATTTATTTTTAATTCACCAATATTTTTAACATAATAATGTCTGATAGTACATAATTATTTATTTCGTCTCAAGTCTTTCAAACACACAGGTAGGTACTTAATGTACATTCACACACTTGTAAACAAAGGATAGTTATTCAAAAACTTTTTCTCGATGAATCTGGAACGTTCTTTTGTAATATTTTTCAAGATTTTTTATTTATTTATTTTATTTTTTTAATCACACACAATAATAAAAAAAAACTATGGTCCAATTTGATGACTTTCTCAATGCGGTAAAATAGTCATTATGTTATGTCCAGAATTATGTTCCATATGATGTTCCAGAATTTATAAGCAACTTGCTTTTGCGTCTTTTCTTTTAACAAAAAATTATTTAAACACTTGTTTTCACAAAAGTCAGTTCACACAAAGTTCAATTTGAATAAAGTTCATTTTAACACTATTTAATTTATTTTATTTATTTTTAGACAGAAGATCTTAATTTTTCTTGACAATTCCGCACCTGACGCCAATTGTTACGAAATTAGGGTTCAATTGTCTTCAAATTAAAAATACACAGGTCTTCTTCAATAGTTATTTATTTTACACAGTGTTATGTTATTTTATAATAACATTGAAAGAACAATCCCGAAGTGTGCAGTGTATGTTTGTGGGCCGAACGGTCACGGAAACGGCCGAACTGCGCCGTGCGAATCAATCGGCCCACGCTCGTGAGTTCATCGTTAGTTCCCGGCGAGATGTGAAGTGAGTCAGACGTTAGCGACCAAGCACCAAGCGGTGCAGGAGGAGGCACTACGATGGAGCTCCCTCCTCCCCCCCCATCTACTTGGATTTCCTGCCAGCAAGGCACCCGCCTTGTGGACCAGAGGCATAGGAGCGCCCACCCAGGGGCTCCCACGTGTGGAGGCGTCCGCCTTGGGAACCGCCTCTAGCCTGGGGCGCTGCCCCAGGCCTTCCGTTTAGAACTCCAGCCAACGGAATAGGGAGTGTTCTAGTGACAACCTGTAGGTCTGGCCAATCCCTTATTTCCCCTTTTCCCCCCCATATTAGTACAGTAATAAACCCTTATTTGTTCATGTTAACTCTATCTTTTAATTATAAAACCCTTCCCAAAGTACAAGTGAGCAACCGAAAGAAAGACCCCCACGCCCTGAGAGTGATGCTGATGAGAGCTAGCCGGATGTAAGTATCCTGAAGATACCTTTCAATCTTAACATAACACTGGCGCATCCAACTGGGATTCTTTCGATATTGCGAACTTTTATTTTGGGAATTGTTTTGTGAAGCTCTGTTTTTTTAGTGTATTTTTTTTGCTTTCATTATGACGTCATATGTTTTCTTGCCCTGATTTTGGAGTGAATTGTTTTTGTTTTGATTGCTTTTGCATTTTGCTTTAATGTCCTTTTGACGATTAAAAATTATGATAGAATTTTTATATCAATATAAATTGACATGCAATCTTTGAGAAGCCTGAAAAATAAATCATTAAATCTTGTATCATTTGCTAAGAAACCTCGTCATATTTTAATTTTTTACGCCAAATTTCATTTTTTCTTCAACATTTAGTATTTCTGTCTATTTTGATTTTAACACTATTTTGGTCGCTTCCTTTTTGTTTTTTGCATTTGCGTAAATGTACTTTGACGATTTAAAATTCTGTGAAATTTTAATATCAATAAAATGTACATGCATTTTTGAGAATTCATTTGAGAAAGCATCATTATTTTGTTTTATTTTTTTCACAGAAATCTAGCTTTGTTTATTTTACATAAGTACCTACCTTGAAATTGATGCATTATTTGTTGCTAGGCAAATAAACTTTCACTTTATGTTTTTTTTCATAAAAGCTTTTAACAAACTTTTTTCCACATTAAAGGATTCTCAGAAGTATTTTATTTAATGTGAGGATTAAGTGTTTGGTAATTCATGATGTTTTTTTTCCCCCATTTGGTTTTTTTAATGTGCTATTCTCAAAAACATTTTAAAATATATATTTTTTTTCGGGATAGACTGGTGATTAGCTCCTTTCGGAAATTTACTACGAACTATGGCTATTCTGTTGGCTGCCATTTGTAAATAATTTTATAGATTAGCTTTAGGTACTTTTGTGTGTTGTCAGGGAACATTGAAATCGTTCCAAGAACCCTCAAAAAACGATAGAGGATTGTAATTTTTGTAAAAAGGTAGCTTAGGATTCATTTTAGTTTATATTATTTACGATGGTTTTATTTCTTGCAAGCCAATAGCATATCACTTTTGTGCGATGTTTGACTGATATACGGGTCACTTGGAGAAATGTAAACTTGATCGGTTCTCAAAAAACATCGGAGAAATTTTGTTTTATAGTGTACAAATAGGTAATTTAGTTAGAATTAGGATTTCTTGACTACATTTGTTTTTATGTATGTAAATATCTTCAACAGTTTTTTTTTTGTGTAAAATTTCAATGGTTTTCCGAATTAACCCTTTGGAAAAAGATTGAAAAATGAAGTTTCTTTATTCTTCTAAAAAATGAAGTGGCGCCATTGAGAAAGAGTGGGAAAACGTGGTCCTTTGGGCAAGGGAAGCCGTTTTCCGGGATTCTACTTTCGTAGGTCCGTGTGTGGATTTTCCACGGTATGTTGATGTAAGGATGAAATTATCACTGCTTTGAGTGGAAATTGATGTAAGGGGAAGAAATGCTGGCCTTTTTCTTGGAAAAGGGAGCGCATTTTCTTGAGATGTTACGTTTCGTAAATCTGGGATCTGATATGCACTTTTGTGTATAAGATGACACTTAAAGCCTTGTTCATTTTGTCGAAGGGGGAAAATGTCTGTGAGAACAGACGTGTTTGAGGCTCGAAAGAGCTGGTGTATTTGTAATATTTCGTTTGTGTATTCCATTATCACTTTAAGATGTTTTATATGGAATGTTCCACTCTTTTTTCGAGTGAGTTCGTAGTGGATTTTACGCACTAACATATTAAATATTTTGAGCAAATCTTGGATGTTGTCTCTATATGTATTTTTTTGTATTCAGCTCAGAACTTATTGTTATATAATAGTCGACTCCTGTAACGAGTTATGACTTGGTTAATATAAGTACCAGTGTAAAATATGTTTTGATTGCTGTGATTATTATTTATTGTTTAGAGTTTTCGACATGTTTTGGTGAAGAAAAAAGGCCTTGTTACAAGATCGCTTTTAATCCGCGTCTTGTCGGTTATTGGAACCACCTTGAAATTTCCCAAACCAAATCGATAATTCTCACAGCCACCAGTTTTCTTCTTCCTTCTTTCTGGTGTGTTGATAGGACAGAAGGATGTTCCTGTAAATCCCCATTTCCTTTTTGTGTTCCCATAACATTTTCAATTTTCTTAATGGCCAAAGACCTGGTGTTGTGTGTGAAGACTGTTGTGTTGCTCCTGGTTTTTTTCTTTCTTTATTTTTGTGAGAAAGGGGAATGTTATGTTATTTTATAATAACATTGAAAGAACAATCCCGAAGTGTGCAGTGTATGTTTGTGGGCCGAACGGTCACGGAAACGGCCGAACTGCGCCGTGCGAATCAATCGGCCCACGCTCGTGAGTTCATCGTTAGTTCCCGGCGAGATGTGAAGTGAGTCAGACGTTAGCGACCAAGCACCAAGCGGTGCAGGAGGAGGCACTACGATGGAGCTCCCTCCTCCCCCCCCATCTACTTGGATTTCCTGCCAGCAAGGCACCCGCCTTGTGGACCAGAGGCATAGGAGCGCCCACCCAGGGGCTCCCACGTGTGGAGGCGTCCGCCTTGGGAACCGCCTCTAGCCTGGGGCGCTGCCCCAGGCCTTCCGTTTAGAACTCCAGCCAACGGAATAGGGAGTGTTCTAGTGACAACCTGTAGGTCTGGCCAATCCCTTATTTCCCCTTTTCCCCCCCATATTAGTACAGTAATAAACCCTTATTTGTTCATGTTAACTCTATCTTTTAATTATAAAACCCTTCCCAAAGTACAAGTGAGCAACCGAAAGAAAGACCCCCACGCCCTGAGAGTGATGCTGATGAGAGCTAGCCGGATGTAAGTATCCTGAAGATACCTTTCAATCTTAACATAACAACAGTTACAAAATTTATTTTCACACTACTTTCTCGATTATTCCACTTGGTTTTGGTTCACTGATCAGATGACTTCGATGTGTTTGTAAGTCTCTATGATACTGACCCGCTCTGCAGGCCATTCGCACCTTTATACTCTTCAGAGCAGTATGATCCAGAACTAAAGTCGCCAGACGGTTCCAGAGTAATTATTACTTCTCGACGCTTCACGTACTACCTAGAGATACAACCAAAATCCTACCTACAAATGTAACACAGTATTCCTATAATTATAACAAATACCTACTTAGCCTAGAGAATTCTACACTTATACATAATTATCGATCTTACCTACCAATACTTTTGAGGATTCTTATAACTATAACTATCCATACTTATTTCAATATTTATATTTACATAACACTATAACTACCCATACTTATTTCAATATTTATATTTACATAACAATACAATGTACACTTTTTTGTCCGTTTTTGCTTCTAGATTTTTTTTTTTAATTCAGTTTTCTTCATCTGAATCACATTTTAAATCACACCACGATCTAAAACAGGATATAAAGTATATTTGTAATTTTTTTTTAGATTTCAAAACACCACCAATTTACAGAAAAACTGGTTCAAAAATTGTATGTTTTCCACTTACCGCAAGAAGGTGTTCGTAATTTTTATTTTTTCAAGTAATAAAAGCGTTTATAGACATATATTATTTGATGCATATTGCAAATGAAATGTTTAACTAACACTTAAAGTTATCAAAAATTTATATTTGTCCATATTTATTGAAAAAAAACCACGTCAAAAACTGTGTTTTCGAGAAATTTCCTAGCACCCTCTTAAGAAAATGCTGTTTTCGAAGAGTCACGGCGCCCTTGAGATGGTCTGTGATCATTAAACGGCGCCACCGGAAATAGATCATCCATCATCATCAGTACTCATCTTACTTTAGCGGAGAATGGAATATCCGTTGTTAGTTTTTACAAATCATGGACGTAATTTTAATATGAAGAGGAAAAAAATATATTCCAAGAAAAATTACCATAAAACATTAATAAACTGCAGTAACTTATTTTCAACACAATGCATTTTATTTCAACCTTTTTACATAATTTTTCTTCAGTAACTTTATTTCAACAAACTAAATCTACACTAAAAAAATACACAGCTGAAAATTTCATTCAATATTGTTCAATGAACATGAAAAACCTTAATACTACAGCATGGCATAATTTTCTTCACAAAGAGATAGATAAAGAGAGAAGACAATCAATCATGCATGTCACGCAATCCGAGAAACAGAAATTCTCGGGTCTGGACCCCAAGTATAAAGTTCTACGTGAAAACTGAACCCTAGCGTTTTACCAAAAATATATGAAAAACAATAAGTGCGTTTTTTTTTGTGAGAAGTTTTAGTTGGGTTTTAACGTAAAGTTTAAGCTCGAATATGCGAGACCCAATTCTGAACCGAATTGGTTTTCCAAATTTGCGTCCCCATAATTTGACCTTGGGTCTTATTCTTTGAGCCAAACATCTAAGTTAAAACCCCTGTTTAAGGAAAAAGCGTTTAATCTAAAAAAAAAATCCATTCTTATCCATAACAGGCGAATAGAAGCGTTCGAGATGTGTCCATAATAAATCCATAATATATCCAAAATATCCAAAGTGGAGTCCAGTGACTTCACTTTGGACTCGTAAATAGAAGGTTGTGGGTTCGAATCCCGTCGGAGCACAAAAAATATACCATTTATATTTTCAAATATGCTCTTCGCTGAGTGGTGGAGGGAGCAGCACAAGGAGGGAACATGGAAGGAAGCAGCACAAGACAGATAGTCCTGGAGGATTGTGGTGCGGGAGGACCTGAGCCTTCAAGGCTTATGAGCCGAATAAAGTAAAGTAAGTCTTCGCTGAGTTGAAAAGTACATAAAACCTTTACCAAAGACCGGTCACTAAAGGTCCATCCAGCCTTACAGCAACTGGGTCGTGCTTGAATATCGGCACTTTCTAGCGACGACCAAGCTTGTAAACACCTCTGCGGCACTACAACAAGAGTCATAGATCCCTAGAGTCTATGAAATCAATGGTTCTCCCGCACAGGATTAAAAAAATCCGACAAAGCGACACGTGTAAGTTCGCGCATACAAATGCTGCATGTGTACAAACAAATTAAAATCCAAACCGGAAATAAACATAAGCCCTGCAACTTTGCTGACCTTCACGCAAACGCTTCCCTGTTTATTGAATTTCTTCAGAGACCATTTCGTTTCCACATGTCTGTAGATATTGTTACGAACTAAGGATTTGAAGTACCCACGCGCGCCTGAACATGTACGCTAGTGTGAAGAACCATCTCTAGTCCATGATGGTGGTAATGCATAGAACGGCGTTCTGGTGTGAACGAGAAATCTACAAATGATTTGGAAAATGCGAGAAAGATCTCGTTTGTACCTATATATAGGGACTGCAATGGTGCGGAGAGTGGATTAGTCGCTCCAAGCATTTTGCGTTGAAGACCAATAAGCAGGTATTATCGATTGTTGTAAATTATTGTGAACCAAACCGTGTAAAATAAATAATTGCTTTTAATTAAAAAATAACCCCACTAAAATCGTAACTATATTATTGGTAGCTGTGGAGTTGGTATAATCATTATTTATGTAAGGGAGTTTACAAATTTGGTGACAAATTATCACATTTCCACTCAGCCACCCCGTCACGACCAAACTTGGTCGATATTTCACAACTTGATGGCTAATTTAGGCGCTTGAAACAGATACACAGACAAACCTGCCTGAAATTATAGCAACAAATAACCAAAACCTTGGAATATTGGGGTAAACAATTATTTTCAATTCGAGGAATGAACCAGACTAGATTGAATTCAAACTCAAATTATTGCCTGATTTTATGTTTGTTTTTTTTTTAACTAATTTCTGATTAAAACATTGTTTTATTTTCACACACTAATCTCTAATCTAATCTAAGTTGCAAAGATATGTTACATTGGAGATTCACATTACATGCATTCCCACAACCAGACATGTACAAGTTCGCGCTTGCACATGCCTCATGTGAGCCTACAACATAAAAACCAAATCTCAAATGGACATACACTCTGCAACTCTTGCCGTCCTTCCCTGTAACAGGGGTGACATTGGCAAAGTGAACCATTTTTACAGCATGGGTGGTCAGCCGCATACCAACCTATAAGTCAAGGAGCCTGAGGACCGGAAATGTTTATAATATGAAATCTATACACTTTAATTTCACTTTCTTCGGCTCATCAGCCGACAGCCTTCAAGGCTCAGGGACACCTGCACCACTCTGCCTTGTGCTGCTTCCCTCCATGGACGCCTCACTCCCAAAACTTCGGCGTTGGCTTCGACGTTCTCTGCCCATCGCATCCTGGGACGTCCGAGTGGTCTAACACCTGAGGGGGCACCATCCAAGACAGTTCTGATGATCCTGGAGTCTTCTGCACGTGCTACGTTGATTTATTTGAATTATAATTTACAAACGTTTTCGACCTATATGGTCATCTTCAGGTAGGAAGATGGTGGGAGTACCCACCGAAAACGTTTTTGCTATCTAATAAAAAATACTCTAAGTGGTAAAAAACAAGGTTTTTTGATTTTAGTTTTTAAAAATAATTTTATTGTTTTTTTTTTAATTATCCTTTTTTAAATTATTGCGGTCGTTTGACATGTTTCTATTATCTAAGTTGCAAAGAATTTGTTTTTGTTGTTTTTATTAAATAAATTCCACATGCCAACCACATAGTTGAAGTTGGAGTTTTCCAGCTCCCGAGGGACTTATTTCTTGTGAGGACTGAGTAACCTTTCCGGTATTTTCTTTTGGATTTTCGATAAACATCTAGACGGAAAATCATTTCTGAGACACTCGGGATTCATACCCGAGCTCTCGTCTTGGAATGCAATCCCTCTACTAACTGAACTATCGACCGGACCGGGTGGATTAAAGATAATGCATAATATGAATGAAATAAAATGCGGATTTCATATAAAAGGTCTTATCGGGTGAACTCTAAAAATAAACACTTAAGTAAAAAACATTTCGTAAAGACTCAACCATCGCGTAAACAATACAAACAGAACAGAATGTGTACGGAGGATACAACAACGACTCTTTTGAATGTTATTGTTTTCATACATTTTTCTGCTTGCGTGCTGGTTTAGTATATTTTATACTTGAAGTAAATGTAAATATCGTTATTTTATTCAAGACAGTCTGAGGTATTTATAATGTCAGAAAAAATATACAAACAAAAAATATATTTATCGTTTAGTACTTGTATGTCGATACCTTAAAGGTAAAACTGAATAAGTGACATATTATACTAATATTGAAAAAAGAAGAAAAGTTGAAATTCTCAGGCTTTTTTATCGATATTACCACGGAGCTTGTTATAATGAGCTCCATTCATTAATCCCTCCCCCTCGCATTTCAGAAAGGGAAACTCGTAGTGCGACTCTCATTCATCCCTTTGAAGTCGATCTCAAAACTATGAGAACTTGGCGTTTTCATGACTCATTCCTTTACCAAACTGCCCGTTTATGGAATGATTTACCAAAATCTGTGTTCCCTTCCCAATTTAATCCGATTTTATTAAAATACAAACACAATCGCCACTTCCTTGCAGCGCCTCACGACAGAAGCAACAATTCAAGCAACACCTCTGCGGCACCCTTCCAGGATGACATGGGCCCCCAAGACTTTCAAGAGTTAGCAGGCTTCCTTAAAAAAAACATGGGTTTCTCAGATAAATGCACCTTATTTTCTTATTTCTATGAGAGAAAACAATAAGAAACGTGAAAATTGTAGAATTTGTTCAAGAACACTTACTCTTAATTAGTTCCTTAATAGTCCTTTAAAATAAAAAATATTAATAGTTCACTTAATGTGAAAAGTTACGCCCAAAGAAATGTTTTATCCACGATTTCTCAAATCAGTGAATCAGCACGTATTAAAAAAATATTTAAAAATTCAAATGGGTAAAACATAGTTTTAATTCACTTATTTATTTATTTTTTGTGCTCGAACATTTTCGCCTAATGAGGCATCTTCAGGAGCAGATTGGTTACAAATTTTTTTATTAAAATATTTTTCAAAACAAAAATAAAAACATAAATTCATAGACAAAATTTAACAGAAATATAAGACGTATTCAGTTTAACCTTTGAAGTGGCAATATATTGTGTATTTTTATAATACATGAAATGTGTATTTTTATCAATGACACATCGGATGAATTGTTATGTGTTATAACCTTTCAACCGTGGCGACGAAATTCATCGATTATTATCGAATGAGTGGTTGACAAATATTTTGATCCATTGTTTTGAATACTTCAATACCACTTGAACTTTAGATTGTATCCATTTGTATATACAGAGAGAATGTGAAAAGAAAAAGATGAAAATGAAGACCAAGAAAAGAATGGCAAGTATATAAAATTATCCGTATGAATTGAAAAAACAGAAATGTACATTTATCTTTAATCTTATCTAAAATCTTAGTTGCAATTGCATTTATATATAATACATTCAGGATTCACATCAAATGCATGTCCACAAGCTGAGAGTGAGGGGTCATGGGAGGTCAGCCGCATACCAATCTATAATTTAAAAAATCCATTCCCGAAAACTTCTAAACTGCCTAAATTCATTTTTTTCTCTCGATTCGTGGTGGTATTTGCAATCCTGCTCTTCTAGAAGAAGTAAGTCAATATGTTTTGTAGACAATTATTGTAGGTAAGGTGAGCATAGACTATTGTTACTCATGCTGTACATGCATACATAGTATAGAACAATCTGGCACTAGTATGATGGTGGTAGTGTTACGAACTACGAACTTCGAAGTACTTACGTTCGCCTGTACCTACAGGTACAATAGTTTGTGTAAAACCGTCTGGTATGATCCATCATGATAGTGGAACAGCTGTCTAGTGTAATCTAGAACAGAGATCGAATGGTCTGGAATATAAAAGAAAGATCTGTTTTGTACCTATATAAAGGGACTGCAATGGGGCATCAGCAGAGTAGTCGCTTCAAACATTTGCCGCGAAAGACCGTCAAGCAGTGATTGTCAATTGTTGCAAACCGTGTAAAATAAATTCTGTTGAAATAAACAGTTGCAGTAATTAAAAGAGAACTCGGTAAAACATAACACTATACATCTATCTTTACACGACTCATATGATGAAAGACTATCAGAGTGTGTACAGATGAAATGTGAAAGATAAAAGAGGAAAAGGAAGACCTTCGATAGAAGCAGCGTTGAAGAAGCAAAAGAATACGAAGAAGTAAAACGTACACGTACAAAAAAGACATTTTTATTTTAGTAATATTTTCTAGCTGTCTCAAGCTTCTATAAATTTAGTACGTTCAGCAATGAAGACTTTAACTTTTCACTAGAAGAATAAAGAGACTACCAGCGACTCTCAACCTTGGGTTCGCGGATGCCCCAGAAGTATACCTAACGCGAGGTTACGCAAAAAATCTACAAGAAAGCATCCCAATTTGAATTACTTGAGAAGTTTTAGTATACAAAAATCATTTCTAGATTAAAATAAAATACTTCATTGTTATAATTTATGAGTTCTCATAAACACAACTTACTTTCACATACAGTGCAACTTCTTACTGCGTTGTCCCCAAAGGAATCGCATGTAACGTGTGGAATCTACTTATTTCTACAGGTAAGGTTGGTACAGCGCTTGCATTCCATGTCGAAGGGTTAAGGTTCGATCACAGTTAGAGTTTCAGAAATAATTTCTGTGCTCATTTCAAACCCAAAATAAAACAGTAGCAAGGTTTACTCAGCCTTCGCATGAAATGAGAATCAACCCCTTAAGGTGCTGGGAGCCGGTCCTCTTACTTGTGAATATAAATAGGTTCCACACGTCACATGCGACACCTTTGGGGAATAGTACGGTAAAAAGTCTTTGGGGTGCTCTTGAGGTGGCTAGGGCCGCTAAAAGGCGCTGTATAAAATTGGCCAATTACTATTTTTATTAAGTACTGGTCCGTACAAGGCCAATCTCTCTAGTACGGCTTTGTGGTCCGTAATTCAGTGGTAACACTTCGGACTCTGAATAGAAGGTCGTGGGTTCGAATTCCAGCGGAGCACAAAAAATATACCATTTATATTTTCAAATTTGCTCTTCGCTGGGTTGAAAAATCCATAAACCTTTACCAATGACCGGTCACCAAAGGTCCATCCAGCCTTACAGCAACTGGGTCTTGCTTGAGAATTGGCGCTTTGTAGCGACGACGACCAAGTTCGTTAAAAGGTCGATAGCTCAATTGGTAGAATGCATGCATTCCATACCGAGAGCAAGGGTTCGATCTCAAGGTTTACTCAGCCTTCACAAGAAATGAGAACCAGCCCCCCCCCCGGGAACTGGGAAACCCACACTTCACCTGAAAGTGGTTGGTGTGAGGCAGGCCCCCTTACTCGTAAAAATGAATAGGTGCCGAATTGCCACACGCGAACCCTTAGGGGAGAACGCAGGCAAGAAGTTATACTATATGTGTAGCTTAGTTGCATTTTTTTTTTACCTAGTTGCACTATATTTGCAGCTTTTACGTTGCGTTTTTGTTCCCTGGTCGAAATAAAGGAATAAAGGTGGCGCCAGACCCAAAAAAGGCTGAAAACCACTGCTCTCTAAGTATAGAGCGACTATAGGTAGAGAAGGGGTAGTTTTCGTATACGAGGTGGGTTGTCTGGAGGGTTATAAAAACATCTTTTGCCGCGTTGTTTGTCCGTCTCCAGGGCTGTGATGCAACGGACTTTTATTGCCGGGTATAAAATAAATTACAGCTGGAATATCGCTGCTAATAAAATCCCTCAAGGGTGGTATGTGGCAGCCCTGGAAAATATGGTGGCTTCATACAAAGATATATCAGAAAAGTGAAGTAAAGAAAAATACAGAAAAAAGTTTCTTAAGTTTAAAAACTCTTTGACATTGTGACGATTCATTTGAAAGTAATTATGTAAAAATAAAACACATAGTTTTTCTTCACTATGATCTAAGTTGCAGAGATATTTTAACATTTAAGGCTCTCAAATGCATACCCATAAACAAACACGTGTAGTTCGCGCTTACAAATGCTGAATGTGTACATACTTATAAATAAAATCCAAACCTCAAATGAACATAAGCCATACAACTTTTGCCGAACTTTCCTGTCACAGGGGTGACATTGGCAAAGTGAAACATTTTTTACAGTATGGGTGTTCAGCCTCATACCAACCTATAAGTCAAGGAATAAAAATAATAAATAGCATTTAAGTATATAAAAACAACAAATATACGACTCAAATCACGAGTTGATTGATTTCCTCGAGCGCTTTGGATTTTATCCCATCATTATCAAGAGGACAGCATTACAGTGTATCTCATAAACAAAGAGCTCAAAGACATCGAAAGGCATTGCTCTCAAGAGCTGACAACTATTTTTAGAAAATGCACCCAACCCTCATTTCAAAGCTACAGCAGCTAAACCTAAAATTTTCTAAAGTTATTGGAGGTCATGACTCTGGAGGAAATGAAAGAAGTGTGCAAGGACAGAAAGAAGTGGCGGTTGATCTGTGATGCTGGCGGCTAGGGTTTTAAAAATTAGAATTTGTTTTCTGTTAGTTTTTGATGTCCATACATGTTATAATTTGTTGATATTAAAAATGTGATTTGTTGTGTATGTTCCTTGACTTATAGGTTGGTATGCGGCTGACCACCCATGCTGTAGAAAACGGTTCACTTTGCCAAGTCACCCCTGTTTCAGTGAAGGTCGGCAGGAGTTGCAGGGTGTATGTTCATTTGAGATTCGGGTTTTATATTGTAGGACCACATGCGGCATGTTTAAAAGCGCGAACTTATACGTGCCTGTCTGTGAAAATGCATATAACGTGACTCTCTAATGTTACATATATTTTGCAACTTAGATTAGATTAGATAAGATTGCCAATCTTCAAGTGGAGAGTGGCGTTAAAAAAATAATAAGGCTTACTTATGGATTCCTAAAAATGTATGCATTTTGTCTGAAATATGGGATATGAAAAAAAAAAATTTAACTTTTCGTTTTTTTTTTAAGAAATCCTGTGCGGGACTCCCCAGATTCTAGAGACTCAAGGGGTCTATGACACTTATTGCAGTGCCGCAGAGGTGTACGAGCTTAATCGTCGCTACAAAGCGCCAATACTCAAGCAAGACCCAGTTGCTGTAAGGCTGGATGGACCTTTAAGGACCGGTCATTGGTAAAGGCTTTAAATGATTTTTTTCAACCCAGCGAAGAGCATATTAGGAAATATAAATGGTATATTTTTTGTGCTCCGCCGGGATCCGAATCCATAACCTTCCATTTACGAGTCCGAAGTGTTGCCACGGACCGGTTTGAAACTTTTCTGAATATGTTCTCTGAAAAAGTTCACGTTTTCCAATGCTTATTGGAATAGACAACTTTCATCTCGTATTTCTTACGAAAGTTCTGGAAAACTAACGGACTATTGCTTTCGCTACCTAGCAACCGTCTGACAGCGAATAGCTTTTTGATGGTCCAATTTTCTCCCGTTCAACGCCCCGACAAAAACAACTTACCTTTAAACTCAACCAATACATATATGAAAACTGAAAAAAAACACCTCTATTGAGAGTTTTACCTTCCATAATTTTGTTGCTAAAACTATTTTTTTATACTTCACATTGAATCAAATTCGGCAAACTAGGATTTTTAGAAATTCAAGATATTTACATTTATATAATGAGGAAATGATTTTCCGTGTTTCAATATATTTATCAGAATTTACAAAAACATCCTAGATTGCCGTCTTTGAATCTATAACGGGGTTTCAGAAGGTTTTGAAAAGTTCTATAACCATGCAGACAGGTCACAAATGATTGTAGAACTCCGTAAAAGTACCATTGATTCTTCGTTTTTATTAGAAAATCAATTGAGGATTCTTTGCCGGTATGTATTTTTTATGCTTCGTTAAATTTAGCCACTTTATTTTCCTTGCTGATCTATAAAAAAAAGGTACCTAAAATTGGAAAGGTCTTTAAGAGGTCAATGCATGTCTGCTTTTTAAGAAAATATTTTTGTTCTTGTTTAAATGCTTTGGTCATCCATCTTTAAAAAAAGACTTCTTTGTCGGTTTTAAGCCAGTACTTTTACACATGCAATATTTAACAACAACACTTTCAAATAATATCTTAATCTAAATCTAAATCTAAGTTGCAATGATATGTATCACTTGAGATTCATATATTAAATGCATTCCCACAAGCAGACACGCATAATTTCGCGCTCACACATGCCGCATGTGGACCTACAATATAAAAACCCAATCTCCCTGCAACTCTTGCCGACCTTCCCTGAAACAGAGGTGACATTAGCTAAGTGAACCATTTATTACATTATTTATTACAATGGCGGTACACAATTGTATTTTGTTGCCGACCCTGATGTATGGAAGCGAGTCATGGACGTTGAATGAAAGAGAAGTAAATAAAGTATGCACCGTAGAAATGGCTCATTTGAGAAGTATGACAGGAAAAACACTGAAAGATAGAGTGAGAAACGAATGGGTTCTGAACGAATGCGGAGTAAAAGAAAGCGTGAAAGTGAAAGTTCAAAGAAGTGTGATGCGATGGTTTGGACATATTGAAAGGATGAATGAAGATGACTGACAAAAAGAGTGTATAAAGGGAATGTAATAGGTAAGCGTGGAAGGGGTAGACCTAGGAAACAATGGATTGATCAGATAAATGAGATTGCGAATGAATGGAATTTACAGAGTGGAAACAAGAGAAGAGCATGCATGGAAAGAGTGATGAAATTAGATGAGATGAAAGAAGTATGCAAGGACAGAGTCAAGTGGAGGCACTTGTGTGGAGGTACCGGCCACCCCTAGAGGAATGGCGGCAGGATACAAGACAAGACAAGTTGGTCAGCCTCATACCAACCTATAAGTCAAGGAATTACAAATGTTTCCGCCCCGGATCGAACCGGGGGCCTTCCGCGTGTCAGGCGAATGCATGCATCTAATGTAAATCTATTTAGCATGGCTGACAAAAACCAGCGCATTTTTATTCCTACTGAAGAAACCCACTATCCATTATTTGTTGTAACGTATATAATTAATTCATCGTTGCATGACAGGGCACACGCCATTGCGGCCGTCGCTTGATTGTGTGTTGCGCTAAAATCCACTTGACCCCATCACTGGAGCTTTGTGAACCCAACACAAATCACCAGTCGGCTGTATTTTATTCTTAAAATAACAATTATCTCAGTATCAAATTCATCTCTGGTGTCTAGACCAAGAAACCAGACGAACCCGATTATTTATTTAGAGAGCCGCGAATCGAAAAAGATTGGGAAACCTCTGGGTAAGAGACCGTTCCCACTTGTCGGGTGTCGGATCCGTATATTCATCGGAGGTTCCAGTTGCAGAACATTTCGGACAAAATCGGTTTCCGACAAGTGTGAATAGCTCCATACATAATGTTCTGCCACTGGAACCTCCGATTAATATACGGATCCGACACCCGACAAGTGGGAACGGGCTCTAAGATCATGAATTTTGACCGCTCCGTAGTGTCGTGGTTAGCGCTTCGGACTCGTAAATGGAAGGTCGTGTAAGCGTGAACTTGCACGTGCCGGTTTGTGGGCATGCATGCATTAATTATGCAAGCCATGCTCGTACATACGATTACTGTAAAATACTGAAAATTGTATTTTTTTTTAATTTGGACTTGATTTTTTTATCTGAATAAAAACATCTACTTAGTACCTATTTGTTGGAACTTGCTTTATTACAGAAATAAATTAGTTTTTTTTTTAATATACAATGTGCTTATAAATTCGTCAACACGACAGTTGAAACATTTCTGGGCCAGCACTCCGAGTGTAAAACATTCACGTCAACTCCCCATGATTGCGTAAATCGAAAATGTATGAAATATACGACGGCACTCCTGGTGAGTGATTTAGTTTCCATACATTTTTTCGATTCACGCAATCGAGTATACAACAAATAGAAGATACAATGTAAACATTATACAATATGTTTAAATATGTGCTAAAAAAATTATAGTTGTTTTTCAAGTTAATTTTTTTTAAAGTGAATAGCGAAGTCAGATAAAAAAAAATGTTTATGTTTCTGTAGCGTGCCTTTTTTCACTGGGTATGGTCACAACTTTTTCAGATTCGCTTTTAACTTACTCCATACTCGCAATATTAATAAATAATTACCAATATTCACCAATAGCCATAATAAAATCGGTGATTAAAACAGGGAAACTGTAAGCGGCTAGGGGAGAAGGGGAAGAGCGAGAAAGCAATGCCTTGATCAAATAAGTGAAATTGTGGATATGATTGAACTAAGAGAAGTATGTCAGGATAGGAATAAGAGGAGGAGACTATTCAGAGGTTCTAGCCACCCTCCTGGAACGGCAACAGTGTTACAGAGACAGAAATCGTTAAGGCAACACTAATACCTGTAATCATTCCAAAAACGGGTAAAAGAACAAGACGAGCACCGTGCGTCATTTTTTTATTTTGTATTTCTGAAATAGCGAATGAATGGGATATCCAGAGTCATAATAAAAGGAGGGCTTGTATGAAAAAGGTAATGACTGAAAAATGAAAAAAAAAAAAAAAGGTTCAACTCGCCACATGCGACCCCTTCGGGGATAACGCGGCAAGAAGTTACACTATATGTGTAGCTTAGTTGCGTTGCGTTGCGTTTACTGGATGAAATGAAAGAAGTTTTAAGGACAGGAAGAAGTGGCGGCTAATCTGCAATGTTGGCTCATTCATTCATGTAACATTTTTTGTATAGATTTCTTTTTAAGGTTTTGTTGATTTTAAATATACTTAAATGTTATTTATTATTTGTATTCCTTGACTTATATGTTGGTATGAGGCTGACTATCCATACTGAAAAAAATGCTTCACTTTGCCAATGTCACCCCTGTGTCAGGGAAGGTCGGAAAAAGTTGTAGGGATTATGTTCATTTGTGGTTTGGATTTTATTTGTAAGTACACATTCAGAAGTACACATTCAGTATTTGTAAACGCGAACTACACATGTTTGTTTGTGGGCATGCATTTGAGAGCCTTAAATGTTAATATATCTCTGCAACTTAGATTGTAGATTATGTATATTATAGTGTACTTTCGTGTTTTTTATGTGCCTAAAATAATGTTATGCAATATATTAAGCAGGTGCACATAATAATATAATCAGACCTAACCAAGGTTAGGACCAAAAACATTTCGTAACCTCACGTCCGCTCGTTCTTCCAGTATAATATCATGTACCTACAACCCACTCGCAGTAAAGGTCTCCTATTCTGGTAGGCAGATTATCTATGCGAGAAGAACTCAAAAACAATCTGTACGTAGATCATTATAAGCAAATAAGGTCAGCACTGGTCATTGGAATTTCGTCACGAGCACCAACCTATCTATGCATAATCTAAGTTCATAATCATAATCATAATCATAAGGTCTTTATTGTTTTTTATCAATATGTACAAAGTATTACAATAAAAATAAATTTTAAAAATCTAATTACAATAAATACTCCCCAAAGTAAGCATAGCTTGTGTTTTGGGGAGGATTCCAACTTATCTTAACTTAAAATTAATCACTTAATAGATAAAAATCATAAAAAACAAAAATAATATATACACTATTTAGTCATTTACTCAGCAAAAACAGAAAGACAAAAAATAAAGTAAAATAACATAAAGAGGTAACATGTTTAAATAGAAAATACAGAAATAGGAATTATACATATATACACACATGTAGATATATGAAAAAAATAACAAAAATAATAATGATAAGAATAATATACAAAAAACCAATCAAATATAAACACTCAACTATTTACACCTCTTTCAAATATTTGCTGATCATGTACTTAATGGCCCTAGGATCTGCGTGCTTATCATGCTTATACCTGGAAAAAAGTGCATTGTACCACCTTACACCCAAATAATCGTAGTGATGTTGGCCGGTTGCTGTATTCTTTCTAGGAACTTTGATTAGAAGCGACTCTCTACGCGATCTACCACTCGGGATTACAATATCCCCCGGATTATATCCGTGGATAAAGTAATCCTTATGAACTTGGTAGAGAGCCGCTCTCTTATACAATTGGTCAATTGTTAGCACCGGAAAGTCATGATATAATTGCAATGTGGAATAGTCGAAAGGCTTCTTTAACATTATTTTGATAACCATTCTCTGCACCACCCTAAGAGGCTCGAGTGTTGTTTTAAATGTGCCGCCCCATCCGAC
Organism: Agapetus fuscipes; assembly: GCA_951799405.1. Taxonomy (NCBI): domain Eukaryota; kingdom Metazoa; phylum Arthropoda; class Insecta; order Trichoptera; family Glossosomatidae; genus Agapetus; species Agapetus fuscipes. The sequence goes on from OX637341.1 coordinate 15,992,674, forward strand.
CATTCCATACTGCATCAATGACTGTCCAAGCGCAAAATAGGTAGACTTCAAAGTTTTTACCTCTAGAATATCTCTAATTTTGCGGAATACATAGTAAATTTTCCTTAGTCTTTCAATAGTTGTTTCTACATGCTCCTTCCATCTAATTCTGGAATCTATTTTAATACCCAGATATTTAACACTTTCCGCTTGAGAAATTAGGGGGCATGAGCAGGAGCACGCAGTTCCACTGACCAAGAAGTTAGTACAGCTATGTATTGCTATACTAAGTGAAAAAGGAAGACCCCTATTGTAGAGAGAGAATGGAATAAAATTTGTTTTTTCGGTATTCAGAGACAGGAAATTTTTGTCGAACCAATTTTTAAGTATGGTTAATTCCACGTTCGTTCTGCGAACCACCTCTACCCATGACTCTCCCCTCACAATCATAGCCGTACCATCAGCAAAGGACAGGATTGAGGATGTGATCGGCAGAGAGAATATCTCATTGACATAAATAATGAACAATATTGGTCCAAGGACGGTGCCTTGCGGAATTCCGAATCGCGTTATTTTTCTAGAGCTTACTATCTTATTAATGCGTACCTGCTGAGTTCTATACTGCATGAAACTGCAAATCCATTTCCTCACACTGCCACATATTCCAATCCTGTTTAATTTGTTCAATAGGCCAGTATGGCTAACGCTATCAAATGCCTTCCTTAGGTCGATAAATACACCCAGACATTTCTCTCCGGCATCTAGTGCCCCGTACACTATGGAAGTCAACCTTGATATGGCGTCGTCCGTGCCGTAGTTGCAAGGAAACATTTACATGTTATCCATATTGTAATGTTTTTGGTTCGAAAAGTCTCTAATTAAGGATCTTTATTTGCACTTAATTAATTTTACAACTTATATTTATTTTTAACACTTTTGGTAACACAAATTTATTTTCACAGTTCAGTATCGCTTACACTCTTCAAATCAAAGGCAACTATCTCACACTTAGTGCACTCAATTTTGCTCCTTATATAGTGTAGTGGCATAACTCTCTAGGAGCTAATTTTGCTAGTACACTCACGAACATTCTACCAAGTTCAAGAGTACAAAAGGATCATTTAATTTCTAGATTTTTTAGGCCTATAATTATTGCTACCTACGGTGTACACCTATATTAATCTACTTTTGACATAATACTATAATAACTATCACTTCCTACGATGCACACCTATATAAATCTACTATTTCATCGGCACGACAACCCGGGGTGGGTCTTGGCCTCCCTCAGCAACCGCTGCCAGCGCTGTCTATCCAACGTCTTCCTCCTCCAGTCCCACATTCCCACTGCACGGCAATCCGCCACCACTCCATCCAGCCATCTTGAACGTGGTCTTCCCACTGTCCGGCGTCCCTCCGGGTTCGTCATCACAATCGTCTTCTCCAGGCTCCGATGGTCCATTCGCTGAATGTGCCCCAGCCAATGCAGTCTGTTGACCTTTATTGAGCGGACCACATCAGCGTCCTGGTACAGCTTATACAGTTCGGAGTTATATCTTCTTCGCCATATGTTTCCGTCCTTTATTGGACCATCAATACGTCGAAGTATTTTCCTTTCGAAGAAGTTGAGAGAGCATTGGTCACGCTTGGTCAGTGTCCAGGTTTCGGAGGCATATGTGAGGACTGGTTTTATTAGGGTTTTGTACAGAGTGGTTTCTACTATCTACTATTTACATAACAATATTTCATGCATGCCCACAAGCAAGCACGTGAACGGTGGTGTGTCATAACAAATCGCTCGTCTGCAGACAGCTCGTCCAAATACAAAACGGTCCGACGACAGTTCGTCCACACTGCGACTTTTCGGTAAACGATATTTCGATCACATACATGATACAACATATGCCCACACATAGATTCATCACAGAAAACTTGCTCTCTAAGATAGAATGGCCTTAAAAGAAAAAGTCGAAGAAGAAGTTTGAAGGCACTTACAATAAGACTCAAATCTCAAATGAACACAAACCCTGCAACTTTGGCCGACTTAAGATAAAAAAAAATGTGACATTAGCAAAAAATAAACAATTTTTAACAGTATCACAAGTCAAAGATAATTTAAATCTAAATCTAAGTTGCAAAGATATGTATCATTTGAGATTAATATTAAATGCATTCCCACAAGCAGACACGCATAATTTCGCTCTCACACATGACGCATGTGGACCTACAGTATAAAAACCCAATCTCAAATGAACATAAGCCCTGTAACTCTTGCCGATCTTTCCTTGAAACAGGAGTGACATTGGCAATGTGAACCATTTTTTACAGTATGGGTGGTCAGCCTCATACCATACTATAGGTCAAGGAATAATAAGAATAACAGTCCGGTCGATAGCTCAGGTGGTAGAGTGCTTGCATTCCATGCCGAAAGCTCGGGTTCGAATCCCACCGAGCGCGAGGGTGTCAGAAATGATTTCCCGTTTCGGTGTTTATTTCAAATCCCAAAATAAAATACCGGCAAGGTTTACTCAGCCTTCACAAGAAATGTGTACCAGCACTCTCGAGAGCTGGGAAACCTCCACTCAACTGAAGTGGTTGGCGTAAGGCCGGCCCCCTTACCTTTAAAAATAAATAGGTTCAACTCGCCACATGCGACCCCTTCGGGGATAACGCGGCAAGAAGTTACACTATATGTGTAGCTTAGTTGCGTTTTTTTTTTTTTGCGTTTTTTTTTGACATAAATAAATACAAGATACAAAATTAAAAATAAAAAGACGTGTATGTAAATTGATAAATATTGTGTTTTGAGTTGTTTAACCTTTGACTGTTTAAGAATGACAATAAAATGAATCAAGATCCTTTTTAAAACGAATATTTCATCCAATACTATAAAAAAAACTACATCAAAAGTCATTTTAATTATTCATCAAGGAGGAAAATGTATTGGGTAAAACCCAATATAATATTATTTCGTCCCGTAAAAAAATAATTTTTACATACAAATTTATGTTTTTTTAAGATTTGGTGGTTCACACAGTGGATGACCATTGTATAATATATTTTTTCTACTCCCATTTGGTAATTTACTAATTACAAAACGGCTAACGCAATCACAATGCCATACATTTCTACACCCGTTGCATAATGTAACATTATGCAACCGGTAACCGTGTTAAAATGAACATGTGCGCATGCGCATTGTCAGAATTGGAACCATTTTTTAATTTCAAATGTCAACCTTGTATGGGGGTATGAAGACCTGTCAATCCAAGATGGCCGCAAGCGATCAGCTGATTAGGCTTCATACAATATTAGTGATATTCGGTAGGTAGGAATTACCGTGGTGATGAGACTTTCAGCCCTGTTCAGATGAAAATAAATAAGTATATTTTATGTGTAGAATCAAATAAAAATTGTTAATAGTGCTAAAATTTATCGAATTTATTTATCGGATTGCTCCAAATAAAGCTTTCCTTTTTTCAATGGAAAATAAAAGGCTTGAAAGGAAAACAATACAAAAAATTTCACCGCAAAAAATAAACAAACTCAAAAAGTTACTTGGTTAATAGGTGAGTATGAGGTTGATCACCTATGCTGTACAAATTTGGTTCACCTGCCAATACAACTGCAGGGCATATGTTTATTTGAGTTTTGGGTTTGAATGTTTAAGCTTATATGCAGGATGTAAAAGCGCGACCTTATACATATGTGTCGGCTTGTGGGCATGAATTCAATATGAAACCTAAATATAATTTATTTTTACAACTTAGGTTAGATTAGATAATCGAAGGGAATGATAAATCACACGTTTTGACAAAGGTAAGGTTTTAATTACTTCAAATGGACGAGTACATTATAATGACTATTATTCACTATTTTGTTAATTCTCTCATGGTCGTAGAAAAAGTATTGTATGCCACTGCACGTAATTAGTCTTTGTAACACTCGTGCTTTCTATTGTGCCATTCGGCTGCGCCTCATGGCACAAACTAGCACTCGTGTTAAAAAGACTATCATTACTTGGCAGTGGCATAAATAACTATTTTTTTAATAGTACACAAAAATAAATTTATAAAAATAATCTTTAATGTGGGCAATAGATTATGTTACTCTTTGGTCAATAGCTCAGTTGGTACAATGCTAGTTTTCCATACCAAAGGGCTAGTGTTCGATCATCCCCACCAAGGGTGTCAGAAAAATAGTACCGTTTCGGTGTTTATTTCAAATCCAAAATCAAAACACCGGCAAGGTTTACTCAGGCATCACAAGAAATAAGAACCAACCCCCTGGGCACCTGGAAAATCCTTAATTCAAATGAAGCAATTAATAAGATAATCCGTATACCAGAGCGCATCGAGTTCAAAGTGTGCACGATGGTCCACAAAGCTTTATTTGGAAAAACACCCAAATATCTCGCTGATTTAATCAAACCAGTCACCCTCGGCAAAAAAGCCTAACACTGCGCTCGGCTGAGACTGGAGCCAAATCAAGAATTGAAGAACCTATAAGAAGAGTTAACACAGTGTTTGGAGAGCGTGCATTTGCAGTTGCTGGCCCTCTGGCCTGGAAGCACCTGCCACATCATGTGAGAGAGCTAGAGGACCATGGAAAGTTCCGGAATGCACTGAAGACAAGCAAATTTCTGGCATCGTTTGCACCAGCTCCCTTGGAGTGACTACATCACGAAACGGCGCTATAAAGAAATCATCAACTCATCGTCATCATCATCATCAAGAATAAAAAATAATCAAGTAAAAGACCACCAAATAATCTATCTTTGCATGCCCACAAGCAAAAAAGTGTAAGTTCGCGCTTACAAATGCAGCATGTGTACTTATAAATTAAAATCCAAACATCAAATGAGCACACACCCTGCAACTTTTGCTGCCCTTCCCTGAAACAGGGGTGACATAGGCAAACTGAATCATAGGCAATCAATCAAGTTGTATAGTTAGCCTCATATCAACCTAGAAGTGAAGGATTTCATTATCAATATTTATAATATTCAATATGGTTATTTAATTTTATTTTTGAATCTTCTAAATATATCTCGGCTAGACAACTTAGCAAAACGCAAAATATATCTGACCGGTCAGTGTGTTTTTTATACGGTTAACATAATATTCTTTGTTGAATCAATCTGGTAGTTCAGGTAAAAACCAGTTGTATGGGTTTTTTCCGACAATTCTTGGCGCTAAAAATAACAGCCAGTAAATTTCTAAGAAGTTAAATTTTGGTATTAAAGTATAACTTGGCATTTGATTATTTACAGAATATATAATTTGGGTATGAGATTGACCACTTGTGTTATATAAAAATGGTACATGTTTTCAAAGTCATTCATGATTCCTGGAAAAGTAGCATGAGTAAGGAGGCGTGGAAGGGGAATACCGAGGAAAGGATGGATTGTTCAAATAAGCGAGTTTGCAAATTATTGAAATCTGCAGAGTGAGACAAAGAGAAGAGCATGCATGAAGAGAATGATGAATGTCGAGGAGATGAAAGAGGTGTGTGAGAACAAAATAAAGTGGAGACACATCTGCGAAAGTATTGGCCACTCGTAGCGGAATGTCACCTGGATACAGAAGCAGATTTAAACAGCATGTGTATCTATAATCTAAGCTGCAAATATATGTTTACATTTAAGACGCATATTGAAACCTTATAACTCCTGCCACCTTTCCCTGAACCCGGGGTGGCATTGCCAAAAGTGAAACATTTTTTACAGCACCGGGGGTCAGCCTCATACCGACCTATCAGTCAAGGAGCAAAAAAATTATAAATGATGTAAAAAAATACTTTAGCAAACATCTAAGAAATCACATTTAAAAATAGAATTAAAATTAAACTTAAAATTAAATTAAATTGATGCCCTAGCTGTCAACATTGCAAATCAACCGCCAATGTCTTTCGGTCCTTACATATACTTCTTTCATTTCATTCAGAGTCATAATCCTTTTCATGCACTCTCTCCTGGAGAACACTAATGTATCTGCTCATACTATTTGGCGAGCGCTGTTTTTGTGTGACGCATCTCACACCTCAAGAGCCCTGTGCAAGTTTGGTCGAGACTAAAAAACGTGACCATTCACAAGCAAGGCCCAGTTCCTGTTTGGTGACCGGTCTTTAGTAAAGGCAGGTGAATTTTCAAACCCATCTAGGAGTATTATTTATTTTGTGCTCCACCGGGAATCGAACTCACAACATTGCAATTACAAGCCCAAGGCGCAAGTGAAATGATGAGAAAAGATGTAACTATCACGGTATTCAGCCGCTATTTCGTTAGGAGTAGCCAGAACCTCGGTAAATGCATCTATTTTTTTTGTTATATCTTTGCACACTTCTTTCATCCTAACTTTCATTACTCTCTTCACGCATGCCTCTCCTTTTTCTTCCTGCAGAATCCCACCCATCTCGCTTATTTCATCAATCCATTCTTTCCTTAGATAATTATTAAATGTATTGTACTATCAAAATAGAAAGAGAATCCTTCGTTCCAGAATTGTGTTTATAGAAATTTCAGTACTGATTTCATCCTTGGAACGCCGCCAAAAACACAAAAAAATAATTTATAAATTTTGCGGTAGATGCTTGTGAAGACAATAAACTGAGGAATTGGAATAAGCGCAAACAATACAAAAAATATATTTATTCATACGAAGAGTTTTTTTTTTTTTTTTTTATTAAAAAAATGGATTTGTGAATAGGAATGCAATTCACCAACCTATTCTGCCTGGCCAGAAACAGGTATTAATATAATCATTTAATAATTCATTATTGTTTATTATTAATGAATTACTAAATAATAATTACCCAATAACATCTGTTGAACTAGGGTCAAAGTTAAAGTCAAGTGACCCAAGCGGGGATCGAACCAACGTTGTCCCATTCGAAACACGCTAGAAAGATCAGCCCTCTTGGCCCACGCGGCTATAACCCCGACAAGTTTTTGAATGAACAAAATATATTAATACAAACAATGTAAAAAGAAAAGTAAACATTTGTTTTATCTACATATATATGATGTCATGAAGGGTTGACCCAATTTTTGTTCCATATTTTCATATTAAAATACCAGAGGGATAATTTATTTGGTAAGCGCTTATTACAGTGTGAATCACACCTCAAGAGCCTGTTCTAAAAATCAATGTTTTTCTCGAAGAGATAGAATTGGCCTATAAAACTCTATCTTTCCAGAAGTAAAATTTGAAAATATAGTAGTGTTAGATGTGAAACTTATTTATTTATTTATTCCTTGACTTATAGGTTGGTATGAGGCTGACCACCCATACTGTAAAAAGATGGTTTACTCTGCCAATCTCACCCCTGTTTCGGGGAAGGTTGGCAAGAGTTGCAGGGCTTATGTTCATTTAAGATTGGATTTTTATATTGTAGGTCCACATGCGGCATGTGTTAGCGCGAACTTATATTGTCTGCTTGTCGGAATGCATTTAATATGAATCTCAAATGATACATATCTTTGCAGCTTAGATTTAGATTTAGATTAGAAAAAAATTGCAGTAAAATGCAGCGTTCCGAATATACTCTGAAACGCACTCGGTGTGTGAAATTTCACAACAAAATCCTTGTAAACTGCAACAAGACACTTGTTTGTAATAATAATTATTTATTTTGACTTGTAGTCATGGAGATATACTTCAATGGAGGGGCTATGAATGTGATTTAGTACCAATCAACATGATGCAACGTCTTTGACACCATACATTGTTAATAGTGCTGTATCGCTCACGACATATGAAATGCTTTTTTCATTTTCTCTGTGAGCAACGTGTCTGTACTCCGTCTTCAATCTATTTACATATCACCATAGATTCCATGAAATCACCATGGCACCGGACTTTGTTACTAGTGGTGTTAAAAGTATGAAAATATCTGATAAATTCCGAATTCAAAAATGTTGCGCCCTCATTGTGTACGGAATGATTTTCACAAGTATCTATTACCGCGAGCATAGAAGTTACATACTTGAATAAGCAAGTACCTACCTACATACTTGAACATCGCTAGTTCTAAAAATGGCTGTCACTTAAAATAGCTTTTTAAGTGAAATATTACTCCACATTTTTTACAACATTTATTTTCTTTTGTTGGCATGCTTAGAAAATACCCAGTTTGGCAGTTATATGTTTTTTTTTTTTGCAATTAGGTAACACACCTATTGACAGTTGGAAGGTTACCGATAGACTGAATTTGGATTTTTGTGTGATGAGTGGGTTAGCGCATTTCTAATTCTCAAAGGATTGATTTCTTAGCCCATCCAGTTGAATCCAGACTGAACATGTTTATTGCTTCTATTTTGGTGGTAATGCTTTGCGAGAATGCAGTCCTGGGACTAAGTGTTAGGATCTGTTTTCAGACTGGCTATTTCCGTGACTTCTAACCCGCTTACATTTGAAACAAAATGACCGTGGGAAGATTCCACGGTCATGACAAAAATATTGCCATTGACTTCACGCTAAAATGGCAATGGTGATCGATAGCTCAATTCGTAGAGTGTTCGAATTTCATGCCGAGAGCCCGGGTTCGAATCCCGCAGAGGTTATAATGGGATTTCATGTTTTGATGTTTATTTCAAAATGAAAAATAAAATACCAGCAAGGTTTATACAGAAAACCAGCTACTTCCGAAGCTGGGAAACCCCTACTTCAACCGTAGTGGTTAACGTAGAGCCGGCCTTCTTACCTATAAGATAAATAGGTTCTACTCGGCAAATGCGACCCCTTCGGGGAAAACGCGACAAAAAAGGCAAGCGAGGATTAGGCAAGGCCCACCAAGGGCTGTCGAGCTCACGATGATCTATAATCTAAGTTGCAAAGATATAAAATTCATACTAAATGCATACCCACAAACAGACGTGTAAGTAGCGAAGAAGTAGGACCTTATTGACTGAATGTAAAAAAAAAACTAAATGTATGAAAAGAGTGGTGGATATGAATGAACCAAGAGAAGTATGTCAGGAGAGGAATAATTGAAGGAGACTTTCCAAAGGTTCTAGCCAACCCTACAGAAACAGCGACAGCGTTACAGTAGGGGTGAACATTTAAAGCTTATATCAAATGCATGCCCACAAACAGACGCGTGTAGTTCGCGCGTACAAATGCTGAATGTGTACTTACAAATTAAAATCCAAACCTCAAATGAACACAAACGGGGCTATTCTTAGACATTTTAGTCGTCGGTTGAGGCCACGCTTTGACAAACTAATGATGCATTTACATGAAGACCTGTCAATCCAAGATGGTCGCAAGGGAACAGCTGATTTTTTTTTCATACAAATATTACAAAATTCGGTAGGTAAGAATAACCGTGCTGATGAAATTTTCAGGCCAGGCATCATTCAAAGGCATCAGGCAAAATGTCTAAGAATAGCCCCGATAGCCTGCAACTTTTGCCGCAAGCCTTTTTTTATTTTATCCAGCAGTCAGTTGGTAAGTAGGTGCAGTACAGGCGACTACTATCATATCTCCACTGTTCCAGTGAACATAAGGTGCGAGTATTCGCTAATACACAGAACTTATTGATTCAGCGTTCTATTTCAGGAGAGTGGACTACATACACATGTACACACACATACTATACTGCACAGCACTACGGCTACCTGTTCTCGGTGTCCGCCTCCACTTCGCTAAAGAACATCGCGAAAACATACACACTTGTAGCGTCGAATACAAAACTCATATTGTTCTGAAACTTTTCATTACTAACGTCTACATTTTGTTGACGGTTAGATTCGGCAAACTTCGAAGACAAATCAAGTAAATTGTGACTGTCGGATTGCTTGGGAAAAGGTGAACATATATTGGACCCTAGTCACATAGACCTGAAAAGTTAACCTACCGAGAAAAAATCCAGTTTCAAATCTTGTGCCTAGTCCAATTTCCCTAAGTGTCAGATTTTTTTAAGAGATTGTAAGTGGCAGCTTCCCCATATTTCTGGAAAACTGCGGTTCTATAACATTTATAAGAGTGCCGCAAAGGTGTATATGTAGTAAGCGCACTGTTATAATATAATCTACAAATAAAATCCAAACCTCAAATGAACATAAGCCCTGCAACTCTTGCCGACATTCCCTGAAACAGGGGTGACATTGGCAAAGTGAACCATTTTTTACAGTATGGGTGGTCAGCCTCATACCAACCTATAAGTCAAGGAATACGAGTAATAAATAACATTTAAGTATAAAAAAAAACAACAACAAAACCTTAAAAATAAATCTATACAAAAAAGTCAAAAAATTCTTATGCAAAAAACGTAGCAAACTAATAAACTAACACTACAAATCAGCATTGCAGATTAGCCGCTACTTCTTCCTGTCCTTGCATACTTCTTTCATTTCATCCAGAGTCATAACTTTTTTCATACAAGAAGAATAAATATAATAATGACATATTTTGTACGTGTTCTGTTCATCGCAGTGTATTAAAAATAAACAAATACAAGTCAATGACTAACTCTGAAGAGAAATACAACTGTTTTATCTCAACTATGACCCAAAGTTTTTTTCTAATTATCAGAACACAGTCAGAGGTTTGATATTTTAAAATCCGTGATACTGTTTTATCTATGGTTTTTTTTTGTCCTGCACTTTAAAAACGCAGGGTCAATGTAATGTTTTCGTGGTTATACATACGTGTTTATTTTGTGGTACAAAAAAACTTTTAAATATAGACATTATCTAAAATCTAAATCTAAGCTGCAAAGATTAATATCATTTAAGATTCATATTAAACGCATTCCCACAAGCAGACATGTATAAGTTTGCGCTAACGCATGCCGCATGTGAACCTACAATATAAAACCCAATCTCAAATGAACATAAGCCCTGCAACTCTTGCCGACCTTCCTCCCTGAATCAGGGGTGACATTGGCAAAGTGAACCATTTTTTACAGTATGGGTGGTCAGCCTCATACCAACCTATAAGTCAAGGAAACTTAATTAACTTCTTTGCAACATCTAAAATTTGTGTTCATATGTTTTTCTTTGTTTTTTACTTTCTTGCTATAGCCGAAGGCTATAAAGAAAGTTATGATTTGGTGTAAAAAAAAAATTTCGAGGTTTTCACGGAAATGAGTTGTCCTGGTGCAGGACATGCCAAAAAACACTATCTTTCAAAAACGTCCGTCTGTATGTATGTATGTATGTATGTATGTATGTATGTATGTATGTATGTATGTATGTGTGTGTGTCACTTTCCAAAGTATAAGACCTAGAGATACCAAATTTTGGCTACATCAACTTTTTTGGACATGTATTAAGTATGAATAACATGGCATTACACCAACTTGAAAATTCAAGATGGCTGCCATACAAAAAAAACATAAAATTGCACTTTTCTCAAAAACGGCTCCAAGAATTTTTTTTAAATTTTCAGAGTTGCCATTTATTAGTTTTTAACTTAATAAATTAGTTATGGCAATACTCTTACTAATCTGTGTCTATGGGCTGCCATATGAAAAAAACAAACGATTGTGATTTTCTCGACAGTTAAGGGGTCAACAAAAATATAATGTTCTACAATATTACGGACAACATAAATTTCTACAAATTTACAAAAAAAATTTTTTGAAAAAATAAATATAAAGCACCGTTTACACGACCTGAAATTTTAAATCGAAAATATTACAAAAACCTATTAAAATGCAAGATATTTGAATTTGTTTTAGATTTGATAGAAAGAACAAGCTTATCACTTTAATTCGTAATCATTTTTTTTTTACTTTTTTGAAAATTCAAGATGGCTTCCGAAGAGCTGAAAATTTAAAATGCGATTTTCTCAAAAACGGCTCCGACGATTTTTCTGAAATTTTTTGTGAATCCATTTATATAATAGTGCTATCTAATAATTATAATCATTTCTTCATCATAATCTCGATTTAGGGAGTTGCCATATAAAAGAAAAAAATAATGGAAAAATTCTCGGCAGTTAGAGGGTTAATAAAAAAATAATGTAGTACAAATGTAAAATAATAATAATAACCTATATATTGCCATCATTATTTTTTCCAAAAAGTGAATCAAAAGTATAGCCGCCATACAGAGTGAAAATTTTCCATACAAAATGTATTAGCAATTTTCTTGGTAGTCAAAGGGTTAAAAATAGATAAATGGCTGCGATTCTTAAAATTTTATAAATACCAATAATAATCAGTCGTTACTTTTTCAAAATATAACTAAAAAGTTTACCCACCATACAAAGTACTAGTTTGCATACAAAAGGGTTCAATGACCATCTATAATAATCTAGAATATAAGTTGCAATGAAATATAAACATTCAAAACTAATATGAAATGCATGCCCACAAACAGGTATGTGTAAGTTCGCGCTAACGAATGCTGAATTTGTACTTACAAATTAAACATAAAACTTGCAACTCTTGCCGACCTTCCTTGAAACAGGGGTGACATTGACAAAGTGAATTATTTTTTACACTTTGGGAGGACTGAGAAATGCGAGAAAATTGAGATAAAGACTGAATGAAAAAAGAGTGGAGGTCTATAATAATTTATAATCTATAATCTAAGTTGCAAGGATATATTCATTTAAAGCTCTCAGATGTATGCCCACAAACCAACAAGTGTAGTTCGCGCTTACAAATGCTGAAAGTGTACTTACAAATAAAATCCAAACCTCAAATGAACATAAGCCCCACAACTTTTGCCGACCTTCCCTGAAACAGGGGTGACATTGGCAAAGTGAACCATTTTTTACAGTATGGGTGGTCAGCCTCATACCAACCTATAAGTCAAGGAATGGAGGTCGTGAAAGAATTTGATTATCTGGGAAGCAAATTTGAGTCGAATGCGAAATTGACGAAATAATTGGAAAAGCGCGCTAGTAGAGGAAGAAGTGTAATGGAAACGATTGGAAGAATTGCAAGAAATAGGAAACTTACGAAGAATATGAGATCGGCGGTCCACAATGGCATATTGGTTGGTGGAAGTGAGGCTTAATGAATGTGAGCTGAGTAAAGTATGTAAGTACGGTTGAAATGGCTTACCTGAGAGCAATGGCTGGAAAGACACTGAGTGATAGAGTACGTAATGCTTGAGTGATGAACGAGTGTGGTATAAAAGAGAATATGAGAATGAAAGTACAAAAAAGTACGATGAGATGGTTCAGACATCTTGAAAGAAAGGATGATGAACAACTAACGAAGAAAGTGTACAAAGGAAATGTCAGAGGAAAGCGCAGAAGGGGAAGGCTGAGGAAAGAATGGTTAGACCAAATAGGTGAGATTGCGAAATAATGGATTCTGCAGAGTGAGAATAAGAGAAGAGTATGTATGAAAAAGGTGATGACAGCAAAAAGTGGAGGCGCATCTGCGGAGGTACCGGCCACCCCTAATGAAACGGTGGCAGGATACAGTACAGTACAGTACTGAGGTCAGCTTCATACCAACCTATGAGTCGAGGATCTTTCTTGTGTAATTGGTACTTTTTCAAATAAATCAACAAAATATTTATATTCATTTAAGTATTTTTATGCCTATATCCATATTGTACGAGTATGCAGGTACACACCGCGGTGGAATAAAATTGATTTATTATTGATATATTACATTTTTATTGAAACGGCATAAGCTGGTAGATGATTCTAGCTTTACATACGTCATACAGTGGGTAAATTTTTGCAAGAAAGTCGAGTACAGATTCTGTGCAATTTATTTTTTGTAACTTCGAATATTTTTTTTACTTTTTTTGAAATTGACGAGGAATCATACATGAACGCAGAGTGAATGAATGTAAAGTGACAAGCATGAATTAATAAACAAGACTAAGATCACGGCAACAGATCCCGGCAAACATCACTCCAGCATCATCAGCCGTGTGAGCCTAAAACTCTTATTCAAGAATAAGATATTTTTGAAGAAGATATTTGATGGAAAGAATGAAAAAATTACAAAACTATGTCAATTTTTAAAACCAAAAAATCCTATAAATAATGATGATGATGATGATTTATTGAGCGCCGTTTCGTGACTACTGTCACTGAAGGGTGCTTTGTTTTTCTATTCATATTTTCATTTCGTGAAAACCACCTTCACCAACCTACGTTCCACATTCAAAGTTTTCACCGAGCCATCTCACAGTTTTCTCTTACAGTCCACAGCACGTGTATGTATGCGCATTTATATATTGAAGCTTCTCATCTCACAGTTCGTCCATTGTTGAAGTCTGCCTCCATTGTCTGGTAAACCTTTCCGCCGGGTTGCCAGGACTGAAGAATTCCTCTGCTGGCGTGAACATCCGAGATTAAAAATGCCTCGCTTTTTAATTGGCATTGTTGGCAAGATGTTCTTTTGATGCCAGCCGACCAATAGAGAGGCGAGATTTGAAATGTACGAGTATGCTCTGTACATACTGAGAATGTTAAATCACTGATAATTTTCGCATGTGAAGATGGTATGAATTCCTTGACTTATGGGTTGGTATGAGGCTGACCACCCATACTGTAAAAAATTGTTCACTTTGCCAATCTTCTTCGTCGTGTCAGACACTACACTACTCTTGCCCAGTGTCGGGCAACATCCACTGCTTCACCATTACTCTCCATTAGGTCGGCCAGTGAGCAGCTTGTTGGGCAGGCCGGGCAGATCCGAAGATGATCCATTGACTGTTGGGCTCCGCATTCACAGAGCGTGGAATTTGCTAATGTCACCCCTGTTTCAGGGAAGGTCGGCAAGAGTTGCAGGGCTTATGTTTATTTCAGATTTGGTTTTTATATTGTAGGTCCACATGCGGCATGTGTGAGCGCGAAATTATGCGTGTCTGCTTGTGGAAATGCATTTAATATGAATCACAAATGATACATATCTTTGCAACTTAGATTTAGATTAGATTAGGGGGCCGGCTTTACGCATACCAGTTGAAGTAGGAGTTTCCCAGCTCCCGAGGAGGCTGATACTCTTGTGAAGGCTCAGTAAGCCTTGCCGGCATTTCATTTTGGGTTTGAAATAAACACCGAAACGGGAAATCATTTCCGACACCCTCGGTGGGATTCGAACCCGAACTCTCGGCATGGAATGCAAGCACTCTACCAGCTGAGCTGTCGATCGGACAAATTCAAACAAAAATTACCATTTTACAACCATACAAAAAACATGGAATCCCCGCACAGCTTGCATGTCTCTCCTGACGTCGGAGCACGATATAATAATAACAGCACAGTAAGTAGTAATTCCATTAGCCGGGGCGGGCCGTAAGCCCTAAGCGGCGGGGCTTCCCTGCGACCTCGATACCGGCGGGCGCATTATGTGCGACATCTAATGTCATAATGAAATGGTCGAGTGGGACTTCGCCCGGTAGTAAGTACTAGTGGAATGGGGGTTCGAAACCGGGTCGTCGGACAGAAAGGATTACGTACTGACTTGCAAGCTTCAATATACAATATACATCCATACATGGAGGTCTATAATATATATGGAGGGGCTGTGAATGTGATTTAGTACCAATCGACATGATGCAACGTCTTTGACACCATACATTGTTAATAGTGCTGTCTCGCTCACGGCATATGAAATGCTTTTGTTATTTTCTATGTAAGCAACGTGTCTCTACTCCGTCTTCAATCCATGTATATATCACCATGGAAACCCATGAAATCACTATGTTAACGTGTTTGTTACTAGTGTTGTTGAAAGTATGAAAAACATCAGATAAATTCGGAATGAATGTTCTCACCTCATTATGTACGGGATGATTTTCATAAGTACCTATTACCGGGAGCATAGACGTTACATACTTGAAGAAGCCAGTACCTATTTATTTGAACATCACTACTTCTAGAAATGGCTGTCACTTTCTTTATTATATTTATTTTATTTATTATTCACTTTCTTTGCCAGTTATCGATGCCTCCATACATAAAATGGAACGCATCAAGGCCCATTCCCAACACAACCAGGGCTGGAAGTCTCATCCCCACGGCAATTCTTACCTACCGAATATCACTAATATTTAGTCTGTCCACCAAAACTAGCAATAAGACATGTTTTTACAAAAAAATCTATGTATTATTAGGACCATTCGTATACAATAGGCTAAATGCACTGATAGACATATATCCCCTAAATTACATAAATTGTAAATTAACTGTCCATGACACTCTACAAGACATGACCTACGAAGATACAGAGACACTCTTAATTGTAGTGGAGTAAATTTATATTTCTATTTTACATTTCGCACGTTTAATAATACAGAGAAATAACTCAAAAATTGAGAAAATCTACATTTTGTAATAAAACGCAAGAACAATGCGAGAAGAATAGGTAGAATGCGACAGCCGTTCAATTTGGACGAATATGACCGAGATAAAACATCGGTCGCCTTTTTCATCCCATACAAGTTGTACTGGTTGTCTGAACTTAAAACGTAATTTCCCAACATTCTTATTTTTTGAGTTATTGCTCTTTATTATTAAACGTGCGATTTGTTTATCCTAATATCTTGAGTTAACTACTTAAGTTTATTTGTATTAGAACCTAGATTTAAGATGATAGTATTAATAAAGTAATAATTACATGTAATAATTATTATTTAGGTACATATTGTGTACAAGCTCTCTACGCCTGAGATACAGGATTTCCTAGTTCAGGCACATGCATTATTTTCTTAGTTAAAGTCCTTATGTGTACAAATGTAATGTTAAGAGGTGTTTTTGTATAAATAAATCAATTATTATTATTATTATTTGCATGAAGACTAATCAGCTGTTAACTTGGTTCCATCTTGGATTGATAGGTCTGCATGCAATAAGGTAATACAGTCATTTATACAACAATATAATACGTAGTTTTCTCTACAAAACATAAGTGCAGTAATTCTTCTACATTTCTTGTAAGATTCTAACAGGAATCTGAGTGGATACTGTCATGTAGGTAGGTAGATACTGTTACATGCACCGCTTTTCCTAAAAATTCCGTTTTTTCTTTTAATGTTTCTTAATATTTATGGTCTTGGTAAAAGTGTGACATTAATGAAAAAAAAACAGGCGTGTTGATTGATTATATTTGTCTAAATAAAACAGGTTAAAAAATATATTTAACTTGTAAAATGTCGACACAAAAAAATATTTACACAAATGAAAAATAAATCACATTTTTGTATGTGTTAATTTTATGTATGTTGCAAAAATATATATTCCATTTAAGATTCATATTACATGCATTGCAACAATCAGACACGCGTAAGTTCGCACTTACACATGCCGCATGTGGACCTTTACCATAAAAAATCCAATCTCAAATGAACATAAGTCTTGGAACTTTTGCGACTTCCTTCCCTTAAACAGAGGTGACATAAGCAAAGTGAACCATTTTGTACAGTATGGGTGGTCAGCATCATACCAACATATAAGACAAGGAATACAAACAATAAATAAATAAATAAGAAGAGAAAATAATATGATTAAAGAAAGTAATTAAAAAGTATTATTTATATTATAAAGATAGAATATCAATATTATTTTCATTTCAAGTACTATAAATCATGATGACTCTGGAGGAAATGAAAGAAGTATGTAAGGATAGAAAGAAATGGCGGTTGATCTGTGATGTTGGCGGCTAGGGTTTGTTAAAGTAAAATTGGTTTTTATGATTTAGTTTTTTATGTCCATGTATATATTATAATTTATTGATTTTAAAAATGTAATTTGTCATGTATGTTCCTTGACTTATAGGTTGTTATGTGGCTGACCACCCATACTGTAAAAAATTGGTTCACTTTGCCAATGTCACCCCTGTTTCAGGGAAGGACGGCAAGAGTTGCAAGGCTTATGTTCATTTGAGATTGGGTTTTTATATTGTAGGTCCACATGCGGCATGTGTTAGCGCGAAATTATACATGTCTGCTTGTGGGAATGCATTTAATATAAATCTTAAATGATATATATCTTTGCAGCTTAGATTAGATTAGATTAGATTAGATAAATCACAATGAAATGCAATTCTGTAAAATAATACTTCACTTACAAATGTATTGCATTGTTTTTAAATTATGTCGTATTGAGCCAAAGACGGCCATCTAGGATTTACTTAATAATGAGGTTAAATGCATGCAAACATAGAGAATGGCAATTTATTTGTTTCTATATATTTATCTAATTTTTAAAAACAAAAATCCTACATTACCGCATTTGGTTGTATAAGGCTCATTTCATTGTAAACACAAAGCATATATTTCTACTTATATAAAACTGTATGTAGGTACATTTTGACATAAACTTAAATGCGGCCGAAAGTTGAAAATACTTAATACATAGAGTTTTTATGACATAAACTGCTGTATTTTATGTTAAGTCCATCTAATGATACCTCCTAATCGATCATTACATGAATACAGTGCAAAAAAACACACGGGTCGTTCGTTAAACGTCAAATTCGCACAAGTTGAACATGGAATTGCGAGTACATTTTTCATGGGCGAAATGTAGAAAAGGCATTGACTGACCATATAAAGTCCTTGCAGTGGGAACAGAAGGTCGGCTGCTTGAAGAAACGCGGCATAAACTTGTGGTCTTTAATGTTGTAAACATTTTTTTTCTTGAGGGCACCCTTCCTTCCTCGAAGTCGCAATCCCAGAGATGTGTTAATTTCACCACCGCCGTCATCACAATTATTCTCGTCGTCCGCCATGGCGATGGGGCGCGAGATTCACTGCGTTATTTTGTTAATTTTTCTACTCCCAACTCCCGCCCAAACCGCGTCGATTTGTAAATTCCGACCGAGAAGCGAGCGCGGCCAAACGTCAAAACCGTCTGATTGCAATCAAGTAATGTTTACTTCCTTCACCGTGAAGCATAAAACAACTGCGCATGCGTAGGAGGAATGTAAAGCCGACTCTACAACACCCGTGAGGAAAATCTCGACAAATCGTTATTGAAAATGAAATGAAATATTTTCAGTCTTTTCATCAACTGCCTGACTCGTTCCTTTTCTTATCTTTTTTCAATAACCGAAACAAAAATGGAGAAAAAATGTGAAGTAAGTGCAAAAATGTATTAGGTTGTTATTTTTCTAAATTGCTTTCACTAAAAATTATTACTTATTTGTTACAGTTTTGAAAAAAAAAACATTTTGTTTAATTTTTGACTGTTACAAAGAATATTAGTTCTAGAAATACTTTTTGCCTGCATTTCTTGAAAAAATCAAAAATTCAAAACATGACATAATTTTCAATAATTAGATTGGTATGGTTTATTTCTTTCATTCATTCATTCAATGTTCAATAAAATTTTACATTTTCTAAGTTTCATAAAAAACAAACGGTTGAAAATAACATTATATTAACTTTTTTGTGTAGCATACAATGTTATAGAAAAATAGTTGTTCATTATTGCACCTCATTTCCGAGTTATGCTCAAAAGTTTTATTGAAAAAATATAGACTTTATTTATTAATATCAAATAAATTTCTCATCAAACTAATTGTAAGCTTATAAATTATTTGCACAAGCTAATGGTAGAATTAATCATTATCCAATATTTTTGAAATACATATTCCACCCGTTACCCATGCCAGTTGTCTGAATAATACGTGTTTATTGAAAATGTATTTTTTACAGTAAAACTTGTCAAGGCAGTAAACAAAACAGAAGTTAGCAAAATAATCAGCTTTTTTTAAATTTTCAAGAGTAAAATATGGCCAGTATCAGTACAAAATGATAATTATTTTAAATCTCTAATATAAGATTTTTGTACACATACGTTACATTGGGGATTCACATTATATGCATTTTTAAAAGCAGACACGTATAAAATGGCGCTTGCACATGCCGCATGTGAACTTACAACATAAAAACCCAAATCTTTTGAAAATTTATGGATAATGAATGCATAAAGAGGAATGCAATTCACCTTATTTTACCTGATCATTAACAACTAGAGGTAATAAAGTCCGCACGCCACCCGGCCGGGTTTCTAAGGAAAAGGAAAATAACTATTTTGTTACTGATTCTTTAAGATCGTACAATGTTGACTTTGGCTCGACGAGAAAAAAGTTCTGAATTTGTAAAAAATGCTGAGCGCATTATTTAACCATTTGTGGTTATGAATTTTTTAGTCAATAATTACTCAATGACAAAGTCAAATTATTTTCAAACATACATGACAGTAAATATAGTTGAGGCCAACCTAAGCTTGATTCAAAAACTGTTATTCAAGTGCTACCGTTATCTATTTGACATTGAAGGTGTGTTATTTCACTTTAGAAACAACAATAAATAAATTTAAACATTAAAATGTACGGCCAGGATAAGTTTTGAGTCCCATTTAAAAAAATGTAACATAATAGGCAATAGAATGCATTTAAATGCTTATAACAAACAATAGAATAAAGATATTTTGATAAAGTTGGTTGAAAATCAGTTAAACATTTCTATAAATCTGAAAAAAATAATAAACTTGTGCGTCTTCCTTTATTTTCGAAATACCTACCAGCGAAAATCATATTTGTTGCATTATTGTCTATGGTACACAAACGTCAAATTTGACATATTATTTTGAACGTCAAATGTTGTTCCATAGCTGTGAATTTATATTCTCTTAAATTTGCCGGTCCTTACTCCAGTGGCAACGCTTCGGACTCGTCAATGGAAGTTTGTGGGTTCAAATCCCGGCGGAACACAAAAAAAATACCATTTATATTTTAAAATTTGCTCTTCCCTGGGTTGAAAAATTCATAAACCTTTACCAAAGACCGGTCATCAAAAGGTCCATCCAGTCTTACAGCAATTGGGTCTTGCTCGAGTATTGGCGCTTTGTAGCGACGACCAAGCTCGTAAAAAGTCCGGTCGATAGCTCAGTTGGTAGAATGCTTGCATTCCATGCCGAGAGAGCAAGGGTTCGATCCCAAGTTGTACTCAGCCTTCACAAGAAATAAGAACCAGGCCCCCCGGGAGCTGGGAATCCCCCACTTCAACTGAAAGTGTTTGGTGTGAGGCCGGCCCCCTTACCCATAAAAATAAATAGGTCCCGCCACATGCGACCCCTTCGGGCATAATGCAGGCAACACACTGTATGTGTAGCTTAGTTGCGAAAAAAAATCTTTGGGCAATTTTATTCCGAACGGCTCGAACGGTCAGCTTTCTTCTTGATTTCTTCTACAGCAGAAATAAGCTTAAAGGCATTCTTTTTGGATAAATCAATCGCAATAATCATTGTAAGTAGTACTTATTAGTGAAAACGAGTTTTTATTTTATTTCTTGTAAAATTAGAATACTTTTTCCATACAAAAAGGTACACTGAAATGAGTAGGTATATAATACAAAGAAGAAACCTTATTATGTAAGTAGGTTCATATAACTTAAATAATGTCCCCGCACGTGAATTGACATACACAAAATTGAGTCGTAACCCGGGCGGGTTGCTTAGGGAAAACGCAAACAAATATTTTTTTTAACAAATGCGAGAGACTCCCTAGACTTCAGAGACTGCAGGGGTTTATGACACTTGTTGTAGTGCTGCAGAGGTGTAAGTGATGTGGCAGTTGATGTCCTGATCCTTTGTAGCAGGGCTGTTAGCTGTGGAGTGTTGTATCGTGTGTTGCGTTGGCTTTGTTTTTGAGACACTGAACGGAAATGGCGATTGATATTGGTTTTGAATAGGATAAGGTTGAATTGGGGGGGGGACACAGATACCGATAACCTGTTATTGGTTGCTAAGGATGGCAGTCCCATACAAGACTGATGTAAGGAATCGCCGAGAGCAAAGTTAAAAAATGTTATAAATATTTAAAAATTGAAATGGTAAAACATGGTTTTAATTCACTTTATACTTTGTTTTGCTCGAACATTTTCGCCTAATGAGGCATCTTCAGAAGCAAATGAAATGAGCAGAGAAAATGTTCGAGCAAAACAAAAAGAATAAAGTGAATTAAAACCATGTTTTACCACTTCAATTTTTAAATATTTATAAAAATGGACTTTCACTGTGTTAACAGATCAACACTAAAAAATATAAAAAATGTTAATTCTACGATTCAAATTTTTCTTTGCAGTTGCTTTCCACAGTAATGCACATGCCATGGGTATACAAATAAGTATACAAATAAAAAAGAGACATTAGATAATAGTGTCATGTGTTAACAAAGAGACATAAAATTTAACAATGATTTTTGTTTGTACAGTTCTTGTTGAAAGTTGCCTGGAACTTGAAAGAGTTTCCATCGGTGATTTCTCTAATTGAGCTTGCTCATGACTTGGCTCAGCATCTGATTGCATAATGCGGCATACGGATTCATCTCCACCAACTGAAACATGAAAAATTTAACAGATTATCATCTCAGGAAACATACAAAAAATTCAAATGAAGAAAAACTATAATCAAAATAAAACTGGAAGTCTGCGCAGTTAACGTAAAAAATAAACTGTTGTAAATATAGAAGGGTTTCGATATTAAATTGTGAAGATTCATTTTAAATTTAGTATTTTAAAAACAAAACACAATTTTTTTCTTCACCAGTTGATTTATTTCTCTTGATAATGGTGAGCTAATATCAAAAGCGCTCAAGGAAATAAATCAACTCGTTATGAAAAACTAGTGTTTTATTTTTACATTATTAATAAGCTGTTGTGAAAAAAATATACATATGTATGAGTACACCGGAAACCCGCAAAATATTTGTGATCCGTCGAATTATTCCTAAAAGTCTGAAGTACATCATCTCGTGCAGTATTTTGAGGTCAGCCAAAGTTAACGGGATGTTTTTTTAATAACAAACCCAAAAGAAGGGCAAAGCTGCTTATAGCTGAAAAGAAAACAAAAACAATTTGTCATATTTACCTGCTGTTTAGCAAATTTACTTCCCAATTTCGCAGCTTGCTGAAAATCTATTTTAGCCAAGTCATCTTTCCCGCTCTTCCTGTACAGAATTCCTCTTTGGCAAAGTGCTTGGCAACATGTTCTGCCTTTTCCTCCACTGAGATGTACAGCCTTTGTTAAATCGGCAAATCCAGCTGAAATAAAGCTAAGTCAATGCACAAAATCTGACAAGTGTCGGGAGGCCAAAGCTGATATAAGAGCGATGGGAAAAAGACGGACTCGAGAGCTCTGGGCGTGAACCCTTAATGGATGAAATGAGTGGTGGTGGAGAAGGGAAGGTATAGGCAAATCTTCGAGGAGGCCAAGATCCACACTGGGTTGTAGCACCCATGATAAACATCCGGAAGATTCAGCTTGATGGACCATCAAAACAGATCCCAGAATGCAACCCTGCAAAGTGTCAACCCACTCCCTGGAAACAGGCAAAACCCTTACATCAAGTTCAGTAGTTGGCCTCCTTATTTGTGAAAATGAATAGATTCCACATCACCACATGCAACACCTTCAGATACAATGCAGCAAGAAGTTGCACTACATTTGCAGATTAATTGGGTTGGCATGAAGTTGGCTACCTTACTTCTCCAAACAAGTATGTTTCTTTTCCTATTATTTGTGGATAGAGCTGTAATATGTTGGATAATAATATGTGTGCAGCTTAGATACAAACCTTCAGTATTCCCTTGCAGCCTGAAGACTTGTGCTCTGTTATTGTATGTTGATGCACGGTCAGGATTTTTTTGTAATATTTCATCAAATAAATCAAGAGATTCTTGAATTTTCCCACTTTCTGCCATGGCTATGGCTCTTACCTCCATTTCTTGAATCGCTTTGTCTTCTGGTGTAGTTCCTTCAATTTCATCTTGAAAAAAAAGCAACATCTTGAACCACTAGAACAGTGATATTCATACACATTTTTTAAACACATTGATAATATTATATAGTATCTTTTAGTTTTAATAATAAAATACATTGCACACTGATCAAGCATGACTATTAATTAATGCTCTCTCAACATTTTTAAAAGAAATTCTCCGCCGTGTTTCTGACAAAATAAAGGGTGGGAACACATGGAGAAGAAGATACAACTCTGAATTATAAAACTGTTCACACACATTGAAGTGGTTCACCAATTACATTCAGCCAATAGACCATCAGAGCCTAAAAAAAATGGTTCATACAAGCAAGACATAATAGGTCAAGATAGCTGTACAAAGTGATGGCAGACTGACGTGCGATAAGAATACAGATTGAAAGACAAAAGTGTTAGACAGATCTGGCTGTAGTTGATCAAGGAGACAAAGACCCATCTATGGGTATTTTACCATTAATTACCATAGAAAATCTGTGTAGGTTAATAAAAAAGATGCGTAAACTAGACAGTTTTGGTTTGATTTTCATTCGATCCCCTTTGAGGCTCTATTTTTGTCAACAGGAGCAAGCTTATTGCCTGTCAGAAAATGAGCCCGCTTATTAATCCACGCCAAAATAACAAAGATCAGCTGTTTTTCCTTTTGCTCAGGTGCTTCAAGCGGCGTTGGTATGATGAACTATGATCGTGGGACATGCAGACAACTAACCTTTTCGTTTCTAAATATTTTGGCTGTATGAATAGCCCCAGTGCGAAATATTTTTTCAAACACTTCTTTATTTCCTACCTAAATTGATTGGCGACACTTCAAACTATGTGAACTGTCACATATTTTAGTTATTCATGAACAAAAATCACAAAGGTCTAGCACATATTTCCACTTACAGACTTTAGAATTCTTGGACACAGATGTCAGGGATAAGTTCAAAGTTCGATAACGTCTATGATTAACAGTCGCACTGTATACAAGTTTACACTTGACGCCTATGCGTGTCACCCGCAGTTGAAGGGTTAATGATCGCCATAGCTCTATACCCTAGATTTCTCACCTTTTTAAATCCACCTTATCTGAAAATCCACAATTAGAAATACACTTGATATTTACCAGCAGTATCAATGATGTCATCGTCATAAATTCCTTCGCCAAGAGGTAAATTTGGGTTGAAAATGCTATTCAAGATATCCTTGTCACTGTCACTCAACTGAGGAATAGACATTTTGTAGTTTTTGATGCAAAACGAGAGAGTTTAAGTTAAATATGTTTATTCACAAATAGAAGTCAATACCACAATGTTCCACAGAGAAATAAATACATTTGATGTCGTTTCCAAGATGGAAGAACAATAATATAAAAAAAACCTGTTGTAAAAAAATAATTTACATAGTTGATTTCACTATGGAAAACAAGTTGACATATTCATTTACATATTATTGTATAATTAAGTAATAATGATTATTGGAAACTAGAATTATGTACAAATTCCTTTATTCAAAGTATACAACTTTACATTTAGGCCCAGTATTTTCAATGTTAGCATACTAAACTGATAAATAAAACCTATTTAAGTAATATTTATAAGTGCGTCCTATCACTCAGTATAAAGTCGCTATGCTAACTTTGAAAATACCCGGCCTTAAACTCAACTCAATGCTATAGTTTTTCTCGGGTTAGACCATGTTCTACTTGCAGTAATTTTGCCCGCCAATCACAACGAAGATACATGATGACAGAAATGAGAAGAGCACCAGCAGCCAGCCAGTTGCCAAAAGTAAGCGGAGGATAAAGGTACCCCGTCGCTTCGAGCCTTGAAAATGTTCCCCGCTCGAGGGAATGAAACGTCGGCAGGCAAAATTACTGCAAGTAGAACATGGTTTAACCCGAGAAAAACTATATCATTGAACACCGACCATGAAAGTGAAAGTTTAAAACTTGATTCAACTCAATGCGTCCACGGAAATGTGTAAAAACTAAAGCAATGCCTCTCGTGAGCATTTCAGTTTCCAAATACTTTTGGTAAAAGCATCAAGTTTTACATACTTGGGGTAGAAATGTTTTTGGCCCTTTACAAAACGGAAATGATTAAAAAATGTGGCATAGTAAAAAATAAGCAAATAAAAATATTTTCATATCCTTAAAATAAATACTTACGTACACTAATACATATCTCCCTTTCGGCATCGCAATATCATAGAGCAAATATAACCAATAGACGCAGTAAAAAATCATATTCCTCCTAGCATACATTTTTTTTGTTGATAATGCTATAAAGAACATTCCGTGAAGAAAATACTACTGAAATAATTTTTCGCATCATAAGTTCCATTAAACATCTGCCCTACAATATTCAGTCTTCAGTCATACTATCATTAAAATACGCATTTACAAAACCTGCATGACTAAAACTATGTAAATTAAAATAAGGTTGCGGTTTTTTTGCATTACCTTTTGATGTGTAAAAAGGTAGGAGGATGACGAGAAAAGAGATGACACATAATTTGTATCTGACTCTCTCGGGAATTTTAGCCAGTGGAAATCTTGAAGAAGGGGTGCATATTTTTTTTTTAAATGGATTTGTGAATTTAATGAAAATCGGTTGAGCAGGATTCCATTGGGAACATAATTGTAGATAGATTCAATTTTATACATTACATTGTGGGAAGTCTTTCTCACAATACAAATACATGCAAGGCATTATGTCTCGCTGAGCTATGCTCTGTCGATGGGACTTCAAAAAGACCACTACGCTCTGCCCTTACTGCTGTCAACAAGGTTATAGTGCCCAATAGAGCAAACACATCAAATTTTGCAGACAGGAGCTTTGCGGTGGCCGGGCCGGTTGCCTGGAACAATTTGCCCATCGATGTTCGCGCGAACCAGCCTACCACCACCTTCAGAAAGGAACTGAAGACACTACTTTTCTCCAGAAGCCATGGCGCCCTTGAGATGGTCCTGGACCATTAAATGGCGCCACAGGAAAGAAATCATCCATCATCATCATTATGATGATATTATATTTAACCCAGCGATAATCCACGAAGTTGTCTAGATGAATAAATTTATCATGGAACATATTGTATTTTATCATTGACATTGAATAACCAAACTCTCTTATTAAATTACCATCATCAACTAACAAAAATAATCTTCAATGTTAGCACCAAAAATTATACAATGTAAAATATTACTAACATTTCACTTACATCGTAACTAGGAAAAAAATAATACAATGGTTAATATTTCTACTAATCAAAGAGTTTTCTTCATTTGAATTATATAGAATCAAAGGCTACAGTTTATGTATTTTTTCTTTTCAAAAATGAGATAAATATTTGAAAAAAAACACACATAAAATGGTATTCTCTTGTATTATCATATAATTACCCACATTTAAAAAAAATCTAGATATTCTCTTACATCTTCTTGACACTTATCAAAAGAAGATGTAAAAGAAAAAAATATTTTGATACATTCAAATTGCATTAATTTTTCATGATGGGGGTTCATTTTTCATTGCGCTCTATTTTTATTTTCAAAAGCGTCAGTAAAATGGGAAATTCTCAGAAAATGGGATAGGATGCAAGGGCTACATTTTTTCATAGCAACTCCTTAACAATGACATTAAATAAAATAGAATGATTCTTCGCAGAAGATCTGACATCTTTCTCCTGATGACGTTGGATATGACTCCAATAAAATCGAAAAATGTCTTTTCCACTCACAGTTCCAGAACATATGTACCTGTACCCTTAGTACGAGTTGCAAAACTTGAGTAATGTAAAGTTTACGGCAATTATTAAAGAGTGATTTCCCCCAAAATCTGCCGTTTTTGTTTGTTTGAACTTGATTTTCTTCATCACTGTGACTCTTTTGCTAAGACCATAAAGTGTAAGAAACAAAAACGGCAGATTTTGGGAGAAATCACTCTTCAATATTTTCCGTTAACTTTACTTTTCTCCAGTTTTGCAACTCGTACTAAGGGTACTGTACATTTGACAATTTTCAAAATTCAATGTAAATGAAACTATCAGATAAATATCTGAAACATTAATTTTATTGTGCTAAAAAAACAATAATGTCAATATGAACAAAACAGATGCATACATTTTTAACTAAGAATAAAATATAAACAGTATACCCTTGGTAATTTCATGCTCTTTGATCTGGCATTCATCGAAGTCAAACATTTCACGATTCTTATGCAGCTTGTTGATACATCACATAACATAAGTTTGATGGTAGATAATAAAAAATAAAATATATAAATATTAGGATGATTTATTTGATGAGCGCTGTTTATGTGTGTATCACACCTCAAGAGTCCTCTTCGAGCTTGGTCGTCGTTATAGAAAGCGTCAATTCTCTAGCAAGACCCAGTTGCTGTAAGGCTGGATGGACCTTTCAGTGACCGGTCTTTGGTAAAGGTTTATGAATTTTTCAACTTAGCGAAGAGCACATTCGAAATATAAATGGTATATTTTTGTGCTCCGCTGGGATCCGAATCCACAACCTTCCATTTACGAGTCCGAAGTGTTGCCACTACGGACCGGTCCAAGATGCCAACGACACGCAGTGTACCTGAGCGGTAACCCATCCAAGTACTGTCCGCGCCCAATGTTGCTTAACTTCGGTGATCTATGGGAATCGGTGCTTTCAACATGGTAACGTCGTTGACGTAACGTAGATGGTAACGTCGTAGATGTCCTCGTTGACGACGCATTGCTCTTCAGAAATTTCCACATTCACTTTTATTAGATGTATGCCCAGATGTATGCCCACAAACCAACAAGTGTAGTTCGCGCTTACAAATGCTGAATGTGTACTTACAAATAAAATCCAAACCTCAAATGAACATAAGCCCCACAACTTTTGCCGACCTTCCCTGAAACAGGGGTGACATTGGCAAAGTGAACCATTCCAGCATCCAAAGTCCAAATAGCCATCTGATCGTCGATCTTTGATAGAAGTGGCAAAAAAAGGAGAAGAAAAGTTAAGGAAAAATCACAAAAAAATAATAATTTGATGGCAATAAGAAAAAAGGAATCCATATGGGGAAATGAGAGAGCAGGGCACTTGTGCAAAATAAACAGGGCATAGTATTTTATTTACTAAGTCACAGTCCAGGATACACATATGTAGGGAGCTTCTTTGTTTGGATCTATAAGGAAGCCATTACATCACAATGAAAAAATATATAACACGTTAACACACCTGCATCTCTTTATTGCTACAACCAAAATTACACAAACACAACTAAATCTGATGTTGGAGAGATGTTTTCCGGGATCTGTTGCCCTGGTCTATGGGAGCTGGAGCTTCCGGACGTTTCGCCCATGTCTGCAATAGGCTACTACTGGGCAACTAAATCTTCTTCTTTGATATCACTACAGCTAAATTAGCGCCTTTGCTTTCTTCAACGTCTGCCTCTAACTTTGCCTGTCCTCCAATGCCGCTGTCCAGTTCAAATTTTGTAAAAACTAAATGGAATCCACTAATTTACAAATTTAGCCCTTTTGTGATATACAAATGTGCGTAGATCAGTCGAGTAACACTTTTTGTTTGTGGTCTGAACTTAGCCTGACTGTCCGCGCCCAATGTTGCTTAACTTCGGTGATCTATGGGAATCGGTGCTTTCAACATGGTAACGTCGTTGACGTAACGTAGATGGTAACGTCGTAGATGTCCTCGTTGACGACGCATTGCTCTTCAGAAATTTCCACATTCACTTTTATTATTTAACAGGTTTCAAAGGTAAATTAAAAAAGTCTAGGTTACAAGAGGTCAGATGTGACATTCTTTAATTTGACATATTTGATAATGCAATTTCCCAAGTATTTATCAGATTAATATGAAAGAACAATTCTTACATGGTCATTTTGTAAATTTACTACAGAGCTGAACAGAAACATTCTTCGATTGGATTCATGCTCAACTAGAGCAGTAAGATAATAAAATAATTTCCCATGTTGCACCTTAGGAAACACTGAGTCTTATAATAGCAGAGCTGTGTGCAGATCTCACAGCCCAAATTCTACTGCGTCCATCACACATAACTCTGAGATATACGATGGTGAAATGTTTTGTG
Source organism: Agapetus fuscipes (assembly GCA_951799405.1). Classification (NCBI taxonomy): domain Eukaryota; kingdom Metazoa; phylum Arthropoda; class Insecta; order Trichoptera; family Glossosomatidae; genus Agapetus; species Agapetus fuscipes. The sequence goes on from OX637341.1 coordinate 16,022,445, forward strand.
TAGACTCAAATACAGCTAAGCAAACCTTGTACTCCACACTTCCTTCATTCTCAGCCAAAGAAGCAGATCCCTTAGAGAAGGTGTGATGCATTAATTATTTTTTAAATTACAGACTGCAGCTAGTAGCAGCACAGATTACTGCTGATTTACTGTATTCCTTATACTAAATAAAGTAGATTATTATTTATAAAAATATCACAGTCTTACGCTTAGAAATGGTTCTATCGCTAAGAGATTGAATCATTAAGCTAGCGAGCCATATTTGTATCAAGTCAGTTCAGTGAGAGACTGGATAACATCAGTCAATGCAAACATGGCTCAAGACTGATGACAAACAAGCATTTATTTTACAGAAATTGTTAAATGAATCATTATTTTCTAACTATGCTTAAAATCTCACTTCATTTGATGGGTTTTACAAACACCGAAGGATCTATGTATGCATGCGTTTGCGCTTAAAAAAAAGTGGTAACATACATTAAATGGCTGTTTATTTCCAGATCCAAATACCCTTCCTCGTCAAATAATTATCTAAAAGAACAAACTTTTAACACGCTCCACATTTTATGAAAACACAAGTAATGGAAGAGACAATTTGAAGTGTGACATTTCAATTGCATACCATAGATAATAATCATGCTCACCGTAAGAGACGCATGACATAAGTCAAATGTTTTTGTTTATGCTATTTGTGGTATGTATAAAACAAAAATTGTATAAAGAAAGAATGTAGAGTCAAATTTCACAAAAAAAGCTACAATTCAAAAAAACAAATCAGCAACATTCAAATAGCAAATTAAACACTTTTTAATACACACCATAATCTTGAAGTTACATATAAAGACACAAATATATGAAACAGATTTTTGACTGCCAAAACAGTCCCAAGATCCTACTTAAATTTTGCTAAATTATCTTAAAGTTCATGCTTCATAAGTGAAATTTGATAGAAATGTCATTTGGGATACGCAGCACAAAAAAAATCATAGTAAAATAATACTAAGAACCTCAATATTTGAAAATCAAAAGAGATTCTCACACACCTTCGGTATTTAAAAATCTTAGTTGCACATTCAAATAGCATTTACACCTTCACTTAAAACAATTATACAAATACCAAATGCCACCCTGCATTATGGGTAGGCATGTATTACGTGTCGGTATTACACATATCTGTCAGAATTCTAGAAAGGTCATCATGCGGAGTCAGCTATCTTCTCAGATGGAATCCCTTGGTGCCGTCGGGTCCTAACGGAGATCGAAGAACGCTCACCATGTTAACAGAGGGCGGAGCAATGATTCTCGGCTGAGTGGGTGAAGGAAGGGAGATGTCTTCGCTGGTGGGAGTCACCCTTTCGGTGCTCAGTTTCTCTTGAATCCTATTTATGGTCGGCGCACTGTGGGCATCCAATTTTAATTGCACCCTGAAACAGAAAGATTTCAGATTAAACTGCATGTACATATTTTTTTTAAGCTTTCAAAGAGAATTCATTCGGCATTGGCGTGATCGGGTCACCAATGAAGAAGTCCTCCGATGTATGCACAATAAAATAACTTCTGCCAACCACTAAGCAGAGAAAGCTGATGTACTCCGGTCACATTATGAGAAATACTGCCTACTTCATTTTATCACACAGGGCAAGATTGAAGGGAGAAGATCTCGGGGACGCCGAAGGACTTTGTGGCTGAAATACTTGCGACAATAGTTCCGCAGAAGTACCAAGCCCTATTTTGAGTGGCAGCATCTATAATCTATAATCTAAGTTGCAAGGATATATTCATTTAAAGCTCTCAGATGTATGCCCACAAACCAACAAGTGTAGTTCGCGCTTACAAATGCTGAATGTGTACTTACAAATAAAATCCAAACCTCAAATGAACATAAGCCCCACAACTTTTGCCGACCTTCCCTGAAACAGGGGTGACATTGGCAAAGTGAACCATTCCAGCATCCAAAGTCCAAATAGCCATCTGATCGTCGATCTTTGATAGAAGTGGCAAAAAAAGGAGAAGAAAAGTTAAGGAAAAATCACAAAAAAATAATAATTTGATGGCAATAAGAAAAAAGGAATCCATATGGGGAAATGAGAGAGCAGGGCACTTGTGCAAAATAAACAGGGCATAGTATTTTATTTACTAAGTCACAGTCCAGGATACACATATGTAGGGAGCTTCTTTGTTTGGATCTATAAGGAAGCCATTACATCACAATGAAAAAATATATAACACGTTAACACACCTGCATCTCTTTATTGCTACAACCAAAATTACACAAACACAACTAAATCTGATGTTGGAGAGATGTTTTCCGGGATCTGTTGCCCTGGTCTATGGGAGCTGGAGCTTCCGGACGTTTCGCCCATGTCTGCAATAGGCTACTACTGGGCAACTAAATCTTCTTCTTTGATATCACTACAGCTAAATTAGCGCCTTTGCTTTCTTCAACGTCTGCCTCTAACTTTGCCTGTCCTCCAATGCCGCTGTCCAGTTCAAATTTTGTAAAAACTAAATGGAATCCACTAATTTACAAATTTAGCCCTTTTGTGATATACAAATGTGCGTAGATCAGTCGAGTAACACTTTTTGTTTGTGGTCTGAACTTAGCCTGACAGTTTGTCAAACTACAAAGAAAGCTCTCATAGCCATCAGAAGTAAAAATAAAAAGAAGACGTTTTTGTGTGTTCTGCCATTTCGTATGTAAGCTCTCTCTCTGTCTCTTTGTTATACCGACCTCTGACCAGGAAGGTTGTGTTACCGGGGTGTGTAAATTTTGACGAATATATGGCGTGTTAAAAACACAACAACTTTAATTTCTGTGAGCTGTAGCCCTCTCCGGTGTTGCTCCTTTATTTCCTGATTCCCATGCTCCCATCCGAATTGCTACCAGCTTGCTTTTTACATTTATTATTCTATTCATATAATACAAGAATCAACACAGCGAAGGTTCATTTCAGTACAAAATTCCATACAACTGAAGCAAAAATTCCAAAAAATACATAAGAAAACATAGCTTTCTACATTAAAATAATTAAAAGACCATCTCGGCTAAATTGTAAGTATAACATGTTGACACTTGTGCCATAATTAACCTAAAACTTAAGCATAACTCAGCATAAAAATATACCCAAAGCAATAATAAATTCATGATCATCGATAAAAGAGTAGGTACATCGGACATGTTGATTTCTATGCTAAAAATTAAGCATAACTAATAAACAAAACAATGTAGTATAAAACTCACCTTGTCCTGATCTCCTTTAAAATAAAAATCATGCATAAACAATAAATAGACAGCCTCAAGTAACATGTATATCCAACAAATACATTTTGATTCTTACTATTAAAATATTATCACAGTTGGAAGACTGACATATGCTGCGTAATTTGAGAGAATATATGAAGAAAGAGTGCTAAGGAAAATCCTCCATACAAGACGGTAGACCAGAAGCGCTATTCTGCTAAATTCCTTACACTTTGGATATTTTGTTTGGATATCAACGAAATAACTCCATAGATAAATAATCACAGTATACACCTTATTTTTGGACACAAATCGCTATCTCGTTGCCTTAAGGTTGTAAGTGCTTTACGTAGCATTAGTAGACGCAAATTCTGTTGAATGGATGGGTACAGAGGGATAAGGACGTCATTGTCATCAGGGATTAGAGAAGTACATGAACGGTCCACAGTCCAGTGGTTAGCGCTTCAGACTCGAGAATGAAAGGTTATGGGTTCGAATTCCGTTGAAGCACAAAAAAATACCATTTATATTTTCAAATTTGCTCGTCACTGGGTTGAAAACTTCATAAAACTTTACAAAAGACCGGTCATCAAAAGGTCCAGCCAGCCTTACATCAACTGGGTCTTGCTTGAGAATTGGCGCATTGTAGCGACGACGACCAAGCTCGAAAAAGGTTGATAGCTCAATTGGTAGAATGCTTGCATCCAATGTCGAGGGCACGGGTTCGATCCCAAAGTGTACTCAGCCTTCACAAAAATGAGAACCAGCCCCCGGTATCTGGAAAAATAAAAGGCCACATGCGACCCCTTTGGGCATAACGCAGGCAAGAAGTTGCACTATATGTGTAGCTTAGTTGCGTTTGCGTTTATGCCAGGATAGAGAGATGCAGGCGAGGGCTGGAGGAGGCCAAAGCTCATAACGCGCTACAGAGCCTCTTATTATGATGATTATTTCAGGATAAGCCGCCTTAGATAAAAGCTGGAAAACGTCTACATTCAGGAGTGGATAGAAACAGGTTGATAAAGAAAAACGCATAATATGAAAGATCAATAATTCAAAAGCAGAACACTTTCTGAATAGGAACAAATGGCATGAATAATACAAGGAAAAAAGTGAAAGCACGTTGCCAGGTTGCTAGGCAAAAAGCTAACCAATATTTAGTTATTGTTAGCTAAGCCCCTAATCACCAAGACCTGTGACATCACTCTTTAAAAAAAAAAAGTAATATGTCGACTCCACCAATCAAAAGTGGAACACTTCACCTAAATCAAGTTTTAAAATGATCAAAATGGTTGCTCACTTGGTATCTAGAACGTCCTCTGGGCTCCTCGCTTCTCCAAGTATCCTGAGCCTCGCCTGCTCGTACTCTTGCTGTCTCTGTTGGAAGGTCTTCACAGGCCGAGCCTTATTCTCGTTCACGCTCGTCCCATTCACCCCGGACGGCCTCTTCAAGATCTTAACAGAAGGCTGCTGTGCCATTATTTGCGTCCCCAGAGAGTCGTTCACGTCAAAAACCACTTTAACCGTCCCGCCATTCGACATTTTCGAGTTCCTGTTGCATTGCTCCGGACTCGTGGTGATTAACTTGGAAAATTTTCTATCCAACTGCGGAAAAATTGACAGGTATTATGCAAAAATCTAAACACCAAATACTCAGCATGTGGGGGGAAAAATACATAAAATTTACATTCAATAGACGCAGAATTTTATAATCTTCATTAAAAATGATCAAAAGAATAGATAATTGAGTTTCTCACCCCAATTTCGTCCATATCTTCCCAACTCTCGTATACGTCAACCTCTTCGACGGCAGCCATGTTTGTTCTAGTGATGGTGCTGTCAAAAAATACATTCCTTACGTCAGTTGACAGCTCGTAGGTAGGTAGGTATTGCAAAAATCTCCCCATATTTACAGCTGGCTAACAAATAAAATCGATATACACTTTTGTTTTTAAACAGAATAATTTTAAAAAGTTTGTTGGAATGTATTCGCACGAAAGTTTCTGAAATTCCAGTGTGTTTTTTTAGTTGAAATAATCACGATTCAAATGGGTTGATTATCAAGTGGAAGTTGAATTTTGTGTTTTTTACTCTTGTCGCGTCAAAAATAATCATGGTTGAAGAACTTACTTGCAGTCTTCCTCTTCCCGACACACAGTCACAAACCCTTGGATCACAATATGAATGGAGTCAAAGCACCCCACCTGTTATTGCATCCATCTGGGGCAGGTTATATCCAACGAAAGGTTCCTTGAAGTCCCTTGGCATCAACAGAAATTCACCACTTTTGCCCAATCACACCATCGCAGATTACATCGGTAAAAATATTTCATTTTATTTTAATCCAAGTCAATCTATGTTTTATGTTTTCTACGTATTACTGTTTTTTGCACCTAAAAAATAACTTTTATGTATTAACGTAAAAACTGTAAATATATTTAAAATGTTCGTAGGCAATACTTTCTTTCCGATTATTACTTTTAGTCCTGTCGATAGTCCAGTTAGTAGCACATTTGTTAGAACGCTTGTGTTCACAGCCAGAAAGTTAGGGTTCGATCTCCAAATGATCCCGAAATGAGAATCTGCTCCCTCAAAAGCAGAGAAACCTCTACTTCAAGTGAAGTGGTTGACATAAAGTCGGCTACCTTCCCTGTGAAAATGAATAGGTGCAACAACTTTGGGGATAATGCGGTAAAAAGTTGCTCTATATGTCAGCTTAGTTGCTAAACCATCTACTGTCCAGTCAGAGATAACAGTGGTTGACATCTCCTGTGTAGTAAAAAGCCCTATGACGTTTACAGAAAACCCAATTTTATTAATTCCATCAAAGCAAGACAATAGCTTTGTTAGGTAACCATCTGAAGTTGAATGCAAGTAAGACGAAAGTATTGATTTTTGAAAGAGATGATGAAAGTATGAATTTAAAATTAATGGAATGAATGTTGATGTCGTAAATGAGTTTGTATACCTGGGAAGTAAGTTTGAAAAAGATGGAAGAATGACCGGTGAATTTGAAAGAAGAGTAATGAAGGGCAGGTGTGTACTGGGTGCCACAGCTTGTATCGCCAAAAATCAAAACATATCAAAAAATGCTCGATTGGCGGTACGCAGTGGCATACTTTTACCCACCTTGATGTATGGAAGCGAGGCCTGGACGGTGAATGAAAGTGAAATTAGTAAAGTCCATACTGTTGAAATGGACTTTCTAAGAAGTATGATTGGGAAAAAACGGAGTGACAGGGTGAGGAATGATTTTGTAAGAGAAGAATGTGGTGCAAGAGAAAGTGTGAAAGTGAAGATTAAAAGAAGTTTGTTAAGATGGTTTGGGCATATGGAGAGAATGAATGAGGAAAGACTGACGAAGAAAGTATATGTTGGTAGAATAGATGGATGTCGTGGTAGAGGAAGACCGAGAAAGGTATGGATGGACCAAATATCCGAAATTGCGAATGAATGGAATATCCAGAGTCATAATAAAAGAAGAGCTTGTATGAAGAAGGTTATGACTCTGGAGGAAATGAAAGAAGTATGTAAGGACAGAAAGAAATGGCGGTTGATCTGTAATGTTGGCGAATAGGGTTTATTAAATTGGAATTTGTTTTTGTTTGTAAATGGATATTTTGTATTTGGATATTATTATTTAATGATGTATAAAATGTAATTTGTCGTGTGTGTGTGTTCCTTGACTTATAGGTTGGTATGCGGCTGACCACCCATGCTGTAAAAATGGTTCACTTTGCCAATGTCACCCCTGTCTCAGGGAAGGACGGCAAGAGTTGCAGGGTGTATGTCCATTTGAGATTTGATTTTTATGTTGTAGGTTCACATGAGGCATGTGCAAGCGCGAACTTGTACGTGTCTGGTTGTGAGAATGCATGTAATGTGAATCTTCAATGTAACATATCCTTGCAACTTAGATTAGATTAGACAAGACAATAGCAGTAAGCAGTGGGACGATATCAGCCCCATTAAGCGGCTAACACCCTCAGCACCACAAGGCCCAAGGAGACTAGAAAGTCCAAAAATGTGATGAATGGATGGTATCAAACCAGATGCAGCCAAGGCAGACATACATATGTAGCTTGAGAGCAAAGGCGATGGACAGGCGAGAGTGGAGAAGAATCCTGGATTCATCCAAGGCCCACCCTGGGCTCTATCTTGTCTTGTATCCTGCCGCCATTCTTCTAGGGGGGGCCGGTACACTTGACTGCGTCCTTGCATACTTGTCTTTCATCCCATCTAGTTTCATCACTCCTTTCATGCACGCTCTACTCTTGTTTCCACTCGTAAATTTCATTCCATTATCAAGTTTCGTAAGATTAATTGTATAATTGTTTGTGTATTTAACTTTTCAGATCTTAGTTCACCCATTTTTAGACTCGGACGAGCCTTAGATTGTGATCTTTGTCTGAAAATTGAACACGTCAAGAATGACATCCTACGCAACATCAGCAAAAACCATTTTCAGCTTACACGCAACACCAGGTAATAAGAAATATATAATTCTTTATTAATATTTTAGATTATAAAATACTTGTTATTATTGATTTTATTTAATTTGTTTCAGTGAAGAAAACAGTCCAGTTATCTTACAAGACCTTTCATCAAACGGCACCTTTATAAATCAACAAAAAGTTGGAAAAGGCAACAGCCGCATACTCGATAATAAAGACGAAATATCTCTTACGCATCCCAGTATTAAAAGTAAGCCACAAACTATTGCTATTTTTTGTATTTTGTATGGTTCATTTCTTTAACAAGTTATACTAAAATTTAAGGCAATGAAGTCTATAATCTATAATCTAAGTTGCAAGGATATATTCATTTAAAGTTCTCAAATGCATGCCCACAAACAAATACATGTAGTTCGCGCTTACAAATCGCACGTTTAATAATAAAGAGCAATAACTCAAAAAACATGAATGTTGGGAAATCACGTTTGAAGGTCAGACACCCAGTACAACTTGTATGGGATGAAAAAGGCGGCCGATGTTTTATCTCGGTCATATTCGTCCAAATTGAACGGCTGTCGCATTCAACCTATTCTTCTCGCATTGTTCTTGCGTTTTATTACAAAATCTCGATTTTCTCAATTTTCGAGTTATTTCTCTTTATTATTAAAGGTGCGAAATGCTGAATGTGTAATTACAAATAAAATCCCAACCTCAAATGAACGTAAGCCCTACAACTTTTGCCGACCTTCCCTGACACAGGGGTGACATTGGCAAAGTGAACCATTTTTTACAGTATGAGTGGTCAGCCTCATACCAACCTATAAGTCAAGGAATACAAGCAATTAATTACATCCAGTTTTAGAAACAAACTTACACTAGAAAATCTACAAAACATCTATAAAAATGAAAATTGATTCTTGGCCTTAGCCGCCTACATTACAGATCAGCCGCCACTTTTTTCAGTCCTTACATACTTCTTTCATTTCATCCAGAGTCATAATCTTTTTCATACAAGGTCTCCTTTTATTCAGTACTTATGAATAAATTACACAGACTAAAAAAGTTGTGTCGCACTTGAGAGGGTTGCTAAGGGAAAGGTTAATATTTTGTTTCTGCTTACTAAAGACTATTTGTATAGAACTGTAGCGCTTGCCCGCGGGTAAAATTATAATAGGAAGTGCATTGTCATTATTTCAAGCGTAGTATCGAAGTAAAGACTGGATGAAGATGAATTTTTAATACTATAAAACAGGCTTGCCAAACACGCAGAGACTTAAAATAAAAATAAAATAGATTAAAACAAATCTATCCAGTCATTTTTGAAATCGAGTGTGTTTCTAGCGTCAGCTTTTATTGTTGTCTTTATAATTTTATCTTTTGCTCATTTGACTTTTGTTGCCTAAATCTAAGTTGCAAAGATATATATCATTTGAGATTCATATTAAATGCATTCCCACAAGCAGACACGTATAATCAAAATCTTAATCTAACTTGCAAAGATATATACATCAGTGGCGAAGGGTATCATACAAGCCGGTTCCCATCGGCTTCCCTTTTAAAATGATGTAACAAAGTAGTTAAAAAATATAGGCACAAAGTAAAAAAATACATTTAAAACCAAAGAAACAATACATATTTTTTCCCCATTGAAACCATGCAGTCTACTTTATTATCACTTTAGCCTCATTTTAAACGGGAAACCGATGGGAATCGGCTTGTATGGCACCCTTCGCCACTAATATACATCATTTGAGATTCATATTAAATGCATTACCACCAGCAGACATGTATAAGTTCGCGCTAAAGCGGGTGATCGACGTACGAGCTATTATACCGCGGTTTTAGAGCGACGGTTTTACTCGCGGCTCGTCAGCGCTGATCGACTAGCGAGCAAAACAGTCGTGCGATCGCGGTCGGTTCAAGATGTCGTGCTCAAAATATGAAGTTTTGTGTTACCTCGCTATAGCATGCAACTCCAGCGGTCGCCGAAAACTGCCGGCTCGGCTCGCCGGCCGTGATCGACACGCGGTTTCATGGCGAGCCGAGTAAAAAATCAAACATACATGACGAGCCACGAGCCCGGCTCGTCGGTATATAATACCGCGGTATTGCAATGATACACCGGCGAGCATTACCGACGAGCCGCAACACCGCGGTTTTACTCGCCCGTCGATCAGGGCCTTAACACATGCCACTTGTGGACCTACAATATAAAAACCCAATCTCAAATGAACATAAGCCCTGCAACTCTTGCGACCTTCCCTGAAACAGGGGTGACATTGGCAAAGTAAACCATTTTTTACAGTATGGGTGGTCAGCCTCATACCAACGTATAAGTCAAGGAATTGTAAATCTCTTTAAATTGATAATTTGTTTTTTTTTTTATTACAGTGTTTATATTTATGGACATGTTCAAGAATGAACAGGACGGGGAGCATCCTCTGGTGACGCAGAAGTATTTCATATCAAGGACCCTGGGCATAGGAGCTTACGGTGTAGTCAAACTAGTTTATAATAAGGTGAGGTATACATATATGCCATCATCATAGTAGGCATGACAACCTCGGATGGGTCTTGAATGAATGAATGAAGTACAAAATTTATATAGCGCCTTTTATGGCAGTGTGTCATTGCAAAGGCGCTTGTCCATATGATTGGACGAAGAGGTGAGTCTTGAGACGTCTTTTGAACAGTCTCTCCAAATCCAGTTCCCTCAGTGAGGCGGGAATAGCATTTCAAGTCATTGGAGCGGCCGCCTTGAATACCCTGTCTCCAAAAACAGTGCGGGGCCTTCTTGCAGGGATGTCCAGGCCCAGACCTCAGTATTTGTCCGCGCGAGGTTGTAGTTGCTGGAGACACCAGCTCCATTGGTACCCCGGAGCACTCCCACGCAGTGCTTTAAAGGCATCTGTGATCAACCGCTGCCTGCACTGCTTGGCCAACACTTTTCTCCACTCGTACATACTCCTTCTGCACGACACACATACAGTTACATAGTTTTTTATAACTTCTCAATCTCATTGTTGACACCATGTAAAAATGAATTAAGGGATGAAAAACATTTCAAATACAATGAAAATCAACTTTTCATGACCATTAATCATTCCTATGCCCATCATCTGTTGAAATCATAAAATAATCAGTCTTTAGGTCCTTCTGAGCATTTGATTCTTATCTGTCATCTTGAAGAGTTCCAGGCTATTTGTACAGTTACACAAAGTAAAAAAAATAATACCAGAGAATTTATTTCCGTGATCTGTTGCCTTGGATTATCATGTATATTGTGTCCTGTCAGTCTATCATGGTCTATCGATAGACCACGACAACAGATCCCGGAAGTAAACTCTCCAGTTCCAATAGGGTAATTGCAGTGGTGGGGAAAACGGTTTAAAATACTATGGTTGTGTAGAGTACATTTCAAGGATCACAACCATTTATTTTTTAAGTAGTAAATATTAAGATATCATTGATAATTTTCAAAAATAAGAGAATTTGAATCCCGCCAAAACGCAGCGCGGTCACCTAGCCACGCTGGGATGTCAAATTGACGTAGATGGATCCGTCAGTCTTCGAGGGTCTAACGGTACACTCCATACGTCAACGGTACACTCGATTCATCAACGTCACATCCGCCTAAATAAAAAAAAACGGAAATCGAAAATGTGTGATTTTTAAAGAGCTGAAATTTAAAAACTAAGCCAGATATTGTTTTTTTAAAAACACAGATGCATTTTAAAAAATGTCTTATCATTTTATGAAATAAATAAAAAATGTGAATTACCCTATTGCTGGCTGTGTAAGTCTAAAACTCCTATTCAAAAACCATTCCATTTTTTGTTCTATTAATTTTGTATACGAAATGAAACATTTCAGAGCTCTTCCCCTATCAACAGTTTTGTTTCCATATTTGAAATGACTTGGTAATATTGATTTTACAGATGACATGTGAGCAGTATGCCATGAAAATTATAACCAAGAAGAGATTGACGAATGGCAGAGCCATGAATAATTCTGACAAGATCATGAATGAGGTCAACATCCTGAAGGCGTTGCATCATGTGAGCGAATTCCTCTCTCTTTTTATATTGAAGCTTCAATTTCTATGTGATATCATAATGATTTGAGGATTTTTGACTGTTTGGATTTATATATGGTGATCTAATTTGAAGCTTTAAACGCTACGCTAAAAATGTTACTAAGCTGCTCATATAGTGTAACTTCTTGCCCCGTTTTCTCTAAAGCGGTTGCATGTGATGTATTGAACCTATTTGTTTTTACAGATAACAAAACCGACCTTCTACAAACCACTTCAGTTGAAATAGGGGTTTCTCAGCTCTTGGCATGAAATGCAAGCACTCTACCAACTGAGCTATCGACCGGACTTACGTTGTATTATAACATAACATATGAGCCGTATAAAACAGAAGGCGGCAATCTAGTTTTTTTTTTAAATGAGATTAATGTATAAAAAATTATGAGCTTTCATGCGCTTATCGCCTAGATTTTGTTTGTATACAACTCATATGCTGATTTATTTAGTGAAACCATTTTTGTATGAAACATACTGCAAGGGCCCTCTGTAATCTTGGTCATCAACTGTTTATAGCATAACAGTTTCATAACATTATCATCATCATATCATATTGACCCTGAAGAAGCCCATCACATGAAACACCTGGAAGCTCGAGCTCCAATAGATCACGCCAACAAATCCTGGAAAGCAACATTCCAGTGTCTACAGCTGGCCGTGCAAGGCTAAAACTCCTATTAAAGAATCTTTTTGGTTCTATGATATTTTATTCATTATGTTTCAGCCATGTATCATATCCATTGAAGAGGTTATAGACACCCCTAACGCTGTGTACATAGTCCTGGAGCTGATGAAGGGAGGGGAACTGTTTAACCGGGTCTCCAACGCAGGACGTCTCTCGGAGAGGTGCACCAAGATATTGTTCCGGCAGATGGTGCTGGCTGTGAAATACTTACACGATCAGGGCGTCACCCATAGAGATCTCAAGGTATCTATCTATAATAATAATAATAAGTTCATTTGTATGGCGCCTTTTCAAGACCCTTGGTCATCCCAAAGGCTTGGGTTGTGGAAGTGGGAAGGGTGGATCTTCAGCTGCCTCCTGTGCACCGCCTCACTATCTATGGTCTGCAGCCTGTCAGGCAGCGAGTTCCAGGCCGCGGACGCAGCGACACGGAAGGCACACTCCTCGAGTACCGTGTTGGGGCTTCGCTTTGGGATCTCCAGAAGGTTGCCGCTTGTTGATGCCGATCTCAGCGTTAGTCCCCTGGTACTGATTTTTGCTGGTGTGATGAGCTCTCTGATTTATTGTGGAGCCCCTCCATATATGCACTATCTCACACAGTTTAAATTTGATGCGCATATCTAAAATCTAGGTTATATTATATTTATTTTGTTTGTGGAAGAAATTGAGGCAGCTCTGCAATGACTCTGGCCACCCCTAGCGGAATGGGGACAGAGTTACAATAACAGTTGTTCGGTCGATAGCTTAGTTGGTAGAATGCACGCATTCCATGCCGAGAGCTAACATTCAACTCCTACAAAGGGTGTCGGGAATGATTTCCCATTTCAATGTTTGAAATAAACTCAAAATAAAATACTGGCACGGTTTACTTCTCAAGAAATTGGATCTAATCCTCTTGGGAGCAGAGAAACCCACAGTTCAACTGAAGTGGTACCTGTAATAATAAATGGTTCCACATGCCATACCTTGGGGGACCAAGCGGTAAGTAGTTTAATTATATGTACAACTCAATGCTTGCTACATAAATTTTCTTTGTATATTCCACAATGCACTAACGAAGTACTATTTTCAGCCGGAAAACTTTCTCCTGGAGAGCTCCAACCCTGAGACTCTTGTGAAGCTGACAGACTTTGGCCTGAGCAAATTTGTGGGGGAAGAGGCTTTCATGAGGACCATGTGTGGCACTCCACTGTATGTGGCTCCTGAAGTGCTCTTGGCTGAAGGGAGGAAGACCTATGGGTGCCAGGTGGACGTCTGGAGTCTGGGAGTCATCCTCTTCATATGGTAAGTCTGTGGATGGAAGTTCTTCATTAGGACCGGTCCGTAGTCTAGTGGTGAACACTTCTGACTCGTAAATGGAAGGTTGTGGGTTTTGAATCCTGGCAGAGCACAACAAAAATATATTATTTATATTTTCAAATATGCTCTTCTCTGGGTGAAAAATTCATATACCTTTACCAAAGACCGGTCACTAAATGCCCATCCAGCCTTACAGCAATTGGGTCTTGCTTGAGAATTGGCACTTTCTACAGCGACGACCAAGCTCGCAGAAGGCTCTTGAGGTGTGATACACACAAAAACAGCGCTCACCAAATAAATCAGCCTAATTTTTTATTTTAATTAGGTCCATTCATGGTCTACTTTAGTATTTATTTCTAACTAAGGGCCGGTCTTATAAACGAGGGACCAAATATCCGTAAGTATCTCGGCAAGTTACTAACGGATGGACGTTTACGGACTGATCTTACCGATGGTCGTCCTATAAAGCTTTTTTAACCGTCCGTTAGTTCTCAATAATGCACTCGTATTTTCAATGATTTTTTGCGTGCATTCATGAACATACGTCATCCGTTTGCTGTCAAAGACGAAACATAATCTAAAGTTGCTTTTGACAAATACGAAAACGACTAAGACAGCGCAATTTTAACGCATTATCTATCACTTTCGGAACAAATTATCTTCAACAGGATAGAGCGTAGTAGTCCAATGACACGCAAAACTCACCGCAAAGAAACAATGCTTTGACAGCTGACCTAACCTCAAACCTTAACTAACCGGCCGGTATCTGCCATTAATCGATGGGTCGGCCGTCGGTTAGATCTGTCGGTAACTTTTACGGAAATAAAACGGATTCTTATAAGACGAAAAATGTGACGTTTGTATTATATTTCGGTAAATTTGGTACGACATTGAACTAACGGATGTTTATAAGACCGGCCCTTACAGTACTTAATCTACTGATTGTTATCGTTTAGTATAATTTTCCTTTGTAGTTTATCAGGCTACCTGCCCTTCTCCAATGAATACAAGAACATGTCTCTGCGGGAGCAGATCACCACGGGCCGCTTCAAGTACTCCAAGTCCATGTGGGAGGGAGTCAGCATGCCGGCCAAGCGCCTCGTCAGCAGGATCCTGGTGGTGGACCCCGACAAGAGGATCACGCTGGAGAAGATACTCAACGAGGAGTGGATGCTGGTACTGACTGCAATATTATTATTCTTATGATTTTACAGGGGTTCTCTTTTAATGAATACATTCACTGCGCATAAAACATTATTAACAGTGTGAAATTTCTGAAACAATTGTATTTTTCAAAACTCTAAAACTTCATTAATTTGTGAAATAACAGCGCAATCCATGGTCTCACCGAGTCAGGTCTTTAGTTTTTTTTAAATTCAAGACCCAAACTCAGGCCCGCCATACAGAGTCAAGATGAGATGGGAGTCACAGGACTTACGACCTGTCTCTGGTTGGTTAAGGATCCTTTCGTCATGATAATGTTCCCAACTCATCCTTCCTTCCAATATGTAAGTTTGATTTACTACTACATTACATGTCCAGAGGTGTAAAGAGCAAAAAAGCATATTTTAGCAATTGAGTTTATAGTGGATTTTTTTATTATTATATATTTCAGGACAATGCCGTTATTGAGACAGTAGACCGTCTCATGCACAACAATGACTTTGGGTTCAGTCCCGAGTTTCCCGCCGACATCACCATCCCAAACCCAGTAAACGCGACGGCCAAAAGGATGCTCTCCGAGCACAGCAAAGCCAACGAGCCTCCCCCCAAGAAACCCAAGATGCACTTCATGGGAATAATCCTGGACTGCGATGAGACAGCCAGCTCTTCCATCGAAGAGCCCGTGGACGAGTCATCTTCGGATAATTGCTGACTTCATTTCAACCAAGTTGAATACCAGTTCAAATTAATAAATAGTTTTTTTGTAGGCTAGTGAGTTGTTCTGTTTTTTAATTTTATAGTTTTTATGTTGAATCTGAAAGTTACCTATTAACAATAACTGAGATTTTTTTTATATAAGGTTTCCTATAAAGATATTGAAACTTTTGGCAAAATGGACACTGGCACAAGATTTGAAATTTCAATTTTCTCATCACTGGTTGATGAGACTTGCGTCTTTAGTAATCAATAACAAAATGTTCATCATCAACATTCAACCAGGGGGGTAGGTATTGGCCTCCTTGATCAACAGCCGCCATCGCTGCCTCTCCCAACACTTTCCTTATCCAGTCCCATACTCCTGCCGCACAGCAGTCTGCCACCACTCCGTCCAGCCTCCTTAATCTGGGTCTTCCCTTCGGTTTTGTGCCCCTTTGGGTCTGTCATTACACCCATCTATTCCAGGCTCAATATCAAAATATACTTTTGCCTTTTTTCTTATAACCCAGCTGTAAGATGTCACAATTTTTAGTTTATGGAATTTGTACCGTGTCCATTTATATAGCCAGTATTAAAAAATCACATTACCAAAACAGTGCTGTTGAAGATATGTACTTGTAAAAAGATATTCAATTGTGTTTTTCCTAGTATTTTTATGGGAAGATATTTTAAGGGTGAAATGACAACTAATTATGTGTTTATTTTTGAAAATTGTAAATTGCTGGTCACAATTAACAATATTATTAATCATACCGCACGTTTAATAATAAAGAGAAATAACTCGAAAATTGGGAAAATCGAGATTTTGTAATAAAACGCAAGAACAATGCGAGAAGAATGCGTAGAATGCGACAGCCGTTCAATTTTGACGAATATCTAATCTAATCTAAGCTGCAAAGATATATATCATTTAAGTTTTATATTAAATGCATTCCCACAAGCAGATATGTATAATTTCGCGCTAACACATGCCGCATGTGGACCTACAATATAAAACCCAATCTCAAATGAACATAAGCCTTGCAACTCTTGCCGTCCTTCCCTGAAACAGGGGTGACATTGGCAAAGTGAACCAATTTTTACAGTATGGGTGGTCAGCCGCATAACAACCTATAAGTCAAGGAATATGACCGAGATAAAACATCGACCGCCTTTTTCATCCCATACAAGTTGTACTGGGTGTTTGAACTTCAAACGCGTTTTCCCAACATTCATGTTTTTTGAGTTATTGCTCTTTATTATTAAACGTGCGATACTTATATTCTAATTGATGTTTGTGGATGTTATGAAAAACTTTGAAGAATGAAGCCATTACAGGCCGTGGACAATATTATTATCGAATAGGAGTTTTAGGCTTACATGCCCGGCTGATGATGCTGGAGAGTTGCTTTCCGGGATCTGTTGCCGTGGTCTGCGGGAGCTGGAGCTTCTGGACGTTTCATTTATTCGAAAGGCTTATTCAGTGTGAAAGTGAAATGAAAAACCAGTTTCCTCAAGATCATCTTCATCATTCCACTTTCACGCTGAAGAAGCCCCATCGTAGACATGGGCAAAACTTCCGGAAGCTCCAGTTCCCACAGACCACGGCAACAGAACCCGGAAAGCAACTCTCCATCATCAATATTTTTATTGTCAAATGTGCAAAGCCATTCTGTCATATTCTATGTCTGCCTATAATTAACCTCATCTACTATATTATTTGTCTCATGTTATTTGAGGAACTCTTCCATTCAAAGCCAGACTGCCTTGGGACATCATATTTTGGGCACGCCAAATGGCTCTGATGCTCCATCCATTTATTTTACATTGATAAATGCTTTGATATTAAATATTGATTCTAATCTAATCTAAGTTGCAAAGATATGTTACATTGGAGATTCACATTACATGCATTCTCACAACCAGACACATACAAGTTTGCGCTTGCACATGCCTCATGTGACCCTACAACATAAAAACCAAATCTCAAATGGACATACACCCTGCAACTCTTGCCGTCCTTCCCTGAGACAGGGGTGACATTGGCAAAGTGAACCAATTTTACAGAATGGGTGGTCAGCCGCATACCAACCTATAAGTCAAGGAACATACACGACAAATTACATTTTATAAATCACTAAATAATAATATCTATGGACAACTGTTTGACTTATAGGTTGGTATGAGGCTGACCACCCATACTGTAAAAATGGTTCACTTTGCCAATGTCACCCCTGTTTCAGGGAAGGTCGGCAAGAGTTGCAGGGCTTATGTTCATTTGAGATTGGGGTTTTTTATATTGTAGGTCCACATGCGGCATGTGAGCGCGAAATTATGCGTGTCTGCTTATGCGAATGCATTTAATATGAATCTCAAATGATACATATCTTTGCAACTTAGATTTAGATTGGTTTAGTCTTGACACATTGCTTGATGTATTATATAAGACTCGTTATTTTCAACATTTGCTTAAGTGTCTTTAAACTTGTTAAAAAAACTACCGACACGTTTGACAAAAGTGCATCCATTTTCATTCAGTGTAATTTTGCTATGCTAGCGTTGAAGATACCGGGCCTTAATGTTTTCTTGTTCTGTAGAAATCTACAGAAGAAGAACATCTTCAACAAATTGTTTTGCACTTTATTGTAGGATACAAATCTTATATAGATATTAAACTACTTATATTAACCATTACAGTTATTAAATTTGACTTTGAAAGTTGAATCTCCTATGGTACCTATTAATTATATTATTGAATAAGAGTTTTAGGCTTACACGGCCGGCTGATGATGCTGGAGTGATGTTTTCCGGGATCTGTTGCTGTGGTCTGTGGGAGCTGAAGCTTCCGGACGTTTCGCCCATTTCTACGATGGGCTTCTTCAGCGTGAAGTACTTCTGTCTTTACTTCACGCTGAAGAAGCCCATCGTAGAAATGGGCGAAACGTCCGGAAGCTCCAGCTCCCACAGACCACGGCAACAGATCCCGGAAAATATCACTCCAGCAATGTTTGGTAATATTTTTATTATAATTTTTACTATTTCTAATTATTGATATTTAGATGCTGTTCAGATGAAGACAGTTGCTAAGAGTTTAGTTCTTTTTTATATTAATATTTTTAGTGAAAGAGCAATCTTGCCCTGTCTATTGATGTTAAGACATCCGCACACAATTATACAACTTTATGGATGAACTCAACCATACCGTTTACCAAAATGTATAGAAAGTAAAACACTCACTAATCTAATCTAAGTTGCAAATATATGTAACATTAAAGATTCACATTGAAGGTGTTGAACTCAGCTTTCAATGGCTTCACCAAACATATCCGGGCCCATTGGCAATAGAGGAGGGTGTCAGATGAGGCAGGACTAGTGAGCGGCTGCTCTATAGTTCTCCTAGCGCGCGTGACGTTTCGGCTCACATCAAGCCCTCATCAGCTAGTCTGCGATGACTAGGACGCGGAGAACCATCAGTCCCGCCCTCGGCCTCCCTCTCTCTACCTATCCATATCCTGTAGGATGCCTCCAGTGATTCTCTCGAGGCTCTCTCCATATATGAGCTCAGCGCTGCTCTTGGGAGGCCTAGATTCTTGAAGAGGCTGTAGAGGGATTTATGCATTATGCATATGCATTTTCACAAGCAGACACGTATAAGTTCGCGCTTAAACTAGATGCTTATGTATATTTTTTGATAAACGCTATGTGTTTGGGCGAACTGTTAGGTAGGTTTGTTATGGGTAGCTGGCCATAAAATCCTTGTCCTTGTGCCTATAATCTGACCTATCCGATTTGCCCAATCACCTGTCTCCAGCCAGTACTTCTTCATACGCGGCCTTGGATAGACGTGTCCATCGCAGTGTACACCGCGCGCGAACGAAGGAGAAACCACACACAAAAACGCGACCAGTGCTCCGCGAAAGAGGCATCCATTGGAGATAAGGTGAGTCCAGACCATTTGATTCCGTGATTCCTTCCCCCTTGCTCCATTGGTTGGCTGCCTAGACAGATTTGTTGGGCAGTTCGTCCAATCGCGATAATCGAGAACCAGTTTGCGATCTCAAATCCTCCCCCTCGCATTACCACATGATAGCGTCAAACTTGGCGTTATCATAATTTTGGTCCTAACAGAACCGGATCGTAAATTAAAAATTAGATTCACGTAATATTAATTCAGATTCTTATAGTTTGAAATCGGATTCAAAAAAAATATTCGCCATTTTTATTGCTACAATTCGTGACGCGTTCATACATTATTATCATAAATATCGCTTTGGAATCGAAGTGCGGGTTAATTATTTAATTGCCTTGTAGGTATACCTATCTCTTGCATTTTAGGTACATTCGAATTAAGCCCGCGGTATAAGTAACTACCTAGGTACTAGCATTGTTTACTTTCTTTGTTTACATTATTTGTTTACATTTTGATAAAATTATTATAACCTTCTTCTTTCTTTGCTACTTCAATTTATAAGGACTTGTACGTACGGGATTAGTAAAAAATTATTATTAATTTTATCAAATTTAATTTATTAAAGCCAAATTTAAAACATGACGTCAGAACGCGAGAAACGGGCATTTCAACGACGTAAGGAGCGCCTCCAAAATGAGATAGAGACGTACTTGGAACGGGCACAATGCATTTTCGATACCATTAATTCAATTCATTTGGGAGAAATTTATTTGCGGAAATTTAAAGTGCACGCGGCAGGCATTGACAACTGGCGTAAAGAATTTTTATTACTGGTAAAAGAAAAAAATGATTTAATTGCAGAAAGTGAGGAAGATGAAGCAACAGATAATAATATTATTCTGTCATTTGAAGACTTATACGCTGAAATTAAATATACTTACGAGAATTTAAAAGACACAACAAAATCCTCAAGTGCAAATGATATTCCTTTAAAAAGGAGCATCCAACTACCACGATTAGAGCTGTGTGCCTTCAACGGAGATGTAAACAATTGGCCGGTGTTTTATGAAAATTTTAAATCTATGGTCCATGAGAATGACAGTCTAACGGAAGGTGAAAAGATTCAATATTTAGTTGGAAAACTGGTAGGAAAAGCTCAAAGCATTTGCCAAGGTTTATTGCCAACTGCTCAAAATTATACAATTTTATGGAATTCGTTGGTCAAGAAATACAACGATAAGCGCGTTCTGGCAACAACTTATCTAGAGAAATTGTTAAATATTCCTGCAGTAAAGGAACCATCTGCCTCAAACTTGGAGGACTTTATTGATCTATTTTCAGGTTTAACTGCTGCAATCAAACAGTTGAACATGGAGAATCTAGAAGACTTTATATTCATACACATTGCGTGTAAGAAACTTGACATGGATACGATTAAGGCTTTTGAAGTTTCTATACAAGATTCTTCAGACTCAGTAGATTCAATAAAATTTGTGGAATTCATTAGAAATTACTCGCGAATACTACAGCGCGCAAACGGAAGTAGAAGCAGTAAAATTAACAATCAAATTAACGCGATGCCGCGCAAGCCCTCAGCTTCCCAGAAAAACGTTAGGGCATTTGTGACAGTTAATACTGACAAATGTTTGTTGTGCGGAGATAACAACCACTCAAAGTTGTACCAGTGTCCGAAATACACTATCCTGGACGCTCGGGAAAGGTACAATTTTATAAAATCAAAGAAATTATGTGTCAATTGTCTAAGTACGATGCATAATCTCAAGAATTGTAAATCAAAGGGAAGATGCAGCGTTTGTAATCGATCCCACCATACTAGCCTGCATTTCAACTTGAATTTGCAAGCCGCGGCCGAAGAAAAGGCGGAGCCCTTAGCGCTTTGTGCTATGGGCCCTAATTCTAGTGAGGTAGAATCTACAGTTTTACTAGGAACTGTTTGTTGTGTAATCTTAGACAAGCGGGGTCAAAGACACACTATTCGCGCTTTATTAGACAGTGCTTCACAGAGAGACATAATAACGGCCTCCTGTTGTCAAGAACTTCATCTTGATGTAAAGACGACGCGAGACAAAGTTGTTTCAGGAATAGGGGATATTGTCAACCCTATCAAGGGAGTGACAACAATTACCCTTCTTTCGAGAGTTGAGAAATCGGTCAATTTTAAACTATCGCCTTTGGTGGTTAATCAAATAACTGATAAAATACCCGTCGCCAACATTAATATTGAAAATTTAGAATATTTAAAATCATTACGTTTGGCTGATGAAAAATATTTTATTCCCGGAAAAATTGACATGATTCTGGGTGCAGATGTATTCTCCCGTGTGATAAAACACAACACTATCTCACGAAATTTAGGCGAGCCAGTTGCACTGGATACCCTATTTGGGTATGTGGTACTAGGGGAAGTTCCAGTGCTACCGTTAATCAAAACAGATTATAGTTTCTTTTCAGCAATTGAAATTGAAATGAAAAAATTCTTGGAGTTGGAAGACGTACCGGACGTCTCCACTCCGCAAATCGAGGAGCTGGTATGTGAAGAGAAATATACCAACACCACCACGAGAGACAAGACTGGTAGATTTTCCGTAATGCTGCCTTTCAAGACCGATCCGGGGCAGCTTGGTGATTCTCAGAGAGCGGCAGAGCGGAGATTTTACGCGTTGGAAAGGAAACTGCTTTCAAACTCTTCTGTAAAATTGGAATACGACCTTATTTTCAAAAATTATATACAAGAAGGGTATTTAAATCCTGTAAATATAAATTCGGATCAATGCTTGAGCTTGCAATACATAGCCCCGCATCATGCAGTGATACGTGAAAATAAATCCACAACTAAGGTTCGCGCAGTAATAGATGCTAGTATGAAAACTACATCAGGATTATCGCTGAATGATGTTCTACATACGGGTAGAAATCTTCAAAATGATCTATTTAAAATAATATTACACTTTCGCTTGTTTCCAGTTGCTCTAAGCGCTGACATACGTAAAATGTATATGCAAATTCTGGTAAATAAAGAGCATAGATGCTATCAGAGAGTTTTATATCGGTTTGATAAAAATGATCCACTTCAGCTTTTTGAATTTACACGCGTACCATTTGGCTTAAAGTGCAGCCCATACCTTGCAATGCGTACCGTTCGTCGTTTAATTGATGATGAGCGAACACGTTTTCCATTAGCGGCACTTGTAGCAGAGAGAGATATTTACATGGATGATTTGGTTTCTAGCTGTTTAAATGATGAAGAGGCTATCGCACTTTCAAACCAATTGATTGAATTATTTCTTGCGGGCGGTTTTGAATTGGTGAAGTTCTCGAGTAATTCACCATCAGTCATGGGAGGCATTCCCTCAGCTTGTCGCATTTCTGAAGCTGTGGAGTTCAGTTCAGAAGATCAATGTACCATCCTTGGTTTGCATTGGTTGCCTGGAAAGGATGTTTTTACCTTTAGTGTCACTAACAAATTTCGTAAATGTACAAAACGAAATATTCTGTCGACAATTGCGCGCTTCTGGGATTTGATGGGGTTTGTAGCACCCGTGATTGTAACAGCTAAATTAATGATTAAATTTCTCTGGGAACATAAAATCGATTGGGACGATTGTCCTCCTCAGAGTATAATTTCAACTTGGGAAAATTATGAATCGGAACTCCCACTCCTTCAAAGTATTCAGCTGCCACGGCATACAGGTGTAACGCAGGAGTCGATTATATCCCTATTGGGATTCGCGGACGCAAGTGAGAGAGCATATGGAGCGGTGATATATATTCATGTATATAATCCTCCAAGTAAACGCGGAGAAATAAGTTTAGCTTGTGCAAAGTCGCGAGTAGCTCCAAGTCGTACAATATCTTTAGCAAGACTTGAATTATCGGGAATATTGATATTGTCAAAATTAATGCGTGTAGTCATTGATACATATTCAACTCGCTGCCAAATTAATAATGTATACGCCTTTTCTGATAGTACAGTGGCACTCGCTTGGGTTCATTCACACCCATCCCGCTGGCAGACTTTCATCGCGAATAGAGTAACTATAATTCAGGATAATATACCTCCAAGTCAGTTTTATCATATTGCCGGGAAAGACAATCCCGCGGATTGTCTCTCACGCGGTCTGACTCCCGCACAATTAATTGACCACCCGCTCTGGTTTAAAGGCCCTGCCTTCGCGCGCTCACCGATTGAAGAATGGAATTTTTGTAAATTTGATCCAAATACTATTGAAAACCCGCCGGAACAAAAAATAAAAGTTATGACTGTAATGGATAACTTACCCAAGCAACCAACTTTATTAGGTTCACTCGCTGAACGAATCTCTTCCTGGAGTAAATTGTTAAGAGTTGTTATTTACATACTTCGTTTTATAAAAAGATTGTCATCAAAATTTGAAGTCTCTCACCTACGGTTTGCAGAAATCGTAGTTATAAAAGACTTACAAAATCATCATTTTTCGAACGAAATTAAAAACGCGAAAGCCGGTAAAGTCTTATCTCCTGCATTTCGTAAGCTTAATGCCTTTATCGACGCCGATGGGTTGTTACGAGTAGGAGGGAGACTTGTAAACGCTGACTTAGCTTATGACAGTAAACATCCAATACTTTTACCAGGTCGCGGTCATATTTTGAATTTAATCATTGATTACTATCATAGAAAATTCTTGCATTCCGGACCTCAGTTACTGATGTCCCTTTTGCGACAAAATTTCTGGATTTTGTCGGCTAGAAATATTGTGCGTAAACGCGTCCAATTATGTAATACTTGTTATAAGGTTAATCCAAAATCACGCTTCCCCCTCATGGGGGATTTACCTGCCTGTCGGGTAAATGAAGGTAAGGCATTTTTCCACTGTGGCATAGACTACGCGGGCCCCTTAAGTGTGATTCCTTATAGAAAAAGAGGTGTGCACAAAATTAAAGCATACATTTGTGTGTTTGTGTGCTTAATCACGAAAGCGGTTCATATCGAACTCGCATCAGATCTAAGCACGGAAACATTTATTAACGCTCTTAAGCGATTTTTGTCGCGACGCGGGCCGGTAAAAATAATGTACTCAGACTGTGGGACAAACTTCATTGGTGCAAAATCTCACCTCGATGCTCTCTATGGTCTCCTGGAGTCTGAAGCTTTTCAAAATAAGTTCGACAGGGAACTAAGAGACCATCGGATAGATTGGAAGTTCAATCCCCCATCCGCCCCGCATTTTGGTGGAATTTGGGAGAGTAACGTGCGGAGTATCAAACTCCATCTGAATCGAGTAATTGGTAAACAATTATTGACATTCGAGGAAATGTCTACAGTACTTGCGCAAATTGAAGCAATTTTAAACTCCAGACCGCTTTCATGTTTGAGTGCCGATCCATCCGAACCTATTGCTCTAACCCCCGCACATTTTCTCACATTGACTCCTCTAAAGTCACTTCCGGCGACAGATACCTCCTCTAGAGACATTAGTTTACTGTCTCGTAAACAGTATGTGGACCATTTAGTTCAGTCTTTCTGGAAACGGTGGAAGGTGGAGTACCTTCACACTCTCCAAACGCGTCAGAAATGGAACACGGAAACAGAGCCAATCAAGATTGGATCTGTTGTCTTGTTAAAAACTGAAGGTAGTGCACCTCTTAATTGGCCACTAGGAGTTATTGAGGATGTCTTTCCGGGAGCGGACGGTATAGCTAGAGTAGTTAATGTCCGGACGAAAACTGGAACTTATAGGCGTCCAGTTGTCAAGGTTTGTCCGTTGCCAAATCAATAACATTACAAAATAATATACAGTCCACTCGCTAAATTAAGTAGATTTAAGTTATAATAATAAACAAATAAATAAATAAATCATTGTTTTGAAAGGACTACGTCCTCTCAAGCTGGGGGGCATGTTTGGGCGAACTGTTAGGTAGGTTTGTTATGGGTAGCTGGCCATAAAATCCTTGTCCTTGTGCCTATAATCTGACCTATCCGATTTGCCCAATCACCTGTCTCCAGCCAGTACTTCTTCATACGCGGCCTTGGATAGACGTGTCCATCGCAGTGTACACCGCGCGCGAACGAAGGAGAAACCACACACAAAAACGCGACCAGTGCTCCGCGAAAGAGGCATCCATTGGAGATAAGGTGAGTCCAGACCATTTGATTCCGTGATTCCTTCCCCCTTGCTCCATTGGTTGGCTGCCTAGACAGATTTGTTGGGCAGTTCGTCCAATCGCGATAATCGAGAACCAGTTTGCGATCTCAAATCCTCCCCCTCGCATTACCACATGATAGCGTCAAACTTGGCGTTATCACTATGATTGAAGTTAAGGTTTCTACTAAGAATACTGCTGTCTTTGTCTGTTTCAGTCTTCAACAATTTTGCAAGATTTCTATCTATTTGATAGATTTTCACGCATTTTACCTCAATAGATTGTTCCTATTATATACTTACAAAATATAACTTTTTCTTATAAACAGGAAGCGAAAATTACTTAGTATTTAATTTATGACAGTTGAATTTCACTGTAAGAAGGACAAGTCTACCTATATTGGTCATAACGAGCACAAAAGTACCTACCCACTTACATACTAGGGCCTCGTTAATCCTAGATTGGTGATATAATTGTCTTCAAATATCCCCTGACGAGTTAGTAATGTCTCATTAAAGCCGTGACATTTCTATGATTGTTATAACCAAGTTTGACTGTATTTGTTAAAAAAGTCAAATAGTAGACACCGAAAATGGTAAAAATAATAATTACGTTTGTTTTTTATGCCCTGTTCTATATGAATAAATCATGCACAAGGGTAGGATTTCATATTTAAAATTTGTGTTGTATTTTTATGTGAATTGAGTATTAATTTCTACTAAGTACAAAGATTATAGTGAAATAGGTGAAATAAGAAGAGATGTATGAATGGAAACATGAATAGAGTGAATGGAATTGAATGAATCGGCTGTGGCCGAGTATTGTGGAAAAGGGACAGTCACAGTTACACTTTGTGCATATTTTTGGATATTTTATTTTATAATTGTTGTGTTTTTGTAATACATATGTGATCTTTGAATGTACAAAGCAGACACTGTGTGCCATAGGGCAGGGATTATTTAAACTCTTGAGGGTCAGATTTCATCAAAATCACAACTTGAAAGCAAGGTTGATATAAACAGGGAGAAATCTCATATAAAGCGCCATGGCGATCGTTGATTGCGTTTCCTAATACTTTCTTCATTGAAGTGTGGCTTCGATGGATCTCATGCCTATGGAGATTAATGATTCCGGCCCATAGTCTATTCAGACATATATATTGTGTTGTCTAGATGTAAGAATTCTTTGTTAAAATGTTTTGTTATATTGATTTTATGGAGATGAACAAACTATTAATTTTCTAAGTTTTCATTTAGTACCTAAGGATGCAAACTCATTTCTCATGTTTCAAACCTTTCCCGTAGACAGACATCTTTCTTGGGAGGTTACTAAAGATCTTTTTAATAATATTCTGAAAGCTTCTATTGATTATCTGTTGATCTTTCAATATGTTTTTTATCTACAATATCACAATTGTATTTGGTTAAGAAAGTTCGTATCATATTTGATTTTTTTGAAGACCTAAACCTTTTTGTTGCTAATGTTAGCTTAATTTTCTACACCTGATTTTTAATTTCCTGCCAAAAGTTGACCTCAGACTCTCTTATGAGTACTTTGAAGAACTGGTAGATACTTTGGATTCTTGACATTCCTCACTTTGTGTTATAAAATGGCTATTCAGTAGATATTCTGTAACTTATTAGGTCCTTCTGAGAGAAATTTTATTTTGACTGATTAGAACAAACATTTGTGCTTAAAAAACTCATTTCTTTTATATGATTTCTAAACTGACTGGTCTTAGTATCATGATTTCTAAATTGTTGAAGAATCGACGATTGAAAGAACGGCTTAGTCAATGTTAATATAACTTTCAATTTATTCAGCACCTTTTCTACATATTTGTTTATTTTATTATTATTACTTGTGATAAAACATACACTAACAAATACTTTAGAGAAATATTCAACAAGACTTTGGATATAAGTATTAAATTGCATTATTTTACTTAGAAGTTTGTTAATTTCTACTCATGTACCTACTGTTTAAAAATAAAACACATGTTTTTTTTTATAAAAATATATTTTTATCCCCTTCTTTATAATTTTTTTAAATAATTTATTTAGCGAGTCATGCCTTTCACATAAAAAGCCGACAAATCAGTTCCAACTTATACAGTATACAAACAATTCATAGTTTAATTAGGATAACACGGAAAGGAAGATTATGAAAGATGACAGGGATAAGAAGAAAAGTGTATTAATATGTAAAGGTGCATGTAATACATGGTGTGAATGATATTTTTGGTTGATTTCCTGTTAGGACACTAGTGTTGGCAACAAGGGCTGCCAAAAAATGCCGCATCCATTCTTCCATACCATAATAACCAAGATCAACTTGTGGAACAAGGAACTTCTTGACTTGTCGCCCATCAGAATCTGCGGAGTAAACGTCAACCCGTCCACTAACATTAAACTTTTCGGAGTTTGCATTGACCAACACCTGACACTGGATAATCAACTATCAAACACTGTCAGATCCGGATTCTTTGCTCTCCGTCAAATCAAGACTGTGGTTAAAAGTCTGCCTAGAAGTGCTACAAAGGCGATTGTAAATTCCTTTGTTGTGGCCAGACTCGACTACTGCAATGCGACATATGCTGGCCAGCCAAAAAATCAGCTCAATAGGCTTCAATCGCTGCAGAACGCCGCAGCTAGACTCATATATGGCGCTGCAAAGTCTTGCCACATCACTCCTCACCTTCAAGCTCTGCATTGGCTGAAAATCCCTGAGAGGATTACCTTTAAAGTTGGTCTGCTCACTTTTAAAGCACTACGTTGGAGTGCTCCGGGGTGCGTGTTCCCATTCCACAACGCAAAAGGAATCTTCACTCACACATGCACACGGAAGTATTGCAGATGAGTGAACCTAGCTGAAAACCAACTGTTATCAAATAGCTATATACTGGCACACAAGCAATTTAATGCACATACACAGTTATGAGTGTTGAAAATTGATAAATAAGACAGCTGGATTATGGGGCTTCCACACGCTTGCCAACCTCGGCCAAGTCGAGCGTGTGGACGGCCGTTTGGCTCAGCTGGGGGCGTGGCTTAAGCCGCCTTGGCTCAGCTTGTCGCCGATCCGACCAGAGTCGGTTTTTTGACGCAAGTCAAAGGGAATTCACGCATGCGCATGCCAGGCACACACATACTTGTGCGCGCGCATTCTGGTGCGGTACGGTTTCTATGAATTTTGATCATCCACCATCGTCTTTGCCGAATTATTCGTTTCTTTTTAGTTTCTCTCTTTTTGTTTTGTTTTTTTTTTTAAATAAAAATAAGTTTATCCAAATGTTATAGCTAAAAGCTGGACGTCCGCCATGCTTGCTTATTCTAACACACACAGACGCACGCACAAGCGTGTGGATGACCCTGTTTGGTTTTCCAAGAGCTTGCAAGCCCTTGACTCAAGGCGTTTGCCGCAAGCGTGTGGAAGCCCCATTACATTTAATGAAAAGTTTTATTTATTTAATTTCTATATAAATGACTCTTGAAAATGACGACAGTCGAAAGTACTCGAGGTACTAAAGTACTAAAATAACAAATTAATATTAAAAAAAGAAAAATACTTACGTTTTATAAGAAATTCAATAGAAGAAGATGAGAAATTAAATAAAAAAAACTTTTCATTAAATGTAATCCAGCTGTCTTATTTATCAATTTTCAACACTCATAACTGTGTATGTGCATTAAATTGCTTGTGTGCCAGTATATAGCTATTTGATAACAGTTGGTTTTCAGCTAGGTTCACTCATCTGCAATACTTCCGTGTGCATGTGTGAGTGAAGATTCCTTTTGCGTTGTGGAATGGGAACACGCCTCCGGGGTACCTGATGGAGCTGGTGTCTCCAACAACTATAACCTTGCGTGGACAAACACTGAGGTCAGCTGCATCAAGAAGCAGCTGCCTGGACGTTCCAGCAAGAAGACCCCGCACTGTTTTTGGAGACAGAGCATTCAAGGCAGCCTCTCCAATGACTTGGAACACTATTCCCGCCTCATTGAGGGAACTGGATTTGGAGATACCATTTAAAAGAGGTCTCAAGACTCACCTCTTCGTCCAATCATACGGACAAGCGCCTTTGTAGTGACACACTGTCATAAAAGGCGCTATACAAATTTCCTTTTGCTCAGGAGCAGCGTACGGTCAGTGTGCCAAACTATGATTGTGGACACGCAGGCAATCAACGATCAATGCTTTCCTACCTATGTCTATACACCTTGTGAATATACTAAATATTATGATGAAGAAAAATTCTTAAAAGTACAGGAATCTGGATTATTCTATACAAAATGAACAGTCAAAGAAATCATGTTACAGCATTGCAAAAGTAATATTTTACAACCAGAAAAAAGCTTGTTATGTGATACAAAAATTCTTATTACCGTTTAAGTGAAATCCTAGATTTTTACATAATAAATCTAGGAGGGAAAAATACAGCAAATTTTTTATGAAGTTTCACTTATTTTCGTAAGAAAGTGAGAGAAGAATTTTTAAACATTTACACAAACTTCAATACCTAACTAAATATATTTTTCATTAACTCTGCGTTAAAAAATAATCAGTCTAAAGTTGGAAACACACGAGCAGTCTTTAGGCTGAAGTAAAATATATTTTGACATTTTTTAAACGTATTTTAACACAACGAGCCCATTGACTGAAAATGCATTTCATCCTAAATAATGAATGCTTTATTTAAAAGCATCAATAAATACTACCTAGTAACTTTTACACCAGTATTAACAAACCTATGGAACCTCACTATACTAGGTGTGAATTGAAAAGACATACAGACACTGGGCCACACTAAGTCAATGGAATCGGCACTTTTCTATGAGGAGAAAAAAATGTGATGTTACTTCTTAGCCGGGCTAGAGGCAGGACAGATTCATAACTTCAATACAAAATGAGTAGGTAATTTGAAAAGAAAGTGCTATGTACTGCATTTAGCATAAACGTCAAACTCACATTTCACAATTCAGTTATCGGGAATCATTTATTTTTTACTATGCTTGACATCATATAGCAGAGTTTTGTTGCTGTGTTAAATCCATTAGCGATCGTAGGGAATTAATAGCGACTAACATGATGTCAGAAAAACAGCATTCACTGAAGAAATCTGCCAGATATTTAATTCGATTGATCATCGTATTCCATATAATCAATCAATTTGTCGGTGTTATGGCCGAGGGGGCCAAGCGGGCTGATCTTTCTAGCGTGTTTGCAATAGAACAACGTTGGTTCGATCCCCGCTTGGGTCATTTGACTGTAACTTTGACCCTGGTTCAACAGATATTATTGGGTAATTATTAATTAAAAATTCATTCAAATAAACAATAATGAATTATTAATTGATGATATTAATACCTGTTTAGAAAATTCACACATAGCATTGAGTTTCCTTAGCATTTTGTAAATAAGAGCCATTCCACTGAAAGTGGCCAACGACCTGAACTCATGTTTTTCAATTTCTTTCATACAATCTTTCAAATTTTTGTGTCATTTAACACTATGTATGCGGGCATTTTCCCGCCAGATGGCGGCGTAGAGTGGGTGTTTTTTTAAATTTTCACCTTCTTTTTTTTCATTTTATTTTATTTTTTGCCACGTTTTTACAAGTTTCCCGCGCCCTACTGCTAGGCGCGACGAAACGAGTTTACACGTCTCCCGCACGTTGCTATAAAAAGGTGCATGACGAGTTAACTAGTTTCCCGCAAACGATGTGTTAATATAAAATGCGATTTTGTAATGGAGTGTGGAACAAAACAAAAAATTATAAAAAGCAAATAAATAAATAAGCCTAGAGCGAAATAAACTAAACAATGGAGAAGATAATAAATATGGAAGAAATGTCTTGAATTTACCGATTTTTGAAATCATTAAATTTTCTAATAGGTATAAATTAAAAATAAATTACAAAAATCTACCACTATGGCTGATAGAATAAGGTTTTGAAGTAAATTGCAATAAATATCTGTCTTTAAACATTGTTTCTTGCTAACAAGCTTATGTAAGAAATAAAAACATTAAATAAAATAAATCCAACAAAATAAATACTCAAGCTATAAGAAAACAAAATGTCAAATATTTGAATGCCAGATATAAATTCTGTGGGAGAAAGGAACAACGGAATGAGTCAGTAAAATCTGAATGCAAAGCGATTCTTTAGATATATTATGCATACCCATAAATGTAATTTGTTGTGTATGCTCCTTGACTTATAGGTTGGTATGCGGCTGACCACCCATACTGTAGAAAATGGTTCAGTTTGCCAATGTCACCCCTGTTTCAGGGAAGGTCGGCAGGAGTTGCCGGGTGTATGTTCATTTGAGATTCAGGTTTTTATATTGTAGGACTACATGCGGCATGTTTAAGCGCAAACTTAAACATGTCTGTTTTGTGAAAATGCATATAATGTGAATCTCTAATGTCACTTATATTTTGCAACTTAGATTAGATACCATTTTTTTTCTCATTCCATTGTTTCTTTCGACCACAGAATTGTTTGTGCAAAAAATAAAGTAAGTAAATACAACAGAAAAAAAACATAGCTTGGCCAAGGGTAGTTTTCAAACAATTTGGATAGAAACTAAAGTTAACACATTCACACATAAATTTTCCGTCCCCTAGTTTTAAATATTGTCACTTCACTTAGTTGAGCACTGATTTCCACAGAGTTTGTTGAAATTACAAAAGTTCAATTGAAATAACTGTCAGTTCCGGCAACACTTAACATTGAAATAATAGTTTAGGTTTAGTAACTGTTTACGTGATTGAGTTGACGTTGCCCAGGATGTCATCCGCGTACTGGTGCGTTGTTGGGATGCCAGAGCTCTCTGTAAAGAAAAACAAAAAAGAAACATCATTTTTTAAAACATCTTATAATATTTTAATGATACCAGATAACGGCTAAGTCTGGATGGAATTTCAAAGTTAAAAGCAACCAAAAACAAAATATTAATTTGCCTTTTCCCCGTGAGACGTCACATTTTTTTCCCCTTTGAAATTTCAGCTGAGTTCATTTTGAAGATAATAAACCTGGAATATCATTCAAAGATATCGCACGTTTAATAATAAAGAGCAATAACTCAAAAAACAAAAATGTTGGGAAATCACGTTTGAAGTTCAGACAACCAGTACAACGTGTATGGGGTGAAAAAGGCGGTCGATGTTATATCTTGGTCATATTCGTCCAAATTGAACGGCTGTCGCATTCTATCTATTCTTCTCGCATTGTTCTTGCGTTTTATTACAAAATCTCGATTTTCCCAATTTTCGAGTTATTTCTCTTTATTATTAAGCGTGCAATATATCTCGACTATTTGGATCTATCTATAATCTAAGCTGCAAAAATATGTTAACATTTAAGGCTCATATTAAATGCATGCCCACAGACAGGCACACACAGGTTCGCGCCTACACATTCTGCATGTGTGCATACAAATAAGCAAAACCTCACATGAACATAAACCTTGCAACTCCTGCCGCCGTTCCCTGAACCGGAGTGGCATTGGCAAAAGTGAACCGATTTTTACAGCACGGGTGGTCAGCCTCATACCAACCTATCAGTCAAGGAGCTTTCAGTCAAAATACAGGATACTTTTTCTTTATTCACTAGCCTGCCATGCATTGATGTGGCTCAGTTGTAAAAAAAAAAGGAAAATAAGGCAGTCTCTTCATCATTTCTTCATTATAAACAAACCATCAGGAAGGCTTCCAAATTAAACTTTACTATAAAAATGGTCTTCTTCTGTCGGATGGTGTCGGATTTTACCGACTGAGTTTCTGTAAAATCGGGAATGTTTTTTATTCCATCGGCACCCAACTGCACCATTCTGAGAATATTTAACATCTATAATCTAATAATCTAAGTTGCAAGGATATATTCATTCAAAGCTCTCAGATGTATGCCCACAAACAAACACGTGTAGTTCGCGCTTACAAATGCTGATTGTGTACCTACTTACAAATAAAATCCAAACCTCAAATGAACATAAGCCCTGCAACTCTTGCCGACATTCCCTGAAACAGGGGTGACATTGGCAAAGTGAACCATTTTTTACAGTATGGGTAGTCAACCTCATACCAACCTATAAGTCAAGGGATAACATGTTTCTTGAAAATTTGATTAAAATCAGTTGAGCGGTTTAGGAGCCCACAGGGAACATACATACACACACACACATCCATACATCGTATTTTCTAATATTAGATTGATGTATGAGTAAAATTATGAAAAAACTGAAAGTTTTTGACATTCAGCTTTTGATACATATTATTATGATGGTTGACTCAAATCCCTCTGTGTAAACTAATTTCCAATTTTATTACAAATTGCAGCTAATAATAATAATAATAATATTAGGATGATTTATTTGGTGAGCGCTGTTTTTGTGTGTATCACACCTCAAGAGCCCTCTGCGAGTTTGGTTGTCGCTGTAGAAAGCGCCAATTCTCAAGCAAGACCCAGTTGTTGTAAGGTTGGATGGACCCTTCAGTGACCGGTCTTTGGTAAAGGTTTATGAATTTTTCAACTCAGCGAAGAGCACATTCGAAATATAAATGGTATATTTTTGTGCTCCGCTGGGATCCGAATCCACAACCTTCCATTTACAAGTCCGAAGTGTTGCCACTACGGACTACGGACCGGTCCAAGATGCCAACGACACGCGGTGTACCTGAGCGGTCACCCATCCAAGTACTGTCCGCGACCAATGTTGCTTAACTTCGGTGATCTATGGGAACCGGTGCTTTCAACATGGCTAACGTCGTTGAGCTAAGTAATAAATAATTACACATAATCCCTATTCATTAGTAAATACACTCACCAAAGAAACATTCACATTTCTCTCATTGTCAGACTATTTTAGAATAGGCTGAAACAGAAAAATGCCACCTTTCAGAAACGATTCAGAGTCCACAACAATAGACAACGGACATATGAAGTTACTAAATCACAACATAATAGCCTAAACATGTTGTATACAACCAACTACAAAACACGTTTGGGATTTATATGATGACGTTAAAAAAATGTAAGAATGGATTGCGATGTGTTAAAATTTAGTGATATTGTTAAATAACTGATTTCCTATATTATGTCCTCTCCATTCTGGCAAAACACAATAATTGAAATGGGTTTTAAGTTAGTTACATCAAATCGATCACCTTTTAAAGCTCTTCAATTTGAAAAGATCCACATTTTTTAAATCATCCAATTTGTGAGAAAGAGCTTTGTCAAAATTTATTTACTTAAAAGTTACAAAGATATGTTTTTTCTTTGAAAAAAAAAAGTTGCAAATAGTTATAGATATTTTTCTACCAATTCAAAAAGGCATGCAAATATTAACAAGTGTATCTTCTTTCCACAGGTACCTGTCTGGTCAATAGTTGATAGAATGTTTGCATTCCATGCTGAGAGCTCGGGTTTGATTCTCACTGAGGTGTCGGAAGTGATTTCCCGTTTCAGTGTTTATTTCAAAACCAAAATAAAATACTGGCAAGGTGTACACAGCTATCACAAGAAATGAGTACCAGCCCCCTCGGGAGCTGGGAAACCCCAACTTCAAATCAAGTGGTTTGCGTAATGGTGGCCCCCTTACCCATGAAAACAAATAGTTTACCACATCGACCCCTTCGGAGACGATGCGGCAAGATGTTACACTATATGTGTAATTTAGCAGCGTTTAGTGTACAGTTACCTCTCAATTACTAGACACAAGCAATGACTGAGTATCTCAAAGACTTATTTACCTGCGATGACTCGTTCGACCCGCATCTTGTCCCTAACGATGAACCTCGCTGTGATGATGAAGAATATCCCGCCCAGAACCTCCATGATGGTCGTTATGAAGAGCGCGTACTGTAATGACTTGAACTTCACCCTGTCACTCTCGTGCGGCTGCAGCACTGTCGTTGAGACTGAGTTGCTATAGTGACGGACTATGCCGAAGCCAGCCAAGCTTACTTTTAGCAGCTCGGAAATCTGTAAAAAATTAATAAATAAAAGCGTTAAAAAATAACCAATAGAATAAAAACAAATTTGAAAGTTTTTTCAACATATTTAACTACAAAGAAAATATTTTTACTTTATATTTTTAATGGTTTACACCTCAACATTGTGAAAATTCCTTATTTTATTTTCATGTTTTGTATACCTGTTGATGGTCTGAGATCATGCTTGCATGCATCAGATATATCATGCATTCATGCATCAGATACGGCTTCCATGAAACATTGACAAACCTGTTCTTATCTTCACTATGGAAATATACAATAAAAAAAACCATACAAGATTCAAAACGGAATACAATTTAGGATTTGCAATAGAATTAAAATTTTGGCTTTTCTTTTGAAAGAACCCATGCAGCATGTGTGAGCGTAACATTCAGTGTTTGCTTGTTCATTTACATTAGAAACTTAGATTATGGATTGGTTATAAAATATACTTACAACTCCGATCAAGTATGGACTTCCAGCATCTCCAAAAGTGTGAGAAATCAATATTTGAAATGCTTCAGCCGTAGATCTCCTGGTTGGTATAACCACATACTAAAAACATCATATTTTGATTAGTTTATTACAAAAAATAATTGTAATTTTAAAGCATTTGATACAAAGAAAGCATGTATTGAAGAAGAATTTTTTTATGATAGGTAATAAAGATAAATTAAATGATAATATGTAGTGAAAAAAGATGTGAGAAAATTCAAACATGGTATTGTCTTTAATTAGTTTTTTTTATGTTACTAGGTACCTTTTTTCATGTAAGATAAATTGAATTGCAGTAAATAGAAAATAATGACATCTAGGGAAATTCAGAGAAAACAAATGGAAAATGAAGTGAGAACAAAGGAAATTCTATTGGAGTTACACAATATTGATAAAAGATGGCACTTTAGTATGGAAATAAAATCAAACACACTGTCCTCTTTTCTGAGCACTGATAATAATTATTATGATGTGTACGTAATTACAAAGCAATTGTAATTAAATTAATAATATGGCCACACTTTTGATACGAGAAATTGTGCCGATTTTTTTATTTATTTGATAACCTTTTTGCATATTAGTGGCAAAAATAAAAGATAATTTAAATATTTAAGTTTATAGAATAATGTAAGTCCCAAAAGCCATTCAAAAGGTAGGATAGCCTACAATATAATAAAAAGCATATAATATAGTTGAGTATAGATAAATAAAGATTAAAATATGAAAGCAGAAAAGAGGAGTGCAGATATACTAAATAACGCAAAATGATAAAAAAAAAACAACAATTTTGAAGTTTCCAAGCACAAAGATAGGTCTTCAAATCTATTGTTTTTTTTTTAAATTAAAATAGATGAGACATTATTTTACATTGAGTAACTATAAAACTATCATACGAGTTGTATAGAACCATAGACAGCAATGTAGGATTTCTTTCAAATAAGAGTTTTTTATCAATTTGTGAAAAGGAATGTCATTCACTAACTTATTTTTGCGTAGCCAGAAACAGGTATTTATATGAACAATTAATAATTAATTAATTTTAGTCAATAAATTATTAAATATTAATAACAATGGCCCTGAGTTCACAAATGACATTTTGTGAACTGTGATGGGACTCAAAATGGCTTTTTTTATTTGAAGCACATCAGTCAAAGCCACCGTCTTGACTTGCTCGGCCATAGCGCTGTCGGCATTTTCTGTGTTTCCATATCGACTGCTCCAAGGAAGACAGCACTACGTCAAAAAAGACAGTTTTGCAGGAAAGCCAATTGAATGTTATTTATTCCACGGAGTACAATGCAAAAACTATCTTTTACATTAATTTATTAACAAATTTAAAAGAGATAGAGACACGGCTGTCATCTTGGAATGAAGATAATGATTTGTTACCTTCAGAAATGGAAATAAGTCAAAAACCTAAATTTCGGAGTCACTTCCTTCTTCCTTGGAGCAGTCGATATATTAATCTCATTTCCGGAGAAAATTCTAGATTGCCATCTTTATGTAATTCTACACAGCTCAATTATTTGAGAACTAAAATCGAGAATGGAAAAAATACAGCATGAAACCACTAAATGGTTAATTATTACACTTTAATGATTTTCTACTGAAATAATAACAAACTGAATATTATTTTTTTACCATATTTCCAACTGGATGCATAAATAAATACATAAAATAATGTGTCATTCATATTGTTAACAACATTAAATAATGATCTGAGAGCCAAACTGATGTCATTGAGTTATTATTAATTGATAATAATTCATTAGAATAATGAATTGATTGTGTTTGCCAGACAAAAAGTAGATTGCTTTCCTCTTCACACATTTATTTAAATAAAAACGATTGATGTCACCCCTGTTTCAGGGAAGGACGACAAGAGTTGCAGGGTGTATGCCCATTTGAGATGAGTTTTTATATTGTAGGTTCACATGCGGCATGTGCAAGTGCAGACTTGTACGTGTCTGCTTGTGAGAATGCATATAATGTGTGTCCCCAATGTTACATATCTTTGCAACTTAGATTAGATTAGATTGCCTTATCCCACTTGTACCATCACTATTTCAGGGAAGGTTGGCGAAAGTTGCAGGTTTTATGTTTATATGAGATTTGGATTTTAATTTCTAAATACACATGCAGCATTTGTAAGAGCAAACTTACATGTCGCACGCTTAATAATAAAGAAAAATAACTCGAAAATTGGGAAAATCGAGATTTTGTAATAAAACCCAAGAACAATGCGAGAAGAATAGGTAGAATGCGACAGCCGTTCAATTTGGACGAATATGACCGAGATAAAACATCGGCCGCCTTTTTCATCCCATACAAGTTGTACTGGGTGTCTGAACTTTAAACGTGATTTCCCAAGATTCTTGTTTTTTGAGTTATTGCTCTTTATTATTAAACGTGCGATGTGTCTGCATTTAATTTGAATATTAATATTACTTTGCAACACAGATTACAGTCGACCAGTTTGGCTGTCAGGTCATCAAACAGAGAGAGAGAGAGATGCAAGTGTTAAAAATACAAAAAAGCTTCAAGTTAACGATCACAGAGTGTTGCCTTACCAGGAGCATGTCCGCTACAAGCGCCCAGTTAAGGTTTAGAGCTAACTGTCCAAAGAACACCAAGGCAAACGGCACAATCGTATAGGACTCTATAAGCCAGATAGCCAGCAGCAAGAGCGGAGCGCTCAGGAACATCCCGACAGCACAAACGATGGGCTGCACTCGCGGGCAGCGCTTGTAGAGAGCCTCGGATATGCTGACTCCCAGGGGGACCCCTATCAGCCCAGATACCATGCTTATCACGCCAAATATGAGCGACACGCTGTTGGATACAAGGGGAAATACAGATTTAGTGTTTGTGGACCCAAAGTGTAATCAAATACCAAGTTATACATCCTAGTCGTGCACTGAAATACCATCTAGTGATTCATGAGATGCATATTTTGTACCTGATGATGTGAACATTGGTCACGAAACCGGTGGTACATTAATATAATTTATTTTTAATTTTATATAATTTAAAAATAAAGGTGTACAAAGTAAATGCCTCATCAATTAATGATTGCTCACTTTATCACCGTTTCAGGGTATAGCGGCAAGAGTTGGTATCTTCATGTTTATTTAAGATTTGGGTTTTATATATTTTTTCAATTGAAGTGAAGATTAAATTTCTGTTATGCTTTATAAAAACTGCCCTTGTGTGTGTGCATGTTATTGTGAGAAAACCACTTTAAGGGTCTTCTACATACTCAGTTGCCGCTAGTCAAATGAAATCCAATCACTGTAAGGCTGGATAGAACTTGCTTTGCAGATGCTTTGTACAATGATCAACATTAGATAATACATTTTCTCAAAAATACAAGTATTTCAGTACACCGTGTGCAATATATTAAGAAATTAAGGTTTTGTTTTACAAATACTTCACCCTACTAGATAGGTGCCTATATACCTATGTAAATTTTACTATTTTCCACCTTCAGCAATACCTACTTCCAAATGAATCACATAGAATCAATAATGGCAATCTGGGATTTTTGCATAAAATAAGATAAATATGTTTTTTTTTTTTAAGAAATCCTGTGCGGGAGACTCCCTAGATTCTAGAGACTCTAGGGGTCTATGACACTTGTTGTAGTGCCGCAGAGGTGTATGAGCTTGGTCGTCGCTACAAAGCGCCAATACTCAAGCAAGACCCAGTTGCTGTAAGGCTGGATGGACCTTTGGTGACCGGTCATTGGTAAAGGTTTATGATTTTTTTAACCCAGCGAAGAGCAAATTATATATGTATACACATATTTCTATATACTTCTCTTATTCTTGCGAAAAAGACCTGGATTGGCATTTTTGCAGATTCTATACGACTCATAGTACATTACTATGGGATGCAAAAAAATAAGCAGAAAAAGTTGATGGATTTTGACCGTTTTTTTGACATTTTCCCCAAAGGATGTACATATTTTTAAATATCGCAACATTACAAAATCTATAACAAATAATGTGAGAAATTCAGAATGTGATGGAAAAGCATATGGAGGTTTAATAATATATGTTTTTTAAAATATATATCATATGAATGAATGTTGTGTGAGTGTAAAACATACAAGGTGGATGAGACATGCTATTAAAATAATGATTTTCTACACTGTGTTCACAATTTCTCGTATCAAAAGCTGGTGCATCTTCTTCTGCAGCTATCAAGGACATAAAATACATCATATACTCCATATTTGTGAGAAATTCACTTCTCCAAAATGTTGGAAAAATATATATTGGTCTTTAAAAGCATTTTTATTTCTTGCAAGATTTTTTTTTTTACAATTTAGATGTCATAAATGCATCTGTACCCCAAGTATAAAACATTGAATAAAGTTTCTGTGTAAATAGAAAATAATGTATTAACACTAAATCACTCAATAGGGGTGCTATTGTATATGCCATACATTTTTCTATTTACACAAACAAGGGGAGTTAGTGCAATATTATACACCCAGGGTGCTGTTTCTTTACTTTAGATATCATGAACACACGAGGTATTCAAAGCAAATATATGTTTCG
Source organism: Agapetus fuscipes (assembly GCA_951799405.1). Classification (NCBI taxonomy): domain Eukaryota; kingdom Metazoa; phylum Arthropoda; class Insecta; order Trichoptera; family Glossosomatidae; genus Agapetus; species Agapetus fuscipes. The sequence continues at coordinate 16,063,181 of OX637341.1, forward strand.
CCAAAATTTCAACAAAAATGACTTATCATGAACACACGAGGTATTCAAAGCAAATATATGTTTCGCCAAAATTTCAACAAAAATGACTTATCGCAGACAGAAACTTGTTCGATTCAAACAAGCATGCAAGATTATTACACAGCATGTTTGCCGACAAATTGTATATTAGATAAAAAAAATTAAAAGTTGTCAAAAAAATATGCGGACAAATTGTGCACTAGACAATATGTTTGCCAACAAGGTGTGTATTTGACAACACAATTAAAAAAGATTTCAAAAATCTTCCCGACAAATTGTGTATCTGCCAATATCCTTCCCACCGAGTCCTCACATTCACCGTGAGCTCACCAGCAGCATATCAGCAACGATGGACCAGGTGAGATTGAGGAGGCCGCTGCCGAAAAAGATGAACGCGTACGTCAACTTGGTGTGGCTGGCGGCCATGACGATGGCCAGGTAGACCAGCGGAGAGGAGGAGATGAGGGCAAAGGCACAGATCAGGGGGTCGCAGTCCTCGATGGACGGGCGCAACTTCCGGGCGATCAAGGAGCCCAGGGGCACTCCTATGATGCCCGACGCCATCGATACCAGCCCAAATCTGAATGATACGCTAAGAACAAGAAATACGAGTTGAGAAGCAACTGCAACTCTGATAAAAAGAATATTAGGATGATTTATTTGATGAGCGCTGTTTTTGTGTGTATCACACCTCTGCGAGCTTGGTCGTCTCTGTAGAAAGCGCCAATTCTCGAGCGAGATCCAGTTGCTGTAAGGCTGGATGGATCTTTTGATGACCGGTCTTTGGTAAAGATGATGAATTTTTCACCCAGCGAAGAGCAAATTTTGAGAATATAAATGGTATATTTTTTGTGCTCTGCTGGGATTCGAACCCACAACCTTCCATTTACGAGTCAAAAGTGTTAACCACTAGACTACGAACCAGTTGAAATGATGCCTTTGCAGTGTTGCCTTCACTTTATCCTATTCTAGAATATCTTGTTCATTCATCCATACCCACTACAATCGAAGCAGTTGGCGTAATGCCGACCTGTAAAAATAAATAGGGTCCACACGCCATACTTCTTCACTAACACGGTAAGAAGTTGCTATACATGCGCAGCCTAGTTGCGTTGCATCTCTTTTTCATGTGTTCCCTTCTTTTACATTCACTCTTTATATTCCATTCTTTCACAATTTAACCCATCTGTTTTAGCCATACTTTTCTTGGTCTTTACTTTCTTCTTTTGCCTCTCAAATTACCTTATTGTGTATACACACTGCCAAATCACAAAATTCTGATAATATCTATAATCTATCTATAATCTAAGTTGCAAGGATATATTCATTTAAAGCTCTCAGATGTATGCCCACAAACGCTGGGCATACATCAACACAGTTATTTCTTTATAAAGGTTAAAATATTTTTCTTACATTCACTCACATAAAAAAAAAACATTCAGATTCAAAATAAATACTGTTTGACAGATAACAGTGTTTCCAGTTATTGAGAAATCAACCCAGCTCCCAAGAAACTACATTCAATATTCTTTCAAACTTTTTTCTTTGAATGTGTTTTACCACCTACATGTAAATTGAAATTTGAGAGCCATCAACTTGGTGTGAATTGGATTTTTTGACACTTCTTATGCAATGGATGTCCATCACATGTTTTGTTGAAAATGATTCACAAGATGGATTGAACTGAATATTGATATCAATCATTGTTTATATCAGTTAAAAAGAAATAGGACATAAGGGACGTTTTGTTCGAAATTGAGTTATGAATGCCTACTTCAAATTTTCCGCTCTTTCTAATGCACTCACTCCCATGGCTCTACAATGACTTTTTTGTTGTGTATGGTTTTGGTGTAACCAAATTTTTTTTTGACCTTTTTTGTCCTAAAGGCGCTTGTGACATAAAACCTTGTACAACAATGTAATATCACATTTATAGATATGCCATTAAATGCCTTTATTTCTTTAAATTCTAGAGCTGTTTTGATGTTAACGATATGATAAAAAGTAAAAAAGTTGTGTCAATTTTTCTGCACTTTGAATCTTTAAACTGCTCTCCTGAACAATTTAGTTTTTGTAGCTTATGCCCTATATCCTTTTAATCGTCGATATGGATTACGCCCCCAGCTATTTAAAAGAAGACACATTTATTCAGTGCATACAGACACATTGTATAGGGAAATAATCGGGTTGTATGTCCACAAGTGATCATTGAACGTAGGTGAAATGCTAGACTCACTCATTGAATGTGACAGATGTCTGGTCGGGCTGCAGCTTGAGTCCCAGGAAGATGAAGTGCGGTCCCCACCAGGCTAGAGCACCGGCCACAAACGCCACGCACGTGAAACCGGCCGTGGAGAACATGAAGGAACGGTTTTTGAGCAGCGCCTTAATGTCTTCCTTGTAGGAGCTGTGTGCCACGTGCGACCCCCCCTCCGCCTCTCCCCGGGCAGGGTCCTGCATCACGAGCAGCATCAGGAGCACGGCCACGGCGCCCAGAGCGGGGGTCACCCGCAGGCCCCACTGCCAGCCTCCTAGGAGCTTGGCTGTCTCCGAGCCAACAATGTAGCCCAGACCACTAGAAAAAGGGAGAAAGTATACATTAATGCACAAAAGAAAAGATGGTTATTATATAATCTATAATTTAACCACCCTAAGCATATTAACATACGCGATACGCAAACTTTGAGTGTACCATTTTGCTACGTGCTTGAGAAAAAATAATATATTTGAAAACTACAAACCGCCTGGCGTCTGCCTGAGTTCCAAAGTCACGTCATTACAAGTCTAGATAAGTTAGTTCCTCGAGGGCAGGCTAAGCGGTCGTTTTTTTGTTTGACGTTTTGTAATTTTTCATACATACTCTTCAAAAGTCAGGGGTACGTACATTGTGGTTTTGAAACCTGATTATTTTTTGCCTATTTCTCAGAAAATAACCTGATGGTAGGGGGGTTAAGTCATAAAGATATATTGACATTAAAGGGTTACAGCCTGTTCACACTAAATTGCATGCTACCCGGATTGTTTATGGCTTGTCTATGGATTACCGGGTCAAAAGCTTTAACACAGTCTGTCTAGTAATTCATAGAGAAACCATAGCCAATCCAGGCTGAATGGTTCTCATGTGAACAGGAGGTTGCGCTCAATGCACACCCACAGTTAGACATGGGTAAACTTGCGCTTACACATGGTGCAAAAAAAACTTCACATGAACATAAGCCCTGCAACTTTGCCGCCTATCACATTAGCAAATGTGAACCGAAAACCTCAAGTAAAATATTTTATTCAGTAGTCTTTTAAAAATGCCAACAGATTCTGAATTCCTATCTCTGAGTGACGGTCTGTTCCAATTCATACCAAGTTCGGTGCCGTAACTTGTAAAATGGGCTATTCCATAATATTTTTTTGAATAATCCAGTTATAAGAGTTTTTTTTTACCTTCCAACAGGAATGGCGAAGTAGAACAGGGCCAGCATCTTGGACCTGACATCTTTTACAAAGAGATCACTGATTATTGTCGGTGCTATTGTTGAGTACGAGGCTTCACCAATGCCAACCATCGCTCGGAAGAACATGAACCACCAGAAATTCTGAAAAAGATCAAAAGACAAATTGAATGGTTGATTTCAATAAGGCAACAACACACCACAAATACAAAATGAAGTGTGCAGTTTGGCGCTATATGCCAAGACAAAAACCTTAAAGAAAGTCCCAAAATCACTTTAAAATCTTGTGCATTTAAAATAGGTTTAAACACTGCAGGATGAATTTTGGAAATTTCAAAAAGGTACAAAATACCACACACCGCAAACGACAGTAAGTTCCAAAATGTATGGTGGAGATGAAAGAGCTGTGTAGAAAAGTTACTCTGCTGATTTTTGAACAAAGATCTAATAAATATTTCTAACCTTCTCATAAGTAGTTGCAAACTGTCATGTCAAACCTGCTACCAAAAATTGTGAAAAACTTTGCACTTCTAAAAAAAACTAAAAATTTCTAAATGGAAGGACAGTGGCGAAGGGTGCCATACAAGCCGATTCCCAACGGTTTCCCATTTAAAATGAGGCAAAAATGATAATAAAGTAGATTGCATGGTTTCAATGGGGAAAAAATATGTATTGTTTGTATTTTTTTACAACTTTGTTACATCATTTTAAAAGGGAAGCCGATGGGAACCGGCTTGTATGGCACCCTTCGCCACTGGTACCCCCATTATTAAACATTGTATTAATTCCCCTTTGATGGTCTAAATAGAAAAAATGTATGAAAACTAAATCACTTATTCAGAGGTGCTGTTTTATCTCCCATATATTTTTCTATTTCCACAATCGAGGGGAATTTACAGAGGCGGAAGCTGACTGGTAGGAAGACCCAAGCTGCGGTAAAAGGATGGAGTGAGGGGAGGTGCCACACAATATATCAAAATTTTAAAGGTCTTACATCAACATAGGATCCTATTAAAGTGGTGAGACTCCACAGGAATATTCCTGAGGCCATCAGAATTTTGCGAGACCGCCGGTCTCCGAGGTAGCCAAACACTGGCGCGAACAGCATGTAGGAGATGATGAACACAGTCTGCAGGAGGCCCACCTCATCGTCTCTCTTGTGGAAGTGGTCCTGGACATCAGTGAGGATGCCTGAGGACAAACAAAAATAATGTTAGCGTCTTCAGAAACTGTGCAGAGTGAAAGCTATTTGTATTTGCAGGCAAAGCGACCAGCTAGAACGTTTTGTTTAAGTGCAGGGACAAATATTTTATTTTTTGTAAGTACACATGCTGCATGTGTACGGATCAACACAGCATAAACTGTCCATAATGTATAATCCAAGTTGCAAAGACTTGTAACATTGGGTATTCACAATACATGCATTTTCACAAGCAGACAAGTTTGCGCTTAAACATGCTGCATGTGTACTTGCTACACTTCATAAGAATTGTAAATGGTAATATATTTTTGTAACTTGGATTATAAATTATATAGATGTTAGAATAAGGGTAGTCATTTATACTATTGGAAAAATGTTTGGACATAAATTGGTACTTTTCTCAATCAATAATATTCCCTTGGAGGGAAAAAACCCTTAGTAAGCGCTAGAAAATCAATTGCCATGAGTCATAACTTTGTCAAAGGAAATGCTAATCCATGGAAGCCAGTAGAATTTTTACTTTATTTAGAATTATCTAATTCTTAGATTATGGAAATGATAAAATAGATACCAATAGATTTACATTTAAAAATGATAAAGATAATATCTAAACTGAAAAATGATAAAAATAGATATTGTAGATATGGTAATGTATATTTGGCTTTTGGAGAATTTTCTAAGAAATTGTATGGGGTGATGTTTTTTTTATCACATTGGTGTTAAATTATGAATGGATTAAATAAGCATTTTTATCATAACATGGGAAGGCCGTTTTGTAAAGATGAAAAATATAAATGTTATAGCAGGTACCTAAAGGATTAAAAATAATCTTTACAGGTAATCTGTCATGTTTTTTAAAGATGTTTTTTTTTTTTGAAGACTGGGCGTGTCAGGTCTTACTTTGTTACATAGATGGCACTTCCTTCAAAGGAATGTATTAAATAGCACCAACTAAAGAGCAAAGCAGTCCCTTGACTTATAGGTTGGTATGCGGCTGACCACCCATGTTGTAAAAAATGGTTCACTTTGCCAATGTCACCCCTGTTTCAGGGAAGGTCGGCAGGAGTTGCAGGGTGTATACGTTCATTTGAGATTCGGGTTTTTAATGATAAAAGAAAAACAGCTTTGTTTTCGATTACGTGAGTATTTATTTTTATATACCACAACCGGTTTCGCAAACATCCGTTTGCATCGTCAGGTGGATCAATTATAACAATTCGGGTTTTTATATTGTAGGTTCACATGAGGCATGTGCAAGCGCGAACTTGTACGTGTCTGGTTGTGAGAATGCATGTAATTTGAATCTCCAATGTAACATATCTTTGCAACTTAGATTAGATTAGTCTCATTATGACATTTAAATGGACTGCATGATCTCTGTGATTCATAGATCCAAGTGTTCACAAGATGATTTAAAAAAAAAAAAAAAATGTGTATGTTCCTTGACTTATAGTTTGGTATGCGGCTGACCACCCATGCTGTAAAAATGGTTGTCTTTGCCAATGTCACCCCTGTTTCAGGGAAGGACGGCAAGAGTTGCAGGGTGTTTGTCCATTTGAGATTTGGTTTTTATGTTGTAGGTTCACATGAGGCATGTGCAAGCGCGAACTTGTACGTGTCTGGTTGTGAGAATGCATGTAATTTGAATCTCCAATGTAACATATCTTTGCAACTTAGATTAGATTAGTCTCATTATGACATTTAAATGGACTGCATGATCTCTGTGATTCATAGATCCAAGTGTTCACAAGATGATTTAAAAAAAAAAAAAAATTGTGTATGTTCCTTGACTTATAGTTTGGTATGCGGCTGACCACCCATGTTGTAGAAAATGGTTCACTTTGCCAATGTCACCCCTGTTTCAGGGAAGGACGGCAAGAGTTGCAGGGTGTATGTTCATTTGAGATTCGGGTTTTTATATTGTAGGTCCACATGCGGCATGTTTAAGCGAGAAACTAAAACATGTCTGTTTTGTGAAAATGCGTATAATGTGAATCTTTAATGTTACATATATTTGCAACTTAGATAAGATTAGATTAGAATGTACCTACCTTAGAATTAAAACTGTTGGGAGAACTAAATTCAAATAATGTCTGATATGGTGCCTACTGGTCACGTGTCATTTGTCAAAAAATTGTGGGTTGCAGTTTTTTAAAGGCAATATTCACAATAACAAATCTTATATTTGTAGCACTCTGTATATGCGATACGGGGAGGAATTGCATTCCTCAGATTTAATAACTTTTTTCGCCTATAGGGATCATACTATGCCTCTTAGGAGAATAAATCCAATATGCTAAGCACGAAGCGCCTTTGAGGTTACTAGTCAGGAAAAGGCGCTATAGAAAAATTGTACATTTCATTTCATTTCATATTTTTCTTCTATGGAAACCTTATTCACATGACTACGCCTGTTTGTATCCATTTTTATAAGTGCTGATAAAAATAATCAAATCCATCGTTTTTTCCAGCTAAAATATGTTGGATAAATGGCAGGCGTGTGTATATCTACTTTAGATAAAGGCTAACTGTAATTAACAAAATATGCCATAATGTAGAAAATTAGCGAAAAAACCTAATTTACGCAGTAAAATATGAGTATACTGCAAGATAACAAAAATATTTTTTTGCAGGTTATCAATTGAGCTTTATAGAACCAAAGACGGAAATATAGCATTTTTTAAATGAGATAAATGTATGAAAAAAAAACAGATAATGTATTTATTTTCGTAACAAAAATCCTAGAAATAAAGGTAGGTATGGTTGAAATAATATGTTTTTTTTTAACTGGCAATGATGAAGGGTTTTAAATTTCGAATATGGATCGTTCCTTTTTACCGACCACAGATAAATGGTACATGCAAGGCTAATGGGTGCTTCATGTTAATGACTTGACATGCGATAGGTACAGAAAATAATTTATGTACACACTGATACAGCCGGTTATCCCTTTACCCAAAAAAAAAAGAAAATAAGAAAGACACACAAGTTGGGGCTTACTTTATTTTTTTTTCAAATAAAGAACGAAGCTCATGTACCACAAGTTGGGTTAACGTTTTTTTAAATAAAGAACGAAGCGTGGGTACAAATGGAAACTACAAATATTTGAAAAACGAACGCCTATGAGAGTGTACAGTCAGTCACTTTGTATATTTACTGTTTTTTTTTTTTTTTTGAAAATGGAATTAGAAAAAAAATCTTGGTTAGTCTCACACTGTTCAAATATGTGTGACTTGTGAAAAGATAAAAATAGAGTGAACAGGGATTTTTTTATTTAAAACAGAAGCATTTATGGTCTTAAATGAAAAAAAAAAGGATTAGTAAGATTAAAAGCTCATTCTTTATTAACTTATCTTTACTCTCTCTATGTACACAAGAGTCGTATAGAATCAAAAACGGCAATCTAGGATTTTTTTTTAAATTATATAAATACATGGAAATGACGAGAAAACCATTTCCTGTGTTTCCATGTATTCACTAAATTTACGGCAACAATCCTAGATAGCCGACTTTGGTTCGATGCGACTCTTACCTCGTCTTGACAGTTAAATTTTAATCCAATGTGTAAAGAAAGGTAAAAACTATTTTTTGGAAAAAAGTTTACTACAAGAAATACTGTTACTTTAGGTACTTACCCGGCCACTTCTCACTTACTCGTGAGTAAAGTTAAACACTGATGTATCGTGTTTACTTTACCATTGAGTTAATTAACACTTTAAATTCTTCTCCTTTAGTATACGAGAAAGAAGATTGGAGCAGGATGTATGCATTTTCAAAGATAATAATATAATAAAAATATCTTTCAAAAAAAAAAAATTACAAAAAAAAACTCTGATGGAAAGGCAATTCTCCAAAACGTTTTTGTCTGGCCAGAAACAGCAACATTATCAATTTTATGTAATCCGAAAGAAATGGCGGTTGATCTGCAATGTTGGCGACAAGAACTCTTAATTTAATGTTAATTTATTATTTTTTTCTGATAGCCCCTAATCGACTTTTTACTATTTTTCTTCCTTGACTAATAGGTTGGTATGAGGCTGACCGGTTTCACGGAAGGGCGGCAGGAGCAAGGTTTACGTTCATGTGAGGTTTGGTTTTTTTTAAGTACACATGCAGCATAATTATGCAAGCACAAACTTAAATACTGTGTCTCTGCTTGTGGGCGTGCATTAAATATAAGCCTTAAATGTCAAAACACCTTTGCAACTTATATTATGGAGGCCTTATACAACCAAATGGCTTAACACACAATGTAATGTTACGAACTTGGAGTACCTACGTGCGACTGCACATGCGTACATAGTGTATAGAATAATTTGGCACTGGTATGATGGTGGTAGTGTTACGACCTACGAACTTCGAAGTACCTACGTTCGCCTGCACAGGTGCAATAGTGTATGTAAACCGTCTTGTATGATCCATCATGGTAGGGGAACAGCTGTCTAGTGTAATCTAGAACAGAGATCGAATGGTCTGGAATATGCAAGAAAGATCTCTTTTGTACCTATATGAAGGGACTGCAACGGGCCATCAGGAGATTAGTCGCTTCAAGCATTTTGCCGTGAAAGACCAATAAGCAACGATTGTCAATTGTTGTAAATTGTGAACCAAACCGTGTGAAATAAATTCTGTTAAAATAAATAATTGCAGTTTAATTAAAAGAGAACCCCAAAGTAAAATCACAACAGTATGTTTTAAGAAATTATTTAAGGTGATATAAAAAAGAGGATATCAATTAATTATTATAAAAAAAAAATATTGGCCTTTGCTTCGGTATAGTCAGCTACTCTAATAATAATAATAATATTAGGATGATTTATTTGGTGAGCGCTGTTTTTGTGTGTATCACACCTCAAGAGCCCTCTGCGAGCTTGGTCGTCGCTGTAGAATGCGACAATTCTCAAGCAAGACCCAGTTGTTGAAAGGTTGGATGGACCTTTCAGTGAGCGCTGTTTTTGTGTGTATCACACCTCAAGAGCCCTCTGCGAGCTTGGTCGTCGCTGTAGAATGCGACAATTCTCAAGCAAGACCCAGTTGTTGAAAGGTTGGATGGACCTTTCAGTGACCGGTCTTTGGTAAAGGTTTATGATTTTTTTTAACTCAGCGAAGAGCACATTCGAAATATAAATGGTATATTTTTGTGCTCCGCCGGGATCCGAATCCACAACCTTCCATTTACGAGTCCGAAGTGTTGCCATTGGACTACGGACCGGTCCAAGTCCAAGGTACTCTAATATGTTGTATAAATCATTAAAAAAAACATCTGAAATTGAGCACTTTTTTGTAGGCAGTACGGTTTCTGTAAATCACGCCATCTCAGCCTTGATTTCATAAACATGTAAAAGCGCTGACTGCGAAATGCTGTGTATGTGCTAATTGCATACATCGTCAGACATCACCCGATGTGTGATGATGATGGTGATGACGCACTGGGTGAAATTAAAATAGCTGAATCAGTCAATAGCAGTGCAAAAACAAGAATTCAGCATGTAAACATTGTATTATGTATGGGATTGCTGGAGGCGTGTGTGATAAGAGGGCAAGCACTTGTAAAATACTGAAAAATCGTTTGACGCAGCCTCGACATCCATTGGATGATGAAATACATTAAGAAGGTACATAAATAAGAGTGCTCTTGAGGTGTGATTCACACAAAAACAGGGTTCATCAAATAAATCACCCTTAAAATTTTAGGGGTTTGTGTATTGACGATTAATTTTCAATTAATAATGGAAACAAAACCACTCGTGAAGAAAAACTTTGTGTTTTATTTTTACATTTTGAATTTCAATCGCCCTTAAATTCTACATCTTTCCCATTGTCATAAAACATTTTTTTAAGACGTAGTATTTTTTATGGAGTACTCGCCTTCTCATCGACATGTTATTACCGACAATTATGCATAGAAGTGAGGAGTGGAAGATGAATGAATGAATCTAAAAGATGGGAGTAAAAAATACCGCAAAATGAAAGAGGATGTGTTAGAAACGGGACAAATAAATATAATGAGATGATTCGCTATTCTGTGATGACATTTTTGAATACGTATTTGATAACAGCTGAATTATTTATTGGCAAACTTACAAAAAAATAATGCATGGTTGGAATAAATATTATGTATTATGCAACGTCATTTTAGATCTTGTTGGTTCCACGTTAGCGAATCTATAAGCTATTAAAAATCCGCATGACATATTCGTCAGCTGAGTTCGGTGCGGTTATTTTTCGCATATTATGATGCATGTGACCTTCCCGCTTTAGATCTGCCAGCCACTGATCCCGTGGACCTTCTGGATGCGGAAATAGTGACGAGGTACGTCAAAACAGCAATCACTCTTATGACATCGGTAATGACAAATCACTTGTTAAAGTCGATATGAAATCATTTTATGACAGTGAAATCGGAAACGATGGCGCATCAATTGTGGGGGGTAAATGTAGTGTCGGTCAGGGTATTTGCGGGGCTATTCTTAAGACATTTTAGTCGTAGGTTGAGCCCACGCTTTGACAAACTAATGACGCCTGAGCTGTAAGTTTCATCACGACGGTCATCTTACCTACCGAATTTTGGTAATATTTGTATGAAGACTAATCAGCTATACATCTTGGATTGACAGGTCTTCATACAAATGCATCATTAGTTTGTCAAAGCGTGGGCTCAACTGTAACGAGATAGATTTGTTTGTTAGGTAAAATGGAACATGAGATTTGAATTTGAATGAAAAGGAAAACAAAGGAAGGCGTGAGAGCCAGAAGCTTGCCTGGCGGGATAGCCACAAGCCTGTGTAATTAAGAATAAAGAATATTATTGTGCTGTGGTTAATTGTGTATACATTGTGAAAGAAATAAAAGTAAACATATTAAAGTGTGTATGTTATATTATTAATTGTGTCAATCAGCAGGACAGAAGAAAAACCCTCACATTTTGGCGCCCAACGTAAAAGAAAAAATCTGTACATGAAATTCCTATGAAGAAAATTTTTCACAAACAAAAACAAATGACAGTCAATTTCAACAAATGACATTGAAAACAATACAATATATGAAATGATTAAAATTGGACAGATTTATGGTTGTGAAAGCATCAACACGTTTAAAAGCTATTGAAGGCATCAACTTATACAATTTAAAACAAGAAATTGCAAGTTTTAAAAGGCGGTTTTGAAAATATTGAACGGCTGTTTTGAAAATATTGAAGGCAAGAGAATTCAAATTACCTACCTACGTTCAGAAGAAATGAACATTTAAAAATCGAACGTCGCGGGAGAATGAAGAATGGATATGAACCAGTTTGTTTCAAATCAGTTTAGATAAATATATATAGATGGTGTTATATTTAATTTGTATGAAATTTTTTTTGAGATGAAATGATTTATTCTCTAATTGCATAAATTGAAAATATACAGCAAATGATGAAATCTAAAAAAATAAATAATAAAAAGGATTTAGAAAGTAACACAATGGAGTCCATAAATTTTGATCCTCTCAAATTAAAAATATCTTTTAATGGTGAAAGTGAACCAAATGAATTTATAATAAGATTAGAAGAATTAGCCAAAGTCTACAAATTAAAATTAGATTATTTGGTAGAGTGTATGCCTATATTTTTAACAGATTTTCCGTTAACTTGGTACAGAGCAATTAACTGTGAATTTGATTGGAAAATTTTTAAAACCAAATTCTTACAACAATTTGAAAAATATGACTTTCAAAGGAATCTTAAGTTAGAAATTTTAAATATGGTACAAGGTCATGATAATGCATCTGTTTATATTTTAAAGGTAAAATCAAAAAATAATTTATTAAATAAAAGAATGCACGATAAGGAACTTATGGACATAATAATTCATGGATTGTCAGAAAAATATGCAACTTTACTGACAACATCTGAAATTAAAAATACAGAGGAATTATCTACAATATGTAGCAAGTTTGAATCATTTTTCAAATTTAATGAATGTAAAAATTTAAATGTAATGAATGACACAGAAGAGAAAAATGTAATGCAAAAATGCAATTTTTGTAATAAATTAGGACATGATGAAATAGATTGTTGGACTAAAAATAGAAAATTAGATTACATACAGAATAAATGTAGAAGTTTCACAAATAATATAGTATGCTACTTTTGTAATAAAAGAGGACATGTGGAAAGAAATTGTTTTATAAAAAATGGAAATTTTAAAAAACACACAGTAATCTGTTACTCATGTAAGCGTACAGGACATGTACAAAAAGATTGTTTTGTTAAAAATAAAAAAAGTGATTATACAGACAAAACAAAAATGAACAAAGAAAATGGGATACTTTTTTAGATTCAGTACAAACATAATCAAATTAGATTAAAAAAAAAAAAAAACATATTTTCATGTGTATGAAAAATTTGAGGTGATGAATGATACGGTGAAAGTTGATATAAAAGTGATCAGTGAAAGAATGAATTATGAAACATTGCATGAATGAAGGTATGAAACATAAATTAAACAAAGTATTACATATGAAGGTAAAGTTTTTAAAAAAATTGATGGACTGATAAATTTATTAATGAAAAATAAATTTGAAATAAATTTAAATATTGGGAAAGATGTGATACATATTTAAAAAAAAAAAAGTTATTTTAATGAATTGATTAATAAACTGGTGAATGTTTATTATGTATTGTTATTTGATTATTTTGAATTGTTGAATTAAGTATTTAAAAAAAAAAAAACAAATATTTGTTTATAATATTGAATATGAAATTTGTGTTAAAAAAAAAATATATATTAATTTTAGTATGAAAATAATTGGTATTGTTAAAAAAGGTATTAATGACTGAATAATGTATCAGAAACAGGTTTTTTTTTTATTTTCATATTTTTGAAATTTATCCTTAAAATAAAACAAAATATGTGGCGCCGGCTGAGCATTATGATACATTATTTACTCATTGTAAAAGAAAAAAAAAAAAAAAAATTGGGAATGTTTTTTTTTATGAGAGGAAGGAGGTGTATTGTAACGAGATAGATTTGTTTGTTAGGTAAAATGGAACATGAGATTTGAATTTGAATGAAAAGGAAAACAAAGGAAGGCGTGAGAGCCAGAAGCTTGCCTGGCGGGATAGCCACAAGCCTGTGTAATTAAGAATAAAGAATATTATTGTGCTGTGGTTAATTGTGTATACATTGTGAAAGAAATAAAAGTAAACATATTAAAGTGTGTATGTTATATTATTAATTGTGTCAATCAGCAGGACAGAAGAAAAACCCTCACACAACAAACGACTAAAATGTCTAAGAATAGCACCGTTAGGGTTTAGTTACGAATCTGTATCCCTAGTATAAACCATTCGTAAACTCCACTCGATTGCGTCAATCGAAAAAATGTATGAAAAATAATCCAGTATCGAATTACACCAACCCAATTGTTTAAATCAATTAAAAGATTATGTAATTTTACATGGATAAAATAACAAATTTATTTTTATTATTATTCAATTTACCGATTGCAATTAGACAAAAAAAGAAGACATTCATATATAAGTAATTTTATTTAGATACATTAATAAGTAATGCATTTTAAGTAAGTACTTTTTATTTTATTTAAATGCACATTGCTAGGATTTTTTTTTGTTACAAGTAAATAAAAGAGAAAAATATTTTCTAAATTTTCAAATAAATACGAGCACCTATTAACTGACCTATCCTAACGGGGATGATTCATATTGTTTACATTTTAATTCTTGAAATTATAAAAGTGTTTTTGTTATCAGCAGCTGACTTGAGATAAAAATACGTTATTTTAGAAATGTTTTTATTTTGAACTTTTAAATATTCTCAATTGTGTATTATTTTTTTATTTTTTTTAATTACGCATTCAAATAAATTATCATATTATGTTATTAAAAATATCATGTTTTAAGATTAAATAGCATAATGCTATTATTATCACCTTTTTAGGTATTTAGTTGAGAATTTTATATTTTTATTTTAGCCTTTGATATCAATTTGTCTTAATAATTATTATCTTAGTGCAGTAAATGTGTTTTGTCTACCATACATAGGTATATATATATATTTAAATATTACGGGTATCTATAAATTGCAAAGATATAGTGACATTAAATGCATGCCCACAACCAGGCACATGTCAGTTAGCACTTACACATGCTGCATATTGTGTACATACAAAATAAACAAAACCTCACAAGAACATTGACGTTGAAACTCCAGCTGCCTTTCCCTGACAAAAAAATATTTTGTATTTATTTTTATATGTAAAATATGTTCAACTATTCTTTTACACCCTACTTCTTTTTTTTTACCGTACAGTACAAGACGTATTAATTGCAATTATACAGAGATTTAAAAAAAAACTTGTACGTAATGTATTACATAGAATAAATACGGTGCTATTCTTAGACATTTCAGTCGTCCGTTTAGCTCACGCTTTGACAAACACTAATAATGCATCTGATGAAGACCTGTCAATCCAAGATGGCCGCAAGTGAACAGCTGATTAGCCTTCATACAAATATTATCAAAATTCGGTAGGTAAGAATTACCGTGGTGATGAGACTTCCATCCCAGCCATCATTAGTTTGTCAAAGCGTGGGCTCAACGGACGACTAAAATGTCTAAGAATAGCACTAATTGTATTTAATACTTTTAGTACTTAATGCACTTTTAGTAGGTACGTAATGAATACATTTAGTACTTAATGTATTCATATCAAAGTTCAAGTTTTTCATATAGGAATTTTCTATTGCTTGATATTTAATCGGTAGTTTCATCATAAAACTATGCATTTTACTGATTTTACAAATTATTTCCTCTTTCACGCATCATGAGATATGTTATAAAATAGATTTTCCTTATATGCACAAAAAAACCACAAAAAAATATCAGTCAAATGCAACAGGTACAGTTTTCCTTAAAAAGTAAATACAACAGTTTAAAAATATATTAAATACATTAGCAATGCCACTAAAATTTAGCCACAAATTTTATTAATTATATTTATTCTATAAATAATTAAAGTTAAAATAAGTCTTACTAAGCAATCAAGGAACAATATATTATGAGAGATTCAGGAGATCCATTTACCAGTTTTTTTACTCTGTATGGTCATTTAAAAAAAAGTATTTTCAATTTGAAAATTAATTCGATTTTTAGACCTCATAAGTCATAACATACGATTATTCCAGGGGGGGTAAGGAATCTTAATCTAAGCTGCAAAGATATGTATCATTTGAGATTCATATTAAATGCATTCCCACAAGCAGACATGCATAATTTCGCGCTTACACATGCCGCCGCATGTGGACCTACAATGTAAAAAAACCCAATCTCAAATGAACATAAGCCCTGCAACTATTACCGACCTTCCCTGAAGCAGGGGTGACATTGGCAAAGTGAACCATTTTTTACAGTATCGGTGGTCAGCCGCATACCAACCTACCATAATTTATATTAATATGAACGCTGATATTGTAAAATTAAAAATAAGAAGGCAAGTTAAAATGCATCACTACTTCTTACATAAGAGAAATATCGGGATGAACCTAAAATCGACATTAAACCGGTTTGAAAAATAAACCTCATTTTTTTATAAATAAGAAGAATGTTTGTAAATATTTCAACAGATGTCATTGAATTCCATCTTCGAAGGATTTTTATCTGAAGAAATTAATCATAAAGTACCATTCTTTATTTTTCTTCTTATAAATAAACAATTACATGTTTTGAATAAAGTTTGTTATCCTCAATACTATATTATTTTATAATTACATAAAACAATTTTCATATCAACAATATTTGAGTCATGAGAAAACGATTATGTACGTAATTTCTTTTTCTTTTTTTCTTATCGTCATTAGTAGTTATTTTTAATACCCAAATTCAAATTAATGTTTTCGGTACCTATCACTTTTTAAAAAAAGAAGTACGCGACAGTTAGTAATCCTAACCTAACAGAAAAGTTAGCTAATTCTAAGTGGGTGGAAATAAGAAATACTTAAAAAATATGAACTAAGGTATTCATTTTCAATTACGAGGTTAACTGCTGTGTGTAAATAACAACAATAATATTATCGTTGCGTTCGAAGTTTAAATTTCATTCGAAGTCCCATCACTAGGTGCGGTGCGTAGTACAACGTGGAATCATACGATCGTACGATCCGCTCTCGACCAATCAGATGCTTGCACTGAGCGGGGTATTATTGTATACAACGGTACAAGTATAAAACTATGCTTTTCAAATTAACCATTGCGTTTAACAAAATATGAGTAGAAAGTAAAACAGCGCCAAGGGTGAGCGTTTTAGTTAACCTACAACATGGTAGCATGCTATGGTTGAGTTTAGACGTAAATTTTATGCTGGGAGTACAGTCTGGGAGGTGTGGTGGGTGACGTGTGTATTCAGTGTACGTGCATACAGCCGGCTCGTAAAGTTCTATTTGCATTCCAAGTTTGAAATTTCAAATTTGAATTTTTGAATCCGCGGCGTCGGATTTCGGTTGCAGGTCTTTTTACACGTCATTATTGTTTGAATCTCAGTTTAAAATTCTGAATTTCAGGGTCGACATTATGACAGTTAGCAGTTCTTTTACACTAATTACACACAATAAAAAATTATAACCCTGTCACATGAAATATTGTGTCCGCAAACTATTGCTTGATAACAGATAATTCAAAATTAAAAGAATAAAACTCTCCTTATATAAAAAAAACATATATATATGACATGATGTGGGAGAACCGACTTATCTCAATGCAATGCATTGCAAATTTGGAATTTGAATACTCAAGGTTGAATTTCTGTTGCATTTTTACATATTATAATAATTCAGTTATATAAATAAAGTCATTCGGTGTTATTCTTAGACATTTTCGTCGCCCTTTGAACCCAGGTTTTGATTAATTTTGATTCTTGAACATTTCTGAAGTAGTTAGGCTTGCGTCTCGAGCTCAACGCCCGCTCAAATCTAACCTCCAAATGTATGCGAAGTTAGGCCTAGACAAAACCCCATCGGAGACGGTTTTATTTAACACTCTACGAACACATATGAGACACTTTTTCCATCTGAAATAAAATATTTACTTGCATTTCGGCAGACATCTGATCTGTGTACTAACAAAACAGTCAGCCGTCCGCCATTGTGACGTCATCGATATTTGTGTGGTCGACCCAAACGCATATTCCCTACATTTGGTTTATTTTTCCCGATCCACAAAAAATATACGGATTTATTTGGCTAATCAATTGTTTTCAAAGTTGTTTTAATTATAAATTGCACAACAAATTTATAAACTGATTATTTGCTTTTATTTTTCATCTTTTTTTTGCGTTATTGTCAATGGTTATTGTTTTAATAATTATTTAAAAACGACTGAAAATTCCCTATTCTTTAAATAATATTTATAAAGTGACATCTCCAGAACAGATTTTTTTTTAAATACGACATTGAACGGACGTAATTTCAGCCGTCCAAATTTGGTCGCAGGCTCAACTGTTCCTACGTCACACTATGAACGAGAATCAATATTTCAAATTTGGTCTAGTTCGGCGTTGTACCCAGATTAAGTAGTCGCCAGTTAGGCCGATGGCGAAATATGACAAGTAAGAATAACACCGTTTGTCTTTTGATTCTTTTTTTTTTTTTTTTTTTATCCATACAATCGGAAAACACTTTCCAACGTTATTATCAATCCCCATATCTAATTAAAATTGAATTAGCTAGCCGCGAAAAAAGTATTTTTAACCAAAGGTTGAACTACGTGTCAAGAAACTCGCAATGCTTCAATATATTATATTCCGTGATCTGTGGCATCAATGCTACTTTTTTTAACCTGACATTTCTATTTTCATAATGTTATTGTTAGATTATCATGATGTTGGATATGTGCCGATATTTACTGTCTACGAATCTACTTATTTATTTACTTAATACCTACAGTTTTTATATTAATTCATTAGCTGTAAGGATTGGCTGCCCTGTGTAATAGGAATACTCAATACACTAAATTATTATTCAAAAATAGAACACGGTAGAGCGCGGGAATTTTTCTGGGGATTCCATCAGTTGAAAAATAGAACCATACCTAGGGTATGCACCTAACACTATGCAATTCAACTTTTCCGTACATCAAAAATTTGATTCATAAAAAAATGGATGAAATTTGTATGTAAAATGTTGGTAAATCATAGCCGCAAAGATAACGTTCAGGGTTATGTTTTTGATAACGCATGGTGTATTTGATCGAAAGGGAAGTTGAGTTAGGTACACGTATCGTTTATACGTATTTTTGACCTGCGAGAATTTAGGTCCTTCGAGCCGGATAGTTAACCTACACTTGATACTCTGTACATTAATCCAATTAAAATAAATAAATATAATTGTATAGGCATCATCATTATCACCTGATCACCATGACGTCTTGATAAGTCAATATATAAATCATTAAAAACGTAATTGTTTTCATCGATGCATACTGCACCCTGAGTACGAGTTTTTTCACTTTACTCGAAGTATTGAGTATTCAAGAAAAATGTATGTGAACTTGTAAAGCACCTCTGGCAAAACCAGTTTCGAAACCTTTTTTTGCCAGGGGTGCTTTACAAGTTCACATACATTTTTCTCGAATACACAATACTTCGAGTAAGTGAAAAAACTCGTACTCAGGGTCCTGAAAACATTAGTTTTTTTGGCATAGTGACACTCATTATCCATGCTTTGATTTCAGGCAAAATAACAGTCCGTCTGTGTTTGAACAAATGGCAAAATATGTTTGCCAAAATAAAACTAATATTGACAAGATAATACGTACGTCAATTGCAAAATTTATAATTCGAAAACAATGCCAAGTATATTTGCTTGATATACAAGTACCAGGCGCATGCATTGCGGGCTGGCTCTCATTTCCTGTGGAGGCTGAGTAAGCCTTGCCGAAATTTTTATTTTGGATTTGGAATAATCACCGAAACGAGAAATAATATGACAACCTTGGTGGAGATCGAATCTAAGCCCACTTACATGGAACGCAAGCATTCTACCAACTGAGCTATCGGCCAGACAAGAATACGTAAGAAATTAATTTGTTAAACCATGAATTATTTCAATAATTGGGAATCTCAATTTAAAGGTCTTATTCATTTTCAGTATATGTTGCCTACGCTAAAGGTACTTTTGCCTGTATGGGATGCTCACCTTTGGCAAGTACTAACGGCATCTACAATCTATCAATAATCTAAGTCGCAGAGATCTATTTAACATTATTTTGAGGTTTGATTCGCTACATAAGTTTTGTTTGATTCATACATAAGCATGCACGTGAGTTAACCCTACATGTCAAGCTACTAACTCAAAAAAATAAAATCGCATAGCATTTTCATAGTATTTGCTACATATTTAATGACCAATTAAATTGCAGACATTTTTTATTACTTTTGTTTGCTTTGAGCACGAGTGTGCACGTACCACCTGAGCAATTAAGATAAAAATTTCAAGGGAATAATAGGTAGGCTTGCTGAGTATTCAATACACGTCATTGTACACGTGAATAATATTTTTTAAATAATATCTATAAGTAAATTTGATAAGTGTTATAAAGTTCGTACCCTTAAAACCCTCGCGAACACGAAATAATTATGAATCTTTAATTATAATGCATCCATACAACTTAGATTACAGATTATTATAGATAAGGTTTGTGTTCATGTGAGGTTTTTTTTATGTAAGCACATATGCAGCATGTGTAACTCGAGCCTACACGTGTCTGCCTTTGGGCGCGCACTAAATATAATCCTTAAATGTCAATATATCTTTACAATTCAGATAATAGATACATTGATGGCAGTTCAATATTCTTTCAATACAAGTTTCATTTTATTTTTCCAAACTAAAAGTATAATTCAAAAATTGTTTTTATTAATCATTTAAATTTTAAATTGCAACGAGCAAAAAACATCTACAGGGTGCAAACATGTTTTCCTGAGGATGCGTACGTTAGTTTTATTTAGTTTGAGCCGAATCGATTCAGGCTTATTTGAATTACCCGTATGTTTCATCAGTCGATAATTAATTCATGGGTGAACTCGAGCGCAAATATTTGAACTTTGAAACATGTGGTGCGTAGGTCAAACAAATGTAGCGTCTAGCACAATAATTATCGTGAATTGTAAAGAAAATCTAAGTGACGCCTTCGTTTAACGATAATGTTGATATAAGCTGAAGGCCCGATACAGACTAAACGCATTCGGCCCAGTTTATCTACAGGCCAATAGGCAATAGCGTATGGGGGATGTATGAAAACTTTCACAGTCTGTGCGGTAATCCGTAGACAAACCGGGGAGATGGCGTCTAATGTGAAAAGCCCTGATCAAAATCTAAATCTAAGCTGCAAAGATATACATCAATTAAGATTCATCATATTAAACGCATTCCCAAAAGCAGACATGTATAATTTCGCGCTAGCACATGCCGCATGTGGACCTTCGATATAAAAACCCAATCTCAAATGAACATAAGCTCTGCAACTCTTGCCGACCTTCCCTGAAACAGGGGTGACATTAGAGAAGACAAAATTTGTATAGCGCCTTTTATGACAAAGGCGCTCGTCCGTATGATTGGACGAAGAAGTGAGTCTTGAGACGTCTTTTAAATGGTCTCTCCATATCCAGTTCCCTCAGACATTGGCAAAGTGAACCATTTTTTACAGTATGGGTGGTCAGCCTCATTCCAACCTATAAGTCAAGGAATGAGTATGAATAGGACTGAGTATGAAAAGTTAAATTTTCATCAAAATACATATTTTTATCACATATACGCCAATGAAAAGTTTCACAGCGTAGGGTTAATTGATCAAATTAATTTCAAAAAATTTTAACTATTTTTTTTATCTTTCAAGGAATGTACGCAATTCAACGGCGAAAAGAAAACAATTTTACAGGTTAGAGCGGCTTAATTTTTTTTAAAGAAATTCACTTATGTCTAATTTTCAAGGAGAACATCACGGGTGAAGATCCTGTGACAGTGGAGTGGCAGAAGCACAAGATACTTTTTTCGTGCAGCAGTATCGAAGGTGCAAATTGATGTGATGATGATCGCCAATCTTAACTGAAGAGGCACAAAAAGAAGTAGAAGAATCTACATTTCAACAGGTGGCATTATTTTTAATTGAATACCAACTGCAGATAATGATGATGATGAATGATGGTGATAATTGTTACTAATTTGTTAGGTAGATTGAAATGACGTTGCAGGCTGTACATGAAGAGATCGCAGAGATCACGGCTAGGGCAAAAATCATTGCCATTTTTTTTTGCATACTAAACTAAAGCGTTGCTAATGAACCGTAAATTGAATTTCCCGGATATAAGTAAACAAACAGTTTAAATTCTAACAGTGTTATTCACAAAGCATTTGATCCACAGGTGATCCATGGATCATCGTTTTTTTCAGGTGGCGGTTGAGCCATGGATTTGCTGTGTGTGAATAACACCGTAATTGTTGATTTTACTGTTTTTGTAGTTGTAAAAAAGAGGAAGTACAAAGTTGGCAAATTTTGTATACTATAACTGTATCCTGCCGCCCTTCCACTAGGGGTGGCCGGTATACATCCGCAGATGTGTCTCCACGTTTTTCTGTCTTATATATCTCTTTCATCTCTTACACATTCCTCAATTTGTCATAAATGCTCTTCTCTTATTCTCACTCTGCAGGTTCCATTCTTTCGCAATCTCACCTATTCGGTCTATACATTTCTTCCTCGGTCTTCCCCTTCCAAGCTTTTCTCTGCAGTCAATTCAATTTTATGAAAAAGTAATTTTACAATTTAGACTGCCAAATAGATCTCAATCAATGTTAAAGTGAGAAAAAAACCTACTATTAGTAAAAACTTGATCATATTTATGTGTAAGTACTAAATAAAAATGAAAAAAAACGCGATAAGTACCTACATAGAGCGCAGATCTACGATCCGGCACCCTGAAGGTTAAAATGTTAAAAAAACTCATTGTTCGAATTTCGATTAAAGTACGTTAAGGATTTGCTACGGTTTCAGCTCAATGTTTTCGTGTGAACAGGTCCTTTCTCTTTAGTTATGATTTATGAATGGATCATATCTGGCCATATTGTAGAAAGCAGACATTTAAAATTATAATTTCGCTACCATATTTAATAAACAAAAATAATTGGCAAAATTATACATCACTTAAGTAATTCACGCACTTTTTTCCATAATTTTTGGTTCACGCACACGTGGTAAACACCTGTCATTATCAATTCAAGAGATTGTACTCCCTGGCGGAAATTTTCAATAAATGAGCCGTTTCAATTACTGTAATTTTGCATTATTCATAATTTGGTAATAATCATTTATTAAATACATTGATTTGTATGAAAAAAAAAATGTCCAGGAAAAGTGAAGCAAGTATGTAAATTAATGCTTTCACGTAATTCAGGTACTTGCAGATTGAGAGATCAGATTTCTATTGAAAATTGCTCATAAAATAATCATTATATTGATATTTTGCGAATTAATATTGACAGAGAAAGAGAGAATTATGGGTGACATATTTTATTACTTATTTTCAATTAAACTACATTTAATAGTAATTTTGACCTTTTATGAGGAACGAAACTATAGATTGGAAGAGAAGGAATCATGGACGCAAAAGGACTTCGTAGCTGACTAATCAAGTTTTAAAAAATATCACCAAATTCCTGTTTAGCAGCATTTAAACTAAAACAGTCATGATGAAAGCCAACCTTTGAAATAAGTGACGCGAAACAAGAATAAATAATTATGATAATATAATTTACAACGTCTTTTTGTGACCGCAGTCACCTCAAAGGTGCTCGATGCTACACATACCAAGAAAGTCTTTAGATTTCTCCTAAAAGCCATCATCTGTCGAAGATTTCCTCAGTCACACCAAAAAGCCACATTTTGAAGAGAAAAGCCAAGCTAATAAGGCATTTGATTAGACATAGCACCTATCTTAACAACATCTTCGAAGGCAAAATCTTGGAAAGAAGAACAAGAGGTCGCCCAGGAACTTCATACTTCCAGGATGTGAAGCGGCTCAAGAATGTTTTCCTCCTATCTGCATCACAAGAGGATGGTAACAGACAGAAACAAATGGCTGACACAACAAGGCGCTGCCTTTAGAAGATGATGACGATCAAAGAGGCTTGGTGCAACCCTGCAAAAAGTAAGGTCTTGAGATTTTCTTGAATCCTGCCTCTGTAAGGACTGCGTCATACATGAAGGCAAGGAGTTCCAAGTCAACGGTGTCTCTGTGCAGAAACCATGGTCTCCAAAAACTGTATATTTTGACCATTTTTTTCGGTATTCGAGAGTCTTGCTCGAGTCTAACCTATACTGCGGTCACTGACACTTTACATGAAGGCTATGCCTTTTTTACGACATGAAGGTACGAAATAATTTAATTGAATTTTAATAGATTTCTTACATGAGTTTCAGAAGAATTCGTCACAATAATAAAGTGAATGATTAATTATATTTTTAGCGTCTGGATTGCTAATCAAACGAATATTCACCTAGTAACAATTTCTTGGAAAATATTAGCAATTTTATATATAATTCACATATCGATCGATACGTTTAAGTAATTTATTCCAGAAAAATAAGTCATCATAGTTTTGAAGTGGCTATTTTAATTTAGTATGACAAACGATGCGTTTCTGATTTCCGTTCATTGTCTTATGCAATAATTTAGAAAAACTTATATACGGATAAAACTTAAAGAGTAAACACTGAATAAATATATAAGGATGATTTTTGGTTTGAGGCTAAACATCTTGCCATTATTAACCATTTTTCAGGTAAAAGCAGAAAGGCTTAACAGGGTTTACGTTCATTTGTAGTACACATCTAATCTAAGTTGCAAAGATATGTTACATTGGAGATTCACATTTCATGCATTCTCACAAACAGACACGTACAAGTGCGCGCTTGCACATGCCTCATGTAAAACATGCAGCATATAAAAGCGCGAACTTACACAAGACTGATGATCATAAGGATGTATAATCCATCTCTCCGGGCTTGTAGACCATGGTCAAATAATTCTTTTGTAGGCTGCTTTATTCTTTTTAGAAGGCTGCTACGTTTCGAGAATCCTTATCATCATCATCTGAAGCCGGCCATGAAAGCCTAAAAACACTTATTACACAAGACTGCTTGTGGAAATGCATTTAATACGAATAAGAAAAAGTTGATATAATTTTTGCAACTTAGATTATCCATGGATAGATCAATGATTTAAAATAAATTGGTAATATCTCATAAAGTATATATAAGCACCTACACACGGATTATAGATCTTATGTAATATTTAAATAAATTGATTAAATTTAATAGACTCAGTAGGTACCAGAAGATGATCATTAGAGTGTCATTAAAAACTGTTAAAATTGAGAAATACTTATTAAATTTCATTAAATTAATGCACACATGAACTGCCAATTAGATCGACTTCAAAACGAACAAATCGCACGTTTAATAATAAAGAGAAATAACTCGAAAATTGGGAAAATCGAGATTTTGTAATAAAACGCAAGAACAATGCGAGAAGAATAGGTAGAATGCGACAGCCGTTCAATTTGGACGAAGATGACCGAGATAAAACATCGGCCGCCTTTTTCATACCATACAAGTTGTACTGGCTGTCTGAACTTCAAACGTGATTTCCCAACATTAATGTTTTTTGAGTTATTGCTCTTTATTATTCAACGTGCGAAATGTATAATAATCGTTTACACTAGGTGTAAATTGTAACAAAAAAATCATACCTATTACTTTTTCTTTTTTTTCGCAAGAGAAAGTACATTTGATATTTTTGTTGTTGCTGATAATGGACCCGGTAGAAAATCATTTAAATCAAAAAAATTGTGACCAAATAAGCACCATAAAAGAAAAAAAGCTTAGAACCCTGGTAGCTTAGACTTGTGACGTTTACACGCCGAGAAAAAAATAAATGAAAACACAAGGAATATCATTCACGCTGTTTTGATACATCAGTGTAATTTTCAACATCAAAATATCCTAGATAGCCGTGTTTGATTCTATACGACTAATGTATGAGTGCAGGGTTATGTTTGTGATAGCGCAACTATGCTACACATATAGTGTTACTTCTTGCCTGCGTTATCCCCGAGGGGGTCGCATGTGGCGATTCGGGATCTATTTATTTTTACGGGTAAGGGGGCCGACCTCACACCAACTACTTTCAGTTGAAGTGGGGGTTTCCCAGCTCCCGGGGGGGCTGGTTCTCATTTCTTGTGAACGCTGAGTAAGCCTTGAGATCGAACCCTTGCTCTCGGCATGGAATGCAAGCATTCTACCAATTGAGCTATCGACCTCTTTACGAGCTTGGTCGTCGTCGCTACAAAGCGCCAATTATCAAGCAAGACCCAGTTGCTGTAAGGCTGGATGGACCTTTGGTGACCGGTCATTGGTAAAGGTTTTATGAATTTTTCAACCCAGCGAAGAGCAAATTCGAAAATATAAATGGTATATTTTTTGTGCTCCGCCGGAATTCGAACCCACAACTCTCCATACAACTGAACTACGTACCGGTCCCTACAACGATTGTGAATACCATGCTTGGTTCAGGGAAAGGCTTAAAGAGTTGCAGTTGGGTGTTATTGTGAAGTGTATGCATGAGGTGTGGACTTTTTGGTTTGTTTTTTTGAGGTGTGGACTTTGGTGTTTTTTTGCAACTTAGATTATACGTAAACCATTTGACTGACATGTCAGTTTTGGAATGTGGATAAGCAGGATATAATCCACTGCTTTCAAGCATGCAAGAATTCGATTTACCTAAAAAATAAAGTCACGAAAGCAATATCAGTGTGAGTGCAGACTTTGAACATTAGACTTTGTTACATCAGCTTGGCTTGTAATTCAGATCATGTTAAGTTTTAAAAAGCAATGTTTAGTATAATTAGTGTATTTGAAATTTTGTAGGAAAATTGGAATGCTGTCGATACAAATCTTGAAATTCTTTACGATGTAAAAATTCGAAAGTGAGTATACTAAATTTTGTAGGAAGAGTTGAAGAATCGCTCTCCTGTTTTTATACAAATTTTGGAAAACTCTCTCTATTGGTAAAAGTTCAAATCTACTTGGGATGCGAACATTTAATCCAAAGAGATGATCCACAGAAAATAATTTATTCTAATGCGAAATCCCTTTTAGACTACGGATAACCCATGTATTAGACAACTCTGAATAACACTGTCAAGAAAAAAGTGATAAAAAAAATTGTATGAAATACGACGCATAATTTTCTTTGCATTTTTTTAAACTAAAACTTCGTTACATAACTATAATTTCATTCTGCGTGTAGAACAGCTAAGCAACACGGCTCGTTTCTGGGTTATCATAACATTAAAAACGTGTAAAACGCGCTCAAAGTTATCGGGGTATGCGAAGGTTTAGCCGGACGGTGCGTTGACTCTTTGATTGTTATTTTTTTTAGTTGCAGTGGACGTTTTTTTTTCTGTCTGGCCTTTACGGCAACATTGTGTGAATGAGAGATGATGAATTGGACTGAAATAGAAACAGTCACGTGCGTGGGTTATTTGAAATACTGATGCAAACACTCAACATAATATATCCTACTTGGTTTTTGAGACGCCCTTGGAGTGACTACATCACGAAACGGCGCTATAAAGAAATCATCAACTCATCATCATCATGATCATCGTTCGCACTCAAAATTCATTTCTTCTTTTTCATGAAAAAAATGAGGCTTCTCAAGGCCAATGGTGTGTAGGCGTCATTTTGTTTAAATATAGATTTCTTAAATTTTCAATTGACAGCACATTTGAGTTTCTCTTGTTCCCGCAAAGCCAAGGCTTGTCTGTGATTTACGGCATCACATATTTATCTTTCAAGTTGTCATACACTTATATTCAATCGCATCCCATCTTCATCATGCTGAAGAAGCCCATTGCAGACATAGGCGTAAGTCCGTAAGCTCCAGCTTCGATAGATCACGACACTTTAGTATCACACGCATATAATAATTGCAACATGATTTTGGATGCAACAACAATTGGACGCTTCAAAAGCTTCATGTTGATTTCATTTGCTTCAACTATTCTAAAACATATTCACTACTTTTAATTTCTGAAGGTGGGAATGCATGGACTCTAAGCCTCTACGGGAATTTCGCCTCTGATGATAGAACATAGAAGTCATCCAGCCTCTACCGATAGAAGCTACGCTAAGCATTCGTCGTTAGTTCAACGTTCTGCCAGTTGAGCAATGCACCGAGATAGAAAGACTCAGATTGTTGGCGAGAGCTCAAATGCAGACAGATCCTTTGTATCTACATGCACGATACCAACATCTTGTCTACAGAGCGAGAGACAAAATGCACTGAACGATTCGAGTGATTCGAACGAACAGGAAGTCCTAAAAATAACGTAATTCTTTATACTGTCTAAGTGCACTATTAACCCTTTCAATGAATATTCGAATGGGCCTGTTTTATGAACCAAGTTTTCTTATACTAACTTGACTAAATATGTACATTGACGGAAAGCTGTAGAAGTACTATCAGTGTTTTTATTGTTGTTAATATTTTTAGATTGAAATTTTTTCATGCTTGCCAACAAGAAGGCATGTTTAAAATTTACGCACACACATTCTGCACATGCACAAATCCTGACATTTCATAGGCCAATAAGGAAACTATTTTTTACAGGTCAACCTATAAATTAATTGTTATTGGGGGTTAAGTTTACACATATATTATGTAAAAATAAACGCAATCTTAACATGTTTTTCATATACAGCAATTCCATTAAAATATATGTTAAATTTATAAGGACCCTTTAATTTAAAATGAAATCTTAAAATAAATCAAAATATTGACGGTAAAGAGCACTTATAAAAGTGGACAATAATATCCGATTACGAGGGGGTTAAATGCGTCATGAAGAAAGGTAAACAGAAAGTGTGAAGCTTGCCAAAAATCTAATTTATTTATTTACGATTCGATGACTTTTACAAATTTAATAAGACATGATAATTAATTCGCTGTGGCATACCATAACATATACTTAATGATGATAAAAATAATATGTCTCATATTTAAAAGGAAAACCAAATTTGTATGTCAATCGGTAAGTAAACCTTTTCTAGTCATATCTGAATAAAAAGATTTCAGAAACAACAATTAGAGATCAACCAAGAACGTCATACTTCCAGGACTTGAAGCGGCTCAAGGATGTTGCCTTCTATTCACAAGAGGATGACAAGCAATAGAGACAAATGGCTTACAACAAGGCACTGCCTTTACAAGAGGATGGCGACCAGCAGAAACAAATGGATAGCACAACAAGGCACTGCCTTTACAAGAGGATGACGAGCAATAGAGACAAATGGCTAGCACAACAAGGCACTGCCTTGACAAGAGGATGGCAATTAAGGTATGTATTATTGAATTACATGCACAAGTGAGAATAGTAATAAACAATATTATCAACTGCTTTTATTTCAATTTAAACCAATTTAGTAATTTAATAGAGGTGTTTAAGGACCCCTATGACAACTTGAACTATCCTATCTAGGCGATGACGAATCAGAATCAGAACTACACTTTTAATATAGATATCAATCATATTCTATAGATCACTCTGACAGATATTTAAAAGCAAACAACTCTGAATTTTTTTTTTCAATATTTTAATCGGAACCACAAAAATTGATTCTACTGTTGAAACGCACAAGATTTAAAAATATATATTTGTTATACGCCGAAAGATTTTGGTCGCTGGAATGGTCAAGGGGATTAGGCGTTGGCGCTCGAATCTACGTTATTGACACTAACTCCGGTTTGAGCCCCGCCTGCGACATGCCCTATCAATAATAGCTTCGACCCTGCTTCAACAGATGCCATTGGGTAGTTATTTGTTAATATTTAATTACAAGTATTAAATAATTATGAATCTATATAAAAAAAAAATACAATAGACGCATACTTACTTACATAATTTATGAAAGCACAGGAAATCATTTTCTCAACGTTCCTGCAAACCTATTGAGTTTTAGAAAAAATACTAAATTTCTGTCATCATAATTCTACACAACTCATATATTGGAAATAAATTCTATGCATCATCTTATACCGATGACGTATTTGCAGATATACGAGACGTGGAAGATCAACAGTTAAAAATAGTCTAATACGTCACACACTGCATCATTGTAAAATGCCTGTACCCCACGTATATAAAACACTACAATTCAACACTCAACCATAGCGTTTACCAAAAAAATGTTTGCAATCTAAAACAGCGCCTCCACTTAACGTTTCGATTTCCATGCAATTTTTTAGTACAGGTACAGAACCAAAAGAGTGATTTCATTATTGTTGCAATAAAAAAACGGTGGGTAGTGTGATCAGTGAGTGAGTCAGCCTACAATGTGAACTGATTACAAAAGCAAAGATGGCAATCTATTATTGTTTCGAAAATGAGAAAAATATATGAAAATTACAAGAGATTGATTTCCTGTAATTCTATATATTCATCTCGTTTAAAAGAAATGCTAGATTGTCGCTTTTGATTTTATACAAGTCATACTTCAGAATATCCCACACTGTTCTAGAGCCTTTACGCTTGAGGTCCTTTTAAAATCATTCAACTAAAACATGGCGAGTCATGGGTCCGTGTCTATACGTAAACAAAATCCATATTTAAATAAAATCACTGTTTTTATTTCAGGATAAGGTAGTATGCTCAAACCCTCCTCGTACCCGTCCTGTATGTATGTGTCAGAAGGACCCACAGCACATGGACGCTCATGCAAAGCTATATATATTTTCTCAAGTAGCGAAAGGCTTTCCCGTGAAGTAAAACCAATATTTCTTAAAGGAAAAGATAAGTAAATTGAGAAATATTTTTGATTGGTAATTGTAAATTGTAGCCGCGATACCGCTGGGGATAGCCAGCACCTCTGCAGATGCGTCGCCATGTTGTTCTGTCCTTTCACATCCTCAACATTCATCACTCTCTTTATGCATGCTCTTCGGTTTTCCTCCCTCCGCAGATCCAGTCATCCTACCTTGACTAATAGGTCAGTATGAGGCTGACCCCCTATGCTGTAAAAACTTGGTTCACTTTTGCCAATGTCACCCCGTTTCAGGGAGAGGCGGCAGGAGTTGCAAAATTTATGTATTTATGAAGTTTTGTTTTTTTTGTATGTATACGCGCAGAATCAAGCTAAAACTTACATGTGTCTGCATTAAATATGAACCTTAAATGCCAATATATCTTTGCAACTTAGATTATAAATTATTATAGAATGTAGATTATGCATACAAAATTCGTCGATAATGTTAATTATTTTATTGATTTCGAATGCAAAAACGATTTCATGTATCTACTTTAATTCAAAGAAAAATTTGCCAATGGACACGTTCCGTTCATGATTAATAATATATTATGAAACAAATGAATGTTGCAACTGTTGCCGCTTTCCCTTCAATAGGGGTAGCATTGGCAAAGAGCAATAAACAAGATGAACTGGTTCTCAACCAATCTCAAGGAATAAAGCACTTTACGCAACTCAAAAAGGTGCTTTTGAAAGTGAAAGGTTTGTACTTTCTATCCCCATTCATTGCATTTATCTTTGTTAAAATTTTATAAAAAGATATTTGATAAATTTATTCGTTTATTTCAAATCACAAAAATAACTAAGTATCCTACTTTAAATTTATCAGTGCATCATGTTCTGATCAAAAATCTAAAATAAATGACTAAATAAACAAAGCAAAACGAAGTACATGCGTAACTTCTTAATAATATTTTTCAAACAGTGCTTCGATCTTCCACTTCTATAAAAAAAAATATTTTGAAATCTGTTTTTGCAAGTTGAAGGTTTTTAAAAATAAATATAATTACAATGACGAAAAAACTGGCAAGTAATGTTTTTTTTGTTCAAGGATCCTGTTTGAAATAAATAAAAAATATAATGAGAGACATTCGATAGCACCTAGAGAAAAAAAAATGGAGAGTAGAATGGTCGAGGTAAAGAGGAAATAAGTAAAATGACCTTCAAGAGTAAATTGAACTCCTACGAGCTATGCAAAAAAAAAAACTCTGAATGAAAGTCAATGGGTGTTATTGGCCTATAAATTATTATAGGCATCACACCATAGGAATAATGGAGCCTGTGCAAATTCCATGGACAAAAAATATGTGACGTCAGAGATCAGGAAAACTAATTAATTATGTCGCCATTCAGCTATGGATAGCCAGAGCCTCTACAGAGTTGCCTTAATTTATATTTGATGGTATAAACTTTTTCTTAGATTTAAATTGATGGTGTATTCAAATTATTCAGTAGAGTTTAACTTTTAATTAAAAAAATATACTTAACTTACTTAAGTAAGTACATTTTACAAAAAAATCATTAAACAGTTTAATATATTATTTACTTAGTGATAATAAGAATTCCTACATTATTTTTGTCTACATAACTTGATTTTTTTATTCTATATATTTTTAATTAACCCAAACCGTACTGGGAGCTTCTAAAATAGGATTATTTGAAGACATTAATGTTTTATAAAACAGGATAGCTCCTTGACTGATAGGTTGGTGCGAGTCTTTAAAAATTGGTTTACTTTACCAATGCCACCCCGCTTTCAGGGAAAGGCGGCAGGAGTTGCAAGGTTTATGTTCATGTGAGTTTTTTTTGTATGCACACATGCAGAATGTGTAGGCGCGAACCTACATGTGCCTGTGGGCATGCATTTAATAAGAGCCTTGAATGTGAACATAGGTATATTTGCAGCTCCTTGACTGATAGGTTGGTATGAGGCTGACCACCCGTGCTGTAAAAATCGGTGCACTTTTGCCCATGCCACCCGATTCAGGGAACGGCGGCAGGAGTTGCAAGGTTTAGGTCCATGTGAGGTTTTTTTTATATTTGTATACACATGCAGTGTGTAGGCGCGAACCTACATGTGCCTGTCTGTGGGTATGCATTTATTAAGAGCCTTGAATGTGAACATATATTTGCAGATTAGATTATAGTATGAAAACTCATGGATCAGCGTACTATAAATCAGAACTCATCATCATCATCACCAATGAATGACTTGATATAATATGATAAATTCTTGAATGAAAGTGGGAGGTTGACGAATAGTTGATGATGGACTTACCAGCTAACGTAAACCTGTCCATGTAGTTGATGAGGTTGATGAAGCAGAGGATCCCAACAGTGACGACGTTCCTCCATCGTGTGGACCTCAGGGACTCTAAACTGTTCCCTGCGGAATCTGGGATAAGCGCATCGTCCGAATCGTTATCTCTCCCACTCAACTGCTGACGCGATGTATTAATTGCCACTGTATTCTCCATCTTGACGCGACTGTCTCTATTCACAAACTGTTTAATTCAGAAATTTTAACTAATTTAACATTTTATTATTAATTTTGGGTGGGCACCGCCGCCGCGTTGGATGACATTGGTAAACTAAAAAATTCCTGCCACAAATTCCGGCATCGCAAACGCCAACTGTCATTACGTAGTCCTACCAACTGCAGTGACGTAAAACTATAGAGTTGGACTGTAAAGTCGAAGATTCGAATCGAATATACCTAATGGTAAAATTGATCATATTATTATCTAGGTTTTTAGCAGTAACTTCGTGAAAGTTCATCTTTACGATTTAAAAAAAAAAAAACTGTGTTTTAATTCACTTGTGAGTTTTAATTCACTCATAAGTGAATTAAAACCACGAAGTCAATGATTAAAACAAAGTTTTTTTTGTTTTTTTTTTTTAATTGTAAAATTTATCATTCTTTTTTTTTATGAACTGCAACATAAAATGATTTAGTTTTCAAATATCATCATCATCTTCTAAAGGCAGTGCTGTGCTGTGGGCAGTGCCTTGTTGTATCAGCCATCTGAGGTCTGTCTGCTGCCATCCTCTTGAGATGCGAATAGGAGGAGACATCCAGTAACAGCTTCAAATACTTGAAGTATGAAGTTCTTGGGCGACCTCTTGTGTTGTCTTAAGATTTTGCCTTCAAAGATGTTGCTAAGAAAGGTGATATGTCTGATTGAATGCCCTATTAGCTTGGCTTTCCTCTTTAAAATATTATTTATCAGCTCCATTCTTTCTTCTACGTCCCGCAACACCTTTTCGTTGGGCTTCTTTTCGACCCATGATGTCTTGGACATTTTCCTCCATGTCCACATCTCGAATGCGGAAGGCGGTCTTTCTCGTATTTTTGGAAGGTCCAGGTTTCGCTACTATACAGTAAAATGCTCCAAATAAAACTTTTCATGAATTTCTTTAATTGATTTCTTCAAATTCACTTTCACTTTCAGTTGAAGTGGGAGTTTCCCAGCTCCCGGGGGGGCTGGTACTCATTTCTTGTGAAGGCTAAGTAAACCTTTAAGATCGAACTCTTGCTCTCGGCATGGAATGCAAGCATATATTCCACCAATTGAGCTATCGACCTTTTTACGAGCTTGGTCGTCGTCGCTACAAAGCGCCAATTCTCAAGCAAGACCCAGTTGCTGTAAGGCTGGATGGACCTTTGGTGACCGCTGATTGGTAAAGGTTTTATGAATTTTTCAACCCAGCGAAGAGCAAATTTGAAAATATAAATGGTTTTTTGTTGTGCTCCGCCGGGAATCGAACCCACAACCTTCCCATTCAGAGTCCGCAGTGTTACCACTGAGCTACGGACCGGTCGAAATGATGAAATATGCAAAAAAAAATATGCATTATATTTTTTTAAAATTCGTATTTAGAAGAAGAAAAATAACTGTTCAATTTATGTCGGTATTACAGTTCTCTATTATAAATGGTATAATCGGAAATTTGAAGCGTTACTGGCATCT
The DNA here is from genome assembly GCA_951799405.1 of Agapetus fuscipes. Classification (NCBI taxonomy): domain Eukaryota; kingdom Metazoa; phylum Arthropoda; class Insecta; order Trichoptera; family Glossosomatidae; genus Agapetus; species Agapetus fuscipes. Next base: position 16,097,727 of record OX637341.1, read on the forward strand.
GGCGTCATAATTTTGAAGCTTTTACTTTGTTACTTTGCTAATAACAGGATACAGAAATGATGTTCTACCAAATAACTAAATATATTTTGAAATTCTGGTAATCCTTTTCTTGTGTACATTTATGGGGAATGTCTTCTATGATTATTTGTATAACTAGCCAAAAAAATGTGTATAGTAGGTATTTAATTGATTAAAAGTATATTTTCGACAACTATTCACCAATGTTGAATATTACAATATTTATTTGCCATTTAACATTATTTAAAATAATGTCTAATAATGCCGAATACTGGAAAATACCTAGCGAGTATTTGCGGCTACACCAATCACTACTGACTACGTTCCTTAGAAGATAATAATAAAATATTTGCTTGTACGAGTATTTCGATAATAGCCCGGCCGTGCGACGGAAATTTTTCTTGGTCCATTAAGTAGTTAATTTTTTGTTTCACTATTAATTCAATATTAAACACCAATGTTACAAAGGTCATTGAAAAAACAATAACAATTTTTTTTTTCAGATATTTCCATTTATTGAGTTTCCATTACAATTATTACAAATTCAATACATTTTTTTTATTAATGTAAAATTGATATGGTGATAGTTTGTTGTAAATTCTTAAGAAATAACTCATAAAAAACAATGGTAAAAACAACTTAATTTAACTGCTGGAATGAGAACAAAATTATGTTTCAAGTACATAGGTAATGAAGATTGCACATAATATTATGTCGTAAATTTGAATTATTCTTGTTGGGCAAACGTCACACGTCTGCAGTCTATGTTACTAGGCATCTTAGCTACTAATAAGAAAATATTAGTTAGCCAAGCAACCCAGCCATACGACCTCCCAATATTGTTGTCTATGTCCAATGTGTGCAGTGTGGACAGCATTATAAATATAAAAGAATTGATAAATTAATCTTTGGATTTAATTTTCTTTGATGGCAATTGGAAAATATAAAAAGTAATTTACCCAGCTTAATCCTTTGGTTCTTTATTATTGTACAATAGAATCATAATAATAAATAAGCTGTAAGAATCTTACTGATTTTTATAAAAAAAAAAAACTAAAAATTTCACAAAATCACAGAACGACATACCTACAATTTGAAAAATATACCTACAACTTTTATACTAAAATAAAGTTATTAAAACTATACATTTTTAATAGTTACACAGGATAAAACTAATATAAAAATAACAGCTTTGGAATGTTGCTTCACGCCTTGGGTAGGGTTAGTTATTTATTATTGTTTTATCAAAATTATCTAGGATTTATACATTTTTAAATACTTATTTGTATATTAATTATAATTAAAGTAGAAATAAAATTTGAGTCATATAGAACCAGAGATGGCACTTTTTTCTAAAATGCTACTAAACTACACATTTAGTATAACTTCTTGCTGCATTTTTCCTTAAAGAGTCGCATGTGACGAGTGAAACCAATTTATTTTTACATGTAAGCGGGTCGGCCTTACGCCAACAACTTCAGTTGGGGGCTGATACTTACTCATTTCTTGTGAAGCTGAGTAAACCTTGCTGGTATTTTATTTTGGGTTTGAAATTGAATCTCCCGTGTTTCCATTTAAATTGATCATTTTCAGCAAAAACTCTTAGATAGCCGTCTTTGCTTCTACATGACTCATATAATTATTATCTGATGCTTATCATACTGCACAAAATAAATTTAAATGATTGCCTATATCCTTTTTTTAAATCAAAAATGTTGAAATTACTTACTCAACGGAAAGTTGATTAATAATATTTTACTGAATTTTATCTTCACAGTAGAAATAGTCTTCGTACTTAATCAAAAGAATAAAAGAGGAAGGTAAAGTTATATGTAGTAGCTCTTGCGTGTAAATAATGAGATGTAAAACTCATCTAAAGCCTCCTTTTTTTGGTTTTGATACAAATCCAGTCGCAAAAAGTATGGTGTTGTCAGATAAATTGCGTGAAAGGTAACAAACATTCCCATATTACATTACTAGACTTTCAATCCAGCACCAGATTGGGCTGCGGGAAATGTATATAAATAAATAATAATGTTCATAAATAATTAATAATAAAATTATCCTACCATTTTAAAATTACCTAACTACATTTATTATTAGTAATAGTCAGCACTCTTTTTTTCAATCTTAACAAATGAAATCCTTTATATCATATAAAACCTCCGTTTTCCAATATCATCAAAATGTAGTGTTTAGTATATTAAAAATTAATTGTATGAAAAGTTATCGAAAGAGTTTAATCTACATACAATTCCATTATCCAAATCTTACCTACTTATATTAATTAATAAATACATACGTCTTCTGTTTATGGTTTATTAATATCATCAGAAGATGTCTCGGAACTCTGGGGATGTCTCCAATGACTTGGAACACTATTCCCGCCTCACTGAGGGAACTGGATATGGAGAGACCATTTAAAAGAGGTCTCAAGACTCACCTCTTCGTCCAATCATATGGACAAGCGCCTTTGTAGTGACACACTGTTATAAAAGGCGCTATACAAATTTTGGCTTATCTTATCTATCTTATGTCCACAAAATTCAGTAAATAGTTTATTGATTTAGTCTGTCTCATTTTTCCAAAGCTTATGAAAGTAATATATCGCACACTTAATCATAAAGAGCAATAATTCAAAAAATAAGAATGTAGGGAAATCACGTTTGAAGTTCAGACAACCAGTACAACTTGTATGGGATGAAAAAGGCGACCAATGTTTTATCTCGGTCATATTCGTCCAAATTGAACGGCTGTCGCATTCTACCTATTCTTCTCGCATTGTTCTTGCGTTTATTACAAAATCTCAATTTTTCCAATTTTTGAGTAATTGCTCTTTATTATTAAGCGTGCTATTTGTATCTTTGTTTCTTTGAATAGTTCTGTTACATAAACATACAAAATGTATTATTTAGAATCAGAATCCTGAATGGGGTAATAGCCGACAAACATATTTTCATTTTTCTTCTGTACAACATTGCAAGAGAAGGAAAACATAAAGGCGGTTTGATGCCATTTACTCATTATTTGTAAAATCATTTCCCACACCCTTGGAGAGAATGGAACCTTAACCCTTTGGCAACAAAAGCATTGTACAAAAGAGCTATCGAGTCGACAAGATTAATTTTATTTATGAAATTATGTTTTGCTTGAGTAATAGACGGGAACCATAACAGCATCCCAAGACTTTTCGATTGTAGTTATCGTCCAGCCAGTTTAGTTACTCAAGTAGAATTATGATACAAGCTGTGGCTTTTCTGCTTGTACTTTTACTTATGGCCAGCTAAAATTCTACTAGAAGCTACCAGTACCTCCGCAGATGTGTCTCTACTTAATTTTCTCTTTGCACACTTTTTTTTTTCATCTTGTTGGCATTAATCCCTCTCTCCATGCATGCTCTTCTCTTTTTCTCACTGTAGGTTTCAGCCATTTGTAATCTCACTTATTTCTTGCCTTGTTTCGCATTGCTGGAAATGATTGTCTTTATTCATAGACGGGCAAAGCAGCCGCAGCCTCAATATCACCGATACTCTTCACCCTCCTGTGTTTCTTTTGCTTATGAACACTCTCCACTTCTTCATGTATCGGCAGAGGTGAACTGACTCTGTGCGAATTAACGCTCCTCTGCGAATATGTGCGATGCGACACACTGGCCAATTCAGATATATCAAAGCACTGCGAGCCATTGCTGTATATGTTGCTGTTGATGCTTTGCTGGGATGCCACACGGTATGATTGCAAGTTGTGCGGTGGGAAATTGAACGGGGAATCGTATATGACGGACTGGGGTGATTCGTAGTTGGAAGAGTCGTATTCTAAGGAGTTTTGGTGTGGTAGATTTGGTGGTGCTCCGTACATTTGGGCTCCGATGCTGTTTTGGGCGCCGATGCTCATTTGGGAGCGTGTCCTGGGAGGAGATGGCCGGCCACCCCATCTTCCTGTGACGCTGGAACTCTCGCTTGAACTGGATGGTGAGGTTTTGTCCTGTTTGGGCTTAAGTCCAAAGGCTCGAGTGATGGTGCCCTGAAATAATAAAAAAAAACGAATTGATTTGCATATTATTATAATAGGGAGTAATATTTATTTGATGTTTGTTGATCTTATGTGAATTATACCTAAAGAGTTCAAAGCATTTTTTGTCATAATAATAAAAAGTAACACAGTACCTAAGTGGGAAGTAACACCAAATAAAATGACAAGCATTCGCAAAATAAGATACGATGTCGAGATGCAGTTAGTTCTACAAGAAAATTCTAGAAATTCTTAACAAGGAACACAGAATAAATGAAGAAGTTTACCAAATAATCGAAAGAGGAATAGAATTGCTTAAAAGTGAAAACCCTGTCCCAAAGGCATGCAAGGTGGATAGAGCGCTCAATTAGCCATGAGGGTCTCTTGCATACCATAATTGAGGGGATGATCGAGGGGATCAATTTCTGAGGACAACTACGTCGAGGTTTCCTACAAGATATATTATGAGATTTGGGCTGTTTCCCCTACGAGGAATTAAAAAATATTGCCTTGGATATGGAGGAATGGACAAAAAGATGAGAGGACATTACTGCAAACTAATCCGAGGATTGAAACACAAGAAAAATAAGAATCTGGCAACGTCATTCGTATAAATTGCAGGTCCTATATAGCCGTTTATTATTGGAATAAGAGAACTTAAGATAAAAGATAAGAGACATTTTTACAATTCAGTATTTAAATGTGCTCCTTGAAAATCGCTAACAGGGAAATGGTGTGCCAGTACCCCTAGTACAAAACCTAAAGTTTAGACTCAACCAAATGCGTTTTACATAAAATGCATTTGAAGTAAAACACTCACCAGAAGAGCTGTTACAGTTTCCATATTATATTTCTTTAGTAAACGCGTTCTGGTTGAGTAAAGTTAAAACTTTGAAAACTTGAGATGCAGTTTGAAAGTTGGGATGCATTTTGTGGCGGATTAGCATTCTCATGCCCCATTAGCTCAATAAACAATTCAAGAGAAGGACACGACTGAGCTGCTCAAGTAGTCCCGTCATGCCAGCTTGCCGACCAAGGCATTGTCTTCTTACAAAAAAGAATTTTCAACTTTAAAGTTTGATTATTTTAAACATCTTGAGAGAACCGAGTTACAGGCAATACGTAGATTTTGGGATTAAGAGCATCTTAGATTTTTTTTGCCAGTTTTCGTCATTTTAAGCCATCTTGAAAATTGAGATGCAGCTAATAATCAAATTACATCCTTTTGATGTTTGTCACATTAAAAAAATTAATGGCTATGACTTTTTGTAAAAAATAAAAATGCTTTTTCAGCATTAAAATTATGTAATTAAGTTTAGATTATATTATCAAATATTGTTATCTTCTTAACCTGTTTGCGAAAATTGCAGGTGTATTATTAATTATGAATTATTCCTTGACTTATAGGTTGGTATGAGGCTGATCACCCATACTGTAAAAAATGGTTCACTTTGCCAATGTCACCCCTGTTTCAGGGAATGTCGGCAAGAGTTGCAGGGCTTATGTTCATTTGAGGTTTGGATTTTATTTGTAAGTACACAATGAGCATTTGTAAGCGCGAACTACACGTGTTTGTTTGTGGGCATACATCTGAGAGCTTTGAATGAATATATCCTTGCAACTTAGATTATAGATAGATTATAGATTTGTTATTTTGAATGTTCATTATATTTTGAAGAAATTTTAACTGTCATGCCGTTGGCTCGGAAAAAGAAAAAAAGTCAATTATGTTTTAAATTAATAATGTAAAACTAAATCACTTCTTGTCATCTTGATAATAGTGTGATATCATCTAAAGCGCTCGAGGAATGAAATCAACTAGTGAAGAAAAATTATATGTTTCATTTAACATTATTAATCTTCACAATATCAATACACAAACCCTCAATTTTTTCATTATATTATAAGTATATAACTATACTGAAAAACATCTAAAATTCAGTGTATTCAAATAATAAAACAAAATTAAAACAGTTCTGTATGAGATTTACCTTCAAGTCGCAAAAACATTTTTTATCTCAACGCACGAGTTTTCCTTCTAAGTACCGACATAAAAATTTGAATAATATATGTACAGGTATGTATGCAGCAGGTAACTAGGGAGTCGAGTGGGAAGGATTTTGTTGAATTGCAAAGTAGTAAAGGGAGATTTTGGCCAAATAAACTCCGCGAACTGAAAATGCTTTATTCCCGACTGGGGCGCACCAAAGAACGTATTGTGTAGGTACACCGGGAGTTCTCAATTTTTTGCAATCGAAACCCCAAAGTCGCTAAAAATGTTTTTGGTTTGATTTTCGCAAAAGCATGAACAAGTGACCTTATGACAAGATTTCTGTTATGAATATAATTATAGGTACTAGTAATGTTAAAGTTATATTAGTATAGAACATCAAGTTAAATCACCATCGCATTAATAGAAAAATGTATGGAAGATACAATAGCACCCCTAGTGAGTGAGTAAGTTGTCATTTATATTTATTTATTTATGTGTTGGTCGAGAACATCGAGGGCGGAAAATGTTTTGTTATAATAAAAGGTTTAAAAGTATGGTCGATAGCTACATCAGTTTTTTAATTGACTATCGTTTAAGGGTTTGTGTAATGACGTTGTGAATTGATTTTTTTCCTCGAGCGCTTTCGATGTTACCACACCATCATCAAGAGGTTGGCCTCTTGATAATGTTGTGATAGCAAAACTTTGATAACGAGAACAACTTTGTGTTTTATTTTTAAATTATGAATCTCAATTGTTTTAATCCTACATCATTTCCTGACGTTTTATTAATAAACATCCTCGTACTGGCAACGTTTCTTCATTTTTTTTTTTTAATTTAATTAACGGACATGATAGTCCATTTACATAATTTTATGACAAGGTAATTTCAATGAATAAATAACAAAGAAAGAAGAAAACAACAAGATTTAGTATTACATAATAACACAGTCAAATAAAATACCTATACTTTCCTGATACTATTAAGATGAAATGAGACTACTCTTGTGTTTATAAGGAAAACCTCCGATTCAGATAAAAGAAGCTGCTGGAAGGTCAACTATCTATTTGTTAAAAATATGTCAGTAAGCTCTTAGCATCATATATTTTTAAAGATTGCCACCCTCCTTACAAATTGTTAATAAAGAATAATTATAACACTGATTTTTATAGTGCCTTTTCTTGACTCGAGTCACTACAAAAATACAATGTAAAATAATAAAAAAAAAATGTAAATGTTACTGTTTTGAATTGTGTCTCTTTCGGCGACTCTTGAAGACGTAAATATACTGAATTCTAGTCTAACGGAACAGCAACGCATAAGTGACCCTCACGATAGAAGCAACAATTTAAGCAACACCTCTGCGGAATCCTTCCAGGGTGACATAGACCCCCAAGACTTTCAAGAATTGGGGAGCCTCCCGCACACGATGCCTTAAAAAACCGCGATCCCAAGTTTCAGGAGCTTAGTTTTCTCCATATAAACCTGTGAGCACAGCAGCTTGTGTCCCCAGAGTACACGACGCTTTTACTTGATTCGTTTTATGGGAAGACGTATTATGGAAAATTCACAAAAAAAACTTGTCGGTACAAACAGTGAAAACGGGCGACTTCCCATTGTTTTTTTTTTTCAGGATGTATTTTTAAGTATTCATGCTGTGCTTTGCTCTTTCGCTGATTTATTTGTAGAGCGTCGTTATCGTATGAAACACATCCCAAGGGTCCTTTGCGAGCTTGGTGTGCACTACAGAGCGGTTTTTCAAGCAAGACTCAGTTGCTAAAATGCCGGATGAACCTGTGAAACTAGTATTGATGTATCAAAAGCGTGTATTGTATAAATACGTACGAGTTTGATGAAACGTCCAGAAACCCATTGCTCTCTACAACACTGTTCGTATTCCATAATTCCATACAAATTATTTTTATCAAATTTTCCTTTGATGATGCTTTGAAGAACTTCTTTTACAACACATTATCTTCATAAGCTGGACTGCCATGAATAGGCGTTGGCTGAATTCAGGATTCTCCTCCACACTAGCCTGTATATCGGATATGGTCTCCAGCTTTATACGTCTTCCTTAGCTTGTAGCTGTATCTGCATTCACACAGTCAATAATAATAATAATAATATTAGGATGGTTTATTTAGTGAGCGCTGTTTTTATGTGTATCACACCTCAAGAGCTTTCCTCATTCCTTGACTTATAGGTTGGTATGAGGCTGACCACCCATACTGTAAAAAATGGTTCACTTTGCCAATGTCACCCCTGTTTCAGGGAAGGTCGGCAAAAGTTCTGGGGCTTATGTTCATTTGAGGTTTGGATTTTATTTGTAAGTACGCATTCAGCATTTGTAAGCGCGAACTACGCGTGTTGGTTTGTGGGCATGCATCTGAGAGCTTTAAATGAATATATCCTTGCAACTTAGATTATAGATTACACCTCAAGAGCCCTCTGCAAGCTTGGTCGTCACTGTAGAAAGCGCCAATTCTCAAGCAAAACCCAGTTGCTGTAAGACTGATGGACCTTTTGATGAGCGGTCTTTGGTAAAGGTTTATGAATTTTTCAACCCAGCGAAGAGCATATTTGAAATAATAAATGGTATATTTTTTGTGTTCCACCGGGACTCGAACTCACAGCCTTCCATTTACGAGTCAAAAGTGTTAACCACTATACTACGGACCGGAACCATCACATTTTTGGCTTTGTTAGTCTCTTTCGGTCTTGTGGCGCTTAATGGGGTTTTGCTTCATCCATTCTTCTTCAATCCTTAATATAAAAAAACTGGAGATTCTGTAAAATACTTGTTTGAGTTACCATTACAGAACTAAATAGTGGTTACCTTTATATTTTTGGCAGCGAAATCAGCAACTTCCAGACCAGCCAGAGACTTCCAGTGACTTCTTGCAGTTGAATACCCTCCGGTTGCAAAAGGGGGAAGAGTACCACGGGCTCTACGGGGGGGAAGGGCGCCCAAACTACCCCTATTCAAAACATATCAAGACAGACAAATCAGGAATCATAGAACACAAATATATATTATACAATATTTTACAACAAAAGTGATGAAGCACTATCCAGAGTCAGTCGTAGACTATGGGCCTGCAACAGGCCCTAAATATATTTATAGATAGAAATGAATCAATTTTCTTAATGAAAAGATAAAAGTGAATGAAAAGCATAAAATATATTAAAATGGAGGTGGATTGAATTAATTGACATTGGTATCAAGGATAGGAAAAAGTGAAAACTCTGCTTTGCAGTGACATTCACCACCCAACAATTTAGTTACAGCAACAGTTACAATTTATTTTTAATTGAAATTCCGAATGCTCAGAGGCTACGACTGATTCTGAATTAAACACTTCAAATCACTCAAAAATCTTTATTTTTTATAAACCATATGGTTTTTCTAATTATGAATTTCTAACATTAAACACAGATGCATGAGAAACTTGAAATATAATGAGAAATAATAAAATAAAATACACAGCTTTATCAGTGGCTCGAACTGACAAAAAAAATCAGGAAGATAATCTTGGTTAGCTGTGATTATGAATGACTGAAAAATAAAATTTTAATGGCAAAGGGTGCCATACAACTCGATTCCCAACGGCTTCCCTTTTAAAATGAGGCAACAAAGTAGTTAAAAAATATAGGCACAAAGTAAAAAAAATACATTGAAAACCAATGAAACAATACGTATTTTTTCCCCATTGAAACCATGCAGTCTACTTTATTATCGTTTTTGCCTCATTTTAAAAGGGAAACCGATGGAAATCGAGTTGTATGGCACCCTTCGCCACCGAGGGAATAAGAGTATAACATACGAATAAAATGAAACAACACAAAGTATGAGAAAAAATGCTTTAAATCTACACGGCTTATGTTGAACGTGGGGAAAATCAAAACTACAGCTGCCATCTTGAAAAACATCACTTATGATAGTTCATCGTGAAGTTAGCTGAGTTTTTAAGATTAGTGAGTATTTAGTCAAAGAATGACAAAATACTGTGTATTAATTTTATCTATTAGTAACCTCAACTGTCCCCTTGGTACAATATAATCTATGTAGAATTCTAAACGCATTTTTTAAAGCCGAGCATTATAACATAAGATGATAGTTGAAGAAACCTAAAAGACATGAAAGAAGAAATGATTATGAAATTTATTATCTTATTTGATTTCTACATTTTCAAATAAAATTCTGACAAGACGTTTCAAAAGATTTTGAAAATTGAAATCAAATAAAGTTTAACAATAGTGATGAATACAAGCTAGACATTTATAAAGATAGATGAACACATGAAGAAAGACATCGCTAAAATAATGCTACTTGCAAAAATATGTAGGGTCTGTTGCACCAAACTCCAATCAGAAAAAAATCAATATTAAGTATGGTTTCTGCCATCAAATCAAAAAAATGGTTATATATACGTAAATCAGCTGATGTACATCATCTTTCCTGTTCAAATTGCATCATTTTATTACCCATATTTCTCGGAAGATAAATATTTAATCGAGGTAGTTACCAGAATAAGGCAATCAAATTTGATGTGCCCAATGAATATTGATTGGAGTTTGGTGCAACAGGCCCGTTATCTTTTGCTTGAATAAATTCATTACACCAACCTTTTCTCTCTTGGTCAGAAACAGGTACCAATATTATCAATAAATGACTTATCGATTTCACTTAATAAATTATTTCTAATAAATCACATGCATATACGTATTTTTAGTAGCATTATTTAGGCGATTTTTTTAATGAAAGTAAGTTAACAAATATAACACATTGAGCTGAAAAAAAATACATGGAAAAAGCGAATTTATTTTGTACAACATACAGCCATGACTTAATTAATGATTAACTAATTTTTTATGCAGGGTTTTACGTGACATAGGACCAAAGAACTGAAGAATTCGTCTTTGGGACAGGGTCAACAGATGATTTACGACCTCTAGTTGCGACAAGATCTCTCCTTGTTTTCTACTCACGGTATCTTTTTAACTTGTATGTAAAATATAAAAATAATAATTTCGGGATGCTTCATTTGGTTAGTGCTGTTTTTGTGAGAATCACAGCTCAAGATCCCCCTTGCGAGCTTGATCGTCGCTATAGAAAGCGCCAATTACACAAGCAAAACTCAGTTGCTATATGATGGCTGGATGAACCTTTTGGGAACGGTATTAGGCATATTAATGTTTTGAAAATTAAACATTTTTTTTTTGTGCTACGTCAGGCTTTGAACCTATTACATTCTGATTGCGAATCCATCACTTTAAACACTAGACCACAGAAATAAATGTTTATTTGTCACTATAACACTCTTGTTTACCTTAATAAAGGAATAAGTACAAAAAATAATGTATAAATCTATTCAAATGACTTGACATTTTGTTTTTTAAACAGCATCAAAAGAAAAACATTTTTGTCGTTCAGTAATAGATATATATCTCGGTATATGAATGTGAAGAAAAAACAAAGAATAAATTTTCCGAGTTTTGCTTGATAGAATATATCATGCACATAAATGGAATAAAATTTTTTGTATTCAAAACGCAAACTGTGAACCACATTTTGTGATAGCGTAACATTTGATTTATTTAAATTTAGATTAAAAACATACATGCATATTTAGATGCACAAAAAACGTATTAAAATTTGGAATATAAAAATGGAGTCCACACATTAAAAAAAGGAAAAATGTGACGTCATTTAGTTGAGTAGTTTCGAATCTGACCATAACTTTCTTGATGCTGTTATCAATATTTGAATTTGAATTTTGAATTTCTTTAGAACGTATGAAACACTCGCAGATGTCAAATCATATTTTTTCTCATGGAATGTTCGTTAATGGGATGCGTGATATGCTGCTGACCACCTATGCTGAAGAAAATGGTTCAGATTACCAATATCACCCCTGTTTCAGGGAAGGTCGTTGAGAATTGCAGGGTGTATGTTCATTTGAGATTTGGGTTTTTATATTGTAGGTTCACATGCGGCATGTACAAACGCGAATACGTGTCTGCTTGTAAGAATGCATATAATGTGAATACCTAATGTTACGTATCTTTGCAACTTAGATTAGATTAAAATAAGATAAAATTAGCTGATACTAGCTAAAATTTTTTGAATAATAATTCAAAGACAATTCATTCCGATTTCTGTTTCAATAAGAAACCTTCTAAAAATGTGAAACAATAAGTGAAATAAAAAAGCTACGTCTGGTAAATTAAATTGATATTATTTTTAAAGATTTCAAAGTTAAAAGTACCTACCGTATTACAAAATTTCTAGTTTTCCTGTGGCGTAGCTAAAACATAATACTCGTAGATTCCAAACAAACTTCGTAGCGTCGTAGCACATTGTCGTAGCAGCCCAAGTCCAAAACTTTACCTTAAAACTGTAACATAGCGTTTTACCTAAAATGAACATGTGCTTAAAACGTTCGCTAGATGTGCTTCTTTAGTTTTGAGCTATTTTTGGTAAACGCTGTGATTGAGGTATTGTTTTATACTTGGGGCGTAGAGCCGTAGACCATAAACTTTAATGTATTCAAGCCAGGGAACAAATATGTAGGACCATTGCGGAGTGAATGTGAGGTATTAATTTCAAAGGAATAATAGAAATATCCCGTGTGCCAATTCCTACACATTAAAGAAGATTTAGCTGTGGGAAAATAATACGGAAATTGTCGTATTATTCTGTTAAACTGCTTTCATATCATTCTCAAGTTTATTTGCAATCATTGTAACTGTTTTTCCTTATAGTTTCTTTCCTTAGTTATATAATCTATAATCTCAGTTGCAAGGATATATTCATAGCTCATATAAAATGCATGCCCGCAAACAAACACGTGTAAGTTCGCGATTACAAATGCTGAATGTGTACTTACAAATTTAAACCAGACCTCAAATGAATCCTGCAACTTTTGTCGACCTTCCCTTGAACAGGGGGACATTGGCGAAGTGAACCATTTTTATAGTATGGATGGTCAGCCTAATCTAATCTAATCTAAGTTGCAAAGATATGTAACATTGGGGATTCACATTACATACATTCTCACAAGCAGACACGGACAAGTTCGCGCTTGCGCATGCCGCATGTGAACCTACAATATAGAAACCAAGTCTCAAATAGACAAACACCCTGCAACTCTTGCCGACCTTTCCTGAAACAGGGGGGATATTGTCAAAGTGAACCATTTTCTACACTATGGATGGTCAGCCGCATACCAACCTATAAGCCAAGAATAATTGTGTACACATAATGCGAGTACTGCCGAACCAAACTTGTTCCTATATTATGTCTCTTTTTCCATTTCATACCTATTTTCTCCCATTGCACATACGTTACTTACTATGGAAAAACTCACAAAACTGGTCAACCATATTTTTGGATTAATCGAGTCTAAATAATATCATTACAGTTAATTGTTGTTAATTAGATAAGACATTGTAGTGCACCGTACTGCATAGCTGCAAACTCGAAAAAATCTCTGATTATTATCGGAACAATTTTTTATTAACTATGGATGATGGTAAATAACTGAGGGATTTGGATGTTCCGAGTCCATTGGTGCTATACAACGTGCAAATAAAACATTTAATCTTCAATAGTATTTATTTTTAACCATTTGATCCCCTTGCTCTACAAATTCCATAACTACCCTAAACCCTAAAAAGTAATACCCTAAAAAGATGAAGAAAGAGTGAAGGTATTGTTATGTAAATAGCAAATACACATAAATATTTAGGTAGGTAGGTAAATCATTTATAGCTTATGAGAGTTGTATATAAGTAAGATTAATTATTATAATTGCCTAGGGTAAAGAGATATTCATAATTATGTACTCGAAGCTTTTAGAAGACCGTTCTCGCGAAGGTTCCAGCAATATTGGCCTCTAGCAACTACTATCGCTGGAGTATAAAAAGCCGCGAACGGCTTGCAGGAGTCAGTCGTCATACGGCACTCTACTATTAAACACAAAATACAGTATAAGTGAACCGTAACCATTTAAAAAAAAAAAAAATGTGAATTGTAAAGAATAAACTTAACTGTAAAAATAAATCTAGTGATGTGATCTATAAATGCTCTAAAAGAAGACCAGTATTTTGATTTTCAAGATATTTGAACCCGAAAAACACAACAGTATCTTTAAGCGTTCAAACCCGGATCGGTTACATTCCACGATGGATTACAACGTCCGGAATACGTAGACGATTCGGTAGGGCAGTGAAAAAAGAATCAGGGAGACGATTTCAATGGAGACCGAGTAGGGGAAAAAGAAAGAATTGGTTCACGATTCACAGACGGTGGAGACGATTTGTCCGAGTCTAAGGTATTTTTTTTTTGAAGAAAGAATGCAGTCGCAGACGAATTGAACCTGAAGAAATGGAAAGGAAAATGCAGGGAAAGAGATCCTTGGAATTCAAGCGGTTTTATCGGCGAATATGTATTAAATTTTTTATTTATCATTACACAAAAACGTATAGATTTTAAAATATGAATATTCGAGTAGTTAGAAGCCATTTAAGTGTTATGTACTCTAACACTGTCGTTTTTGTTTCCTAAATTTTATGGTCTGAAAAGAGTGAATTATAAAGGTTATATAGCACACAACAAAAAACGATAACAAAAACGGGTTTTTTAAATCTTTTTTTAAAGTTATATACATTTTTTAACCTTTATAACTTGGATGAATAATTAATAAACACGCTAGTATTTTGCATCATTGTCATTTTTTTAATTTAACCATAAAGTTTAAGAAGCAATAACGACATTAGGGTATAAGACGCTCTTAAATTCGTAAAACCCATATTACATATTTTGAAAAACGGAGTAAATAGATCATGAATACAAGTAAAATATGATATCTTTTTTTTTTTAAATTGTTAACAGTTCTATAACAAATCAACTCCTTACGCGATGATTTTGAGAAAAATAAACTTGTAAAACGACAACACCAGTTGGAGATGACGGCGTTTGCACGAAATCATACTTTTTCAATTAAAATTACGAAGGATTAAGTGAAGTTTACATTATTTCGCAAACAGCAAATGATTTGTTACACTACGCAGAATCAAATTCAATCAATATCTCAAAAATCATAAATTTTGGAGATGACGGCGTTTGAGTTATAGGACTCAAATAAATGTCAACTCTTTTCAAACTGACACTGAATCGAACCTTGAGCTAACCTCATTTGTTTTTAAAGGTGTTTTAGAAAAATAGATTCTTGTTCTTGCATTACTTTTTTTATACAATTGAAAATATTTGTCACATAAGACAAATGAGATGATGAAAGCAGTATTAGAAAAATTGCAAAAAAAATCATAACAATGAAAGATGGATGTTTTTTATAAAAGTTAGGATAATATTAATATTAGTATACACACATAGTCATGCAAAAAATTACAACAGTAAAAAATAAAATAAGTAAGTGCCATTAATTTGTGCTTTACATATATATTTTGTGATGAAAATGTGATAAATATTAAAAAGTTAAATACATAGAATTATTCTTAAAAATGATAGACAACGAAAAGAAAACAAGACAAATTAATGTAATTTTTCTTTATTATGATAAAGACATTTATCAAAAATAAAAGACACCTAATTAAGGCTTGAGAACCACTCTGATATAAGTGTTATTTTAATAAATCTATTGAAACCAATAAGAGCTTTTAGTATATTATTTGATATTATTGATCAATATAAAAGAAACGTCGGTGACATTCGTTGTAATCAGTTTAAAGGCAACCATCAACGAGGACTTCCAAAGAAAAATCTCTGTTGTTTTATGCGCCGAGCGCAGATGGCTCCTCGCGAAATGCCCGTCAAGGAGGTTTTCCCGTCAGCACATTAGCTTCAGTAACATATAAATTCTGGGGAGGGGGGGGGGGTTCCTTAGAGTCATGCAATAGCCTCTGATCTGGAGGACTTTCTTTTCTTTGACACGAATAGAGTTACACTAGCTGATTAACTTCATCGGGAAGGCCTTCAGCCACTTGAAAAAATATTTGTAATGTTGTTCACCGAGTGAAGCAACTCCGCATGTGTTGTATGAACTGGGTGGGAGGTGGTGGGAGAGTGCCTATATGCTGATGTTATCTTATCTTCATTGTATACATATTGCATTCGTATTTTACAATAAAAAATCTTACATACGCCACTTATTTCTTCTATATTAATCGATAGTCGCAGCATTTGATTTTTGCTGTAATATTAGAAAAGTAGAATATCTCGACTTTTGGCAAATGAATTAAATGATTTTATATTTACTTACACCAGTTTGGCTCTCAAGCGATATAATATAAAGCTAAAATTTATTTACCATGATTTTTTATTGTCTGTCATGAAATACGAGATGGCCCAAAAAGTGTACCTGCATTTATTAGAAAAATACATTTTTAAATAAAATACATAAATTATTTATTAAAAAACTGATTTTTATTTATATTCACGACTGGATAGTTCTTAATTAAGATATTTTATACATAATAATAATTTCCGTTACATTATATATCAACAAAATTTGACCAATGAAAATTGGGTTGGTATTTTAACATATTATTTTCTACCTAATGTTTCTATTTTGCGCACATATGTTATAACTATAGTACTTAACATAAAGATAAATAAATAACTTATTTGATAAATTAAACAATAATTAAATACGAACTAGAAAAGACAAAAAAAATTTTTTCGATGATATCAAAAAGAAGTATTTCCATCAAATATTAATATACCTTAAATTAATAAAAATCTACAGATCTGAAATTGGAATTTTTGTGATAAATAAAAGAAAAATATTTTGACTTAATTTATTTTTTAAATGTAATTAATGAACTATTTAAATTTTCTTTTGCATGATAAAAGATAATAATTTTTAAAAATAAAATATGGAAGTAACATAAATTTATGTATTTTCCAGTATCTATTCTACGCTGAGATTCTATGTAACACAAAATCCTTTTAAATATTCAATAATTTTATTTTGGACGCAACTAAGTCACACATATAGTGTAACTTCTTGCGTGTGTCGAGTTGAACCTATTGGACAGTTAAAAAAAAATTATAAATGCAATTCAAAATGAAAATCTTACTTACTTACACTTTATTTCATTTTGTTAGTTTTTGTTTCAAAATTCTCTTCTATTTTAAATTGACACACACTCCAGAACCGTATCGTATAAAAAGTATGAAAAGCTTCAAGTAAGAAAATTAGAAGTATTTAAATATTCAATATGTTTTAATTTCGTTACACCCTGTGTATACAATATGTGTTTTATTGAATTTTCACGTTATATGAAAAGTAAAAAATAAGAAGATTTTTAGGTAACCGACAGTTTTTTTAAGTCTAAATAAAATACTAGAATATTGTAAAATACATGCCAAGAAAATATGGACAATTATTTAAAAATTCAAATGAGTAAAACATAGTTTTAATTCACTTATTTATTTCTTTTTTGTGCTCGAACATTTTCGCCTAATGAGGCATCTTCAGGAGCAGAATCCTCATTAGGCGAAAATGCTCGAGCACAAAAAAGAAATAAATAAGTGAATTAAAACTACGTTTTACCCATTTAAATATTTAAATAATTAAAAATGGACTTTCACTGTGTTAAAAGATCAACACTAAAAAATATAAATATGGATAATGTCAATTTTTATAACATTAGCAATATTAAATACTAAATTAAAAAAGTAAATTGCCTTGTCCGTAGATATATAAATAAATTAATTAAAAAAATATATGCACAGGATTAGGTTATACATAAATTTCATGATTAGCACTGTTTCTGTGTGAATCATTTCTCAAGAGCCCAATTAATATTTGTGATTAACTTGTTAAATATAACAAAAAAATAATACTTGTGACAAAGGGTCAATCTTTGTGACCGGTTTTATTTAAAGTGTAATTTTGTTTCTCCACTAGGAATCGAACCCATCATCTTACACGACACCTTAGCGTTAACCATTTAACTAAATCCGGTTATATATTCAAAGGAATCGATTGGGATTTGTTTTATATTTTGAAAAAGGTTAATAAAAAGCAGACCAAGGTGAATTTCTTTCAAAGTACAATTTTTTTTAAAACTTTTTCAATATGTCGGTTAAACACAAAAGTTTATACACCTTATTATTCAATTCCTAGAAATCCGGTCTCATCAACTTAAATCATAAAATAACTAAGTAATCCAACATGTGCACGCATGAACAGCTGATCGGGTAATACATTCAAATTGTAAGAAGAACATTTTTGACTCTCCGATCAGCTGATCACTCGCGGCTATTTTGAATTGCTTAGTTATCTTTCGATAGGATCTATCAACTTGTAGAGACTGCAGAAGCTGTTTTTAAAAGTGGACTTCCGAAAAAAGTTACAAGTAAATCAATTTATTAGGTGGTTTCATATTGTTATGTAAATATGAAATATAAATATTAAAATAAGTAGGTATTAGTTATAGTTATAGGAATTCTGTATTGTATTGGTGGGTAGGATTGATGGTTGTGTGTACATGAAGAAGTCTCTAGGTATTTTGAGAAGCATAAAGCAAAAATATCTCCCAGAGTATTCGATTCTCTTAGTATAAAAAGGGTGCCAGTCGCTTGAACGAGTCAGTGAGTTATTATTAAAGCTCCCACCACTACAGTCTCCTGCCAGCTTTACCAGTGAACAGAAACCAAGTGTAATGGAATAATCGAGACTATCTTTGTGAAAATAAATTATTAAAAGTGTAAAATAAACAACTGTATAAGAAGACCAGTATTTTTAATGAAAAGACTTTTGGAACCCTAAAATCGTAAAAATTATATTGTCTTTTATAAGAATTAAAAAAATCAGCAACATTCATTTACCTACATAATTACAATACAGAGTTATTTTTTTATTCATTTACTTTAATTTCGCAGCCTAAGAAGGGATTTTTTAGTGACTGGGGGGACATGAATATTTACAAATGTTAATGAAATGTTTTTTTGATTATTCTTTTTTTAATTTACAACAGTGATTTATCTAACAGTAGGTCTCAAAGCACCATAAAGCAGTTAAAGATAATTATTGTTCTGAAGATTTTTTTTATTCAATTATTTTTCACTCAACTAATAATACACATCCATTATTTTTAACGTATCTACTTAATTAATGAATATTATTTAGTCATAATGTAAATAAATAATTCGTGAATTTATAAATAATTTAAAAATACATTTAGTTTATTTTCTTTTATTTAATTTGACACATGTGAGTAACTTATTTACAATACATAATATAAATAGGATTTTATTTTTCAAATATTATTTTATATCTAACAATAAATAATACCTTTTGTTTGTAGGCTTTCACGGCCGGCTTCAAATCCTTGATATTGCCCTTCCTGGTTTCGAACATGGTCGATAAATTTTCTTGCCTACATTTCATTACAGCACTGCAAATAACTTTTTCGGAACTATGCTACTGAATGATTGAAACTGCACCTATCTATCTATAATTTATAATCTAAGCTGCAAGGATATGTTAACATTTAAGGCTCATATGAAATGCATGCCTACAGACAGGCACATGTAGGTTCGCGCCTACACATTCTGCATGTGTGCATACAAATAAAGAAAACCTCACATGGACATAAACCTTGCAACTCCTGCCGCCGTTCCCTGAACCGGGGTGGCATTGGCAAAAGTGAACCGATTTTTACAGCACGCATTATTTTCGTATATTTATGAACAGTAACGGAATGTATTAAAGAGTGAAGTTTTAAGCTTTCACTTTCACTTTCATGGTCGGTGTTTAATGATATAGTTTTTCTCGGTGCCAAAAGTAAACGGAGGATAAAGGTCCCCCGTCGCTACGAGCCTTGATAATGTTCCCCGCTCGAGGGAATGAAACGTCGGCAGAAAATATTACTGCAAGTAGAACATGGTCTTACCCGAGAAAAATTATATAATTATTAAAGAGTGATTTTCCCCGACATCTGCCGTTTTTGTTTCCTACACTTTATGGTCTTAGCAAAAGAGTTACAGTGATGAAGAAAATCAAGTTAAAAAAAAAAAAAAAAACGGCAGATTTTGGGGAAAACCACTCTATAATACTTTCCGTACACTTTACTTTTTGCAACTCGTACTCAGGGTATAGAACGCGGTTGTCGTCTTTAATGAGTATAAATATTTGACTTTATGCGTCCAGTTTTTTTAACTTTCAATTATTTGTTACAAATAGCATGAATATACTTCAATAATTCAGGTAGCATTATTGAGTTACAGAGCTCCGAAGAAGTTACAATATTGAAACGAAACGTGAGCAAAAAAACAATGAACCACAGCAATATCAAAGTTCTTTAATAAAATTAATAATTCCATGAATTTGATACGTTTGTTAATTACTTCAAAAAACTTTTTACTTGATAAAACTTAAATTAATATAATTGGATAATTGTACTTAAAAAAAAAAAATACTTGATATTTTCAATATAATAACTGAAATAAATGTAAATATAATTATATTTTAAATAAATCTTTACTTGATTCTTTGAAAAATAAATAAAATAATGGTAGGAATATGACAGTTCTATTTAAATGTAAATATAATTAGATATAATTGGATATGTACTGAATAAGATTGATATATTTGAGGATTTGTATTCTTCTTTATTTGATATTCTTTATATTACTTTACTTAATTGTTTTTTGATTACCCAAATATCGATGCAATTGGTGACAATTATTTTCAAAAAATTTAAACTAATGCGAATAATTTTGACTTTGAAATGAAAATGATTTTTGAGTTAAATGTTTAGGTACTAAGTGTAAATAAAAATATGAGATATGTTATTAATCATTTTTTGTGAATTACTGATTATGATAAGATGACCGTTTTTTTTTCTATTTTATAAAATAAACGAAGCTAAAATTAAACAGGTTTAAGAAAGAAAAATTCTTGTTTTTTGTATCCTTTGAAAATAAATAATTTGAATACCAAAAACTTTTGATAATAAACATATATTAGACTTGTTGAATAATAACGAAAAATGAACAAACTTACAAATTATGAAAATTATTGTACTGAGAAAAAAAATACAATTTTTCCCTAATATACATTTTTTACCAATAGTCGATTTAAAAGTAAAATAGTATGATAACAAATACGAGTAGATAATACTGATTTAAGAATCGTTTAGAACCAAAGGTGGCAATTTAGGTGTTTTTTTGGAAATGAGATAAATATATAAAAATGATTAGACACGATTGCCTGTGTCTTCATATATTTATTCATTTTTGATAGTAAATATTAGATTGCTATATTTAGTTCCATACGACCTATATGTAGGTAAGAATAAAATTTCTAGTACAACAATTTTTTTTTCTCAAAAACAAAAAAAAGGGGAAAAAAAAATATAATTATCTTTTGATCAGGCTCTGATCACAAGTGCTAGTTTAGTATCAAGGAGGGTATATAGAGTGGCTTGTTTTCTTCTTAGTCGCTACGTTGTCTGTGGAGCATTAGCGATGTTTCGGAGCCAAAACAGAAGCTCTGGCTGCCTCCGCTTGCAGTTCTTCCATCTGACAGAATATAACGTACCTGGAGGTTCCCACATACACATGTTAGTCTTTATTATAGTCTACAATCTAAGTTGCAGAGGTATGCCAACATTTCAGGAACATTTTGATTGAGATTCGAGGACTCAAACTGCATGTGTAGTGAACATCAAATAAAAATAAAATCGTTTTTTATTAAATTCCAAACGGGTTTTAGAGATCATGGTATGGAAAAGGTTAAATTCCAACGTTTCGTCGCAGTTGTATCCGATGTCATCTCGAGTAGTGCATGCTCTACGCCAATGACACACAAAAAGATTTATTTGTGCATGTTGTCTAAATTTTCATGTCTCATTGACGTACGAGATATATGATTCTGGAGACGACTCCGATGAAACGTTGAGATAGTTGATGTTTTCCACACCACGGCTCAAAGCAATAATTTTTATTGAAAAACAATTATCTATGAGCTTTTCCTTGAAATATCGATGACATTAAAAAACACGGTTTTCTACAGTAAGGGATGTAAGCCTCACACTAACTACCTAAATACTGAAAAAAAATGTCTTCACAAAAAAATAAGATGTCATTCTTGACTGAGAATTGTTATACTTATGTAAATAAAATCACAGTTAAATATGTGTGTACGTATATGTAAATTTACTTAAAAAGGGTTGTTATTTTCATATTTGTTATGAATATAATATGTTAAGTTGTTTTTGGTAAGTGTGATATTGATGTAAATATTGTTGTAAAAATTTAAATTAAATTGTTGTGCAAAAATAAAAAAAAAACAAGAAAGAATTCCGATTTAAATATAATCTGCTGATATTACGAATTAATATTTTAAATTAATTTAATTTCCAAACTAAGGATAAAGTTTTATCTAATGTTATTTTAAAAACTACAGAATTATTTTATTTCAAATTATCACACCTATTTCCTAACTATCTATTAATCAAATTGTTAAATAGGTACCTATTTAAAAAATCCTCTGACTTTTTCGTAAAATTTAAACATTTTTTTAGACGAATCTCTAAAGCTGCAACAATGTTTATCTATGAAGTAGATAAAAATATTTTGATTATTTTTACAAAGAAAACCTCATTAAAATCCAAGGCATTTAACATAACATAAATCAGTATAAAAATGTATTTTTAAAAAGGTTTGTAAGAATTAAAACAATATATACATTAAAATAGGTATTTACGTTTGGATTGTTTTAAATAAATAAATATTTTTTTATTATTATGGTATGAGGCGAAAAATATAAATAAAATAATGTAAATAAAAGCATAAAAAAATACTCAAAATACAAAAAAAAAACACACGAAAAAATACAACCAAAAAATGCTTACTGGTTTCAGTACAATAAACATTCTTAAGCCGCACACAAAACATGAAATAAATATATTTTTTAAATTTAAGTTTTTGTTGATTCTTATGAATGTTTAAAGTACCGTCTCTTTGTGTTGTTACCAATGTTAAAGGTTCAAAATGTTCTACGGAAATGCTGTTTTATTATGTAGGTTGGTAGGTAAGTATATATAATGTACTGTGTGTGCATGCATATGGTATATTTTAAGGGTAAAGTTTTACAATGGATGTATGCATGTACTGTATAATTGATGTAAAGATATAATTAAATGGTTGATTTAGGGCCTGTTGCAACAACCTCCAATCAATATTTGATTGACACATGAAATTTGATTGCTCAATTCTGGTGAGGACCTCGGTTAAATATTTTTTGGAAGTGGATAATAATATGAATTTGAACAGGAAAGATGATGTAGATACATTAGCTGACTAACGTATTTTTTTATTTGTTGGGAGAAATCACCCTTTTAATTTTGATTTTTGTCCGATTGGAGTTTGGTGCAACAGGCCTTACAGTATTTTATTTTTATTTAAATCTGTAATATTGATAACTTTCTCATGTACATTTTTTACTTTGACCACTAAGCGTATAGTGATTTTATTAATCAACGATTCAATTAATGCACACCCCTAATTTTCTTCAGTTAAACCTAAAATTATTACAAAATAAAAGTGACCAGTGACGCAATGCAACGCAATGCAATGTTTTCGGAATTTTACAACTTGTGAATTATGGTAAAAAAAACAAATGAGTTCTACAGAACCAAAGGCGGTAATCTGGGAGTTTTTTTAGAAAATTCAATAAGTATTATAAATTATAACGGAAAAATGATTTCCTATGTTCTTATACATTTATCTCGTCTAAAAAAAGTTTGCTACCTTTCAGTGGCGAAGGGTGCCATACAAGCCAGTTCCCATCGGCTTCCCTTTTTAATGATATAACAAAGTAGTTAAAAAGTTTACATTTAAAACCAAAGAAACAATACGTATTTTTTCCCCACTGAAACCATGCAGTCTACTTTATTATCATTTCTGCCTCATTTTAAACGGGAAACCGATGGAAACCGGCTTGTATGGCACCCTTCGCCACTGCTGCCTTTGGTACTATACTACTCAAATATGGCTTTCAGGTTTTCGTTATGTCGTAGAAAAATATAGTTTACTATGCTTTTTAATGTACTATTTTGAAAAACATTGCTGTAGGTAAAATAAATTATATAAAATATTAGCTTTTTAAATTTTCTAGAGTCAGTGCATTCACAGTTACATAGTTAGCCTCTGAAGATGGACGGATAAAGTCCGATAGCGCTTAGGCCTTGTTAACTCAAAATAAGCGAAAATAAAACTATGTTTTAAAAAAGTTTTTTAAAATTTATAATAACTTTTTATTATTATTCTTATGCAAAATGCATCTAACAACTGATATATAGATTCAAAATAATTATTTTTCAAAATAACTGAAACTTTGTTGCTTTGTGTTCATGTGTGTCTTTGAGTTTGGTCGTTATCTCGTGGAAACTTCTGGAGACTCTGAGTTTCCTTGTATGATGATGCTGTGCTGTGTACACAAGTCATTCTTCGCAGCCAACCATTGTCTGGTGAACAACAGTATTTGTTCCGTTTGCTATCTTGTTATTCCTCCGAACTAATTAATTAAGAAACTGTTTGCTAGCAATGAGAAAATGCAATTGTTTCATTGGGAAGTTGCTTTGAAGTCGATTGCAGAAAATTTCATCAGTTGCATTTTGTGCTGTTAGAATCTTTCTATACTTTAAGTTACAAAAGTAAATAATCATTTGAGATTAATAGTAAAACATAGGGCCTGTTGCACCAACCTCCAATCAATATTTGATTGAAACATCAAATTTGATTGCTTAGTTCTGGTAAGGACCTCGGTTAAATATTTCTCGAAAGTTGATAAAAATGTGATGGAATTTGAACAGGAAATATAATTCACATCAGCTGACTTACGTTTATGCAATCAATTGTTTGATTTGAAAGGGAGAAATCACACTCAATTTTGATTTTCGTCTGATTGGAGTTTGGTGCAACAGGCCCTAAGCTATGGGTTTATTATAAGCATCTCTACAATGTAGGTTGTATCTAGTAAAAAAAATACTTAGTTTTTGGCCTTTTGGGGCCGCAAGAAAGTAAAAACTGTTCCTATAAGGCTGGTTTAAAAGTTCTTACCATAATAGACTGCGAAATTCATTATTTAGTTGAAAAATAATATGTGAAATCTTCCATCATGTACCTATCTTCAGATCTATATTCTATAAATAATCGTTGAAAAAATTACGCTACAGAAAATATCTAACATTTTTCCCAGGCACAAAAATTTCTGTAAAATAAATTAAATGTTTCAATTTCATTTTTTGATTTTAAAAACTAAAACTAGTTTGATTCAGAGCACCAATTTTTTCACCAATAATTTCATGGCATAACATTCTGCAATCGTTTCAAAACATCTCGAATATCAATTAACTAATCTTCAAATCTGTCCTTCATTCTATGAATAAAGTCTTTTTACTATTGCATATTATAGTCTAATAACTTTTCAACCATCTCATCCTACAGAAGGCATTCTTTAAAGGGTCCTTAATATCCTCACCTTGCCGGAAGAACCAGAGCGTCCAGCTGCTGCGCCAGATGTCTCCTGATGATAGCCCGGGCAGGAGGAACTCCTAGAGCTGTAGCCATGGTGTCTCCTGTGAAACTTGGCTCAAGCACCACGAGACCACCGTGAACTCCGCTGTCTGTAAGAAAAGAAGTACCACATTTTGATTCTAATGTTAAAAAAAGCTTTTTTTTCAGAAGGTTATTTTGCTACTTCCATGTAGATACTAGTTATACATTTTTAAATTCCCTTACATACACACTATGTTCATAAAACGCAACGAAGCTACACATATAGTGTAACTTCTTGCCTGCGTTATCCCCCAAGGGGTCGCATGTGGCGATTCGGGACCTATTTATTTTTACGGGTAACGGGGCCGGCCTCACACCAACCACTTTCAGTTGAAGTGGCTCTTTGTTTATGTGGTATTAAAATAAGTAAGAATTAAAGATAGAATAAAAATTCTCGAGTAATTTTATGGGTGCTTTTACACTATTTCGATGTCACACAGAAGCAAATAACATTGCGAGAAACATTAAAATAATCTCTGCTTTTGTAGATTTTGACCATTATTTTGTTGTAAATAGCCAAAACTCTGAGATACTTTGTTCAGTTATATAAGTAAAAAAGCCAATGAAGTTTACAAAACATTGTTTATAGAATGTAAACAAAAAAGAAGAAGGTTTAAAACTGAATCGAACGCAGTGTGGTTACTGTCTAAAAATTAAATTACCGCTAAATGGCATGAAACGGAGTATTTTGCACTAAGTACTTAAGCTACGACCAGTTCGATGCCAGATCGGAAATCGCGTAGTGTATGGTAATATAATATCGATAGCTAAAAGGCAGTAGGGCATAAGCGATATAAACTAAATTGTTAAGGAGAGCAGTTTAAAGTTTGAGATTGCAGAAAAATGGCATAACTTTTTTGATTTTTGATCATATCGTTAAAATCTAAACAGCGGTAATATTAAAAAAATAAAGGCATTTATTGGCATTCCTATTAATGTGGTTTAACGATGTATTATGATTTTTTATGTCACAAGCGCCTATAGGACAAAAAAGGCCAAAATCTTGTCGGTTACACCAAAACCATACTTCGAAAACGCAGTTGTTCGCTTGAGCATAAACAACACAAAATCATCGTAGAGCTATGGAAATTAGCGCATTAGAAAGAGCAGAAAATTTCAAGTAGGATAGCATGCATAACTCATTTATGACAAAAATGTCGCTTAACTACTGCCTTAACTACTGACTTAATACTGCCTTTTAACCGTCGATATCATCTTTCACACGATAAGGCGTGATTTTTCGTCATTCCCATACATTTTGTGAACTGATCCAGACCCAAACCGGACCATGTAAAAAGGTGGTTATTTGAATTCAGTCAGAAGGTAGCAGAGGTCCGAAGAAATTACTTACAGCATAGTTACGAAATGCAGGCAAGAAATAAGAGGGTAAAAAAGGATTGAATTGACAACGTTCAAGAACCGGAAGAAGACATCTGAAACAGTGATAGTTTACCTTTGAGGTTGTCAGCGTACTCTGCTAAGTCTATGTTCCTGGCCCAACGGATGAACCTCTGGTTGGTCCACACTAGAGGGTCAGCGTCCACGGATTCACATTGATGTCGTCTCAGAGCAAGAGCCTTAAAAAAGAGACATTTTATCAATTCATAACTTTTTCTACAGATACAATATTGAAGTTACATACCACGGTAAATTTTATGCGCCCACCGAATATCGGTAATATTTGTATGAAGACCTGTCAATCCAAGATGGCTGCAAGTGTACCTACAGCTGATTAGTCTTCATAAAAATATTACCGATATTCGGTAGGTAAGAATTACCGTGGCGATAAGACTTCCAGCCCAGAGCCTTTGGGTTTTAGAGGCATCATTTGAACGTAATAAATGCCATGAAAAACGCCATGAAAAGGGCCATGAAAAACGCAAATATGAAAAAGAACAAGATCCAAGTTATTGTTTATCAATCTTAAGAATTAAAACGCGTGATGTCTTGATTTAACACAGATTGAAACATAACACATCTTCAACACTCGATGATACAACTGTCGATTTTTTCAATAAAAGTTAAAAAAAAAAAAAAAAAAACTACGGACTGTGATCCTCTTCTGTTTCAATCCTAGGATTGGTGTGCATCAATATTCGTTTTTTTTGTCATTTCTCCCATATCCAAAGTAATCTATAAAATTGAGTTTTTCGTAGAAGGAAAAGCAAATATCAAATTTGGTTAATATCTATTGCTCATTTATGTGTTACCATTTGGACCATTGACAATGAAAGTTCTTCCACCTTTGGAGATTATTTACTTCTCTAGAATAAGAAAGTGCCTGTTAAGCTTCTGCATAATGTAATAAATTGGTTCATCACCTGTCTGTCGTACTTCATCAGTCTCAGGAGATGGATGCCGTGGACGATGGACGCCTGATGGAACTTTCTAGTGACGCCCAGGTATTTTTCCAGCTCCTTTTTGCTCAGGTTATCCAGCATGCGAGCGTCGACCATATTTGCGGCGAAACTTTCAGCGTACTGCAAAACGGACAAAATGAGGTGTTCGGCTTTAATTAATCATGAAAAATAAACAAATTATACAAGATTGATTGCATTCGTGTAAAACTGAATTTTAATCAATTGGAATAAAAATTGTTTCGTACAGTGGGTAGCTTAAAATTTCCTTGTATGTAATATTTTTGGTACAATTGGTTGATGTACACAATTGAAAACGAAACACAGTGGCGAGAAATTTTGCTTTGAGTCTAATTTCCGTCAAAGAGGATAAAATAAATTGTCCTAATTGAATCTAATCTAAGTTGCAAAGATATGTTACATTGGAGATTCACATTACATGCATTCTCACAACCAGATGCATACAAGTTCGCGCTTGCACATGCCTCATGTGAACCTACAACATAAAAACCAAATCTCAAATGGACATACACCCTGCAACTCTTGCCGTCCTTCCCTGAGACAGGGGTGACATTGGCAAAGTGAACCATTTTTACAGCATGGGTGGTCAGCCGCATACCAACCTATAAGTCAAGGAACATACAGTCCCGTTAGTTGAATCAATGCACTGAGATGCATTCATTGAAAGGATTTGATATACGAGTAAACTACCTACAATCGAATATTTTTTCTTCGAATTTATGTGCACTAAAAAAATTGTACACTTGGTCCGTGGATCACAAGTCGACAGTCAGCAACATAGTGCAACTTATTGCCACTTTTTCCCTTAAGATGTCGCATATGGCGAGTGGAACCTTTTTTTTTTACATTTAAGGGGGCCAGTCTTACGACAACCTCTTCAGTTGAAGTGAAGATTTCCCAGCAGGTAATTATTTCTTGTGAAGGCTGATTAAGCCTTGGCGTTATTTTATTTTGGGCTTAAAATAAACACCGAAACGGAAAATCATTTCTGACGAGCTCTAGGCATGGGATGCAAGCACTCTACCAACTGAGCTCACGGCCTGCCACCCTTGATCTTTTGGAAATAGCCATGATGGTCGCCGATCTTCGTTAGAGGTGTCTCTGAAAGAAGAAGAAGTGTGAACCTGCGACAGCCCCAGATCTAGCAGCCACTTTGCCGCCACCCAGTCGTGGTCCAGCTGAGAGATGTATAGCGCCTTTTATGACAGTGTGTCACTTCAAAGGCGCTTGTCCATATGCTTGGACGAAAAGGTAAGTCTTGAGACTTCTTTTAAATAGTCTCTCCATATCCAGTTCCCTCAGTGAGGCGGGAATAGCATTACAAGTCATTGGAGCGGCTGCCTCGAATGCCCTGTCTTCAAAAACAGTGCAGGGCCTTCTTGCAGGGATATCCAGGTAGCTGTTTCTTGGTGCAGCTGCCCACAGCTTCTTGCAGTGCATGGGGTGAACGATGGAGAAGGAGAAGGGAGAAATAAGAAGGAGTGTGAACCTGCGACAGCCCCAGATCTGGCAGCCACTCTGCCGCTACCCAGTCGTGGCCCAGCTGGGAGATGGCGGGGTGGCGCACCATGTCAGGGTTGCGGTGCTCCTCTATGGCGAGGCGCAGCTTCTTGCGGTGCATAGGGTGGACGATGCCCAGACCTGTCTCCAGCTCAGCGTCCGTCAGCTCCAGCAGGACCTGAAGCAACAATAACAAAATTGATTGAATAGCAGGTTTACAGCCATTTCACAGTAGACGCATTCTGCCCGGTTTGTCTATCGGACGACGGGTCATAAGTCAGTATTGTATGGAGATTTATGAATGATATATCATATGTAGGTGGGTATGAAGCTGACCACCAATACTATTAAGAGGCCGCTCACAAAAATTGATCGTTGTTTTTAAAAATATGTTTCTTATACTTTCTGGCCTTAGTAAAGTTGTAATGTTAATGAAAAAAATCACGCATATTTAGCGTTTTTTTAAATATAAATTGTAAAGTTATTTTTTTATACAACTTAAAAAATGACACCACAAAAAATATTTAAAAAAAACTAGCTTTTTCAAATTTTTTTCTTATAATTTTATTGTGTATTTTTAAAAAAACGTTTTTTCTTCTTAATTCTAGAATGATACAATATCCAGAAAACGATGCAATTAAGTTAAAGTCATGTGAACAATTTTTGAGATAATATGAAAAACTTGTTATCAAGAATTAAATAAATAAATTAGTTTCCGCTTTTTTACATCAAAGGATTGTTTTCATTGAATAGGAATAACCATATCTTTCAAATACTTCCCCGTATCCCGAGTACCTTTAAATATTTTTTCTGTTAGCTCAACCTTTGAAAAACCTGAAAAATACGAAAACGAATACATTCAGTAGAAGCGCTGTTATATCTTGCAAACATTTTTTCTGTCTACGCGATAGTATTAAACAATGTCTTATACTCGGAACACTATGATATCAAATGAAAACTTTGATTTAAAAATAATTAATTGTACGTGAACCGTAATGGTAAATTTTGCATTTGGCGATACAAAGGTTTTCCGTTTCAGCAAAGTCAATAGTTTTTGCATGATATCCAGTTCCAAAGCACTCGAGACGCTTTCACAGGCGAATAAAGCATTTGGATCCATCTTGCATCTGACAACGTTTCCCCTTCCAATTTTACAACCAACTATTTGACTTCGCTGAAAGGTTTTATTGCAGGAAAAAAGAACGTTCCAAAGAAACAGTAAAAGGAAGCGAAAAAGGGTGAAAAAATGTGGGGGGAAAATTTACTAGACGTCCGAGAATAATGTTAAGTCATTCTTTACGGGGAGGTAAAAGCTAATTCTGTTTTAATGCAACAGATGGCGATGTAGAGGGTTGAACATGCTTAATAGTGGGGTACACTGAAAGTGTCTAGACCACGGCTGGAAGTCTCATCACCACCATAATTCTTGGCTACTGAATATCGGTAACATTTGTCCAAAGAGCTGTCAATCTAAAATGGCCGCAAGTGATAAGTCTTCATACAAATATGATCGATATTCTGTTGGTAAGAATTTTCGTGGTTATGAGACTTCCAGCCCTGGATTGTCTTTATCTATAATCTATAATATAAGTTGTAAAGATTTATTACAGTTTAGCAGTTCAATACAAAATCGACGTTTGGTAGCCGAGAAAAAAGTTTTAAATTCAAAAATGGTTCGACCTTATTGAAAGGGTTAAGCCCAAACTAGCAACTTACGCACTTCTAAGTATGGAAAATTCAATCAAATTAAAACAAATATTCGTATAGATTCTAGAAGCTTTCAAACACATTCAATCACAATTTTTTTTATTCAGTGCATCGTTAGAATTTGTCCAAAGTTTTTATTCAGAATATTTAGATAACGTTTAAATTTTAATAATAAAAATTGATTAAGCCTCGCACAAAAAATGGATGAAATGCTTTAAAAAGACTGTAAAGTTTAAAAAATCTACAAATATTTATAAACAAATCACTTATAATTTAAACATACAAAAAAGCTTCTTAAAATATATTAGAGAATGCCATAAGTCTTAAAGAGCATTAAGGATTTTGTAAGTGAAAATCAAGAGACTTACAGTACGACCCATGTAAGTAGGTACGTAGGATTTAATATAAGCTAAGCTTTCTACGGTTCAATCAACTGTAGCTTTGTACGTAATTCAATTTTGGCTTCAGGAATATTGATGATGGTGCACTTTATTTTCTTACTTAAGAGGGCGCCTTCCAAATATGCCTTTGAGTTTTGACCTCTAATTGCTTCGGTTCCCGCGCGCTGCGGCGCGCGCATCGACTCTACCGCTCCGTGCACGCGCGATCACTCAAACTCAGATAAATCATAACATAAATGGAAGTGTTCATTTTTGATAATCATTATGGCTTATATTTTGCATTTTTATATACCTCATACATTTGAGGAATATGGATGTAGAATATAAGGTTAAAGGTGTACATACTGCGTGTGATGCCTGCATAAATTTTTTTACAGAGATAAATTTCATTTTTGTAAACTGTTACATACCTATTGTAAAAATTAAAGTTGGATTATACCGGTGGCATTTCAGTTCGGGCCATTGAGATGTGAATTACATGCAAACAGCAAACTCAACGTGATAAAATATATACTGTACGGCTGTATAACCAAATAATATTTCCATTTTTATTTATAATAAATTTACAGAATGATTTATTCGGTAAGCATTGTTTTTGTTTCTATCATAGCTCAAGTGTTCTATCAGTAGACAGGCCGTTCAATTTATTAGAATATAGGGCAATATCTAAATAAGAATCTAAGTTGCATAGATATAGTACATTTAGGAACTTATATAACATGCATTTGTTCAAGTAGACACGTATAAGTTCGCGCTTACACATGCCGCAAATGGACCTACCTAGTAGTTAACAAAAGCACCAAATCCTTATTTAGACCTGTAGCATACATAGTAAAAATATCCATGATCATCGCCGATATTTGTTAAAAATGGTACCTACTGAAAGAAGAAGAAGAATTCCTTGTTACGTTTTGCAAAAGTTTTATTATCGAAACAACGATCGCATGCGAGAACGAATTTACTCTTATCTATTATATTTTTCTTCTCTTCAGAGAAGTACCTTTTAAGTAAAAAAAAACATACGTGTAAACTAAACAACAACGTTTAAAAAAACAAGGAAACTGGAACGCTAACTAGGAACGCTATTTAAGTTTTCATACATTTGCGGGTAAAGGTACGTCAAAAGTATATATTAAAAAAGTAAATACTTGGCGCAAGTGGCAAATCTATTCGAATCGAATATGTTTGTCTCTTTTCAACTCGAAGCGCTACCCGGCGCAAAATGTCAAGCGGTGCCGTGCGATATAAATGGCAAACATGTTTGCCTAACCAAATTACATTTTTCGGAAAGTAAAGGATCCAAATCAATGAAAATTTTAACACTATTATTCATACACATCAGACTATTTTACTGCCATTATAATAAAGAGTTGCAATCGCTTGACAGCACGATTCTGAAAAGTTTGCTCGATAAAAAAAACACGAAAAACTCTAATTTTTCACTTTTTACTTGATTTTTTTCTTGTTTTCTGACATTTTAAAGCATAACATTACTTTTTTTCACGGGACACACGAAGAGCTAAATGCAATAGGTAAAATAAATGTGATAATAAAGACTTCGACAAAACTTAACATCTCAAGTTTGGAATAAAAAAGGGTGAATGCTTTAGTAATGTGGCATTCCACAATTTTTAAATAAAAATACCTTGAATGTATTTTCAATTGTTTTGTCTTAATATCTGCACAAATGGTTTTTTATATTTGTTATTAGTACTATCTTTCAGACGGGCAAATACAATGTAAGGCATTAATCAAATTTCATCCAAATTTGAATCTTAGTTGCAAAGATATTTTACATTTGAAAACTCCTATAACATGCATTTCCACAAGCAGACATGTATAAGGACAACATAAAAACCCAATCTCAAAATAACATAAGCTCTGCAACTCTTGCCGACCTTCCCTAGAACAGGGGTGACATTCGTAAAGTGAACTATTATTTACAGTATGGGTGGTCAGCCTCATACCAACCTTTTATACAAATTAAAATATTTTTGAGAATAAAGCCTACCTTGCACGGTATGCTACGAGCCGTACCTGATTGTCATAATATTATACTCGTATCATTGAACTGACTGCTTGAAATCAGCAATAATAATAATTCCGTTGTCCGTAGCGTAGGGCTTGCGTGAATTATAATATGTATCTCACTGGAGCAGCCTCGACTTCGAGTATATAATAATATAAACTCCCTTCGATTGCGTAAATCGAAAATGAATGAAATATACAACGGCACGTCTTGATTTTGTTTTTTTTTTTTTTTCGATTTAGACAATCGAGATAAGTTTACACAAGTTACACTCGGGGTACTGCTGCCATGATCTATGGTAACTGAAGCTTCAAGAGTTGGGAAGTTTTGACCGTGATCTGCGTGATACACATAAAAACAGCGCTCACCAAATAAATCATCCTATTATTATATCTGCTATGAGCATTTTCAGCGCCATTATGTAAATACATTTTTGTATTTTAAAAAAGTAATCACGTTCATTTATGCATCCGTGTATAGTTCAATAATGCAAAAAAAAACATGGGAATGATCAAGCAACATTGGGCGCGGACAGTACTTGAATGGGTGACCGCTCACGTACACCGCGCGTCGTTGGCATCTTGGACCGGTCCGTAGTCCGTAGTGGAAACACTTCGAACTCGTAAATGGAAGGTTGTGGATTCGGATCTCGGCGGAGCACAAAAATATACCATTTATATTTCGAATGTGCTCTCGCTGAGTTGAAAAATTCATAAACCTTTACCAAAGACCGGTCACTGAAAGGTCCATCCAACCTTACAACAACTGGGTCTTGCTTGAGAATTGGCGCTTTCTACAGCGACGACCAAGCTCGCAGAGGGCTCTTGAGGTGTGATACACACAAAAACAGCGCTCACCAAATAAATCATCCTAATATTATTATATTATATTATTATTATCATATGGAAGTAGAAAAATTTACCTTTTTTTTTCTAAACAATCTTCGATTACTTTTTTATTATAGTATTTTTGTTTTCGTACTCCCATATTTTCTAAAAAAAAAAACGAAAGACATTTTTGATTAATTGACACACATTTATTTACAAATAATATTTTACGTGAAGAAAATATTTTTATATACTAATCGGGTTTTTTTATTTGAAGCCTGTATTCTTTTTTCTGCGCGCTAGAATTCATGCGGAGCGAACAGACGTCCTCTCGCCTTCACAGTTTGCTCCAGACTGGCGGGAACGCCGAGCAAACCACTGCGTTTTTCTGTCAAATTGTTTCCCTACAAAATTAGTATGGGATTTTTGAAGCTGTTTTGTTTATTTTATTTTGTACAATTTACATGCATTATTACGAAAAAAAAATGCGATCAATTTTGAGTTTGATTAATAAACTTACCATTTATACATATTTTTTAGTTATTCATTGAACCCAGATAGCATTATTTCGTAATATTTCATTAGTTTGTGTTCATTTTGACAGAATTCAAATAACTTCTATCATTTTTGGAAACGGTCAATCTGTAGTTTATACATTTCTTTATTGTATTCTGACAGTAAAAGATTTTTAAAAAAAAGTAAACATTATGGACATTTAAAACCCGGAACACCGTTTTGGACGTATTCGCTCTATGGGGTCTTAACTTGTAAAAGCCAAGTGAAAAATCCACTGCACACTATAATTACTTGCATACTGCTTGGATAGAACTGTACCCTTAGTAAGTTGCAAAACTCGAGAAAAGTAAAGTTTACGGAAAATATTAAAGCGTGATTTCTCCCAAAATCTGCCGTTTTTGTTTCTTACACTTTGTGGTCTTAGCAAAAGAGTTACAGTGATGAAGAAAATCAAGTTCAAACAAACAAAAACATTCCCACACGCAGACAGGTACAAGTTCACGCTTACAAATGCCCAATGTGGACTTGCAAAATAAAAAAACTAATCTCAAATGAACATAAGCCCTGCAACTCTTGCCGACTTTTCCTCAAACAGAGATAAAATTTGCATTGTGAACCATTGCTTACAGTATGGGTGGTCAGCCACATACTAACCTTTTAGTCAAGGAAATTATTTTGTTTAGTTCATTAATCTAAGTTGCAAAGATACATACCATTTGAGATTCATATTAAATGCATTCCCACAAGCAGACAGGTATAAGTTCGCGCTTACAAATGCCCCATGTGGATTTACAAAATAAAAAACTAATCTCAAATGAACATAAGCCTTGCAACTCTTACCGACTTTTCCTCAAACCGAGATAAAATTTTCATGGTAAACCATTCTTACAGTATGGGTGGTCAGCCACATACTAACCTATAAGTCAAGGAAATTATTTTGTTAAGTTCTATAATCTAAGTTGCAAAGATACATACCATTTGAGATTCATATTAAATGCATTCCCACAAGCAGACAGGTATAAGTTCGCGCTTACAAATGCCCCATGTGGACTTACAAAATAAAAAACTAATCTCAAATGAACATAAGCCCTGCAACTCTTACCGACTTTTCCTCAAACAGAGATAAAATTTTCATGGTAAACCATTCTTACAGTATGGGTGGTCAGCCACATACTAACCTATAAGTCAAGGAAATTATTTTGTTAAGTTCTATAATCTAAGTTGCAAAGATACATACCAATCGAGATTCATATTAAATGCATTCCCACAAGCAGACATTTATAAGTTCGCGCTTACACATAATGCATGTTGACTTACAACATAAAAACCCAAATTCAAATTAATATAAGCCCTGCAACTCTTGCCAATCTTTCCTGAAACACAGCTGAAATCTGCAAAGTGAACCATTTTTTAAACTATGGGTGGTCGATTTTCTTTTACAAAGGCTGCATGTTTTTATTTTACATGTTTTCCGAATTTTAACGCGAGGAAACTATGCGCAATATACACATTCACCAAATGTTGAGGGGTTGGGCTGCGTAGCAGCCAGGGGCAACGCCCCTAGTTTTGTTATAGTATGGGTGGTCAGCCTCATACCAACCTATATGTCAAGGAAAACAAATACTAAGTATACTCATACTACTTCCTTGACTTATAGGTTGGTATGAGGATGACCACCCATGATGTAGAAAATGGTTCACTTTGTCAATGTCACTCCTGTTTCAGGGAAGGTCGGCAAGGGTCGCAGGGCTGATGTTCATTTGAGATTGTTTTTTTTTTATGTTGTAAGTCACCATGCGGCATTTTTAAGCGCGAACTTGCACGTGACTGCTTATGAGAATGCATCTTATATGAATCTTGAATATAATACATCTTTGCAACTTAGATTAGGATTAGATTAGAACCAACATGGGTATACTGTGAATATATTGTGAATTACCTCCGACCAAAAAGTCGTTCCATCATTTTGTTTTTCTCTGCGGTTTTGAAAAGTCTCCACGCGTTGTGGTTTGTATTTTTAATAAGGAATCGTAAACACAGTAAACACGCCTCTGAAATTACCCCCTCGGGAGCTGGAAAATACCCACTTTAACTGAAGTGGTTGCGTAAGGCCGGCCCCCTTACCTGTTACAATAAATAGCAAGAGGTTACACTATATGTTTAGTTTAGTTGCGTAGTTACGTTGCGTGATGAAATATGATGAAATTTTCTTATCTGGAGTTGAACCCACTACTTTCTGATTTCAAGCACGAAGCTTTAACCACTCGATTACAACTGGTTTAATGCTGCTAATCTAACCTTAGTTGCAAAATGTATGTTACATTAAAGATTCACATTATATGCAATTTCACAAACAGACATGGACAAGTTCGCGCTTAAACGTGCCGCATGTGGTCCTACAATATAAAAACACGAATCTCACATGGACACCCTGCAACTCTTACCGACCTTCCCTGAAAACAGGGGTGACATATAAAATGAGCAAAATAGAAAATATGTATAATTAAAATATATGTTAAATACAAGTTTTAACAGTGATTACAAATCTCAAATGAAAACTAAAATAACAAAATTAAATAAAGGCCGCTAGATATTTTCAGCAAACAAACAAACTGCGAAAAACTACAGCCCAATCCTCACACGCTGTCAACAAAAGTTTGCAAATAATCTCTTGCTTGTTTTGTGTATTTTCCTTTTTGCAAAAACTGTGTAAAACCCGGACGCCGGGATTCGTTTCAAGCATTACTCGCAAAAATATTCATACCGCCACTGGAAAATTCGCGCAGAATTTTATGCTCACATATCCCGAAAAATGTTTATGCATTTTGCTTGCAATCTGACTGCGATTTTTTGCACAGAGAAAATATACGTCGATTCGAGTCGTGTCCGGTTGTTTTTATTTGTTTTATTTTTAATATTGAGGTTCGATGCTCTGTCAAGAAATTTATTGACTGTTCACAGTATGGTTTCTCGAAAAAATACACATATTTCATTGAATTATTGTAGGAGATTTATCATTTTTATCCGATAGAAATGTATCTTCAAATATTCAATGGAAATTTTTAGAGTGCATGTGTTTTTTTTTTCGAATAAAATTCTTTAACAGGCGAGTGTTCTGGATATAGGCAAACATCTTTAATCTAAGTTGCAGAGATATATTATATTTGAGATTAAGATTACATGCATTCCCATTAAGAAAGACGTATAAATTTGAGCTCAAACATGTCGCATGTGGACTTTCAACATGAAAACCCCATCTCGAAGGATAAATAAGCCTGCGACTCATACTACTTAAATTGATTTTAACACACTTAATTTCTTTATTAATAAAATAGTTTGCATATTTTTTTTTTAAATTCAATAGGATTTTTTTTTTATTAACATAAATTTATTATTTTGTTAAGTTA
This sequence comes from Agapetus fuscipes, assembly GCA_951799405.1. Classification (NCBI taxonomy): domain Eukaryota; kingdom Metazoa; phylum Arthropoda; class Insecta; order Trichoptera; family Glossosomatidae; genus Agapetus; species Agapetus fuscipes. The sequence continues at coordinate 16,136,114 of OX637341.1, forward strand.
CAACGTTTTACTATGCTCTTGAAGATGACTTGTTAGGCGTAAACGTTTGAGCAAAAAAAAAGGAGTTAATTAAAACTTCGTTTTTCCTATTAAATTTATAAAAAAATACAATGCACTTTCACTGTGTTATCAGAAATACCCTTAAAAATATAATAATTGTATGTTTTATGAATGCTTTGTACGTTGACTTATGTTTTTTCTATACATTAATAAAATACGCCGCTTGGATAAATCATGATTGATAAATAATTTTAATAAAAATTCCTACCAACTCGTGAGAGGAAAAGAGTGGTTTTCTGTTACGTGACTTGGCGTAGAATAAAGAAAAAAAAATCTCTGCGGCGATTGGTTCAGTTCATGTAATTCATGTTCAGTAATGGCTTATTTTCCCAGTTAATTGTAAACTGCGGTAGGAAATCCGTAATACTGTACCCGTAGTATGAAACATTACGTGAAAATCTACCATAGAGTGTATCAAAATTGTTTAGTATATAAAATAGCGTCACTATTGAGAGCTTTAGTTTCGGTTATTTTTCTTGAAACGCTTTGGTTGCGTTTGAACGTAATGCTTTATACTAGCTGGTTGCTGGCGTATATGAACGATAGAGGATAGTTTCCGATCTACATACAAAAAAAAAAGATAGGAAATGCCTACTGAATTTAAACATGCATCGTCAATGAAGAGAAGAAGTCCTACTATCTGAAAACAGTTCCTAGCTATAAGATTAAAGAATTCTACTCAATAAGTGTCATAGAAAAAAATGTGACGCACCCGACTGAATTTCAGGGGAAAAGGCATTATTTGTTGATATTGACCATAGTCACATACAAGTGTATGACTATTGACCGGTCTGTAGTCCAGTGGTAGTACTTCAGACTCTGAATGGAAGGTTGTGGGTTCGAATCCCGGCGGAGCACAAAAATATAACATTTATATTTTCAAATTTGCTCTTCGCTGGGTTGCAAAATTCATAAATCCTTACCAAAGACCGGTCACTGAAAGGTCCATCCAACCTTACAACAACTGGGTCTTGCTTGAGTATTGGCGCTTTCTACAGCGACGACCAAGCTTGCAGAGGGCTCTTGAGGTGTGATACAAACAAAAACAGCGCTCACCAAATAAATCATCCCAATATTATTTATTATTAAGCTGCAAAGATATGTATCATTTAAGATTCATATTAAACGCATTCCCACAAGCAGACATGTTAATTCCGCGCTAACACATGCCGCATGTGGACCTACAATATAAAAACCCAATCTCACATGAACATAAGCTCTGCAACTCTTGCCGACCTTCCCTGAAACAGGGGTGACATTAGCAAAGTGAACCATTTTTTACAGTATGGATGGTTAGACTCATACCAACCTATAAGGCAACAAGGAATATTTATTATCTTATATATTGTAAACAAACGTGTAGTTACTGAAATCTGCATGATTTTTGTAAGATTAAATTCGAGTCGATTAAAATCCATCCCGTTTCCTTTTTCATACATATTTTAAATGCATTTCTTTTCAATAATACAAAAAAAAATCCCTGTACATTTTGATAACATTTATTATGATTAATTCTATGCAAAAACTAAAAGTTATGTTCACATAATATGGCCAGAAACTGTGTGCTGAATGGTCGATCTCCTGGTAGCTCTATTTTATTCTACGTTCACCGGTCATGTGTGGGAAACCGTCACCTTGCATTGGAAATGTGTGAGGAACTAGCGTACACCGTTTATCGTGGGTGAGAAACCATCCTAGTACTGAATTTAGTGTAGAGAATTCTTCTTCTTCTTCTTCTGTTTCAATCCTGGGATTGGTTTGCAGCAATATCTTGTACTCTTGTTCTCCATTCCTCCCTGTCTTGTGCGACTCTTTTTAGCTCTGCATATGTTGAGCAGCGCACGTCCACCAGCAGGTCCTTCAGGTACTCTTGGCGTGGGCGTCCCCTAGAGTTGGTTCCCTCGGTCATCCCCTCCATTATGGCATGCAAGAGACCTTCTTGTCGCATTACATGGCCGATCCATCTTGCACGCCTATCGGACAAAATCCTGAGCAGGTGCCTTCCTTCTTGGATTCTTTGGAGAACCTCTTCATTTGTGGTGTGGTATCTCCAGGAAATTCCTAGAAGCCTTCTATACGACCACATCTCGAAAGCCTCTAGTCTTCGTTTATCCCTTTTGGATAGGCACCATGTCTCGCAGCCGTACATCAAAATACTCCATCATATGTTTTGATGAGGAGTAGTCTCAGTTTCAGGTCTATGTTGTTTGATTCTATTATTTTTGTTTTTTTATTAAATGCAAGTCTAGCCTGGTGTATACGGCTGTCGATGTCGCTCTTTGACCGTCCGTCCCACGTCCCACGTCTCACGTAGAGAACTAGTCTATGGCAAAAGGCATGTTGAACGTGGTGTGGTATGCACAATATACGTGACATTCTTGTGTCAGGTATCGCAAAGTGGATCCCGAGTACTGTATTGGGCATGTGTGACAAAAACTCATGTTGATGATGATGATGATTTCTTTATCAGCGCCGTTTCGTAACTCAATGTCACTCCAAGGGCGCTTAGTAGTTTACTGGGCGAAAAAGTGTGTCTTCATCCTCCTCTTTAGGTCCTCAATCATCTTAGACCTCCGGATTTCTGGTGGTATCCAGTTGATTCCAGGTCGCAGGGCCGAAATCATATCCTTCTTCTTCAATCAGCCATTTTCATCCATCACTGAACGTATGTAGACCTCCCCCATTCCTCTCCAGGGCTGAAAGTGTCATCACCACGGTAATTCTTACGTGCCGAATGTCGGTAATATTTGTATGAAGACTAATCAGCTATTCATCTTGGATCAACAGGTCTTCATACAAAAATATTACCGATATTCGGTAGGTAAGAATTACCGCGGTGATGAGACTTCCAGTCAAGGCAATCTCTATACTTCATTCTACATTCAGTCACCAGCAATCATCAATTTTTGTATCATCGGCCTTCCAAATTTTTTTGGTTGCACGAGGTCTCCATTTTACTATTCTCTTAGTCCATCATTGGTCATTGAATCTGGCAACAATGGGAGAGTGCCATGCCTTACCTATGACCACATTTGATTTGCTACTCTTTTTATTATTCCCGATCTTCTACGTAAAATGTGTCGTCTAGTCAGTAACAGCAGCTGTTCGTGTGGATACAACGAAATTGCCTCCAACGGAGCGACTTTTTTTCTTCTTTTTGTAGTATCTTGGCGGTTGTATATCTGATTTTGATGGCCAGTTCTTTGTTTCAAAGTTTGTTGAATAATTTTGTATTTTCTTCAAAATACCGTTTTTTAAATTAACTAGAGATTTGAAACTAAATTTGCATTTTAGGTAGCTTTACTAAGCTTCAAAATACCGAGTCTTATTGTATGGGATACTTGTGGGGAAGCGTCCTATTGCATTATGCGGACATGTATGAGGACCTAGAGAGGTCGCATTCTAGGAAGATAATGTCATGCGGATGCGCCAAGTAATGTCAGATATTCCCAGGAATTGTATTTTTACAATTCAATAGGAGTTCAAGGGTTTCCATTCCTATTTCACGTCACATACTTATCGCTGATATTAAATTTATGCTCACATTCACCAAGAAATAAAAAATGAATTATGTAACGATAGATATGTATATTGATTCAAGTCTTTCTCAATTGATATCAATATAGACTAACATATTTCAATTTTATTTTCTGATTAAAGCAAATGTCAATTTACTCTACTGGTTTGGTGATCGTCTATCTACAATCTAAGTTGCAAAGATAAATTGACATTTAAGGCTCATATTGAATGAAGGCCCATAGCAGTAGTTGCGCAAATTCATCCTCATACCCGTTCCGTATGTACACTTCCATCCGGGGAAGCGTATCACAGAACGCTCGTGCAATGCTATAATTTTTTCAGCAGCGGAAGGCCTTCCCGATGGTCGTGACCCGACCCAGCAGTGATTCTAGATCTACCTGTTCGTCCACTAGAGAAAAAGGCAAAATCCGAAGTTACTGACTCGATGCAACTGCATCGGGATGCGCTCCTTGATATTTCGTGCTAATACGTTTATACATGCTGCATGTGTAAGTATAAAATATACCTAACCTCACATAAACTTTGCAACTCTTGCCGCCTTTTTCTGAAACTGGGACGGCATTGGCATGTTAACGAAATTTTTACAATTTTTGCAATTATATATTTCACGTTGCAACTTGGAAGATATTTTATAAATCTTAAAGTTAACTGACACTTTCTGTAAATATTACAAAGAGCAAAGCTCTGTAAAAAGCTACCAACTCTTCTCTAAGGGTGGTATTCCGTGTAAATAAGGAATTTCCGCCATTTCAGCGCCATCTGTGACCTTATTAATGTAACTACCAACACTACACGCTGAACAAGGAAAGGCTGCATTTTTTGTTTTCAAGAATTGACACTTTGTAGCGTTAAATTGCGAAAATACAATAACTACAAGGCTGTTAGAATTGCTCATAAAGTATTGATTTTTTAATTTCTTTTAGGTCTCATTTCAAGATTATTAAAAATAAATTTTTAAACTAATGAACAATTACAAGCATTTATCAATCGTTTTTTAGCGTAGTGGTTAATGCCGCGGAAATGTTGTGGGTTCGATCCATGACTCGGCACATAAAAAACACTTAATTTTCAAATATTTGCTGTTTACTCCGTTGATAAAATCATACACCTTACCAAACACCGGTCATCAAAGGTCCATCCAGCCTTACAGAACTGGGTGTTGTTTGTGTAATTAGCTCTTACTATAGAGATGACCCAACTTGCAGATGGCTCATGAGGTGTGATTCTACAAAAACAGCTCTCACGAAATAAAGCATCGTAAAGGTTGTTAATTTTCATATCGCTTCCTCAGTTCTTGTTTACCGTATACGCCAATCTTGTCAAATATGACTTTTTCATGCAGTTGTCTAATGAATCAAATTCTACACAATAAGAGCTAAGAAAAACCGTACAACTCGATAATGTGAGAGTTCTTTTAAATATTTTTTAAATCAATTTCTTGTTTTTATAAGACACATTGGTCCAGTACACATGCAAACATTGCTCATGTAAAATTTTCTCAATGGCGGATACGGTAAACAAGAACTAAGGCAGCGATATATTAAGTAGAATGTTCAAGTTTTGTTCTGTTTTGTACTGAAATCATCTACAAATCTCGCTTAAAGAGTCTATATAATAAAAATGAAAAACGTCATAAGGTAATCGCTTCAATCGAGATTGGCTGAAGCTAACACACTGTTGTATTTAATTTTAACTATTTTTTGTTATTTACATAGAAACGGTTAGTGGATGTAAAAAAAGTGGTAAAATATCGTGAAAGATTTTCAAATACGACAAAAGTTGAACGTTTTTTTTGCATAGAAACTTAGTACCTATCGTACATTGACTATCTACGTAGCAAAAATATCTATAATGCCAGAAATACTCATCACATTTCGACCAACTTTTTATGATAATATGTTTATAATATGAGATAATATGAGAATTGTGGCACCAAATCCTTTTGTTTGACCGTAAGGTTCATAAAGCCAGTGGCAGTTTTTCCGCTTGTGAGCTGCTACTGTATGACCAGCATATTGCTTTCATCCTCCACTCTCCATGCATACAGGCCACTCTGCACGCGAGGATTATAAAGTAATTTGGCTACGACTGCAGAGTATAAAACATTTACATCAACTCGCCTCGATTACTTACCTAAATCTAACGTGTATGAAATATACGACGGCACTCCTAGTGAGTGGGATCATTTTCCTATATTTTTTAGATTTACGTGATCGAGAGAAGTTAACGCAATGTTTTGATACTTGGGTGATAGCGTATGTGGCCTTTGTAGACGACCAGATGCAGCGGAAAAACTTTTTTTTTAGTAATATGCTTGAAAGAAATAAATGGCGGTTGATCTGTAATGCTGGCATTTAAGGCCGAGGCTTTTACAAAATATTTTTTACTTTTTTATAGAATAAGTTTGGTAGGTTTCAATTTTTACTGTTTAATTGTTTAGTATTTATTTAACAAATGTAATTGATTGCTTGTATTCCTTGACTTATACGTTGAAATTATGCGTGTCTGCTTGTGGGAATGCATTTGATATGAATCTCAAATGATACATATCTTTGCAGCTTAGATTTAGATGTTTGTGGATCAACGTACGTGAGCTGTGGATATATTATATCTCTGTACTTAATAACTGTCTGATATTAAGTAGATTTTCGAAGGCAGAATCTTGGGAAGACGAACAGAGGTCGCCCAAGAACTTCATACTTCAAGGATGTGAAGCGGCTCATGGATGTCTCCTCCTATTCGCATCTCAAGAGGATGGCAATAGACAGAGACAAATGGCTGACACAACAAGGCTCTGCCTTTAGAAGATGATGATGACAAAGTAGATATTTAAGTGGTCAAAAAAAAACTTATAGTGAGGCGAGGCCTAAAAGCAAATTAACTGTCTATGTTTATTGTACATTGTACATGTAATAAGTTTTAGTGGCTTTTTTTTTTAGTTTATGGGCATACATACGACCGGTCCGTAGCTCAGTGGTAACACTGCGGACTCTGAATGGGAAGGTTGTGGGTTCGATTCCCGGCGGAGCACAAAAAATATACCATTTATATTTTCAAATTTGCTCTTCGCCGGGTTGAAAAATTCATAAAACCTTTACCAATGACCGGTCACCAAAGGTCCATCCAGCCTTACAGCAACTGGGTCTTGCTTGAGAATTGGCGCTTTGTAGCGACGACGATCGAGCTCGTAAAAAGGTCGATAGCTCAATTGGTAGAATGCTTGCATTCCATGCCGAGAGCAAGGGTTCGATCTCAAAAGTTTACTCAGCCTTCACAAGAAATGAGAACCAGCCCCCCCGGGAGCTGGGAAACCCCCACTTCAGCTGAAAGTGGTTGGTGTGAGGCCGGCCCCCTTACCTGTAAAAATAAATAGGTCCCGAAGCGCCACATGCGACCCCTTCGGGGATTACGCAGGCAAGTAGTAACACTATATGTGTAGCTTAGTTGCGTTTATTTAATACTTATTTTAAATGTGAATATATATTTACAGCTCATAAAGATTACAGACATACATACTTTATTCTTAAAGCATCTTATAATCAGTCTATTATTCGGTATTAATAATAAACATCTAACTCCATTAGCAGCACAAGTTTTCCTCCGACCATGTTTATCGGGCACAAATGAGGACAGCCAAGTTAATAGTAATTATTTATAACACAGTTATGTGTTTTTGCTGCTGCTGGGGGGATAGTTTTGTTCGAGAACTTTCCTGAAACATCTGTCGCAGCTTCCGCACCCAAGATGCCAAGTGACGCCCAACTGGGGGGAGCCGTCGTGTCTCCTCGAATACTTACGACAAATAGGAATCCAAAAAGAGAGGAAACGGATTAAAAGTTTCTGTTTACAGGGTTTGAATTGTTTTTGTTATTTCAACTGGAGAAAGAAAATATGTTATATACGAAAGCCAAGGTATCCCCATAAGCGTTTTTTGTTCAAATTACAAATCTGAATAATGTCCGCACATAAATTGGTATATGGTTCATCTTCAGTCGTCGTGCAGAGAGGGTGTCTCCTGAAGACGTTAGTTACGTAACTAACTAAACGGCGAGAATAATGTAAGTTTTCTTATAACGGTTCGTCTAATATCCGATAAATAATTTTTCAATGTTATTAATATTGTAAACCGGCTTCTCCAACCGGACAAAAATCAAAATTAAGTGGGATTTCTCCCTTCACATCCAAAATTTTAAATTTTGACCGGTACGTTGCTCAGTGGTAGCACTGCGGACTCTGAATGGGAAGGTTGTGGGTTCGAATCCCGGCGGAGCACAAAAAAATACCATTTATATTTTCAAATTTGCTCTTCGCCGGGTTGAAAAATCCATAAACCTTTACCAATTGACTTATAGGTTGGTATGAGGCTGACCACCCATACTGTAAAAAATGGTTCACTTTACCAGTGTCACCCCTGTTTCAGGGAAGGTCGGCAAAAGTTGTGGGGCTTATGTTCATTTGAGGTTTGAATTTTATTTGTAAGTACACAATCAGCATTTGTAAGCGCGAACTACACGTGTTTGTTTGTGGGCATACATCTGAGAGCTTTGAATGAATATATCCTTGCAACTTAGATTATAGATTATTATTATAGATCACCAAAGGTCCATCCAGCCTTACAGTAACTGGGTCTTGCTTGAGTATTGGCGCTTTGTAGCGACGACCAAGTTCGTACACCTCTGCGGCACTACAAGTGTCATAGATCCCTAGAGTCTCTAGAATCTAGGGAGTCTCCCGCACAGGATTTCTTTAAAAAAAAAAAATGGTTTAAAATACGTAAGTTAGTTGATGAACATCATCTTTCTCGTTCAAATTCCATCATATTATTATCCACTTCCGAAAAATATTTAGCCTAGGTCCTTACCATAATTGAGCAATCAAAAATTGATTGGAGGTTGGTGCAACAGGCTCTAAAAAGTGTCTTGAATTGTTGAACATTTGTTTTTGGTTCAACTCACGTCATGAATAAGACCGGTAAGGTTTATCCTCGCTGCACAGGAAGGTTCTTTCTCCGGCTGGTACACCAGATGTTCTGGGCGCATAGCTCTTGCCCCGCCTGGTCTCCCGGAAAATGGAAATGGGGACAAACCGGCAGCTAGGCGGGCTCACTTGTTCCGGAGCCATCGAACCGGCTGCTAGCAGGGCAATCGATAATTTCATACTAGACATTTGTGCGGATATAGCTGAGGATATATAGTTTCCAGCATATGACACATATTATATTTGCAAAGATTGTATAATCTAAATAACAGGTATATATTTACAATAAAAATAACTAAACAGTTAAAATGTATTAATCGGATATACATAAGACGAACCGTTATAAGAGAACTTACCTCCATCTCAGAGTATGCAGATAAGCCTCTGAGTGCTCTGGAATGTTCTTTAAATCTTGTGCGTACTGATCTCCCTGTCTCACCAATATATAAAGCCTCACAGTCATTACATTTAATTTTATAAACTCCACCCATATCCAATTTATCTACTTTATCCTTATTGTTGAACAGTAATTTATGTAGATTGTTTTTTGTATAAAAAAATTTAGGTTTTTTTTTTAGGGTTTCTCAAGTTTTCCAAATTTTTGTAAATTTTAGATTGGAATTTTGTATTTGATTTTAATGTAAATTCCTTGACTTATAGGTTGGTATGAGGATGACCGTCTCTCGGCAATTGGGTCTTGCTTAGAAATGGGCTGTTTCTAAAGCAAAGACCAGGCTCGCAAGGGCTCTTGAAGTGTGATTAAAACAAAAACAGCGCTCACCAAATAAATAATCCAAATAGTATCATTATTAAGCACACTTCTTGGTAGAGAAAAAAAATCCCTTTAAACTGGTTTAATTATTTTTTTATCAATAAAAGATAACATGCTCTTCCAAAAGCTGGTTTATAGTTAAAAAAGAACATTTTTTTTGTAGAATTGTAGCAACCCAAAAAATTAACTACCCCACGATTAAATGCTGATAAATAGTTTGTCATTTTACATGTTCTCGCTTGTCGTTTTTGCATTCATTAATTTTTCAAAAACCTGTGAACATAATATTGTTCATGGCTCCATTTTGCATTCAATTTTCCGCCGTCCGGAAATAATTTATCGAGTCAAAAGTACAAAATTAACAAACAAAAAATGATGAAAACAATGTGTTGAAAAATTGCTTCAATTTATTATGAGATTAAAAAAGCAAATTTTTGCCTGCAGAAAATTGCATACATTTAACATTTTCAACAAAAAATTCAATATTTTCTTTTAACAATTCATATTGACAATTTGTAGGATCTATAATCTATAATCTATAATCTAAGTTGCAAGGATATATTCATTCAAAGCTCTCAGATGTATGCCCACAAACAAACACGTGTAGTTCGCGCTTACAAATGCTGATTGTGTACTTACAAATAAAATCCAAACCTCAAATGAACATAAGCCCTGCAACTCTTGCCGACATTCCCTGAAACAGGGGTGACATTGGCAAAGTGAACCAAGGATACTTTCATAAAATTTTAATTTATAATACACATTCAACAAAATAAAAACAAATTGAAATGCCGACCAAGCTCGTAAAAAGTCTGGTCGATAGATCAGTTGGTGGAATGTTTGCATTTCATGTCGAGAGCAAGGGTTCAGTCATAAATGATTTCCTGTTTTGGTGTTTATTTGAAACCAAAAATAAAATGCTGGTAAAGTTTTCTCAGCCTTCACAAAAATGAGTACCAGTTAGCCTAGGGAGCTTGAAAACCGCCACTTCTACTGAAATGGTTGGCGTGAGACCGACCCCCTTACCCGTAAAATGAAATAGGTCCCGAATCGCCACATGCGACCTCCTCGGGTATAATGCAGGCAAGAAGTTACACCATATGTGTAGTTTAGTTGCGAGTTGCGTTGCGTTGCATTTTTACAGCAGAAAAGTCAGTGTCAGAAAAGATTTCCCGTTTCAGTGTTTATTTCAAACTTAAAATAAAAATACCGGCAATGTTTGATTAGCCTTCACGTGAAATGGAAATTCAAGCCCCACGGAAGCTGGGGAATCCCCACTTCAATTGAAGTGGTTGGTGTATTTAAGTATTTTCTTTGTGTAAGAAGAAAATGCATGAAAAAGGTGATGGATATGAAGGAATTGAAAGAGGTATGTCAGGATAGGAAAAAATGGAGGCAACTCTGCAGAGGCTCGGGCCGCCCCTAGCGGAATGGCGACAGAGTTACAGTTACAGTTACAGTTTACAGTTACTACTGCATTTTCTGAAAAAAAACTTAAATATTAACAAAGCGGTTTACTTTTGTCAATGTCTCGGATAAGCAGTTATGAACATAAAATGTGAATACCAGAAGAAATCGAAAGTAATACCTACATCTTTGCAATTTACATTTTACAAAAACCTATGTATTCATGATAGAATTTATCTAATCATAAAATAAAACAGATTTTATGTTAAAAAGTTTCTAAGTACAAGTTATTCAATTTATATGCTTCCTCAGAGCTCATATTTGGTAAAGTACCTAAGTATACAACTTTACGCTTAGAATCAACAATAGAGTTGAACCAAAAAAGTATGGAAACTAATACGCTCACAGAAAGTGCTGTTTTAAGCTCTATATATTTATCATGGTTAACGCTAGATTTGAGGTAAGCGCAAACCTTTGTTACTTGAGGTAGAGTTCTCTATACCTTGGTTATGCTCTAATGTGAATAAATTGCTTTTCCCATATTTTCTGGTAAAAAAAAACGAATGCAAATATGCACGCTGTAAACATGGGGTCGGAGAAAAATCTTTGATCTCGTACTTTATATAAATCCGAAATTGAAAAAAACTGCGCCGTTTTTTTCATTTACCTCGTAGGTAAAATTTTCCAAATTTTCATTCGGTGCATTCACAGCGAAAAATTTAGAAACGGGTTTCTCTAGGTTGAATTACTTTGATTTCACAATCATGATGTTAATAAATTCTTATAGGTTTTTTTATCTTGAATATTCATTATTTGTAAAAATAAATAGGTTCCACTTGCCACATGCGACCTTTACGGCGAAAACGCTGTAAGAAGTTAGTTACATTATATGTTAAGCTAAGAAGCGTTGTTTTTATTTCAAATTTACTCTGCAAGGATGGTGTGAGACTGACCACCCATTCAGTTAGAATTGTTTTATTATTGCTTATTATTGCTTATGTCTGACCTTATGTTTGACCGGTCCGTAGTCCAGGTGGTAACACTTCGGACTCGTAACTGAAAGGTCGTGGGTTCGAATCCCGGTGGAGCACAAAAAATATACCATTTATATTTTCAAATTCATAAACCTTTACCAAAGACCGGTCATCAAAAGGTCCATCCAGCCTTACAACAACTGGGTCTTGCTTGAGAATTGGCGCTTTCTACAGCGACGACCAAGCTCGCAGAGGGCTCTTGAGGTGTGATACACACAAAAACCGCGCTCACCAAATAAATCCTAATTTAATTTTAATTTTAACTTTATGTCACCCTCATTTTAAGAAAAATTGTCAAGAGTTACCGAGGCTTGGTTCACTACAAATGTAGCATGTGCAATCACAAACGAAGACGTGTCTGCGTGTGGACATGCATTTAATGTGAATCTTAAGTGTTAATATATTTTGAAACTTAGATAATACCTGTATCTATAATTTAAGTTGCAAAGATGAACATTTGAAATTTATGTTAAATGCATGCCCACAATTCAAGATCCAAACCTCAAATGAGAACATAAGCCCTGCAAATTTTACCGATCTTCCCTGAAACAAGGGTGAAATGGACAAAGTGAACCATTTTTTACAGGATCAGTGATCAGCGTTATACTAACCTATAAGTCAAGGATAATATAAAAATTAAAGAAATTGAAATATAGTTTTAAAATAATTATACGTAAAAGAGTATATTTTAATTCATAAGTTTTTTGATTTCAATGAATTAATAACTAAATATTTGTCATTTTTTGTAGATGTTTCATTTGTGAATTATATATTTATTAAAAGTATTTATCTTCAAGGAATTATTTGAATCGAATAAGCTGGGGCTACCATGATTAACGATGACAATTTATAATTTAATTATTTAATTTATTATTCGATGCAGAAATTATTGTGGTCTGAACCACAGGGAGTTCACGATCCTCAAAATAATTCCACCCTACTCCGAGTATAAAATATTCACAATAACTCACCTCGATCGCGTTAATTGAAAAAATGTACGGAAATTGTTTTACTCACTAGGTGTGCTGTATTATTTTTCATTAATTTTTCTATTTACGCGATCGGAGGGAGTTTGTGTACTTTTTTTATACTAAGGTTACCTGTCCCCGCACAAAGTTAAAGTAAAGTTTTATTATTTACAGGTAAATCCGTTGTACGGGTATTATAATGCACACTGACAACGAGAGTGTCAGTAATGCATAACGAAATTTTTGGTAATGGATATTTTTTTACATTTTGTTATTCAATTTCTAATATTTTTAGATACTTTAAATTATCGGCACACAAATTCTACGTGCGCAAATTAATAGATTAAAAAACAAGAAAGTGTAACACATTGAATCCATTGTCAGCCACTAGTGACACGCGTTCATAAAACTGATACAAAAGTGTCAGTCATCTTATTCAGCTTGTATTATCTAAATTTTCGGCATTGACATTGTGAAAGTTCTAATAAAATATTCATAATCTAAGTTCCAAATATATATGCAAAATTCAAATTCATATTAAATGCATGCCGAGAAAGAGACACGTGTAAGTTCGCACTTACAAATGCTGCATGTATACTTTCAAAATTAAAATCCAAACCTAAAATGAACATAAGCCCTGCAAATTTTATCAATCTTCCTTTAAGCAAGGGTGACAAAAGTGACCCATTTTACAGTATAGGTGGTCAGCCTCATACCAACCAATAGTCAAGAAGTATTACAAAATTTTTTATTTTTTATTTTTTTTGGAATGAGAAAAAACGGATGTTACTGACCGTGAAAAGAGAAGAACAATTTTCTCTACGTTTCGTCAGAATCATTTCCGACGTCTTCAGGAGGCGTGTATTTTCTACGATGAAGAATCACAAACACATGTTCTCTTTCCACGGTCAGTAACATCCGTTTTTTTCATTCCGAAAAATGTCTAACGACCGTAATCATAATTTAAAATCTTACATCTTTGTTAAAAAACAGGAATATACATAATATATGTTTCAGGAGCGCGTTACTTCCTATCGACAATGTTTTAAGTAACACCTGTCAATGGAACTTACTTAGTTGAATAAAAAAAATACAAACGCTTTCGGTCCTCAGTCTATCATCGGCTATGCAATTTTTTTAATGTGCTACGGCTCTATACTCACCGATGACGGAATCATATTAACAGAGTAATGGAACAAAGGTTGTATGAGGTCTGCCACCCCAGCAGGGTATGGGGAGGTGAAGCCGCGCACCAAGCGCAGGTAATTCCCGCTTTAATCAATATTTACATATCCCGTGCTGAAATATGCGCCCCCTGACGGTCATCCTATCCTATTCTACTCTGACTCTATAACTAGAAAATATGCATGATCAACAAACAATTATTTACTCTGCAATGATAATTTATTAGTAGTTTTTTTTAAATAAATAGATTTGTGGAAAGGAATACAATCCAACAATCTATTAAATTAAAATTAAATTAGGCTGATTTATTTGGTGAGCGCTGTTTTTGTGTGTGTCACACCTCAAGAACCCTCTGCGAGCTTGGTCGTCACTCTAGAAAGCGCCAATTCAGTTGTTGTAAGGCTTGATGAACCCTTTGATGACCGGTCTTTGGTTAGGATGTACGAATTTTTCAACTCAACGAAGAGCGAATTTGAAAATATAAATGGTTTGTTTTTTTTTTGATATATTTTTTACCGCTTCGCTGAGAATCGAACCCACCACATTCCGAAATCGAACCCACAACGTTAATCACTAATCAACGACAGGTTAACCTTACCAATAGGTTTTTATTTACTTTTCTCTGTTTGATTTTCTTGTAATTTTTTGTAAGCTTTCTTCCCCCTAGTATTACTTTGTAGAGCGCCTGGTGGTTATGCAAAATCACGTGCCCCGTTAATACAATGTAAATGGTTTTTAATTATTTTTTTATTTTCCATTAGGCGTCTACCCAAGAACTTACCCCTGATTTATTAAAAACAGTTTACTGTTTTTGAAAATAATTACTTTAAGTTTACAATGTTAAAAATTTACAGCCAGTTAACGTTTTATTGTATTTCTTAAAGTTTATGTAAAAGTCCTTACAGTATTTTCGAATAAAAAGTGATAGAATAAGAACATTATTTGGTTCTTCAGTTTTCAATGTGAATATGAATTATGCAAGGACTGAAAAAATTAATGACGGAAAAACGGGTATGTTGGCGGCTGAGACTTTATAAATTCAAATAGGTATATTTTAGGTATTGTTAATTTTACATAGTTTTTTTAAAAATAGATTTGTGGAAAGGAATGCAATCCACCAAACTATCTTGCCTGGCCAGTTGTCTTCATGCGAAAGCAGAAGCTTGTGTGCATGCAACGGCATCTGTTGAACCAGGGTCGAAGTTATCGTCGCGGGATTCGAACCAACGTTATCTGGTTCCAAACATAGAGTAATAATATATACATCCAAATAACCCGACTTGATCCCCGCGGCCATAACACCGACTATTATTATTAATGTTATTTGTTATTTGCGTTCTTAGGCCTATAGGTTAGTATGAGACTAACCGTATTTACCTTAAAAATGATTCGCTTTACCAATATTGCCCCAGGATAATCACAATCATCACAGGAAATGGTCTGCAAAGTTGCAGGGCTTATGTTCAAAGACACCGCATCTCTTGCCGCCCTTCCCTGAAACTAGGTGATATTAACTTTTACTCCCATATCGTTGTCTTAAGTTATATTTTACTTTTTTTTAAATATAACTTGCAAAGTAACTTAAAATAATCGTTTTTTGTATGTGCAAAACAATTTAATTTAAGAAAAAACAAAAGGATCTCGGTGTAATGGACGTGATATCAAGTCGCTGTTCTTGACTAGCGTATTTGAAACAAAATACGTTGAATAAGAGTTTTAGGCTTACACGGCCGGCTGATGATGCTGGAGTGATGTTTTCCGGGATCTGTTGCCGTGGTCTGTGGGAGCTGGAGCTTCCGGACGTTTCGCCCATTTCTACGATGGGCTTCTTCAGCGTGAAGTATGATGATGATGATGATCTTGATGAAAATTGTACAGAAAACGTTGGTTCAAATCACGTCTGGCCCATTTGGCCATAACTTCGACCCTGGTTCAACAGATTCCATTGCATACAAACAAGCTTCTGCTTTCGTATGAAGACAACTGGCCAGGCAAAATAAGTTGTTAGATTGCATTCCTCTTCACAAATTTCTTAAAAAAAAAAAAAGTTTTCAAGCAAAGTAAAACGCAACTAAGCTACACATATAGTGTAACTTCTTGCCTGCGTTATCCCCGAAGGGGTCGCATGTGGCGCTTCGGGACCTATTTATTTTTACAGGTAAGGGGGCCGGCCTCACACCAACCACTTTCAGTTGAAGTGGGGGTTTCCCAGCTCCCGGGAGGGCTGGTTCTTATTTCTTGTGAAGGCTGAGTAAACCTTTGAGATCGAACCCTTGCTCTCGGCATGGAATGCAAGCATTCTACCAATTGAGCTATCGACCTTTTTACGAGCTTGATCGTCGTCGCTACAAAGCGCCAATTCTCAGGCAAGACCCAGTTGCTGTAAGGCTGGATGGACCTTTGGTGACCGGTCATTGGTAAAGATTTTATGGATTTTTTAACCCGGCGAAGAGCAAATTTGAAAATATAAATGCTATATTTTTTGTGCTCCGCCGGGAATCGACCCACAACCTTCCCATTCAGAGTCCGCAGTGTTACTACTGAGCTACGGACCGGTCACCGGTCGAAAAGTAGCTAAATAAAATCGACTTTAATTTTTTTTTATTGTCACAAAAAATGAATTAAAGAAGAAAACAAAAGGATTTAACCTGCTAATAATCGTCTACACAAAATCAGGAAACTTGCAAAACAAAAATTTCGCGACCCCAATGCGAAAAAAATATATCACAATGTTTTTCAAGTGAAAGTTGCGAAAAGGGGCGGAGTGGAGATGAAAACGAAATTAGTGGAATTGTATTTTACGAAAATGTAAAAAAAAAACCTGGATAATTGGCGCTCCTGGGCGTGTTCGCAACATGCGAATCTTTTTATCATTTTTCATTCCGTGATAACCTTAAATTTCATTTTATTTCGCTTAACGGTAATTTGGCTAAAAAAAGAAAAATGTTTGTAGCAGAAACGAGAAAAATGTGGAAGATATAAATGTGCCTGAAATGTAAAAAAAAAGAATTTAAGTAGGAATTATGGTCTGACCGGTCCATAGCTCAGTGGTAACACTGCGGACTCTGAATGGGAAGGTTGTGGGTTCGAATCCCGGCGGAGCACAAAAAACATACCATGCATTTTTTCAAATTTGCTCTTCGCTGGATTGAAAAATTCATAAACCTTTACCAATGACTGGTCACCAAAGGTCCATCAAGCCTTACAGCAACTGAGTATCACCACTTGTAAAAATACATAGTTTTGAAAGAGCTTTAAGGTGCTGTAGATTTTTATGCTCTCCGTAGCCATGGAAATTTCTAGCATTAATTAAATGTTAATTTCAAAATTAAGATTGTATGTTATCTTAGTTATAAATAAGTGAACAATTATATGTCATCTTTTTCTACAATTAAAATGTTCACATTAGTGTAGTTTTATAGATTTAAAACATTTATTTTTACTTTTTCGTAAACGATTTTAGTTGGAACCATATATTTCTGTTTCATACAAAGGCAAACTGAAAATTGACGTTTTCAAATTGCCACTTTAGTGAAACGAGATGGTTTTGTTTTATCTTTATGGATGGACAGAACCTCTATAAGCCTTCGGACATTGAATATATTGTCAACGCCATTGGCTAGATTCAAATCTTTGATGTTTGGTTTTATTTTCAAAAGGCTTAAATATTTTTTGCAAAGAGTGTAGAAAAACAAGGTTAAATATTTTTGAAAAAGAAATACCATTTTTATTTCGATGAAAAAAAAACTGAATTTGTTGAATTACCGTATTTTTCAATAATTTGAGGTACTGAATTGTTTTTAAAAATAGCCCTGTTTTTACTTCCAATGTATGTATGAAACAAAATCTTCATGTATGTACGCCCAATATTCTTTTATAATTTTCAATTACACTCTATAAGATGTTCATGCCTTAAATTTATATTTTGCAATAAAAAAGGTAGATGGACGCTCACAGAGGTAATGGAGAGATGAATTGAATAATTCGAGATGTGTATCTACCGTAAAATGCTTCGGATCTCTTGACGTGATCGAGTCACCAATGAAGAAGTCCTCCGGCATATGCGCACCACAAAGGAGCTTTTGCCAACCATTAAGCAGAGAAAGCTGATGTACTTCGGTCACATTATGAGAAATGGGAAGTATCGTCTCCTTCATCTTATCATACAGGGTAAAATTGAGGAGAGAAGAACTCAGGGACGCTGAAGGACATTGTGGCTGAAAAACCTGCGACAATGGTTTAACAAAAACACCAAGTTCCTATTTTGAGTCTAGCATCCATTTTCAAAATGGCCATGATGATCGCCGATCTCCGATAGAAGTGGAACCAAAAAACGAAGAAAAAAAATGGATTCAATTTGGCATACGGCCTAATTTATTTTCCTTGATAGATAAAATGAAAACAATTTTGTATTCGATTACGGTGACTATATTATAATTCCACGACCGGTTTCGCGAACAATCTGTTCGCATCGTCAGGTAGTTAAATAAATACTTACGGTGCTATTCTTAGACATTTTAATCATCCGTTGAGCCCACGCTTTGTCAAACAGCTGTGAACAGTTGATTAGTCTTCATACAAATATTAACTAAATTCGGTAGGTAAGTATGACCGTGGTGATGAGGCTTTCAGTCCAGGCATCATTAGTTTGTCAAAGCGTGGGCTCAACCGACAACTAAAATGTCTAAAAATAACCCCGTTAGTATTAACCTTACGATGCGATCGGATTGTTCCCGAAACCGGTCGTGGAATTATAATATAGCCACCGTAATCGATTACAAATTGTTTTTATTTTATCTATTAAAATGAACGATTACAAAGTGAATGCCTCTACAATCATTATTTCCTCTAATATTCTGATATACTTCATAATAATTTATACAAAATTTATACATGGAGTTCTTGCCAAGTCTACGTTAAAGTTTTCCTGACATCTAAGCCATCAAAAGACGTCTAAGTTCCAACATGCACCATCTGATATCCTATTAAGTTAAAACTCATCCACTGCGTTTACAAAAAATATACAAAGAAACTGTAACAGCGCTTCATAGGACCGTTTTATTTTCGATAGAGTTTTCCGGTAACCTTAAAACGCCACGGTTAAGTATAAACGTAATGTTTTGTAGTATTGGAGACAGAAAGAGACTTCTTAAATTGATGTAAGGGATTTGGAGACGAAAGGAAACGGTCCTCGAAGCTTTAAGAGAAGAAAGGAAGATAGCGGGCATTCAAGAAGAGAAACATGACAGACAAATGTAGAAACTTAGATGGCTGTACACCTCAAAAACGTGTGAATTCAACCATGGTATTTTAGAGAAAATGTATGTGAACTAAAACAGAGTCTCTATTGATCGTTTTGGTTTCAAAACATTTTTTGGTTACACGCTATGGTTGAGTTACAACTTTTTTTTTTATTCTTGAGGTACTGTACAGATAAAAGAAGATATTGAACAATTGAATGGAAAACTTTTGTTTTACACGCTCATTTTGCAAAACCAATTTCAGTCGTACTTCGTTGTTTTGATTTTATTAATTAAATTAACTTTTATTGACGTATTTAATTTTCTTCGTAGCCTTTGACTGTTTTTAAAAATAAATTATAGTAACTAATAACTTATTATTATTGCAACTTAGTTAAGCCAAGGATGCAATACGTCACCATATGAAATATACAACTTTCACACACTTTCACCAATTCACTTTACCAATGTCACCCCTGTGTCAGGGAAGGTCGGCCAAAGTAGTAGGGTTTATGTTCATTTACGCAAACGCAACTAAGCTACACATATAGTGTAACTTCTTGCCTGCGTTATCCCCGAAGGGGTGGCATGTGGCGCTTCGGGACCTATTTATTTTTACAGGTAAGGGGGCCGGCCTCACACCAACCACTTTCAGTTGAAGTGGGGGTTTCCCAGCTCCCGGGGGGGCTGGTTCTCATTTCTTGTGAAGGCTGAGTAAGCCTTTGAGATCGAACCCTTGCTCTTGGCATGGAATGCAAGCATTCCTACCAATTGAGCTATCGACCTTTTTACGAGCTTGATCGTCGTCGCTACAAAGCGCCAATTCTCAAGCAAGACCCAGTTGCTGTTAGGCTGGATGGACCTTTGGTGACCGGTCATTGGTAAAGGTTTTATGAATTTTTCAACCCGGCGAAGAGCAAATTTGAAAATATAAATGGTATATTTTTTGTGCTCCGCCGGGAATCGAACCCACAACCTTCCCATTCAGAGTCCGCAGGGTTACCACTGAGCTACGGACCGGTCAACCGGTTCATTTGAGGTTTGGATTTTATTTGTAAGTACACATTCAGCGTTTGTAAGCGCGAACTACACGTGTTTATTTGTGGGCATGCATTTGATATGAGCTTTAAATGTTAAAATATCTTTGCAACTTAGATTATAGATACAAAGGAAATAAGGAGATGTGTATTAAATCGGAAATAAAGAGATGATCAAAAGGAGTAACAAGTACTTAATTTTTATTTCAAACCCCAAATAAAAACATCAGCGCAGTTGACTTAGCCTTTATAAGAAATAAGAACCAACTCCCTCAAGAGCTGGGAAACTTTGAGTTCAAGTGAAGTGTTAGGCAAAATACCTGCACCGTTGCCTGTAGAAATAAATTCCACAGACGCTAAACCGGACCCTCTTGGAGACAAAGCGGTAAGAAGTTGCAGTATATGTGCAGCTGAGTTTTTGATGGTCATATTTTCATCAATCTTTAACTTAACTTAATTAACTATGAAAACATGTCGGTAATGAGAATATGTATTTTTTAGGCTAGGTTAGCTTCAGTCATTTGAACATAAAACCTTGAACGTTCGTGACATAGATATTACTGTGTTCATATCTTGGGTCAATGGTTCCATTAAATCAGGGTTCGATCTCTCAGAGCGATAACACCGACTTTATAGACCGGTCGCAGGTTTACATTCAAATTTCATTCGGAAACCCGTAGCATAAATTTAACGTGTGGAATCCAGATTGGCGTGGGGTGTTATCAAACAATTTTGCGGTCGTCATTTTTCAGGGGATGGGAGCTTTTAGACGATTGTCGGGCCCCGATAAGGCTCTATTACTGGCTGAAAATAGTCGCAAGGGGTGGACATAAGGGTCGAGAAATGGGGTGGGTATAAAAAAAGGGAGAAAGGGGAGAAGAAAGAACGTGGTAGAAATAAACGGTTGGAAAAAAAGGGATACAAAAAAGAATGAGTAGAAGATTTAGACAGGAAATCAAAAGTAGAGGGCGATGGAAGAAAGAAATTTAAAGTTGAAGAAGAGGTATCTGAATGAGAAGATATACAGAATATAGGTATAAAAATTTGGTAAGAATATCGGGTAGAAAAAAGTCAAAAGTAAAAATAATGAAGTATGAAAAGGTACTGAGTAAAGGAGAAGAAAGAAAGGACAACTAGGGGAACGAAAGAATTGGAAATAACAGGTCAAAATAACAGAACAAATATCGTAGAAAACAGGAGTGTAAAGAAGTTATTGAAAGAATACACAAATGAAATAGAAAGAAGGAGAAGAATGAAAGAATAAAAAATTATACAAATATGAGATGATGTGGAAAAATGGGTTGAAGTAAAACAAGTGGAAAAATGGTTGGTTTAGATATGAGCTGATAAGTGAAAATCGATACACGGACAACTGTGTTTTTTTAATGTTCATTGATTTTAGTATTTATGTTTGACGTAAATGTCCGTGTATTTTCGACTCATTTTACTATCTGGCAATCTAAAATAGGAACTATCAATTTGAACCTAAAAGTCAATGACATTTGCGAGTTGAAACTTCTAGAATATAAAGAAAATGTATGTTGGTAGAAAAATTATTAGCGGTTCATTGTATTTTTCTATTTCGTCACTTTGTTAAACTTAATTATTAACTCTGTATTATTGATGTCTTTTTATATTTCTTATAACAAAAGACACCGGTTCATACCAATTAGCGACGGCTACCACCTTTTTTATCGTTTTTAACTCCGCACTATTCTGTTAAAGTTCTTTACTTTGTAAATTTATATATCTTACTTTTAAAGTCGGTCAAAATAACCACAGCTTTTAGAAAGAATTTTAACATCAATACATATTTTTTAACCAACAGTAATTTTGCATAAAAACAATTAGTTAAATTTCCCAGTATAAACTTTCGCATAAGATATTTTCAAAAAAATAAAAACCATAAAAGAAGATATCCGCGAAACGTCTATCTGTAATTTTGCGATCTTCCAGGGTCCACATTGAATGTCAATGACCGGAAAAGCGATGAAGGCTGACCCTCTTACCATAAAATGGCGGCTCAGATAAAAGTTAACATATTTTCTATCGGCTTTGAGAGGCCCAAGCCCACTCCGGCAACGTTACAGACGCCCACATAAAAGGGAAATGAAGTTTACCTATTGTTTTTTTCACATCACAGTTTTTCTATTACATTTGAATTTGATAGCCTTTGAAGAAAATTTCTTCGCCCCATATCGATTTGAACCGTTATTCCATTTTACTTTTATTCTGTTAAACAATGAGAACCAAACATTTTTGAATTAATAACTTTTTTTCTTGGCGAGCAAGCGTCAGTCTTGTATGGGACTGTCATTTAGCAACACGGCTGGGGGACGACACAATTTTGTCTACGTCAATTCATGTACGGATATAATTAAAAGTACAATTTTTATAATCTTAGTTGCAAAGATATGTTAACATTAAAGATAGGGTAAATGTATGTTTATTAAAGTATGTTTATTAATGTACATATGTAATCTTTCACTGTTTAACTATATATTTTGTTTGTTCTTTTTTCTCATGTATTTCATCACATATTTTCATGTTTCTGCATTTTTGTAATTTTCTATGTACCTTTTCTATTGATATATTATTTTGTTATGGCTGGTCATGTATTGCACCCTCCACATGACCAAGCTGGAATAAACGCATATTATTATTATTATTATTAAATGTAAAAATATTAACTCATTACAAACAATTAAAATATTTCAGTGTCTCTTCAAAACTACGTTTTTAATGACAACTTTGTAGTACTAAAATTTCACTACCAACTTTTAGTTAATGGAAATTTATTGATTCGCTGCAAGTTTTAATTGTCATTGAAAGTTTGCCGACGCATCAATTTTTTACGTTGCGAACAGGAATTTTCAGAAATTTGCAAATTTATGGAAATGGTATTATTTTTCACGAGGCAAAATGGTATATATTGAATGTTTTTCAAAGTTTTCAAACTAGCATGCATGCTTAAAATATATGCATCGCTGCCTTAGTTCTTGTTTGCCGTATAGACCATTCAGATAATTTTACATGAGCAATGTTTGCATGTGTACTGGACCAATGTGTCTGATGAAAACAGGAAATTGATTTAAAAAATATTTAAAACAACTCTCACATTATCGAGTTTTACGTTTTTTCTTAGCTCAGATTGTGTAGAATTTGATTCTTAAGACAACTGCATTAAAAAGTCACGTTTGACATAAATGGTCTATCCGGCAAACAAGAACTGGGGGAGCGGCATGTCGATTTGCAAATCACATTAAAAAATATTATGACTTGGTATTAATTGGGCTAGTATTTTAGTTAATTAAAAATTTATGAAAAACCTAATAAAAAATAAAATATCGTCATAGTATCTTTAATATTAGTGCATTTCAAATATTTACTCTCGAAATTCAACATGATGCTTTTTAATGTATTTTACGATTTGTGGTGTGAGAAGAATGAGTTCTTTAACGTTTAATCGGAGTCGTATCGATGTCAGCAGAACAAGTGCATTTGCATACATTTTATGTGTTGCAATTATATTAAGTAGCAAAACTGGTGATTTCTAATGAAAGATACCTGTAATAAGAAACCACCGTTTTTTTATGTACAAAAAATATTTATATTCATTTTGTTTACATGTATATTAGCAAAATCTATTCTTGAAACGAGCACCACAGTCCTAGTGGTTTGCGTCTCCGCTAATTCATAAAAAAAATACCACCGCGGTCGCCAGATGTCAGACTACTTTTATTGAATGTTATTAATTTAAGTTGCATTGCACGTTACCTTGCCGCTCTTGACGTTCTCCGCGCACTTGGCTCCATAGAGGGGCGGCATCCCCAGGGCGATGTCCAGCCAGGCCCTCACAGCAGGCGCTCTCCATCTCTCCAGGGGGAGACCAGCGGCTTCTCGCAGGGCAGCCTCAGCTCCTGCGGACCACGCCACGCGGGAGTCGTACAGGGATTCTGGAACAAACAAAAAACTTTTATAGTTTAAAATTTTTTGAGGAATTCAAAAACACTGTTTATTTCCACACAAATATATTTAAAAAGATTACAATCTTTAGAGTAAGTTACTAACGTTTTCGACCTAGAATGTCATCATCAGGTATGATTATTGATTACAGTAAAAGTTTTTTTTTTTTCGAATAATCAATAATCATACCTGATGATGACATTCTAGGTCGAAAACGTTAGTAACTTACTCTAAAGATTGTAATCTTTTTAAATATATTTGTGTGGAAATAAACAGTGTTTTTGAATTCCACAAAAATTTTTAAACTATAACAGTATGAATTTTCACAGTGTTAATACACAAACAATACAAAATATAAAAAACTTTTAGTCACGCTTCTCGTGATCTGTTTCACGCTACTCATGATCTAGCAATAATCCTGTAAGGAGTGCCACTCGAGGTATTCTTTTAGCTGCAGTAGCATCGAATCATTTACTTTATGAGTCATGGGCACGCCTCTGACCTAGAGGTTCTTGTTTTGTCGTACCGTTGCTTTTACTTCACGGGAAGGCCTTCCACCACTTGAGAAAATACATATATCTTTGTATGAGCGTCCATGAGCTGTGGGTCCTTCTGACACATACATACAGGACGGGTACGAGGAGGGTTTGAGCAAACGTCATTTTCTTGACTTATATTTTAGTTGGGTTGTTTTAATTGAACTGCAATTTGTTTTTCAAGATTTATTTTGTCTGTTTACAATATACTGATTCCAAGCTCTTGCATTCGACTTCACGGCTCAGAGTTTTAATCGACCTGCCTGCACACAATAACGGCTTACATTTATATGCGTTCACACGGACGTTTCTCGACTGCTCTCGAACATGGTTAGAATCACGTACGCACTGATACTACCATACGCTCGTAACAATACTTTTTTTTTCATGATGCATCACAGATTACCATCATTACATGGTACTCTTACAGGCATCAACATGGCTTGGTGTATACCTGACATACCATATACATATTTAAGGAACCCTGTGCGGGAAACCCCCAAGATTTCAGAGACTCTAGGGGTTTATTTCACTTTTTGTAGTGCCGTAGAGGTGTTGGGGATGTTTCAAATGATTCCCTGATCCTTCGTTGCTGAGAATTTAGCTGCGTAGTGTTGTGGTGTGTGTTGCGTTGCGTTGGCTTTGTTTTGAGACACTGGAAGGAAGTAGTGATTGATATTGGTTTTGGATAGCGCAATGGTTAATTGGGTTAGAAACATAGATAACAGTAACTTGTTCCATAAACGGTCAGTCTGGCAAAATAATGAGTCGTGAAAACACCAAGTTTTTCGACAAAGGGATAAATGTGAGCTGCTCTTTGAACTGCCTTTGTTGTGATGAGAGGAGGAGGTATATTTGAGGATTATAATGACATGGTTCACATTTAAATGCAGATTTAGGCTGACATGGCCATGATTGAACACTGGAGAGTTGCTTTCGGGGATCTCTTGCCGTCTTTCGGAGCTACGTTTGGAATTTCCGGACGTTCAGATGAGTTTCTTTAGCGTGATTATGAAATGATGTGATGTTGCATCATAACAGTATTATCATCGTGCCGAAGAAGCCCATCGTAGACATAGGTGAAACGTCAGAAAGCTCCAGTTTCAGCTCCAATAGACCACGGAAACAGATCTAGAAAAGGAATTCTCCAATAATCTCATTATTGTTGCAAATATACGAGTACATGCACTAATTTTATGAAAAAAAAAAATACTTCAAGCTATAACGATCAACTTTCACTGTGTGAATAGATTAACATTAAAAACTATAATATAACAATCTATTTTAAATGACGGAAATTTTCAATTAACATAAACAAGTTCCAACTGATAATATTTCGGGTAATATTTCTGTCCGTATTTTGCTCTTTTTCATATGAATTCCACAGATTTCATTTGAACAGACGGCTGCCCCTAATGACAAAAGTTTTCATAATGAAATTTCTACCGTCTACGCTATATTCGTAGGGCTGTTGCCATAAAATTTGTAAGTGCAGCGGCACATTATAGATTTATGAAAAACATTCTACTTTTCTAACACATTAAAGTTATTTTAACAAAGCAAAAATAAAACGCAACTTAGCTGCATATAGTGCAACTGTTTACCGCGTTGTTTACAAATGTGGCGTGTAGAATTGATGTATTTTCACAAATAAGGGTGCTTGCCTTATGCCAACTAATTCACTTGAAGTGGGGGTTTTCCAGCTCCCGTGGGGGCTGGTTCACATTTTACGTGAAGGTTAATCAAACGATGCAAAATATTTGTAACATTAAAGATTAACATTATATGCACTTTCACAAACAGACATGCACAAGTTGGCGATTAAACATGCCGCATATGGTCCTACAATATAAAAACTCGAACCGGCATACACCTTACAACTCTTGCCAACCTTTCCTGGGTGACAGGGGTGACATTGGCAAAGTGAACCATTTTCTACAGCATGGGTTTTTAGCCGCATACCAACCTCTAAGTCAAGGAACATACACAACAAATTACAAAATCAACAAATTATAATATGTATGGACATCAAAAACTAACAGAAAACAAATTCTTATTTAAAAAAACCCAGTTGAAGTGGAAGTTTCCCAGCTCTCGAGTAAACCTTGCCGGAATTTATTTTGGTTTTGAAATAAAACGAAACGGGAAATCATTTCTGACCCTTTCAGTTGGGTTCGAACCCAAGCTCTCGGCATGGAATGCAAGCACTCTACCAACTGATGTATCGACCGGAGCAAATTCTACAAAACAAGTACGAGTAATTTGAAATACTTCAAAGTCCACGTGAAATGATTCAGTATGTCTCTTTTAGAAATGCCGTATGTGTTGTGTGAACCTTTTGGGCGGGTAATTTATTTCTGGCGTCTTTGCCCCGGGACACGAGGGGTCTAGTCAGGCAAAAAATTGTTTGTGTTTCGGCCCTTAAAGGAAATTAGGGCCCCGGGTAAACAAGAGCTGCGAGCTGTTCAAATAATATGAAGAAATTTCATGAAACACACAAGAGAGCTCTGTTTAACTGTTGATTTTTTTAGGCAACGTATGTATGTATTATACATCTGAGAGAAAGTCTTTGATCTGTACTCCTAGTATAAAAAAAAAGTTCAAATTCAATCGTGGCGTTTAAAAAAAAAATGTATCGAAGCTCTGATAACGCCGTATTGAGAGTGATTTAGTTTTCATGTTTTTTTTTGTAAGACGCTATTTTTAAGTTTAAACGTGATGTTTTCTACTTTGAGTGTTGAAGTTGAATTTCATCTTTGATCAGTGATTGTAAAGGAATGTGTTTGTCGATCTCTCTTCTCTTCTTCGTGTCAGCTTCACACCGTATTGGCCCAGTAACGAGCAATTTCTACAGCTCTTTGGTTTCCCGCGAAGAGATCATCCATGGAGCAGCTTATCGGATAGGAGGGACAACACCGCAGGTGCTCCATTGTTTGCTGAGCTCCACACTCACATAGTGTAGAGTCCTCTCGTCCCAGAAATCCCCAGGTCAACATGTTGGCCCAGGCTCTTCCAACATTGGTCCTCAATCTGTTCATAGATTTCCACACGGGCCAATTTTTGTTGTTGATGGAAATTATTATAAAGGAATGGTCGATAGCTCAATGGGTAAAATTTTTGCGTTCCGTGTAGGAAGGTTAGCGTTTAATCCTCACCAAGAGAGTCAGACATGATTTCCCGTTTAAGTATTGAATTCAAAACCAAAATAAAAATAAAATACAAAAGTTATAACCACCCACTTCTAAAGCATGGGTGGTTGACCACTCGTGCTGTAGATAAGGGTTCACTTCAATGTCACCCCTGTTTCAGTAAAGGTCGGCAAGAGTTGCAGGGTGTGTGTTCATTTGAGATTTGAGTTTTTATGTAGTAGATTCACATGCGGCATGTACAAGCGCGAACTTATACGTTTTTATTTGTGAAAATACATATAATGTTAACTCCAATGTAACAAATCTTTGCTACTTAGATTAGATTAGATTAGACTCAACTTTAAGTGGAGGTTTCTCAGCTCCCAAGGACGCTGGTTCTCATTTCTTGTGAAGGCTTGCTAAAGATTTTGTTTTGGTTTTGAAATCAAAACCACCACGGAAAATCATTTTTTACTCTTTTGGTGGGAATCGAATCCTATCTTTGTGCTATGTCGTAAAGATATATTAAATTTAAGACTTACATTAGATGCATTCCCACATGCAGACACGTATAAGTCCACGCTTAAACATGCCGCATGTGAACCTACAATATAAAACCCAATCTCAAATGGACATACGCCTGAAACTCTCGCCGACCTTTACAAACAGGGGTGACATTGGCAAAGCGAAACATTTTTTTACAGTATGGGTGGTCTCATACCAAATTATAAGTCAAGGATTTAAAAAAATGCCAAAAATGTCGTGCCGTCACGCGGCTGGGACACTAGGACACAGGCATACTTATAATTTGTTATTGGTTTTCTGAGGACCCTAGTTGACAGGCGCGTACATAGAGTATAGGCAAATACATTTCAGAATAAATATTTTCTTCCATTCCTTTAAAATTACTTATTTGAAATTAACTGAAGTGAACTTAAATTGAACAATTGAACTTAAATTCTGAATTTTAAATGTTGTAACGAGATGAGTTTGTTTGTTTGGTAGAATGGAACATTGTATTTAAATTTGAATGGAAAAAGGAAAACAAAAGAATGCAGAAAGAGGGAAGAAGCTTGCCTGGCGTGAGAGCCACAAGCATGTGTAATTAAGAATAATTAATATTATTGTGCTGTGGTTTATTATGTATACATTGTGAAAGGAATAAAAGTAAACGTATTAAAGTGGCTGTTACATTATTAATTGTGTCAATCAGCAGGACAGAGGAAAAACCCTCACATTTTGGCGCCCAAAGTAAAAGAAAAAATCTGTAAATGAAATTCCTATGAAGAAAATTTTTCACAAACAAAAACAAATGACAGTCGATTTCAACAAATGACATTGAAAACAATACAATATATGAAATAATTAAAATTGGACAGATTTATGGTTGTGAAAGCATCAACACGTTTAAAATGTTTTAAAAAACTCAACTTATACAATTTATAACAAGAAATTGCAAGATTTCAAAGGCGGTTTTGAAAATATTGAAGGTGAGAGAATTCAAATTACCTACACTACGTTCAGAAGAAATGAAGATTTAAAAATCGAACGTCCCAGAAGAAAAAAGATTGGACATGAACCAGTTTGTTTCAAATCAGTTTAGATAAATATATATAGATGGTGTTATATTTAATTTGTATGAAAATTTTTTTTTCAATGAAATGATTTTTTTTAATTGCATAAATTGAAAATATACAGCAAATGACGAAATCTAAAAAAATAAATAATAAAAAGGATTTAGAAAGTAACACAATGGAGTCCATAAATTTTGATCCTCTCAAATTAAAAATATCTTTTAATGGTGAAAGTGAACCAAATGAATTTATAATAAGGTTAGAAGAATTAGCCAAAGTCTACAAATTAAAATTAGATTATTTGGTAGAGTGTATGCCTATATTTTTAACAGATTTTCCGTTAACTTGGTACAGAGCAATTAACTGTGAATTTGATTGGAAAATTTTTAAAACCAAATTCTTACAACAATTTGAAAAATATGACTTTCAAAGGAATCTTAAGTTAGAAATTTTAAATATGGTACAAGGGCATGATAATGCATCAATTTATATTTTAAAGGTCAAATCCAAAAATAATTTATTAAATAAAAGAATGCATGATAAGGAACTTATGGACATAATAATTCATGGATTGTCAGAAAAATATGCAACTTTACTGACAACATCTGAAATTAAAAATACAGAGGAATTATCTACAATATGTAGCAAGCTTGAATCATTTTTCAAATTTAATGAATGTAAGAATTTAAATGTAATGAATGACACAGAAGAGAAAAATGTAATGCAAAAATGCAATTTTTGTAATAAATCAAGGACATAATCAAATTAGATTAACAAAAAAAAAAAAAAACATATTTTCATGTGTATGAAAAATTTGAGGTGATGAATGATACGGTGAAAGTTGATATAAAAGTGATCAGTGAAAGAATGAATTATGAAACATTGCATGAATGAAGGTATGAAACATAAATTAAACAAAGTATTACATATGAAGGTAAAGTTTTTAAAAAAAATTGATGGACTGATAAATTTATTAATGAAAAATAAATTTGAAATAAATTTAAATATTGGGAAAGATGTGATACATGTTTAAAAAAAAAAAGTTATTTTAATGAATTGATTAATTATCTGGTGAATGTTTATTATGTATTGTTATTTGATTATTTTGAATTGTTGAATTAAGTATTTAAAAAAAAAAAAACAAATATTTGTTTATAATATTGAATATGAAATTTGTGTTAAAAAAAAATATATTAATTTTAGTATGAAAATAATTGGTATTGTTAAAAAAGGTATTAATGACTGAATAATGTATCAGAAACAGGTTTTTTTTTTATTTTCATATTTTTGAAATTTATCCTTAAAATAAAACAAAATATGTGGCGCCGGCTGAGCATTATGATACATTATTTACTCATTGTAAAAAAAAAAAAAAAATTGGGAATGTTTTTTTTTTTATGAGAGGAAGGAGGTGTATTGTAACGAGATGAGTTTGTTTGTTTGGTAGAATGGAACATTGTATTTAAATTTGAATGGAAAAAGGAAAACAAAAGAATGCAGAAAGAGGGAAGAAGCTTGCCTGGCGTGAGAGTCACAAGCATGTGTAATTAAGAATAATTAATATTATTGTGCTGTGGTTTATTATGTATACATTGTGAAAGGAATAAAAGTAAACGTATTAAAGTGGCTGTTACATTATTAATTGTGTCAATCAGCAGGACAGAGGAAAAACCCTCACAATGTCAATATCAAGCTTAAATGCCTTTTTTCCCATATATTGCCTACTTATTAGGCGCATGTGCCTGTATGGGATGCACGCCCCTGCATCCGTGAACATGAATATCCGTGCAAAAAAAACCGATTCTATTGTATGATTTTATATTCATAAATCATAATCAAGTTCCTTGACTTATAGGTTGTTATGCGGCTGACCACCCATAATATAAAAATTGGTTCACTTTGCCAATGTCACCCCTGTTTCAGGGAAGGACGGCAAGAGTTGCAAGGCTTATGTTCATTTGAGATTGGGTTTTTATATTGTAGGTCCACATGCGGCATGTGTTAGCGCGAAATTATACATATCTGCTTGTGGGAATGCATTATGTATAAATCTTAAATGGTATATATCTTTGCAGCTTAGATTAGATTAGATTAGAAGTAAATGAAGTTTTTTTCATAAATTCACAGTATGGCTACCCGCTCATTCACCATGTTAAGGCGCATTCGCACTAGCACAAGCAACGTGTAGTGTGTGGCAGTTGACCCAGATACTGGCGGGTCATCTGTATACTGTGTGTGTCTCGCTTTATGACCGGTGCAGACCACCAGTTATGCATGCCAGTTTTGCATGAAGTCACATTTGCTAAAATATTATTTATCATGAATATCATGATTCAGGAATGGAGATTTTTATGTTAGTGGCTTATTTATTTTACACCCCTGTTTCAGGTAAGGTCGGCAAGAGTTGCAGGGTGTATGTATTTGTGATTGGGTTCTATATTGAAGGTTTACATGCGGCGTGCTAAAACGCGAACTTAAACGCGTCTTAAATAAAGTTTAAAACTTTCGAGTAGAAAGCATCTTCAAGGCGAGTTTTAAAAGCACCGTGGCGGTCTTCGATGTCTTCGCGGACGCGCATTGACGTAAAAACGTTTTACTCGCCTTGAAGATGCTTTCTACTCGTGAAAGCGAAATGTCGGCAGATGTGGGAGCTGCAAGTAGAACATGGTCAAACCCGAAAGAACACAAAAGTGATTTATTTATTAAACGAGTCTGTTGGTGTTATATTTATATATATGAGGATGATTTACTTATTTTATTTTGTACATGACAAAAGAGCGCCAATTTTCTGTGTGTCACACCTCAAGGGCCCTCCCAATCATGAGTGAGATATTTTATAAAGGTGGCGTTATGTTACATATCTTTGCAACTTAGATAAGATAAGGTTAAATAAGCTCCTTAACCTTAATGCTAAAATATCGAAAATTGGGTATCTAAATCAGACTATACAGGTATGACTCAAAAATGACATGCATAAATAATCATCCATAGTGAGAACCATGTATCATGTGTGCATGGGACCACAGCACGTTCTGAGGTCAGTACGGGCCACAGACAGTCACTTGCAAGGCAGCTATCTTGTGAGAACAATACCTGGATTATGCTGAAGTTGTGAGGAGCTTCAGAGACAGAAGAAGGCTTAAAAGTTGGAGCGCCTCTCCATCATACTGACAGTCTAAAACTACGACAATGTCAAAATGCAACTAGGCTCTACGTACAGTGCAATTTCTTGTCGCGTTGTCTCCGAAAACTTAAAAAAATAAATATTCCCGAGGAAACAATTCTTTAGAAATGATCCAGATGACGCAAGCTCCACACATGGTCGTCCTGCATCCCTTTCTTTCCTCATCCCCTTACACGATACTCTCAACGATTAATTCCATATCTGAACCATTTAGTATTTATTTAACCACCTGACGATGCGAACGGATTGTTCGAGAAACCGGTCGTGGAACCGTAATCGAATACAATATTGTTTTTATTTTATCTATTCAAATACTAAGTCTACATTTAAGGGCCATATTTATTGCATGACCTTGTTGCAGACGCGTCGTTTGCCCAGTGCTTGTTTGGCTTATCTATTATTTGATTAAAGGATGATCTTATAATGAAATTGTCTCAATCTGAACTCTAATGGTTCCTTGACCAAAAGGTTGGTATGAAGCTGACTTTCGATTCTGTAAAAAAATATTTTGTACCAACGCCTTCTCGGTTTCAGATACATAAAGGTGGCATGAGATGCAAGGCTTATTTTCATGTGAAATTTGGTGTATTTTGTAATTACACATCATGCAGCATGTGTAAGCGCGAACTTATCTTAAATCTACTTGTGGGCGTGTATTAAATGTAAATTTATCTTTACAACTTAAGTTAAAGCTTTTTAAGGATTATAAATTTAAGAATTTGTTTCGCGTTATGAAAAAATTCAAAATTTCAAAATTCTTTGTCTCGTCTCAACACTTCCAAGCTAAATTAAAACATATTTCTCTTACAGAGGACACAATATTACAAAATATTAATAACTCTTAAGAATTTTTCATAAGCGAAACTAATGAGCGAGTCTCAGGGCTTTACAAGCGTCTGAACGTTTAAACTCAACTTAAAAGTTAACAAAAAAATGTTCTGAAACTAAAAGAGCGTCTCCAGTGAGTATTTGAGTTTCTATATTTTTTTGTTAAACGCTATGGATGAGTTTAAAGATAGATTTTTATACTTGGTATTTTTACTAAGAGACGGTGAAATTGTTTCTGTCCTCTAGGGATATAGTAACATACATAAAATTCGTACGCCCTGAGCTTAGTTAAGCCAAAAAGGGTGAATGTTTTTGCTAGCTCCTAAAGGATCCTGTATACTTTTGGTGACAATATTAAAAAGTACATGCGAAAATGTGGCTTTATTGTTAACTTATGAAATTAAGTATCGGACTTGGTAGTACAAAACTAAAATTTTCTTGATTTAGAATATTTTCGGGTTGATGAAAAATGGTTCGCTTTGCCAATGTCACCCCTGCTTCAGGGAAGGTCGGCAAGAGTTGCAAGGCTTATGTTCATTTGAGATTGGGTTTTTTATATTATAGGTCCACATGCGGCATGTGTAAGCGCGAAATTATGCATGTCTGCTTGTGGGAATGCATTTAATATGAATCTCAAATGATACATATCTTTGCAGCTTAGATTTAGATTTAGATTTTAGATGAAGAGGACATGTTCCAGACGAGTTGGTGACTGCTTTTTAGGCGCGGGCGCATTGAGGTATATATATAGAGTCGCAACCATCATACAATCAGGAAAAAAATGTCAAGCCGAAGTCCGTTGGAAACGTTTTAATGCAGATGCAAGGAGACAATCAGTTTTTATCCCGCTTCTGCATCGAATAACGCGCACTGTACTCTCAGGTTAAAACGAGATAGCAATAATTTTACGAAACACATGGCACACTTCAAACACGACAAAAAGGGTTGAGATCTCATTATTCTATGATACAGAATTCCCCTACAATAATAATATTTAATTGTTGTAAGATTTAAATGAAATTTCCAAACTAACATTACAGTTAACATTTTTATATGGTAAAATGTATTAACAAAGGTTTGATAAAGAATTCAGATAATTTGAATATGCTCTATGGAAAGTTAGAATAACACTTAATTCCACTATAATTTAAAACTGTAGTATTTTCCTCTGGAAATATATTCCATTGAGCTCCCGTATACTCCATTGAGTTACAGTATATTCCATAACTCAATAGTATATTCAGATATATGCTCACAATATATTCTACACGTTCTCGACATAATATCTGTTCCAAATTTGATTTTTCTCGGCGGGCAAACTTGACACTAGAGTATTTAGCTACTAAAAAGGGTATGAGTTAACAACGGCAACCCGGCAGTATAAAATCGTATTGTCCATGTCAAATGTGTGAAATTAATTACAAAATACTTTTTTAGCATTTTTTTAATTAAAAAATAAATTATTAAAGTGTATTATTTGCAACTTTGATAAGGTCGCGTAATATTTTTAAAATTGCAAACAGTTCATGAGTCGATAAACATCGATTGAAACACAAAATGTAGCTCATACGTTGTTTCGTATTTTCATTAATATTTTTTCCCCTACTTGTAGGGGAAAAATATGAAGCTCTACTCATGCGTTCGATATGTCGGGCTGACTTCACAGCGACGAAATTTTTAAAGTTAAACAATTGTTTTAATAATTAATTTGTGCTAGGATTTTATATTTTTTTAATTTGTGCATGTAGTATAATTGATCAAGTTCACAAACAAAGGTGTTTGAAAACTCCAATCACAATATTTAGCCATTTATAGCAGTATGTATTAGCACCTGTCACGTCCGCTCACTGAGTAAGTCTGCGTGAGACTGACGGGCCGTTTTTCTCGAGTACGATTTTTGACCTACTGCAGGGTGCTACGTGTTTCGAGAAGAGTTACTTCTCTAGTATAAATACCTCAATGCGCGGGCGTTACTTTATTTCATCCCTATTCTGAGGCAAGCATGTAAGTATTCCCCGATTGGTCACTTTGCGGATGCCTCTGTTAACAACCCGTCTGGCAAACGTGCTTATTAATTTGAAAATCAGGATAAAATATTAATGTTACATTTTGAATATTGGCGGCTAGGATTTTTAAAATTAAAATTGGTTTTCTGTTAGTTTTTGATGTCCATACATGATATAATTTGTTGATTTTAAAAATGTAATTTGTTGTGTTTGTTCCTTGACTTATAGGTTGGTATGCGGTTGACTACCCATACTGTAGAGAATGGTTCACTTTGCCAATGTCACTCCTGTTTCAGGGAAGGTCAGCAGGAGTTGCAGGGTGTATGTTCATTTGAGATCCGGGTTTTTATATTGTAGGACCACATGCGGCATGTTTATGAAAATGCATAAAATTTTAATCTCTAATGTTACATATATTTTGCAACTTAGATTAGATTATATTAGATTAGATTAGATTAGAAATTGATTTCCGATTGAGCCTCGATATGCTCAGCCTCTTGGGCGTCTGTTCGATTTTTAATTATACCTCCTCTTTTCGTTACAACAAGGGCAACTCGTAGAACGGCTCACATTCATCCCTTTGCAGTCGACATCAAAACTATGAAATCTGTTTTTTTTCACGATTTGTTTCTTTGCCTAACTGGCCATTTATGGAACGAGTTACTGGTATCTTTATTCTCGCATCAATTTAATCCTGTTATATTCAAAACCCATATCAACCGCCATTTACTTTAAGGTCTTGTTGCCCCAAACTCCAATCAGGCAGAAATCAAAATTAAGTGTGATTTCTCCCAACAAATCAAAAAATTTGGTTGCAAATACGGAAATCATATAATGTACATGATCTTTCCTGTTCAAATTCCATTATATTATTACGCACTTCCGAGAAATATATAACCGAGGTCCTTACCAGAATTAAGCAATCAAATATGATGTGTCAATCAAATATTGATTGGAAATTGGTGCAACAGGCCCTCTCAGAACAAAGGTAACACAACACAAAACTATGCAACAAATAGTCCTGCTACAAAAACAAAAAGACTTAAGTGTCATAGATCTCTAGATTCTATCGAGGCTATTCTTAAACATTTTAGCCGTCGGTTGAGCCCACGCTTTGACAAACTTACCTACCGAATTTGGTTATATTTGTATGAAGACAAATCAGCTGCGGCCATCTTTGATTGACAAGTCTTCATACAAATGAATCATTAGTTTGTCAAAGCGTGGGCTCAACCGATGACTAAAATGTCTAAGATTAGCCCCGTATGAAACCTATGGAGTCTCTTAAAAAAATGATTAAGTCAAACTTGATGAGAGAGGTATGGTCATCTTACCGCAATCTTGAGATCCTAGATGACTCGCTTTGGTGCGGTGTCTTGATCTGGCAAACACCCTGGAGATGGATCCCCACGCTGAAGGTCCACGGGCTGATCGTCCTCCTCCCATGCTCCTGTCTCCGGCGATCCTGGGACCTCCGCCTGTCTCCAGGCAGCGGTCTCCTCCACTGCTTCTGCCGCGCGTGCGCTGGATCATCTCCCTCTCTCCAAGGCCACTCAGATGCTCCACAGACCTTGGGAGAAAAGAATATAATCATTTGTTGGGATAAACATAATTGGAAAATCAAATAACAAACTTATTGCATGTCCAAATTTAGAACGGGTAGCCTAATGATATTTTGAATAAAAGTAGGCAAAAGCGAATTTCCCATATAAGATTTGGTTGATTCCTTGATTTATAAGTTGGTATGAGGCTGACCACTCAAACTGTAAAAAATGTTCACTTTGCCAATGCCACCTCTGTTCCAGGGAAGGTCGGCAAAAGTTGCAGGTTTATGTTCATTTGAGGTTTGGATTTTAATTTGTAAGTTCACATTCAGCATTTGTAAGCGCGATCTTACACGTGTCTGTTTGTGGACATGCATTTGATATGAGCTTTAAATGTTAATATATCTTTGCAACTTAGATTTTGGATTATAAGTCTGTAAAGTAGGTGTTTTGACTTTCTATAATCTATAATCTAAGTTGCAAGGATATATTCATTCAAAGCTCTCAGATGTATGCCCACAAACAAACACGTGTAGTTCGCGCTTACAAATGCTGATTGTGTACTTACAAATAAAATTCAAACCTCAAATGAACATAAGCCCCACAACTTTTGCCGACCTTCACTGAAACAGGGGTGACACTGGCAAAGTGAACCATTTTTTACAGTATGGGTGGTCAGCCTCATACCAACCTATAAGTCAAGGAATATGAATAATAAATTACATTTAAATATATAAAATAACAAAACCTTAAGAGCGCTCTCGAAAATTTTTAATTTTAAAATCTGCGTTCGCTTAATACCTATCTATGCCACAGCCGCGCGCTCGGAGCTCTTATTTTGTAGTTTTTGAAAGGTACGTATATTAACTTATAATATCTGTGGACTAGAAATTATTTTAACCAAAAAAGACATATATATATGTCTCAACTTACTTACGAAAATGGTCATTAGTAATAAAAATAACAAAGAACTTCACAGTTGCATTTCCATGTGTACAAAAAACTCGGCACAACGAAAAAAAAATCTTGAATGTTGGTGCCATTTCAAATAACGGCTGCCGACTAGACCGGAAATAACTAGAGTTGACAGATAACACACGTTATAAATATTGTGATCGCCAAAGTCGTGGCAATATTTCATATTTCATATTTTAACTTTATTACTTTTCATTTCATATTTCATATTTTAACTTTATCACATTATAACCACTGCAACGTGTGACAGGAGAGAAACGCAAGTGGTAGCATGGCTGCTATTCCCATTTGACCCATAGACAATAATCTTCTAGAATTTACGAAAATATGTCAAAAAAGCCATAAACGGTATTCCACATGGTCTCACCTCGATTCTTGTCATTAGAGAAGAATCATGAGCCATTTTGCCGGTGAGTTGCATCTCGAGCGCTCAAAATGTATGAAGATCTATGTTATGGAGGTTATGTTGCGATGATTTTGAGAAGTATTTATTTTTTAAAAGGCGAAATGTTATTCCTCAGTAAAATAACATATCATAATATTAAGAAGTACTTCAGTATCATATTTTTAATTTAGAATTCATGGTTTTAAGGTGAAAAACTTGGTCGATGAAAACATTATGAGTACTTTTATTGCAATTCCAATGCAACGTTATTTAACACGATAATAATATCAGAAAATTAAAAAATTGTCCAAAATATGTAAATAATAATATTATTTTAAATTCCCAGCTGACTTTTGCGAGAGCGAATAAAAATATATGACTTAGAGTGAGACAGCATGATCAAAAACAACGTTGCCAAATCGTTTTGATAGAATCGTATTAGACAGAAACACTTGCATTGCAGAATACGAGGCGGCCATTTTTTGTGAATCTTGATTTCGGGGACTCGAGATTTTTGTGAGAATTGGGAATAGCTATCCTGGTCGCTGCCTTTGTTCTTGTTTGCCGTAGAGACCATTAAGAGGGCGCCTTCCAAATATGCCTTTGAGTTTTGACATCTAATTGCTTCGGTTCCCGCACGCTGCGGCGCGCGCATCGACTCTACTCTCCGTGCACGCGCGACCACTCAAACTCAGATAAATCATAACATAAATGAAAGTGATCATTTTTGATAGTCATTATGGCTTATATTCTGCATTTTTATAATTTGGTATACCTCATACATTTGAGGAAAATGGATGTAGAATATAAGGTTAAAGGTGTACATAGTATACTGCGTGTGATGCCTGCATACATTTTTTTACAGAGATAAATTTCATGTTTGCAAACTGTTACATACCTATTGTAAAAGTTAAAGTTCGATTATACCGGTGGCATTTCACTTCGGGCCATTGAGATGTGAATTACATGCAAACAGTAAATAAACTCAACGCGATAAAATATATACTGTGCGGCTGTACAACCAAATAATATTTCCATTTTTATTTATAATAAATTTACAGAATGATTTATTCGGTAAGCATTGTTTTTGTTTCTATCATAGCTAAATTCCTTGACTTATAGGTTGGTATGAGGCTGACCACCCATACTGTAAAAAATGGTTCACTTTGCCAATGTCACCCCTGTTTCAGGGAAGGTCGGCAAAAGTTGTGGGGCTTATGTTCATTTGAGGTTTGGATTTTATTTGTAAGTACACATTCAGCATTT
The DNA here is from genome assembly GCA_951799405.1 of Agapetus fuscipes. Taxonomy (NCBI): domain Eukaryota; kingdom Metazoa; phylum Arthropoda; class Insecta; order Trichoptera; family Glossosomatidae; genus Agapetus; species Agapetus fuscipes. Next base: position 16,175,726 of record OX637341.1, read on the forward strand.
GTAAGCGCGAACTACACTTGTTGGTTTGTGGGCATACATCTGAGAGCTTTAAATGAATATATCCTTGCAACTTAGATTATAGATTTTTATAGATTTATAGATAGCTCAAGGGTTCTATCAGTAGACAGGCCGTTCAATTTATTAGAATATAGGGCAACATCTAAATCAGAATCTAAGTTGCATAGATATAGTAAATTAAGGAACTTATATAACATGCATTTGTACAAGTAGACACGTATAAGTTCGTGCTTACACATGCCGCAAATGGACCTACCTAGTAGTTAACAAAAGCACCAAATCCTTATTTAGACCTGTAGCATACATAGTAAAAATATCCATGATCATCGCCGATATTTGTTCAAAATGGTACCTACAGAAAGAAGAAGAAGAATTCCTTGTTACGTTTTGCAAAAGTTTTATTATCGAAACAACCATTACATCGCATAAGAGTCTATTATATTTTTCTTCTCTGCAGAGAAGTAGGTACCTAAAGTAAAAAAAAACATACGTGTAAACTAAACAACAACGTTTAAAAAAAGAAGCAAACTGGAACGCTAACTAGGAACGCTATTTAAGTTTTCATACATTTGCGGGTAAAGGTACGTCAAAAGTATATATTATAAAGTAAATACTTGACGCAAGTGGCAAATCTATTCGAATCGAATATGTTTGTCTCGTTCCCGGCGCAAAATGTCAAGCCGTGGCGTGCAAGCCGTGGCAGCAAATATGTTTGCCTAACCAAATTACATTTTTCGGAAAGTAAAGGTTCCAAATCAATGAAAATTTTAACACTATTATTCATACACATCAGAAGTTTTTACTGCCATCATAATAAAGAGTTGCAATCGCTTGACAGCACGATTCCGAAAAGTTTGCTCGATAAAAAAAACACGAATAACTCTCTAATTTTTCACTTTTTTACTTGATTTTTTTCTTGTTTTCTGACATTTTAAAGCATAACATTACTTTATTTCATGGGAAACACGAAGAACTAAATCCAAAAGGTAAAATAAATGTGATAATAAAGACTTCGACAAAACAAAACATCTCAAGTTTGGAATAAGGAAGGGTAAATGCTTTAGTAATGTGGCATTCCACAATTTTTAAATAAAAAAACCCTGAATGTATTTTTTAAATATCTGCACAAATGGTTTTTTATATTTGTTATTAGTTCTATGTTACAGACGGGCAAATACAATATAAGGCGTTAATCAAATTTTATCCAAATTTGAATCTTAGTTGCAAAGATATTTTACATTTGAAAACTCCTATAACATGCATTTCCACCAGAAGACATGTATAAGGAGAACATAAAAACCCAATCTCAAAATAACATAAGCTCTGCAACTCTTGCCGACCTTCCCTAGAACAGGGGTGACATTCGTAAAGTGAACTATTATTTACAGTATGGGTGGTCAGCCTCATACCACCCTTTTATACAAATTAAAATATTTTTGAGAATAAAGCCTACCTTTCACGGTATGCTACGAGCCGTACCTGATTGTCATAATATTATATCATTGCTGCTTGACATCAGCAATAATAATAATTCCGTGGTGGGTAGCGTAGGGCTTGCGTGAATCATAATATCTCACTGGCGCTGCCTGGACCTCGAGTATATAATAATTATAAACTCCCCTCGATTGCGTAAATCGAAAATGAATGAAATATACGACGGCACGTCTTGATTATGTTTTTTTTTTTTTCGATTTAGACAATCGAGATAAGTTTACACAAGTTACACTCGGGATACTGCTGCCATGATCTATGGTAACTGAAGCTTCAAGAGTTGAGAAGTTTTGACCGTGATCTGCGTGATACACACAAAAACAGCGCTCACCAAATAAATCATCTTATTATTATATCTGCTATGAGCATTTTCAGCGCCATTATGTAAATACATTTTTGTAGTAATCACGTTCATTTGTGCATACGTGTATAGTTCAATAATGCAAAAAAAACATGGGAATGATCATATGGAAGTAGAAAAATTTACCTTTTTTTCTAATAAATCTTCGATTACTTTTTATATTATAGTATTTTTGTTTTCGTAATCCCATATTTTCTAAAAAAAAAACGAAGGACATTTTTGATTAATTGACACACATTTATACAAATAATATTTTACGTGAAGAAAATATTTTTATATACTCATCGGGTTTTTTTTATTTGAAGCCTGTATTCTTTTTCTGCAGGCTAGAATTCATGCGGAGCAAACAGACGTCCTCTCGCCTTCACAGTTCGCGCCAGACTGGCGAGAACGCCAAGCGAGCCACTGGGTTTTTCTGTTAAATTTCGGCCATACAAAATTTATATGGGATTTTTGAAGCTGTTTTGTTTATTTTATTTTGTAAAATTAACATGCATTTTATCGAAAAAAAAATGCGGGAAATTTTGAGTTTGATTAATATACTTACCATTTGTATATATTTTTTGTATCCTTTCATAAAACAAATTCAAGTTATTCATTAAACCCAGATAGCATTATTTCGAAATATTTCATAAGTTTGTGTTGATTTTGACAGAATTCAAATATCTTTTATAATTTTTGGAAACCGGCAATCTGTAAAGTATACATTTCTTTATTTTATTTTGACAGTAAAAGATTTAAAAAATAAAGTAAACATAATAGACATTTAAAACCCAGAACAGCGTTTTGGTCTTATTCGCTCTATGGGGTCTTAAGCTAATTTTACATGAGCAATTTTTGCATGTGTACTGGACCAATGTGTCTTATGAAAACAGGAAATTGATTTCAAAAATATTTAAAACAACTCTCACATTACGAATTTTACGCTTATTCTTAGCTCAGATTGTGAAAAATTTTATTCTTATGACAACTGCAGTATGTATCAAATCAGCACGTTAGTTTCCGCTCCTCTATGTTATTACTCATAGTAGCTTGCAGTAAACTTTTTGGCAGCCATTTTTTTATGCCGGTCAGATAGACTCAACCTTTTCCATCCTTCAACATCAAAACTAAAAATGTTCAACAATAAATCAATAGTTTCGCAAATTATATTTTTAGTAATAATAATATCAGGATGATTTTTGCGAGCGCTGTTTTTGTGTAAATCACACCCCAAGAGCCCCCAGCGAGCTTGGTCGTCGCTAAAGAAAGCGTCGATTCTCAATCAAGACCAAGTTGCTGTAGGGCTGGATGAACTTTGGTGACGGGTCTTGGTAATGGTTTGTGTATTTCCACTTTATTAATTCATTAGAACTTTGAAAAACATTAAATAAAAAAAAAACAAGTTTTTAGTTACTCGTAAGCGTAACTACAGATGTTATGGATATGTGAAGGTTCCAAGGAATTTTATGAAAAAAGTGGTCAATATAGTGCATACACGCAGAATTTCTTAGTAAATATTTAGTTTTTACATACTGTAAAATTGCGTTTCCTTTCTCGCAATTTCGCTTTCTTGATGACTAAAATTATTTTTTAGCGTAAAATCCGTAGGAAGTAGAATGTCGACCGATTATTTCTAAAAGAATAGTAATAATAAATTTCTAAGTTAAGTATCAAAGTCTTAATCTAAATTAAAGTTGCAAAGATATATATCATTTCAGATTCATATTAAATACATTCCCACAAGCACACACATAGTAGTTGAACATAAGCCCTGCAACTTTTGTCGACCTTCCCAGAAACAGGGGTGACATTAGCAAAGTTAACCATCTTTGTACAGTATGGGTGGTCAGCTTCATACCAACCTATAAGTCAAGGAATGTATTATTAAGAAATTGTTGATTGCAAAAAATAATATTTTTGTAAAAATGTAACATGGAAAATCGTAAAATGTTCTCGCTTCGAAAATGTTGCATATCACTTGCCGACGAAACAAAGGTTTGTTATGAGATAGTTTTAACGAAAAAAAAAAAGTGCCGCAGGTCCCGCCTTCTGTGAGCGTTGGCGCTCGACTGAGGTTTACCCCGCGAATCTCGCATTTAAAAGCCATTTGTAAAATATTAATAAAAAATACATCTTGTGAAATAAAAAATTTGAAAAAAAAAACAACTAAGCTCAAGATTATATTGTTCAATATTTGAAAATAATTGGGCACAAATAACCATTTTTTGAGATTTTATTCGAAGATACAATGTACACTTTTTTGTCCGTTTTTGCTTCTAGATTTTTTTTTTTAATTCAGTTTTCTTCATCTGAATCACATTTTAAATCACACCACGAACTAAAACAGGATATAAAGTATATTTGTAATTTTTTTTTAGATTTCAAAACACCACCAATTTACAGAAAAACTGGTTCAAAAATTGTATGTTTTCCACTTACCGCAAGAAGGTGTTCGTAATTTATATTTTTTCAAGTAATAAAAGCGTTTATAGACATATATTATTTGATGCATATTGCAAATGAAATGTTTAACTAACACTTAAAGTTATCAAAAATTTATATTTGTCCATATTTATTGAAAAAAAACCACGTCAAAAACTGTGTTTTCGAGAAATTTCCTAGCACCCTCTTAAAAAGAAATCTATACAAAAAAAGTCAAAAATTTCTTATGCAAAAAATGTAGCAAACTAATAAACCAACATTACAAATCAGCATTGCAGATTAGCCGCCACTTCTTCCTGTCCTGGCATACTTCTTTCATTTCATCCAGAGTCTTAACCTTTTTCATACAAGAACTTTAATGCTTAAAAAATTGACCTGAATGAGAGGAGTACAAGTTTTCTCATAAATGGTGTCTGAAAGCTACTGTGAAGGTTTTGGCTACCTTTAGTTGGATATAGTAATAGTAACAGCTCTTTTTCCATTTTCTTTTGTATCTAAGAATTTTCAGAAAGGCGTTTGACTGTTACAAAACTTCGAGAACACTGATCACAGTATTTACTATAATTTGTTACGGAATTTTATTATCATGTTACGATTGTTTATTTCAAGTATCAAAGTAATTAAATTATCAGATTTATGATTCACACCTAAAAGGTGCATCAAACTAAAAAGTGTATACAAAACTAGTACATGTATTTTTAAACTAGGTGATTTTTCAATATTATGTAAATTTTATGATTGAAAAAAAAAGCATAAAGGAAGTCCTTTGTAAAGCTTTGTTGAATAAAAATTATAAACAAGATCGGAAAAATGAAACATTTTTAATTAACCGAGTATTAATTTTTAATTAAACGATTTTTCCGACAAAGAGATTCCTTTGTGGCACATTGCTCGGAAATATTGCAGAAATAATGTCATTATTCACGGAGAATTTCATGCCGCCTTGAAGTCTTGATCAACCGAAAAATTCTATACTGAGAATGATTTAGTGACGTGTTGAAGGGGAGTTATTATCTCTGTTCATTTGCCTTTTATATTGACGAGTCTCGCTGGACCACACTTTCTCTGATTAAATTTTAAAAGCTCTTTATGATGAAATATGATTTCGTTCAGTTGAAGAAACTGGAAATTATCAAGCATTTTTCTATTATAAAATATATACTTTATGTGAATGTTATAGTTCTCGACGATTCAATAATAAAAAATATAATTAAAGCATACCATTGATATGAACAATGTATATATGATTATCTTATTAATATATAATCTGCCCAATACTCATTCCTTTATAAAGTCGTTTACTTATTCTGTGTTTTTTCTTTTATCCACTTTTTATTCTTATAGTTCACATCTTAATTCTTATTCTATTCATCAATACTAATGTCGTCATTCTGATTCTTATCGTATTCTTCCACTTTGTATTTTTTTTAATTGTTTTGCAGCAATTTTTATCTATATTTTTTGCCTTACCGCTGTTTCCAAGGCATTTTTTTTTCAGCACAACGTCGCAGGAACAGCACATATCTGCCAGTATTCTGTACTAGCTCTAGGCGTTGTCAACCTCATAATCCTAATTGAATTCCTTACAATAAATAATAATAATATTAGGATGATTTATTTGGTGAGCGCTGTTTTTGTGTGTATCACACCTCAAGAGCCCTCTGCGAGCTTGGTCGTCGCTGTAGAAAGCGCCAATTCCCAAGCAAGACCCAGTTGTTGTAAGGTTGGATGGACCTTTCAGTGACCGTCTTTGGTGAAGGTTTATGAATTTTTCAACCCAGCGAAGAGCACATTCGAAATATAAATGGTATATTTTGTGCTCCGCCGGGATCCGAATCCACAACCTTCCATTTACGAGTCCGAAGTGTTGCCACTACGGACTACGGACCGGTCCAAGTTGCCAACGACACGCGGTTTACCTGAGCGGTTACCCATCCAAATACTGTCCGCGCCCAATGTTGCTTAACTTCGGTGATCTATGGGAACCGGTGCTTTCAACATGGTAATTCGTCGTTGACGTCCTTGTGTAACATTCTTCAATGTTTACTTATCTTTGTATATCTCAATGCGTTTTTATAGAAATATTGTGTTTTCTTACCTGGAGAGGTTGTTTTCTATTGACCTGGCGAAGGAGTTGGCGTTGTGTGGAGACAGGGTCGGACTGCAATCTTTTGGTGTCGCAACGGGAACTGTAACAAAAATAAGAATTACGTTAATTATAACTTATAACTTGGTGCGAACTTGACCGTAAAAATGGTTCACTTTGCCAATTGCACCCCTGTGCTAGGGAAGAACGGTACGAGTAGTAGTGATTATGTTCAATAAATATTCGTTTCTCAATCCCATATTAAAAAAAAAAACCGCTGCAATTTCGCCTTTCCCTGAAACAGGAGTATCATTAGTTAACTGAATCATTGTATAGTGTATAGTGGTCAATCTTCTACTAGCAGTCAACTGTACTGTTTCCTGCCACCGTTCCACTAGGGGTGGCCGGTACCTCCGCAGATGCGCCTCCACTTTTTTCTGTCCTAACAAACAACTTTCATTCTCTCAATATTCATCACCTTTTTCATACACATTCTTCAAAGAACAAAAAAATAATATAGATTATTAACTTCATTAAAAACAGACAAAAAAAGTCTACACTTAAAATTTGAAAGCTTTAGCCACCATATATCGCAGATCAACCGCCATTATTACAGTTCTTCCACACTTTTTATCTTATCCACAGTCAAAATCTTGTTTATTTTTTTTAAATCAATCAACATCCAAAATAACCCAATAGAGAGCCACAATTTTTAGTAACAAAACAGAAAACCATACGAAAGTATTTTACTTCTTTAGTAAACACAAAAGAAAAACTAAATTTTAATTCAAATAATGAAAAATAAAATACTTCCAAACTTAAGAAGACAAACAAGATCGGTTTGAAATGACGCAAGTTTTGTACAAAGACGATAATAAAAAAAAGTTTACAACGCAAAACTTTGCAATCTCATAGTTTCCTGTGCCCTGCGAGTATTTTTCTCATGTAAATCTGTATACATCTGCTAGGGCACAGCTGCGCCTTCATATTGTAGGGAACACCAAGTGACAGTGATGTATTGCGAGGAACTCCAGCCTGAGACTGACCCCGGGTAAACTGACAGTATAAAAAAACTGACAGTTCACATTCTGAGAGAGACTATTTTTATTATAGACGCACCCTCGTTTCAGGGAAAGGAGAAATTGCAGCGTTTTTTTTTTAAATTAGGCACTGAATAACAAATAACTGATGAACATAATCACTGCTACACATATAGTGTAACTTCTTGCCTGCGTTATCTCCGAAGGTGTCGCATGTGGCGATTAAGGACCTATTAATTTCTATCAGTGCTATTCTTAGACATTTTAGACCTGTCTATCCAAGATGGCCGCAAGTGAACAGCTGATTAGTTTTCATACAAATATTACCAAAATTTGGTAGGTTAGAATGACCGTGGTGGGGAGACTTTCAGGCCAGGCATCATTAGTTTGTCAAAGCGTGGGCTCAACCGACGACTAAAATGTCTAAGAATAGCCCCGCATGTGTAGGGGGCCGGCCTCACACAAACCACGTCAGTTGAAGTGGGGGTTTCGCAACTCCTGAGGACGCTGGTTCTCATTTCTTGTGAATGCTGAGAAAACATTGCTGGTAAATCATTTCTGACACCTTCGGTGGGATTTAATCGTTGCTAGCAGTATAGAATAGATTCTACCAACTGAGCTATCGACCGGACTTTTAACAAGCTTGGTCGACGCTACAAAGCGCCAACTCTCTAGCAAGACCCAGCGTGTGGATGAATTTTTGGTGACCGGTCCTGGGTTAAAGGTTTATGAATTTTTCGTCCCAGCGACGAGCATATTTTGAAAATATAAATGGTATATTTTTGTGCTCCGCCGGGATTTGAACCCAAGACCTTCCATTTTAGCGTCCTAAGTGTTGTCACTAGACTACGGACCGAAAGCTTTAAAATATCATTCAATTTACTCGCACTACCAATATTCCAGTGTTTTACTGGGGTCACGTTATGAGAAATGAGAAATACCGCTTTCTCCATCTTACCATACAGGATAAGATCTAAATAAGAAAAACTCAGGGACACCGAAGGACATCTAATCTAATCTAATCTAAGCTGCAAAGAAATATATCATTTAAGATTTATATTAAATGTATTCCCACAAGCAGACATGTATAATTTCGCGCTAACACATGCCGCATATGGACCTACAATATAAAAACCCAATCTCAAATGAACATAAGCCTTGCAACTCTTGCCGTCCTTCCCTGAAACAGGGGTGACATTGGCAAAGTGAACCAATTTTTTACAGTATGGGTGGTCAGCCGCATAACAACCTATAAGTCAAGGAACATACATGACAAATAACATTTTTAAAAATCAATAAATAACAATATATACATGGACATAAAAAACTAAATCATGAAACCAATTTTACTTTAACAAACCCTAACCGCCAACATCACAGATCAACCGCCATTTCTTTCTATCCTTACATACTTCTTTCATTTCCTCCAGAGTCATAACCTTCTTCATACAAGCTCTTCTTTTATTATGACTCTGGATATTCCATTCATTCACATCATGGCTGAAAAACCTCCGTCCCTGTTTCGAGCCCAGCATCCAAGCTCAAAATAGCTATGATGATCGCCGATATTCGATAGAAGTGGCTCCAAACGGAGAAGTAGTCTTTTTTATTGCGATTTTAGATTTGTAACGATTTTTCCCTAAGATGGCATTTCGCTATCTGTGAGAGGTGTGCTCAGAGCGGTAACACGTGCCTAAGATAAAATAAAAATATTTTTTTCTTATTTTTTGCAATCCATATTAGGCATGTTTTGCAACGTATGTTATAGAAATTGTAAGGTAGACACTAGACAACCTTACGCCAATTACTTCAATTGAAGTTAGAAGATTATCAATTTTTGTGATGGCTGAATTAATCTTGCAGGTATTATAATTTGCTTTTGAAATCATAAATGCTAACACGGGTTACATAATACACTGCTAAGTATTCTCGTTGGGAATCGAGTCTAAGCATCGGTAAATAAGCAAACCTAATATATTTACATAACAATGGCACCACATCCCTATTAAGAACTGCAGTATCTCAAATAGCGTATGATTCAAACTAAAGAATTTGAATGAAAATCTATTTTTTTTATATTTACTGCTATAAACAGAAGCAAATTTATAAAGAAAAAATAACGTGATAAAGGAAAAAAACGAAATTTGTAATGAAGGCAGCAACGAGGCAGCCAACTGAACGGATTTGCATATTTTTGGCATACGAGAGTGTCAAAAAACACTTGTAAATTAAATGCCGTAAATTTCGCGCCATTTTGTTTTTTGTTTTTCCTCTGCACGTGCGAGCGATGTTTGATAAAGCTTGATTAAAAATGTAAAAATGTTTAATATAAAATAAAAATAAAAAATACAGTTGAGTAATTAATTTATTTTTATTTTTATTTTAAATGTGAAATATATTATTATTGAAGATTTAAATTTTAATAATTTAAAAAATCCTGGTTTGTAAAGTTTTCACAAATGCATAATTAATTAAAAAAACAATGGAACAATTTGATCTAAAACCAAAGTTTCGATTTCTTTCAAGCATTTCCCTAAAATAGGGATGGAGTGGGCAAAAACTAACATAAGTTTGATTTTACAATGCGCTGCCTTAGTTCTTGTTTGCCGTATGAGCAATGATTGCATGTGTACTGGACCAATGTGTCTTATGAAAACAGGAAATTAATTTAAAAAAAATATTTAAAACAACTCTCACATTATCGAGTTTAACGATTTTTCTTAGCTCAGATTGTGTAGAATTTGATTCTTAAGACAGCTGCATTCAAAAGTCATATTTGACAAAATTGGTCTATAGGGCAAACCTTACAAAAAAAAAACTGGGGGAGCGACTATGGTATTAGGATCACGTGTGAATAAATTAAGCATGCCTGATTTATCAGGCGCGTTCACTAAATAGAGGCAAATGCATTTCAGAATAAATATTTTTTCCATTGCCTTTTTAAAAATAAATAAAAAATAAAATTGGGTTTCAGCAATCTATAATTTAAGTAGCAGAGATATATTGACATTAAAGGCTCATATTTAATACGTGACCACAAGCAGGCACATTAAGTTTGCCACATACCAAACATCACATGAACATAAACATTGCAACTCCTACCGCCTTTCCCTGAAGCCGGGGTGGTATTGGCAAAAATTAACAATGAGGGGTAATCCTCATACCAACCTTTTAGTCAAGGAACACAAAAAATTTGGAAAGTGGAATAATTAAAAAAACTTAAAATAAAATTAAACTGTACATCAACCGCCATTTCTTTGGGTCCTTGATATTAATAAATAAATGAGATATATATATGTGGCACCTTTTTGTTGTTTAAATTATTATAAAAAAAAAATTGAATGATTTATTTGGTAAGCGCTGTTTTTGTGTCCCCCTGAAGAGCCTTCCGATACATACCTATCTCCAAGAATCTTTAAACTCATTTTTCTCAATTTGTCACTTTTTGAATTATTCCTTGGCTTATAGGTTGATATGAGGCTGACCACCAATACTGTAAAAAAATGGTTCACTTTGCCAATGCCACCCTTGTTTCAGGAAAGGTCGGTAAAAGTAGCAGGGCTTATGTTCATTTGAGGTTTGGATTTTAATTTGAAAGTACACATTCAGCATTTTTAATTGCGAACTTACATGTGCCTGTTTGTGGGCATGCATTTGATATGAGCTTTAAATGTTAATATATATCTTTGCAGCTTAGATTAAAAGATTATATAGACAGTCTGGGTGTACAAAATTTGGTTTCCTTATAAGCCTTTCCTAACTGGAAGAAGACTAAAGAATTGACTAAAGAAGAAGCTAAAGAATTGGAAAAGCGCGCTAGTAGAGGAAGAAGTGTAATGGGAACGATTGGAAGAATTGCAAGAAATAGGAAACTTACGAAGAATATAAGATTGGCGGTACACAATGGCATATTGGTACCGACATTGATGTATGGAAGTGAGGCGTGGACAGTTAATGAATGTGAGCTGAGTAAAGTATGTAGTTACGGTTGAAATGGCTTACCTGAGAGCAATGACTGGAAAAACACCGAATGATTGAGTACGTAATGATTGAGTGATGAACGAGTGTGGTATAAAAGAGAATATGAGAATGAAAGTACAAAAAAGTACGATGAGATGGTTCGGACATCTCGAAAGAATGGATGATGAACAACTAACGAAGAAAGTGTACAAAAGAAATGTCAGAGGAAAGCGTGGAAGGGGAAGGCCGAGGAAAGAATGGTTAGACCAAATAGGTGAGATTACGAAAGGATGAAATCTGCAGAGTGAGAATAAGAGAAGAGTATCTATTAAGAAGGTGATGAATATTGAGGAAATGAAAGTGGTTTGTAAGGACAGAAAAAAGTGGAGGCGCATCTGTGGAGGTACCGGCCACCCCTAGAGGAACGGCGGCAGGATACAGTACAGTACAGTAACTTTGCTTGTATGGGATGCTCGTCCCTGGCTGATAGTTACACTTCGCAATCATCAATCAAACAACAAGTGTGAACACTGAACAGTTGATATTTATCTTGGCGTGGTCCATTGTCAGTTTGAAGTGACCCAAATCTCAGTCCACAACAGTGCCTCAAGATTTCATATAATTAATCTTCAAATGTTGTCTGTTTCGGACCCGCGTCTGTTACAGGGATCCGCTTTTGTTAGGGTCCGACCACACGCCCCGTTGATAAGGGCAAACCTGACCTTTACACCAACAAAAGGTCAGCAAAGGTAGCAAAAAAAAATACGCCGCAAGACACAAGAGTCTGAGGTAGGTTAGAATTTGGGTTGAATTGTTAGAAAATATTCAAGACCATTGTAACTGTAACTCTGTCGTCATTTCGCTAGGGGTGACCAGAGCCTCTGCAGAGCTACCTCTATTTCTTCCTATCCTTACATACCTCTTTCAATTCATTCATATACATCACCCTTTTCATGCATTTTCTTCTTTTACACTCGCTTTGTATATCCCATTCTTTTACAATTTCCTCAATCATTGTATTATTGTATAATCTATAATCTAAGTTGCACAGATATATTACATTTAATATTTAAATTACATGCATTTTTACAAGCAAACACGAACAAGTTCACGCTTTTACATGCCGCATGTGGACTTACAACGTAAGAACTAAATCTCAAATGAACGTATACCCTGCAAATCTTGCCAACCTCCCCTGAAAGATGATGGATATTGATAAGGTTTACCATTCGATCCGGAGAAATTCAAGTTTGAATTTGAACAGTTGAAATTTTGTTTTTCAAATACAGAAAACACGAGCAATAGTCTTTAAATCAGAAGTAATTTAGCTTTTTAGAGTAGGTATGTATGTGTATTTACACAATGGAAATTAATTTCTATGGGAAGGTAAAATTTTTTTTGGACACAGTTTCCTCTACGGTTTTGCATCATCAATTTTGTAAAAGCTTCCTCTTGAAAATGACGTAAGCAAATCGAAAGTACTTGAAGTGAAAGAAATTCTCAGTGTTTTTCATTTCTGTAACTTAGAGCATAAACAACGGAAGTCCACTTTTTTGCGTTTTTGAGTTAATGATGCAGAAATTATTATAATTAGCTGTTCTATAAGTGGTAAAAATATTGGAGTCCTCGGGCTCATAGTTACTGAGATATCAAGTGTAATAAATATGGGATGCACATACAAGTGCGAGCATAAACCACGGAAGTTCCAAATACGTTGTTCACATTACTATTAAATAAATATCGAGAAAAGAAGATAAACAGTTTTTACAGATTAAAAATATCTCGTCTAGTTTAGAAGTTATGATGGTTTAAAAAAGTGCACATTTTCACTAAAACTCGTCTCCTGCACATTTTACTAAATGTGACTACCGTTGCTTATGCTCTAAGGTACAGATTTAATATACCTTCTCTTAAGTAACATATTATTCCATTGATGTATACAGTAAACTGAAACACATTAAAAAACTAAAGTTAGACCATCTAATTGAATTATTTGTTAAATTATAATAGATCTTCCGTATAGCCAGACATCTTCAAACCACTCGTACGGAAGCAAACTATCAAAATTAAATATGCAGAACGGAGTCTAGTAATTGAGTCTGCACCCAAGTATAAAACTTTACTTTGAAGCTCAACCAAAGCGTTTTATCAAAAGTGTATGTAAATTGAAACAAAAACTAGAGGTGTTGTTTCATTTTCGATACATTTTTGGGAAAACGCAATTTAAGTGAAGCTTGAACTCAGTGAAGTACTGGACCGTAAGACAAGATGGGACAATTCGATTGCTTGCAATTGGATTTCTAGTACGTAAACAACCCTTGTACCGCTGAAGACCCCTTCATTTTAATTATGCCACCCTGGTCCCGTCTCAGACCCCTCTTACAGCCCCTTACGTGGAGGAGTTCATGGTGTGCATTTTACATAGGATACATTGTTGCATTTTCACCTGTTAGTGGGTATTTACAACAATTTATAATTGGTTAGTTTTAAGCTTACATCTATCAATGAATAGTCAAAATTTCCCTGAATATACATGGTAATCAATACTGAGCTCCTGATGCAAGTTAGAGCAAACATGGTGCTATAGTAAAATACTAAAGTTGGAAAGTTTTCGCATCAGAGGCTACGTAGGCATAATTATAGGTACTACATAAAATACCGTCTTCTTCTATTGTCCGATCGATACTCAGTTGGTAGAGTGCTTGCATTCTACCCCGTTAGCTCGGGTTCCAATCCCATCTAAGAGGGTTTCAGAAATGATTTCCTATTTTGGTGTTTATTTCAAACCCCGTAATAAAATACCGGCAAGGTTTACTCAGCCTTCACAACAAATGAGTACCAGCCCCCTCGGAAGATGCGGAACCCCCCCTTAAACTGAAGTGGTTGGCGTAAGGCCGGCCCCCTTACCTGTAAAAATAAATAGGTTCAACTCGCCACATGCGATCCCTTCGGGGATAACGCGGCAAGAAGTTACACTATATGTGTAGCTTAGTTGCGTTGCGTTTTGCGTTCTACGTTTCAGAGGTTACTTTAGACACATTTTTTTTAGCAGAAGCTTTAATATCACTGAAGGGGGCTCTATAAAATTGGCCAAGTAGGTCCGAAACTTTTTGATTTGTAACTTTTTTCTCGGCAAGGAAACGCCAGACTTGTATGAGACTGCCATCATTGGCAACCAACAACAAAATATTTTAATGCCTTTTCTCTAGAAACCCAGCCGATTGAAAACGTTTATTTTTGCACCCTTTTCAATGTCCCGACCACATTGTTATTTTTACTATTATTTTCACAATACCTCAGGGCCAACATATTTTGAGAACTCTTCAAAAGTTAAATTGAAAGGAAAAGTTTAGGTAAATTTTACAAAGGTGGCGCAAGAGCCGGAAAAAAGCAACTCTTAGAATTTTTTTCTTTTTAAAATGACAAACATTTTGAAAAAATAAAATTCAGATTAAAAACACTCGCTCCTCGTAGAGAAACAAGAATATCTTTTTAGAGGAGTACCTACCTACGCTCCTTTGTGATGCAAGGGGCGAATATTCTTTCAAGGCAATTTAAAAAATTCTCTCCTTTTTCACTTCAGAAAGAATTTTTAATTTCTCTGTTGCTCTGTGCTTTAAAAAAATTTTCTTTTTTTACAAACTTGACTAAATAAAAACGGTAAGTAGTGAGAGTAGGTTTTTTACTAGGTGAACTAATGATGCATTTGTATGAAGACCTGTCAATCCAAGAAGGCCGCAAGTGAACAGCTGATTAGTCTTCAGACAAATATTACCAAAATACTGTAGATAAGAATGGCCGTGATGATGAGACTTCCAGCCCAGGCACCATTAGTTTGTCAAAGCGTGGGCTCAACGGACGACCAAAATGTCTAAGAATAGCACCGTTATTAGTTATTCGTTTCTAAGGAAGGAATCCACACAAACGTATAAAATTTGCCCACCGAGAAATATACAAGTTTGGAATATCCGTACCAAAAATTTTCTGACTCCATTAGCTACGAAAGTAAGCAATCACTTTAATACAATTAAAAAGTATCGCTTAGATTTGAGTGTTTCGGTAATTATTTTTAGGGTAAAATATAATCAGAGGGTGAACGGTAGAACCTGAGGGCTGTTGTCATGGAAACCAACTTCAAACACCCTGTACCCTAACGAGCAGGTTATGTGGCTCGAGTTGACATTGTCTGACCGAAGTCTGTACCACAAGTATACAATTTAACGTTCCAACTCACCCTTTGCGTTAAGCAACACATAGAAAGACTTCTTCTAGTGAGCGTTCTAGTTGGCATACATTTTTTGGAGACTCTGTGGTGGAGTTGCAACGTAAATTGATTGTGATTGATTCAAGTGAGGAAGGGACGAGAGCTCTTTGTGTCAAAGGGCTGAGAAAAGGTTATGAATTAGAGCAGTGGTTCCCAAACTTTTCATTTCGCGTACCACTAATGAAATTATAAATCAGTGGCGTACCACTGAAGTGCAACAGTTAAAAAAAATATTCAAATGGTAAAGTAATAAAAACTGCAACTGTTAATGACAACAATCTATCTATAATCTATAATCTAAGCTGCAAGGATATGTAAGCATTTAAGGCTCATATGAAATGCATGCCTACAGACAGGCACATATAGGTTCGCGCCTACACATTCTGCATGTGTGCATACAAATAAAGAAAACCTCACGTGGACATAAACCTTGCAACTCCTGCCGCCGTTCCCTGAACCGGGGTGGCATTGGCAAAAGTGAACCGATTTTTACAGCACGGGTGGTCAGCCTCGTACCAACCTATCAGTCAAGGAGCACAAAAAATTATAAATGATTTACAGAAATTCATAATGAGACACATTACAAATTAAAATTAAAATAAAGTTAAATTAAAATTAAACTTAATATTACACTTAGAATTAATGCCCTAGCCGCCATTGTTACAACATACAACATTATGCTTATTTATTTATTATAGAAAAAAATACAATACTCTTAGTGCAGGGGTGTCCAACATAATATTGTGGAGGGCCAGATTTAGTATTTTTTTGTATAGATTTATTTTTAAGGTTTTGTTGTTTTCTTATACTTAAATGTTATTTAATACTCGTATTCCTTGACTTATAGGTTGGTATGAGGTTGACCACCCATACTGTAAAAAATGGTTCACTTTGCCAATGTCACCCCTGTTTCAGGGAATGTCGGCAAGAGTTGCAGGGCTTATGTTCATTTGAGGTTTGGATTTTATTTGTAAGTACACAATCAGCATTTGTAAGCGCGAACTACACGTGTTTGTTTGTGGGCATACATCTGAGAGCTTTGAATGAATATATCCTTGCAACTTAGATAATAGATTATAGATTATGGTGGCGGGACAGGCCTGTCTTAGTCTGAAAAATGGTATTGCATGTTCGAAACAAAAGAGGTAATATTTGGCTCAGTTGTACTTAATTTGAAGCGCGAAATTGAAAAACGTTTTATCTAATTATTTACTATGTATTTCCTATAGCCATGGCTGCTTGCGTACCACCTTAAGAAGCGTCGCGTACCACTGGTGGTACGCGTACCATAGTTTGGGAACCACTGAATTAGAGCATTGATTGGATGAACACAATAAAAAGTTATGTGATAATTGAGATTGCAATAATAAAGAAAATGATTGAATTATGACGTAGTGAATTAGTTTTTCTTTTGGTCGATAAATGTTTTTTTTTCAAAGAAATCCTGTGCGGGAGACTTCCTAGATTCTAGAGACTCTAGGGGTCTATGGCACTTGTTGTAGTGCCGCAGAGGTGTACGAGCTTGGTCGTCGCTACAAAGCGCCAATACTCAAGCAAGACCCAGTTGCTGTAAGGCTGGATGGACCTTTTGTGAACAGCCTTTTGTAAAGGATTTATGAATTTTTCAACCCAGCGATGAGCATATTTGAAAATATAAATGGTATATTTTTTTGTGCTCCGCCGGGGTTCAAACCCTAAACTTTCCATTTATGTGTCCGAAGTGTGTAACCAATGGACTACAGACTGGTCATACTGAATCAATCAACAGTATTAGGGTAACATAATGATAAAAAACGTATTGCGTGACAATATCGGAGTGATTAAAGATATTTTTTTCCAGTTTTACGCTTTGAAATGCACTATTCTTTAAAAGAAATGTCAAAAGATCCAATTATTCAATCAAACTCGGTAGTTTTCTTTAATCAGCCTCACAATGTTTCAGGGTAACAGAATGATAGAAGAGGTATTGCGTTACTGTATGGCAATGGTTAGAGAGAGATTTACGCTGGACGTACGGGGGCATTAGCGCCTGGGAAAATGTCAGTGGCAACCCGCACAGCGCGGCCAATACACCCGGCTTATTTACTGCTATCCTGGTAGCAACGATCTGCTTTATTTTCCAACTGCACATAATAGACACAAATAAACAAATATACAAATGGCAGTTTGAAAGAATTTGAAATTTGAAAACAAGTCTATTTTTTGGTCGAATCACAGTGTATGAATGGTCAATATTTTTAAGTTCATGTCATTTACGGGTAACTGAATAATTAGATTACCAAAAATCGCCACTAGGTACTATTCTTCTAATAAATAGCTTTAGTGGTAAAGCGCTTGCGTTCAAACAAGAGGGCTTGAGTTTAATTCCCATCGAGAGCATCAGCGATGATTTCATGTTTTTAGAGTTTTCCACTAACCTAAGTCATTATACTGGCAAGGTATACTTAGCCTTTAAAAGTTATATAAAAATTCTCCCCGGATAGAAGATAAACATTTTCTCCAAGTAAAATGTGACGTAAGGCTGGTGTCTTAATTGAGAAAATAGATAGATTCGGCACGCCAAGAGCGGTTTGAATGAGCATGATCTCCAATACGGTAAAAAATGTTTCAATTTTTCATGCTATTGAAAGATTGTACATTTTAATTAAAAAACAAATAAATCTGGAAAAGCCCAGATTGTTAAATAAAAAATAAATAATAATAATTTAGTGATTCATTCTGTTTACTTTTAAAGTGAATTATAGCTGTATAGTGGATGAACGTTAATGCCGGGGATAAAAAATGAGATTAAATTAATTAAAATGCCGATGAATATTCATAAATGGCGACATTTCAAAAATAAAAATAAACCTTAATCAAACAAAGCAACGGCGCGACAGGAACAATATTGACAGATTGAAAATGGAAAATGACGTCGGCTTATCGTATAATAAAAACAAGAATATTTAGAACGGTTTAATTAAAATATTATTCAAACAGAATTGTATTCTTCATTTCATCCAAAGGCTGGTGCTGTTTCTAATACAGCAGATCCTGTAAGAAGATCACAGCGACTAGCCAACCGCTGATAATGCCCATCGGAGCAATGGGCGAAACTGTCCGGAAAGAATCAACCAGACCACGGCTACATAGCCCGAATAAAGTGATTGTGTTAGAATTGTATACATTAGTGTGCGCTATAAAGCTAGAAAGATCAGTCCACTTGGCTCCCTCGGCCATAACACCATTTGTTTGAATCATACCTCATAGGACCTCTACGATGTTTGACGTCAGTATATAAATTGCTAATTACACAATCAAGACGTTATTGATAAGTTGGATAGACCTTTGGTGACCGGTGATTATGTTTTGGTCAAGCGTTCATCATTCATTCTTTCCCAATGCCCAAACTATCTCATTTTATATTTTGTACCTTTTGTCTTCCCATCGTCTTCTGGATAACATTATTTTTTAACCCATTCATTCCGTACTATATTTGTTTAAGTTTTTCTTGTCCAAAATGGCTGATACTACGGAAAAAATCAAAATAATCATGTCGACGGTTGATGATGATGATGATGATGATGATTTTTATTGCGCCGTTTCGTGACTACTGTCACTGCAAGGACGCTTTCAGGCTTGACGCGGCGGTGAAGAAATGGGTTTTCATTCCCTTCTTGTTAAAACCTTCTGGTTAAAAGGCATTAGGGCATAAGCGACATAAACTTAATTCTTCAGGAGAGCCGAGCAGTTTAAAGTTTGAGGTTGCAGAAAAATGGCATAACTTTTTTATTTTTATCATATCGTTAAAATCAAAACAGCTTTAAAATAAAAAAAATTAAGGCATTTTTTGGCATTCCTATTAATGTGGTTTTAGGATGTTTTACGATACTTTTATGTCACAAGCGCCTTTAGGACAAAATAGGCCAAAATCTTGTCGGTTACACCAAAACCATACTTCGAAAACGCAGTTGTTTGCTTGGGCATAAACAACAACAAAAAATCATTGTAGAGCTGTGGGAGTTAGCGCATTAGAAAGAGTGGAAAATTTAAAGTAGGATAGCATTCATAACTCATTTTGGACCAAAATGTCGCCCTACTGTCTTTTAACCGTCCATGTGTTGATTTTTCAAAGCGAAACCAGTACGTGTATCTTCATTTTGCTACTCGCGAAAGCTTCGCACAAACAAACTTGAGAGTGGTTTTGCTACAATTTTTAGCTACAACCTCTCAAAACTTCGCGCTTTCTACAACAAATTCAAACCCATGACGTCACACAAACCACTTCAGTCTCCCAAGTATACAAATTAACGTTAAAACTCAACCAAAGCGTTTACCAAACAATTTATGAAAACTTAAAAATCACCTTTACATAGCGTTTTAGTTTTGAAATGTTTTTTGGTTAAGCGCTTTGGTTGAGTATGAACGTATTTTTTTTTACTTGGAGTACACTTTATTTCTGACTCTCAGTACGTAATGATGTCGCGAAAAGGAGTTTTCTTTGGTGAAAAATGTGAATCATATGAAACCAAATGCGGCAATCTAGAATTTTGTAAGAAATACTTATAAATATATTGAATCACTGCTAATTAGTTTCTCATCATTTTTATATAAATTGAAAATTATTTTTAAAATAAGTCTTAGATTGCCGTCTTTGTTTCTATGTGAGTCACATTTTGTGTTGATATTTTTGGCACGCATGACTTTATTTTCTGTTTGCAGCTTCAAAGAGGAAAACGTGAATGCGAGGAAAGGTGTCTGAGTGCAGAAATCCAAAAATGAGTTAAAGAATGGACAACGCGAGATATTTAAAGTTGGATTTTAGTATGGATGACAAGTCAAAGAAAAATGGAAAATATATTTTGCAATGAAACTAGGTTATGTGTCACTAAAAAACAGACTCGTATTAAGCAAACCAGGGGCCCTGGTGCGGAGAAAGACATTTTGCCCAAATATTTTTTTTAAATATTGCGTGTCAAAACTAAGCTAAGAAGTAAATTGGTGTTTCAAAATGAAAATCAGCAATTTTTCCCCCATCTTGTCTTACAGAATTTTCTTTATTCGTTGAAAAGTATGAATAAAACTGGTGTTTATGAAAACAAACCCTGGGCTGGAAGTCTCATTACCACGGTGATTCTTACCTACCGAATATTGGTAATATTTTTAGGAAGACCTGTCAATCCAAGATGGCCGCAAGTGAACATGTGATTAGTCTTCATACAAATATTACCGATATTCGGTAGGTAAGAATTACTGTGGTGACGAGACTTCCAGCCCAGGGTTATATGGAAGCATAACCATTTAGAATAATGTTAAAAAAAATTGTTTGTACTTGAATTAAAAAGAGGCCAACAAAAAAATCCGTATTCTTTGTAATTACTCGGTGGACTCGGACTCCTTGATTCTGACCTACTAAATGATCGTTGCTTCAAATACAAAGGATTTTTTTAAAATTATATCACAGGTATCTTACACGCACATCGGTTATTGTAATCCCATTTTTTAAATTTAAGTATTGTACACGCTCGGTCAGAATAAGCTTTTGTGTACCATTATTACAGTTAAATAATTTCAGAGAGATTTGACAATGTATGGGCCTTATCCCGCACGCTACAATGTTCTACGCACAGTAACACTGTGTACACAATTTAACACGATTTACCGCGCCGACCGCAACTATGCTCGCGTAGGCATTTCCAGGCACGAGGTATGTTCGTGGATTGGAATAACTACCTAATCCCCGATACTTAATATGTAGATGTACATCAACAGTTAAAATGAAGAATACCTAAGCGACGTTTTGGTCAAAAATGAGTTATGAATTTTATCCTACTTAAAATTTCCCGTTATTTCTAATGCGCTAACTCCCATAGCTCTACGATGATTTTTTGTTGTTGTTTAATGCCCCAGCAAACAACTGCGTTTTCGAAGTATGGTTTTCATGTAACCGATAAGATTTTGGCCTTTTTTGTCCTAAAGGCGCTTGTGACATAAAAAATAATAAAACCACAGTACTAGGAATGCCAATTGCCTTTGTTTTTTTTTTATTTCAGAGCTGTTTTGATTTTAACAACGTAAAAACCAAATCATAAATGAACATACACCCTGCAAATCCTGCCGACCTTCCCTGAAACAGGGGTGACATTGGCAAAGTGAACCATTTTCTACCCAACCTATTAGTCAAGCAACTCTTGGAAACTTGCCTTGAACAGGGGTGGAATTGTCAAAATTTTGCAGTACGAATGGTCAACCTCATACCAATTTCATATAGGCCAACGAATATTTTATTAAATATTAAAATTAAAACGGACATGTAAAATTTCAAAAGCCTTTGCCATGAATATTGCAGTAAAACTGCATTTTACTACAATTCTACATAAAAGTTAAAATAGTGAAGAAAAACTTTATTATCTTTTTTTTATATTCTTAATTTTAAATGGATTTGCACAATGGCAATATACAAAACTCAAACTTTTACATGTTTTAATTTAATTTAAATTAAACCTTTTTTAAACGTTTTTATTTGCTTTTCAGCAAAAGCTTTTCATATTTCGAAAGTCATGTTTTCAAACTGACACTTGGAGAGTATTTTGACACAATATGTCGTCACAAGACATACTGCTGTCAAAGTTGTCTCATCAATGTTATTGTACCGAGATTGTGATGTCACAACTTTGCTGAACGATGATGTAACGATTTGTAAGACGTCTAAAAGATTTTCAATCCCCAACATAAATCCTAGAATCTTGTTAAATTTTCCAATTTTTTTTCTTTGTGAGCTGAGGCTTTTACATTAAAAATCTGCATTTTCATTGTAAATTTGTAAGTACTTCGAAGATTATTTTGTTCATTACCCACTTTCTTAAATCTTTTTATATATTCCTTGACATATAGGTTGGTATGAGGCTGACCTATCTATAATCTATAATCTAAGTTGCAAGGATATATTCATTCAAAGCTCTCAGATGTATGCCCACAAACAAACACGTGTAGTTCGCGCTTACAAATGCTGATTGTGTACTTACAAATAAAATCCAAACCTCTGTAAAAAAATGTTTACTTTGTCACCTCTGTTTCAGGGAAGGTTAACAAAAGTTACAGGTTTCATGTTCATTTGAGGTTTGTATTTTTATTTGTTAGTACGCATGCAGCATTTGTAAGCGCAAACTTACACGTGCCTGTTTGTGAGCATGTATTTTATTGGTTGGTATGCGGCTGACCACCCATGCTGTAAAAATGGTTCACTTTGCCAATGTCACCCCTGTCTCAGGGAAGGACGGCAAGAGTTGCAGGGTGTATGTCCATTTGAGATTTGGTTTTTATGTTGTAGGTTCACATGAGGCATGTGCAAGCGCGAACTTGTACGTGTCTGGTTGTGAGAATGCATGTAATGTGAATCTCCAATGTAACATATCTTTGCAACTTAGATTAGATTAGATTAGATTAGATATTTTAAATATTTATAAATGTTTGCAACTCAGATTATAGATTGTAATTTATT
The DNA here is from genome assembly GCA_951799405.1 of Agapetus fuscipes. Lineage (NCBI taxonomy): Eukaryota > Metazoa > Arthropoda > Insecta > Trichoptera > Glossosomatidae > Agapetus > Agapetus fuscipes. The sequence goes on from OX637341.1 coordinate 16,198,850, forward strand.
TTACCTTTTTCGCCCTTTACCTATAGGTTGGTATTGGGCTGACCACAAAAAAATATCTACTTTTGCCAATCTCAACCTTGTAAGAGTTGCAGTTCTTATGTTCATTTGAGATTTTGGTTGCTATTTTGTGAGCACACATGCATCATTTGTGTCAACACGAGTGTGCTTGTGTGCATGCGCTAAATATGAATATGCAAATTTAATGTTATACTTCCCCTACACAGGTATTTTCCTGTTCATTTCTAACCGTACTAAAAAATAGTAAACTATTTGATCTACATTTTCTATGTGTGTAAGATACTGAGTTAAACTCTACTGAGTGGAAAGAGAGTTTAGTATCCGACTGGTTGCCTCTGAACAAAAGCCTTGAGTCCCACAAATGAGCTGCCATCTCACGTATTCAGAAAACCTCGAAGGCTTTTGATCTATTGAACAGCTCTCGACAAATTGGTTTGATTGGTAAGAGCTCCTACTTGAACTAGAGTGATTAATCAGGCTTTCAAAGAATTCTTAACGTCCTTGAATTTTTTTTTGAAAACAATGTTTATATCTCAATTATGACACAATATTCTTCATTTCTTTTTACGTTCCTTGACTTTCAGGTTGGTATGCGGCTGACCACCCATGCTGTGGAAAATGGTTCACTTTGTCAATGTCACTCCTGTTTCAGGGAAGGTCGGCAAGAGTTGCAGGGTGTATGTTCATTTGAAAAAATATTTCTTTTAATTTATGATTTTTTTCTTTTAAATGTAGTTTCACACGCGGCATGTGTAAGCGTGAAATAATACGTGTCTGCTTGTGAGAATGCATATAATGTGAATCTCCAATGTAACATATCTTTGCAAGTTAGATTCGATTAGATTAGATATAAAATAATGGTGAGTGGGGATGCTATAAATAAAATAATAATAATTATTAAAAAATGATAACAAACTTTGTTTAGTTCTACTAATAAAGTAGAACTAAACAAAGTTTGTTATCATTTTTTAATAATTAAAATGGAGTTCTACAATGTTTCCGCTAAAACTTTTCAAAAAAAAAAATAATAAATTAGGCTGATTTATTTGGTGAGCGCTGTTTTTGTGTGTATCCCACCTCAAGAACCCTCTGCCAGCTTGGTCGTCGCTGCAGAAAGCGCCAATTCTAAAGCAAGACCCAGTTGTTGTAAGGTTGGATGAAACGTCAGTGACCGGTCTTTGGTAAAGGTATATGAATTTTTCAAGAAGCAAAAAGCACATTTGAAAATCTAAATGGTATATTTTTTTGTGCTTCGCCGGGATTCGAACCCACAATATTCCTTTACGAGTCCGAAGTGTTACCACTGGACTACAGACCGGTCTATGCAGTTACTGCAGGTGCCAAGCTGGAGCACCGCGGCCGTGGACAGAGACGGATGAAGGCTGAGGATAGCGGAGGCCAAGGAGAGATATGGGCTGTAGAGACATTTAAAAAAATTAAAAATTAAAATGTAATGATGTGGTACTCACGATGGTAGAGATGTGACTGCTGTATGGAAGACACCACCGATATGGAGTCCATGTCCAGGGCCTCTCCAAGAGTTATGGTGGGAGTGCCATCAGTGGTGGAGTCGGAGAGGTTTCCTCCAGCCGACGTGGCTCCACTTTCACGATCACTGCTGCCAGTCACTGAGGAAAATAATAAAAATAATATAGAAGAATCCATAAGAAAATGAAAATGGTGGTATGCAATGGTATATTGTTGCCGACCCTAATTAATGGAAGCGAGTCGTGGACGGTGAATGAAAGAGAAGAAAATAAGGTATACACCGTAGAAATGGCTCATTTGAGAAGTATGACAGAAAAAAACACTGAAAGATAGAAAGCGTGAGAAACGAATGGATTCTGAATGAATGCGGAGTAATAGAAAGCGTGAAAGTTCAAAGAAGTGTGATGCGGTGGTTTGGACATATTGAAAGGATGAATGAAAACCGACTGACAAAAAAAGTGTGTAAAGGGAATGTAATAGGGGAAGTCCTAGGTAAGAATGAATTGATCAGATAAGTGAGATTGCAAATGAATGGAATTTACAGAGTGGAATTTACAGAATGGAATTTACTGTTGGGAGAAATCACACTTATCTTTAATTTTTGTCTGATTGGAGTTTGGGTCAACAGGCCCTACAATTATTTGTTAAACGGAACCCCAGTCCAAGGATATAACACCTAGGGTTCCTACTGGATATATTGACAGACAAGTGCAGTTTCACCTCCAAGAAGTTCAAAATGTTTGGTATGATGAGATGAGTTGATGAATTTTTAGAGCGCCGTTTCGTGATGTAGTCACTCTAAGTGAGCTTGTGCAAGTCTATAATCTATAATCTATCTATAATCTAAGTTGCAAGGATATATTCATTCAAAGCTCTCAGATGTATGCCCACAAACAAACACGTGTAGTTCGCGCTTATAAATGCTGATTGTGTACTTACAAATAAAATCCAAACCTCAAATGAACATAAGCCCTGCAACTCTTGCCGACATTCCCTGAAACAGGGGTGACATTGGCAAAGTGAACCATTTTTTACAGTATGGGTGGTCAGCCTCATACCAACCTATAAGTCAAGGAAAGTGATGCCAGAAATTTGCTTGTCTTCAGTGTATTTTGAAAACTTCCCATTTTTCTAGCTATAATGCAAGATTGTCATAAATTGGAAGGAAAAGAGTAAAAGATGAAAAAATGCTAAATACCATTCTTAAGATTAGGACAAGGGAAGGAAATAATCGATTACGCCAAAGTAAACTTCTGGGGTCTATCTATACAGACCGTTTTTGATGATGATGACGATGATGATCTTAATCTAAATCTAAATCTAAGTTGCAAAGATATGTATCATTTGAGATTCATATTAAATGCATTCCCACAAGCAGACACGCATAATTTCGCGATCACACATGCCGCATGTGTACTTACAAATAAAATCCAAACCTCAAATAAACATAAGCCCTACAACTCTTGCCGACCTTCCCTGACACAGGGTGACATTAGCAAAGTAAACCATTTTTTTTACAGTATGGGTGGTCAGCCTCATGCCAACCTATAAGTCAAGGAATGACGCTAGAAATTTGCTTGTCTTAATTGCATTTCGGAACTTCCCCCTTTTCTTGCTATAATGAAAAATTCCCATAAATTGTGAGGAAAAGAGTAAAAGATGAAAAAATGCTAAAAACCAATCTTAGGATTAGGACAAAGGAAGGCGATGAATCCATTATGTCAAAATAAACTTCTGTGCCCGTAGTACGAGTTTTTTCACAATATTCGAGTTATTGAATAAATTAAAGTTCACATATATTTTTCTCGAATACTCAATACTTGGAGTATTGTGAAAAAACTCGTACTACGGGTACTGGAGTCTATCTATATTCTATATAGACCGCTTTTGATGATGATGATGATGATACTTATTAGGAATTATTGATTCCCAGTACCAATCACGCGACGTAGATATGCAACGAAAATGTTTGCGGTTGCATTTGATAGAAGTGAATAAAACATGAGGCGTACAGAATTATGTAAACTCAGCAATGCATACATTTACCCGTAAATGAGATAAATACATGCAAACACAATAAAAATATTTTCTCATCATTTTCACATATTTTTCTCATTTTTAAAAATATTATATTTAAGATATTATTTCCTTGACTTATAGGTTGGTATGCGGCTGACCACCCATACTGTAAAAAATGGTTCACTTTGCCAATGTCACCCCTGTGTCAGGGAAGGTCGGCAAAAGTTGTGGGGCTTATGTTCCATTTTATATTTTCCATTTTATAGGCTTATGTTTCATTTGAGGTTTGGATTTTATTTGTAAGTACACATTCAGCATTTGTAAGCGCGAACTACACGTGTTGGTTTGTGGGCATACATCTGAGAGCTTTAAATGAATATATCCTTGCAACTTAGATTATGGAATATAGATAGATTATAGATAACATATTTTTCTCCTTTTTTTAATTATTATTTCCTTGACTTATAGGTTGGCATGCGTCTGACCACTATAATCTATAATCTATAATCTAAGTTGCAAGGATATATTCATTTAAAGCTCTCAGATGTATGCCCACAAACCAACAAGTGTAGTTCGCGCTTACAAATGCTGAATGTGTACTTACAAATAAAATCCAAACCTCAAATGAACATAAGCCCCACAACTTTTGCCGACCTTCCCTGAAACAGGGGTGACATTGGCAAAGTGAACCATTTTTTACAGTATGGGTGGTCAGCCTCATACCAACCTATAAGTCAAGGAATATGAATAATAAACTACATTTAAATATAAAAAAGAACAAAACCTTACAAAGAAATACCACCCATGCTGTAAAAATGGTTCACTTTGAAAATGTCACTCCTGTCTCAGGGAAGGACGGCAAGAGTTGCAGGGTGTCTGTCCATTTGAGATTTGGTTTTTATGTTGTAATTTTAAATGCGGCATGTGCAAGCGCGAGCTTGTACGTGTATGGTTGTGAAAATGCATGTAATGTAAATCTCCAATGTAACATATCTTTGCAACTTAGATTAGATTAGATTAGATTAGATTATAGATTGCCGCCTTTGATTTCATACGGTTCATAATAATGTGTGAAATAGTTATAATTGTCTGACAAGCTCATACAATTAATGTTTAATTAAAATGAACATAATTTTAATTAATTTACATTGTTTTTGATGTTTCGCATTAATGAGTAGTGCTAAACATGTACAAGTAATTAATTATTTGAATAAAGTGAATGTTATGAGGTGATTGAAAGCGTAAGCCACAGATTTAATTAAAATACAATACTTAGATCTGTAGATAGAACGCTTGCATTCAAAGCAGAGGACTAGGGATCTATTCCCACCGAGGGTGTCAATAGATGGTATGTACAAAGCATCATAACCGTTCTTAGGTAAAGACTTAGTAAGGAGAGGTTTTGTTTTAATCGGTTCCCAGGCAAAAATCAACGAGATCTGTCAAACAAAAAATTTGTTATTTTATCTCTTTTTTTTTGACGTAAGACACTCATATCTTGTATCTTTTTCCAATTCCAAGCCCGAAACTATAACCACTAGACTACGGATTGGTCACTCTAAGAAGTGAGAAGCTATTAAAAATTGTATATAAGAGTTTTCGTTTCTTGACTGAGAAGGTTTTCATTTCTTTTGAAAGCTGTGTAAGCCTTACAGGCACCATAGCCTTTTGTCTCATCTAAGTTGCAAAGATATATTACATTGGAGATTCACATTATATGCATTTTCACAAGCAGACACGTATAAGTTTGCGCTTGCGCATGCCGCATGTGAACCAACAACATGAAAACTCAAATCTCAAATGAGCGGAGTTTTGAGTCCCTGAAACAGGGGTGGCATTACCAAAGTGATCCATTTTCTAAAGCATGAGTGGTCAGCCGCATATCAACCTATAAGTCAGGGAACATACACATTACACAACCAATCATATTTAAAAAAAACACTAAATAGAAAAATAATGATTGACATGTTAAGTGGGGATCGAATCGTAGCACTTTAGTTTATAATGCGAATATTTTACCAACTGAGCTATCGACCGGACCACAGAAAAGTATCTCGTAAAAAACGAATGAAAATTTCGCATAAAAACGAGGATGAAGAAGTTGTATAAACAAGTCGTAAATGTTGGAGTTGTAGGATGGGTTTATATACTTGAACCAAGTACACACTAAAACTGAGTATCTATCTAAAATATATTACAACAGATATACAACTTTCTTGGCAGGAGCAACGGAGCTAAAATTTAATATCACAGGCGGTGCCTTTATGCCCGCGAAAGACGATCATTCATAAGTGTCAGTTTTGGATGCCAAACTTAGTAAGTTGAGTTGTTGTATATGAAGAGAGCATTAAAATGAAATAAAAATTCATATTTACGGTTGACCACCCATGCAGTTGAAAATGGTTCACTTTGCCAAAGTCACCCCCGTTCCAGGGAAGTTTGGCAAGAGTTGCATGGTGTGTGTTCATTTGAGATTTTTGTTTTAATATTGTAGGTACACATGCGGATGTTTAAGCGCGAATTTATACGTGTCTGCTTGTGAAAATGCATATAATGTGAATCTCCAATGTTACATATCTTTGCAACTTAGATTAGATAAGATTAGATCAGATACTTGAATACCATTGACTCATTAGCTGCTAGATAAGAGGTGTTGAGGTGAAAGGGATAAAAGGGAAGGGAAGACTGAGAAAAGTATAGCTGGATCAAAGTGGTGAAATTGTAAAAGAATGGGATATACAAAGCGTATGTAAATGAATGGAATGGATGAAAAAGATGATGGATATGAATGAATTGAATGAGGTATGCAAGGATCGGAAAAATTGAAGCAAATCTGGCGAGGATCTGGCCATCCTTAGCGGAATCATGTTGGTGTTATACTTACAGTAGTTAATCGTGCCTACTAGTCCCGTTAATAGTTTACTTAGTAAAAAAGTAAGAAGCTTAGGACTAAAGTTTTATTACTGTACGATTTTCAGACATGATTTCCCGATTTGTTACGTTTTTCTATCTTGAACATATAGATTGCTATGCGGCTGACCCCCCATGCTGTAGAAAAATGTTCAGTATGCCAATGTCACCCCTGTTGAAATCAGTTTTCAATCTCGTTTGAAAGCAGTAAGGATTTTGTTTATTCACCTTTTTTTCATTTTTAATTGGCTTTTGTAAAATAGCAATGCCTGCCATTTTCAGTTAAAAACAATTGAACAAAAAAAAATTTTTTTCTTTTCTAAATTACCACCAATTTGAAAGAGAACAATATATGAAAGTCACATGAAAAAAAAACAGTCGTAAAAATGGTTTGAATTAGAAGAACCCATTCAAAAGATTAACTTTTCTTTAATATAAAAATCTACCGAAGCATTTTTAATTGTAATAGCCCATAACTTTTTCTACATTTTTAACATTATTTTAAAATAAAATAAAAGTGTTAGTGCTTCAGCCGCTCTCGAGTGATGCTGTTATCAACGAACATTCTTCAATTTTTATTATAATTCCTTGACTTATAGGTTGGTAGAGGCTGACCACCCATACTGTAAAAAATGGTTCACTTTGCCAATGTCACCCCTGTTTCAGGAAAGGTCGGCAAGAGTTGCAGGGCTTATGTCCATTTGAGAATTGGGTTTTTATATTTTAGGTCCACATGCGGCATGTGTGAGCGCGAAATTATGCGTGTCTGCTTGTGGGAATGCATTTAATATGAATCTTAAATGATACATATCTTTGCAGCTTAGATTTAGATTTAGATATAAAGATTTCGCACACCTTTATGACGGCCGCGGTTGCATGCAAAAATGCCAAACTGCAATGACCGTTTGTGGTAGACGTTAAATTAAAAATTATTATGTTAAAGAAGAGGAAGAAGACTACTTAGCAGATAAATTATTAATATTTTTAATAAGCAGTCGGGTTTGTATTAAAAATGAAAAAATTTATTCAGTACGCCGAGGAGCGCACTCCTTTATGCTTAAACTAATTTAGCTTAGCTCTTAGCACTCCTTGTTAGTGAGACTTTGTGTGAAAAGAAAATATTTTTTGAAGGACATATCGCTCCTCCAGTTCTTTTTTGCCGTATAGACCAATTCTGTAAAACGTGACTTTTTAATGCAGTTGTCTTAAGAATCAAATTCTACACAATCTGAGCTAAGAAAAAACGTAAAACTCGATAATGTGAGAGTTGTTTTAAATCGATTTCCTGTTTTCATAAGACACATTGGTCCAGTACACATGCAAACATTGCTCATGTAAAATTAGCTGAATGGTCTATACGGCAAACAAGAACTAAGGCAGCGATATGTTTGCTTACAAAAGGCGGGGAAATGAACCTAGTCACCCGGCTGGATTCCTTCCAAATCTGACCACCAGATACGCTAAAGCTATACAAAGGTTTTTAATCTGTCAAATCTTTTGAGGACTAAATTTAAACACACTTATTTCATATTGTAAGCACGTCGTTTTAATGCGAAGTAAGATAACAATAACCACTAAATAGGTTGAATCTGCGAAATAATTCAAAGAGTATTTAATTTTGCTTGAGTTATCCATAAAAAAAAATTGAGAAAGATCAAATGATGCCGGTGTTATGGCCGAGGGGGCCAAGTGGGCTGATCTTTCTAGAGTGTTTAGAATAGAACGTTGGTTCGATCCCCGCCTGGGTCATTTGACCATAACTTTGAACCTGGTTCAACTGTTATTGGGTAATTATTAATTTATAATTCATTGAAATAAACAATATTGAATTATTAATTCATGATATTAATACCTGTATCTGACCAGGCACAATATATTATTGCATTCCTCTTCACAAATCTATTTAAAAAAAATAAAAAATTATCGAATTCACTTTTTGACGTAAATCCGAATACATTTTAATAAATATGCAAGAAATTCAGCATTAAAAGTAATTCACAACCATAAGTATTTTCTACAATAAATATAAGAATTGCCTGCTAAGAACCCTAGTCACATAGACGTGTGTCTTTTATCTGACGAGAAAACCTTATATTGTCCATTAATTAAATAAACAAAGTTTTAATTGAGTTTTATAATTCTTTATTTATGTCAAGTACTTTCGCCTACAAGGCTACTACTTGGACCGGTCCGTAGTCCGTAGTGGCAACACTTCGGACTCGTAAATGGAAGGTTGTGGATTCGGATCCCGGCGGAGCACAAAAATATACCATTTATATTTCGAATGTGCTCTTCGCTGGGTTGAAAAATTCATAAACCTTTACTAATGACCGGTCACCAAAGGTCCATCCAGCCTTACAGCAACTGGGTCTTGCTTGAGTATTGGCGCTTTGTAGCGACGACCAAGCTCGTACACCTCTGCGGCACTACAACAAGTGTCATAGACCCCTAGAGTCTTTAGAATCTAGGGAGTCTCCCGCACAGGATTTCTTAAAAAAAAAAAAAAAAGGCATCATCAGGACAATGACAATTCAAAATTAACAATTAAAATTACTTTTTCAATTGATGAATGAAAACTTTGTTTATTTAATTAATATATAATGTACTTTCACTGTGTTAACCACCAAACCCTTACAAATATTCTATTGTCAAAATTGAGTCCATAATTATTTCTTCAATTACTCTCGGCGGTTTTTTTTTAATATCGCACATTTTCAGCAATCCCACATAACTTTCTATAATTCGCTGTAAGCTTACATTTAGTATGTTTCAGGAAGGGAGGCGTCTATAACAGGTGTTCGACTTTTCTGCTACTTTACCGCTTTCCTGAAGCAGGACGTACCCCAAATATAAAACATTCCGTTTGAACTCAAGCGTGGCGTTCACCAAAAACGTAAGCACTCTAAAGCAGCGCCTTACTTGATCGTTTAACCTTTTTTTTAAATTGTTAAGTAAACGCTACGTTAAATTTGAACGTAATGGTTTACACTTGGGTAACACGATGCTACAATTCGCTACTGTAATAAATTGTAGCACTCGCTAAGATTTGCTACGCTTAGCGGGTAGTACATTTAATCTGCTAACAGATAAACTAAGTGAAGTTCTCGTAAGATAAAGGAGCATTGTGTTTGTGCCTTTATTTTTCCAGTTAAAACAAAAATTTTAAGGGATTTTATTACAACATTTTTTTTTCATATTTAAGATTGATACTCAGTGCTGATCTTGAATTTGAATTAAAAGTTATAGGATGTTTTAAAAACCTAATAAAATGAATTTATGAAATTTTTCAGCGGAAACTTTGTAGAACTCCATTTTCATAGATTAAAATAAAAAATACTTTGTTTTAATTCACATGAGTTTTATTTTTGTTTAACACGGCCAGTTTTGGGAGAAGCAGTACCTCCCATCTTCAGGTGTAAATAGAAACTGTAAAAAGAAGATGGGAGGTACTGCTTCCCCCGAAACTGGTCGTGTTAAACAAAAATTAAACTCATGTGAATTAAAACAAAGTAATTTTTATTTTAATCTATTAAGATCATAGAGTTATAAGTATGTCAATGATTAAGATGAACTTTCACAAAGTTACTGCTAAAAATCTAGATAATATAACTCAATTTTCATCAACACTGTTTGATTCTGCTTATTTTTAATAAGTTGAATAAAATAAAATAAGTAGAATCAAACAGTGTTTATTTACATTTTAAGCAAATAAAATAAATTATTGACGAATTTCTTTTTCTGCTTATTAAAGCGCCCATTGCGAGGAATTTAGTTTTCAATAATTTTTTTCTCTTAACGTGATTGAGGGTAGGTAGTTTACTTAATACTTTGTATTCGGGTTACTTGTCATGATTAAATAAACTTTTGACATTTCAGCAAGAAGAATATATTCAAAGGTCAGGACCAAGCATTGGAGAGAGTAGAGAGAAAAGAACATGTTAAATTCCGATGACAGTACGAGACTTCCTTACCTCTGACCCCACTATCAGCGCTGCAGCTTCCACGTTCAGAAGCCGCTCCAGGAAGTCCCTGCTGTGAGGATCCTATGGCCCCTCCTGCTCCTCCGTTGGATGCTCCCCCACCAGCTCCTCGGGGCAGAGATCCCAGACTATCCTGGTCGGAAACCCAGCCTCCTGCCTGCAGCTGACGACGAGCCTGGAGATAAAAAAGACAACAACGTCAGTTTAACCATCTGTTTTTCCAAAAGTGATCCCGATGTGATCAAGGATCATCCTGCTGATACCGGCATATAGGGGTCCAGGACGGAAAGAGTCTAAGAGAGGGGCAATGTAACGAATTTTTATTATTATTAATACAGGATAATTTATTTCATAGTATACATAATTAATTCATAGTACACATTTTTGTGTGTGTCACACCTCAAGGGCCCTCTCCTATCACGGATAAGACTTATCGAAAAGATAAGTTTTCAGTGCTCCCCAAAATATGTACACCTATAGACTCAGACTTTCTCAACCCAGTGGAAGTCTGTTCCACTCCATCGGACCCGCAATCTGGAAAGCTCGGTCTCCAAAGTGTGTGCGCGTCTGACGAAGAGGCTGAACCAAATCGATAACACCATCACCCGCAGACCTGAGTGTCTACCTCCTCACACCCATCTCAACAGGCGAAATCATGTCAGTCAGATATGCTGGAGCCACAATAATGATGGCTTCGTACACAATCAGAAAAATGCGGTAGTCCAATATATCCGGAAAATGAAGCCAATGCAGTTTCTTTAGCAGCATGGGTACTGTGTTGTGTGAATATTAAATAGCTGAAACCGTGCTTAATGCGTTAATGCACCAATTATTATTAAATATTGCAAAATTGTAGTCAATGCATTAAATGACGCGATATGTTATGCCATAAAATATAACTGAATATTAATATTCAATAATTTCTAAATCAGAGATAACCGACTGGCAATTTAGGCTTACCCAAATAACGACAATACATTATGGAGCTTAATCGAAAATCAAACATTTCATTTATTCACATTAAATGCATAATCCATAATGTTAATGTAACGATAACCCAATATTTAGGATTCACATTTAATGCATGCCCATAAGCAAACATGTGCCAGTTTCCGATTATATGTGATTGATGTCTTACTGTAAAAGAAAACCCAAGCCTTTTTAAAATAATCAGTGCCAGTGAAACGATTTTCCCTGAAACAGGAGTGACATTGGCAAGAGTGAAGAAATTTTTACATCATTTAAGGAACAGGTTATTACGAAATTAAGTTAGAGATTGATTAATTGATTTGAGATTGGGTTTTTATAATGTAGGTCCACATGCGGCATGTGTGACCGCGAAATTATACATGTCTGCTTGTGGGAATGCATTTTATATAAATCTTAAATGATATATATTCTTGCAGCTTAGATTAGATTAGATTAGAAGTTAAAAAAGAAGAACACGTTTTTTGTAATTTTTTTAACTTTAAATTTTTGTGATAATTTTCCCATTAATACATTAGAAAAAAAGACTAATAAGATGAAAAAAACGAATTCCACGCATTAAAAGAAAACTAAGAATTCATTGAAAGTAAAACCTTTATGTTTTATCTTCAACTAGCAGTACCCGGCGTGTTTCACTACGCCATTTGGGCATGTGGTATCAATTTTTTTCTACAGATAAAAGAGGAAACAACAGGATCAAAAAAAAAAGTGTGCTAATCGGAATCAAGCTTCACACAATTTATCTCTAGGTTAATCTTCACGTTTTCTAAAAAAAAAGGTCTAGGTACAACTGTTAAGCAGCAGAGCCAAGCATAGGGAAAATCGATTGCGGTGCTCCATTTATATTTAAGATAAAAAAATCGGCTATGTAACGTCACTCATCTAATCTATTCTAAGTTGCATGGATATAATTGTTACATTTGGAATTCACATTAAGTGCATGCCCACAAGCAGACACGTATAAGTTCACACTTGCACATTCTGCGTGTAAACCTACAACATAAAAACCCAAATCTCAAATGAACATACACCCTGAAACTCTTTACATTTGGAATTCACATTAAGTGCATGCCCACAAGCAGACACGTATAAGTTCACACTTGCACATTCTGCGTGTGAACCTACAACATAAAAACCCAAATCTCAAATGAACATACACCCTGCAACTCTTTGCTGACCTTCCCTGAAACAGGGGTGACATTGGCAGAGTGAACCATTTTTTATTTATAGTTGGTCAGATGCATATTGACCTATACAAGAAAAGAATATAAACAATAAATTAAATTTTATAATCATACAATTAAAGAACTAATCTATAAAATTCACTATACTCTTTGAGCAAAGTGAAGAAATAAATGTATTCCAAACAATCAGGAATATTTTTCAATGTAACCGCACTGTGAAACGTATGCAGTTGGGGAAAATGCTTCATACAATATGATGCACTTAAGTGTTTTTTCAACTATCTCCATAAAAGTGTTTAATTTATGTTGAATTTTTGACTCCCTGTCCTGTCTTTATCCCGGCCAAGTGAATTCACATTTTTTCCCCACATTTAAAATGTGCTCTATCCATTATTTCAATAAGTGAAAGTTTTAGGTAGTGCACACGGAACATTTTCTATTGACAACAAAATTGTAAGTCGCACGGCCGGGTTAGGTAAAAGGCAAACATTTTGTTTATTTTGGTTGCTTTGGACCATTGTCACATAGAAGAAAGACGTTTAACCGCCGAGAAAAAAACGATCTTTAAATTTGTGGTGAGTATATAATTTTACAGAAATGCGTTTTTTGAAAAAACAACTATATTATGTATATTTTAATTAAAAGTATGTTTCAATAAAAGGTTTTAATAATAATAATATATTTCAATATAGTCTTCTAGTTGTGATCTACGAACTTTCGTTTATCGTATTTTTTATAAGTGCGGGATATAAAAGCTTTCTTACATTTCTAAAATTCAACTTGGAATACTTGAATAACATTTTTTAATTTGGAACTTTTGTCTAGGCCAGGGGTCGGCAACCTTTTGAGTCGGAAGAGCCAAAAATTACAATTTACAAATTTCAAAGTTTTTCCTTGACTTATAGGTTGGTATGAGGCTGACCACCCATACTGTAAAAAATGGTTCACTTTGCCAATGTCGCCCCTGTTTCAGGGAAGGTCGGCAAGAGTTGCAGGGCTTATGTTCATTTAAGATTGGGTTTTTATATTGTAGTTCCACATGCGGTATGTGTGAGCGCGAAATTATGCGTGTCTGCTTATGGGAATGCATTTGATGTGAATCTCAAATGATACATATCTTATTTTGGATTTGGATTTGTAAAGAGCCACAAATGTTTTTTTGCCAACAATAAATAGCGTCGATGGGGCGGGGGGAGGGTGGGGGGTGAAAAGCGAGTACAAGTAGCGGAGAGATCGTTAATCGATTCAGAACGATTTAGTTTTTTTCGATCAGAAGTATAATTCTGTGTTTTTTTTATATTTGCGTATGAAGCTAAAGAGCCGTAACTTCACACCCAAAGAGCCGCATGTGGCTGGTGAGCCGCAGGTTGCTTACCCCTAACCAAACCGATATCGATCCACCATATTTACTATACCACCATACTACACGTGTTTGTTTGTACTACACGTGTTTGTTTGTGGGCATACATCTGAGAGCTTTGAATGAATATATCCTTGCAACTTAGATTATAGATTATAGATTATAGATATTTGTAAAAAGTCCGGTCTATAGCTTAGTTGGTAGAGTAACTGCATTCCATGCCGAGATCTCGAGTTAGAATCCCACTGAAGTTGTCAGAAATTATTTCTCGTTTCAGTGTTTATTTCTAACCCAAAATAAAATACCGGCAAGGCTTACTCAGCCTTCATAAGAAATGAGTGTCAAGCCACTCAGGAGCTGAATAACATCCATTTTAAGTTGGCGTAAAGTAAAAGTTACTGGGTTGTTCATTTTAGATTTGGATTTTAAATTATGAGTAGGTACACATGCAGCATTTGTAAGCGTGAACTTACATGTGTCTACTTGTGAGCATGCATTTTATATGAATCTTTAATGTAAATGTATATTTGCAACTAAGATTATGTATTGTAGTTGAATATAATGGTCTTCTTCTATTGGGTGGTTTCAAAATTTACCGACCTCGTTGCTGAAATATTGAGAATTGAGAACCATTGTTTATTTGATCACCATCTATATATATATATATTCCTTGACTTATAGGTTGGTATGAGGCTGACCACCCATACTGTAAAAAATGGTTCACTTTGCCAATGTCACCCCTGTTTCAGCGAAGGTCGGCAAAAGTTGTGGGGCTTATGTTCATTTGAGGTTTGGATTTTATTTGTAAGTACACAATCAGCATTTGTAAGCGCGAACTACACTTGTTGGTTTGTGGGCATACATCTGAGAGCTTTAAATGAATATATCCTTGCAACTTAGATTATAGATTATAGATAGATCAAACTTCACAGGATTCATTCTAAAAATATGTTACATGTTTCCTGAAAATTTCGTCAAAATCGGATGAGCGATTTATGAGTCTATAGGGAACATACATACATACATACATACATACATACACACATCCTTCTTTATAGATATAGATAGATAGATTGCATTCCATGCCGAGATCTCGAGTTAGAATCCCACCGAAGTTGTCAGAAATTATTTCCCGTTTCAGTGTTTATTTTAAACCCAAAATAAAATACCGGCAAGGCTTACTCAGCCTTCATAAGAAATGAGTGTCAAGCCACTCAGGAGCTGAATAACATCCATTTCAAGTTGGGGTAAAGAAAAAGTTACTGGGTTGTTCATTTTAGATTTGGATTTTAAATTATGAGTGGGTACACATGCAGCATTTGTAAGCGTGAACTTACATGTGTCTACTTGTGAGCATGCATTTTATATGAATCTTTAATGTAAATGTATATTTGCAACTAAGATTATGTATTGTAGTTGAATATAATGGTCTTCTTCTATTGGGTGGTTTCAAAATTTACCGACCTCGTTGCTGAAATATTGAGAATTGAGAACCATTGTTTATTTGATCACCATCTATATATATATATTCCTTGACTTATAGGTTGGTATGAGGCTGACCACCCATACTGTAAAAAATGGTTCACTTTGCCAATGTCACCCCTGTTTCAGGGAAGGTCGGCAAAAGTTGTGGGGCTTATGTTCATTTGAGGTTTGGATTTTATTTGTAAGTACACAATCAGCATTTGTAAGCGCGAACTACACATGTTGGTTTGTGGGCATACATCTGAGAGCTTTAAATGAATATATCCTTGCAACTTAGATTATAGATTATAGATAGATCAAACTTCACAGGATTCATTCTAAAAATATGTTACATGTTTCCTGAAAATTTCGTCAAAATCGGATGAGCGATTTATGAGTCTATAGGGAACATACATACATACATACATACATACATACATACACACATCCTTCTTTATAGATATAGATAGATAGATTGCATTCCATGCCGAGATCTCGAGTTAGAATCCCACCGAAGTTGTCAGAAATTATTTCCCGTTTCAGTGTTTATTTTAAACCCAAAATAAAATACCGGCAAGGCTTACTCAGCCTTCATAAGAAATGAGTGTCAAGCCACTCAGGAGCTGAATAACATCCATTTCAAGTTGGGGTAAAGTAAAAGTTACTGGGTTGTTCATTTTAGATTTGGATTTTAAATTATAAGTGGGTACACATGCAGCATTTGTAAGCGTGAACTTACATGTGTCTACTTGTGAGCATGCATTTTATATGAATCTTTAATGTAAATGTATATTTGCAACTAAGATCATGTATTGTAGTTGAATATAATGGTCTTCTTCTATTGGGTGGTTTCAAAATTTACCGACCTCGTTGCTGAAATATAGAGAATTGAGAACCACTGTTTATTTGATCACCATCAAACTTCACAGGATTCGTTCTAAGAATATGTTACATGTTTCCTGAAAATTTCGTCAAAATCGGATGAGCGGTTTATGAGTCTATAGGGGACATACATACATACATACATACATACATACATACATACATACATACATACATACATACATACATACATACATACATACATACATCCTTCTTTATAGATATAGATAGATTATTATTTATTAATGAAATCATCCCTTCAAACATGGAGCTATAATGCCCAAAAAAGTTACCCACAATCAAAACTTATTTATAAATTTAGGTTCCTTGAATAACAGTTCAAAAGGGTACTAATAATAATAATTATTATTATTATCCTTATAATGAAAGGCAGGTGTGTACTGGGTGCGACCGCTTGCATCGCCAGGAACCAAAATCTCTCAAAAAATGTTAGATTGGCGGTGCACGGTGGTATACTAGTGCCAACTTTGATGTATGGAAGTGAAGCCTGGACGGTGAGTGAAAGGGAAATTAGTAAAGTCCATACAGTAGAAATGGACTATCTAAGAAGTATGATTGGGAAAAAACGAAGTGACAGGGTGAGGAATGATTTTGTAAGAGAAGAATGTGGTGTAAGGGAAAGTGTGAAAGTGAAGATTAAAAGAAGTATGTTAAGATGGTTCGGGCATTTGGAGAGAATGAGTGATGAAAGATTGACGAAGAAAGTATATGTTGCTAGAATAGATGGATGTCGTGGTAGAGGAAGACCGAGAAAAGTATGGAAGGATCAAATCTCTGAAATAGCGAATGAATGGGATATCCAGAGTCATAATAAAAGGAGGACTTGTATGAAAAAGGTTATGACTCTGGATGAAATGAAAGAAGTATGCAAGGACAGGAAGAAGTGGCGGCTAATCTGCAATGCTGATTTTTAATGTTGGTTTATTGGCTTGCTAGATTTTTTGCATAAGACATTTCTTTTTTTTTTTACTTTTTTTGTATAGATTTATTTTTAAGGTTTTGTTGTTTTCTTATACTTAAATGTTATTTTTTACTCGTATTCCTTGACTTATAGGTTGGTATGAGGCTGACCACCCATACTGTAAAAAATGGTTCACTTTGCCAATGTCACCCCTGTTTCAGGGAATGTCGGCAAGAGTTGCAGGGCTTATGTTCATTTGAGGTTTGGATTTTATTTGTTAGTACACAATCAGCATTTGTAAGCGCGAACTACACGTGTTTGTTTGTGGGCATACATCTGAGAGCTTTGAATGAATATATCCTTGCAACTTAGATTATAGATAGATTATAGATCCTTACTTAATACAGCTCACTACTTAATATTCTAGCCAACCAACTAACGTGAAATAACAGTCCATAATAAATAAATTATCACAAAGAAGTTTCACGAAGCGAAGTTTCACGATTGAAGTTACACGAAGCGAAGTTTCGCAGAGTTCTTTGTGAGTTTTCTTTCAATTTTCATTACGTGGACCTGGTGACAGCTGTCACCTTTGGCTCAGCTGTTTTTTCGCGGAAAATGAAATAACCTGTGTGCCAGGAAAACCTCATTGTTCGTCCGAGTGAAAACAGTTGGAAATCAAGTCATTCGGAAATGAAATCAGCATAAAAAATGTCTTCGAGGCTTATTTAATATTTCACTCCCGCAGTTCTTGTTTGCCGTATAGATCAATTCTGTCAAATATGACTTTTTTATGCAGTTGTCTTAAGAATAAAATTCTACACAATCTGAGCTTAGAAAAAACGTAAAACTTGATAATGTGAGAGTTGTTTTAAATATTTTTGAAATCAATTTCCTGTTTTCATCTGACACATTGGTCCAGTACACATGCAAACATTGCTCATGTAAAATTAGCTTAATGGTCTAAACGGCAAACAAGAACGAAGGCAGTGATTTGAAACGTTTTTTCTCTTTTATAGTATTCTATCCCCTGTTTTACTCTGGGAAAAAAGTTTTAGTATGTAATAAAGCAACGAATGACGAAAGAGTTTATCAAAAAAACACATGATGTAAATTAAATTCTTAAATAATTTTTTAATAGTATTAACACTGAAAATTCGTTATTATTTTTCAAGGAGTACAAAATTTTTTATTTTTAATTTTTTTGTTATAAAAAATAC
Organism: Agapetus fuscipes; assembly: GCA_951799405.1. Taxonomy (NCBI): domain Eukaryota; kingdom Metazoa; phylum Arthropoda; class Insecta; order Trichoptera; family Glossosomatidae; genus Agapetus; species Agapetus fuscipes. Next base: position 16,217,284 of record OX637341.1, read on the forward strand.
AAAAATTTCATTGTTTCAACCAATTTTGTACATCTGATGATGGTTTGAAGACCAAATCGTTTGATTTAAAAATAAAAAAGTGACATAAACAGTGTTACAGATAAAGGATTTTTACTTTATAGCAGTCCGAAGGACTGTTATAAAGTATTGTATTCGTCCGAAAAAAAAATGAGGTTTCAACGGAAATGAGTTGTCCTGCACCAGGACATGCAAAAAAACCTAATTTGTCGAACCTGTCCGTCCGTCCGTCCGTCCGTCCGTCCGTATGGATGTATGTATGTCCCAGCCGGAACTACTAACCGCAGAGACACTAATTTTTGGATTTAGAGAATTGACAACCACAGATTTTGATGGGCCGACCGGCATGGCACCAACCTGAAAATTCAAGATGGCTGCCATACAAAAAAAACATAAAATTGCATTTTTCTCAAAAACGGCTCTAACGATTTTCTTTAAAATTTCACTGTGGTCGTTGCTTAAATTGTCGCGAAGAAAATTTGTTATGGCAACACTCTTCCCAACCTGCGTCTATGAGTTGCCATATGAAAGAAAAAAACGATTGTGATTATCTCGGAAATGGCTGGGTTGACAAAAAAAAAAATGTTCTACAATATTACGCGCAATATTAATTTCTACAAAAATTTAAAGAATACTTTAAAAACATTTTTACTGAAAGTACCGTTTACACGATCTCAAAATTTTCATCAAAAATATTAAAAAGTCAAATCTCAAATCTCAAAATCTCAAAAACGGCTGCTACGATTTTCTTTATTTTTCCTGCCTTATCGTAATTATAATACTGCTATGTAACAACAATAACAATTGCCTCATAATTTTCTTTGTTTTGGGGGTTGCCATACAAGAGAAAAAAATAATTTAAAATTTCTCGGCAGAGAAAGGGTAAACTAAAAAATAATGTTAAACAATTGAAAAGCTTTTATATACACCTACATACATGAATCATTACTTTTTTCAAAAAAATATTATAAAGTATAGCCACCATACAAAGTGACAAATTTTCATACAAAAAATTATTGTAATATTTTTGGTAGCAAAACGTCTAATACCCATAAATAAACCTACATAACAATTCGCTCAATCAATTGCTTTATAACAACAATAAGCATTGCCTCTTAATACTCTTTGTTTTGGGGGTTGCCATACAAGAGAAAACAATATTTTAAATTTTCCCGGCAGAGAACGGGTTAACTACAAAATAATGTTATACAATTGAAAAGCTCTTATATGTACCTACATACATTAATCATTACTTTTTTCAAATAAATATTGTAAGGTGTAGCCACCATACAAAGTGACAAATTTTAATACAAAAATAATTGCAATATTCTTGGTACTAAAACGCCTAATATAAAATACTAGGCAACGAGTCTTAAAATCTAGTAAGTTGTACCCATATAAAAATCAATCATAACTTTCCAAAATATCAATGAAAAGTATAGGTACCCACCAAACAAAGTGTTAGTTTTGATACAAACGGGATCAATGATAATACTGCAAAAAGACGATTGCTTAAAAAGATTAGCTTCATTACTTACACACAACTAAATGTTTTGCCATGAAAATTGACTATGACCTAAACATGACCGTATTTTGTGCTATAAAGTCATGTGCAGTCCACTGTACAATTTATTTTCTATATAATATAGTTTCAATAAAAGAAAAGTCTTTGAATTAGCCCTGCTAAAAATTTCATACTTACTATTTTTTATTTTAAAAACGTTTGATTCACGAAAATTAAAAAAAAATCACATAGATTTACGAATATCAAAACATAATTCGTAGAAAGAATGAGACCAAAATTATACCGTTTAGGGATGAAGTAAGTAAAAAAATCCACCCCTCTTATGCTGGTATTTTCTTAGGGTAAAAGTTGCAAACTATGCTGAGATGGAATGATGGATGAATGCTGATTTTTTTTTCGTACTGGAATGTCTTATTATTTTATGAATTCTTTTACGAGGCGCATTCAGAAAGTTAGGAACTAAATTATCTTTTTTTTCATATGGTAACGTTTGCTGAACCATCGAGCTGTGACTGGATGGATTTTTTTGACGAATCTTTGCTACTGAAGATATATTACAGTTATCATTAAGATCATCATCATCTTCATCATACTTCACGCTGAAGAAGCCCATCGTAGAAATGGGCGAAACGTCCGGAAGCTCCAGCTCCTACAAACCACGGCAACAGATCCCGGAAATCATCACTCCAGCAAAGTGAAATCAATCACACCTTTTGTGAAAACCGACGCATCGGAAAGATTCTGATACCTACTGATCAATTATCTAAGATTGGTTAGTTTGAAAAAAAACTTTTTAAATGCCCCTCGTATAATTATGGAGCGATATTTTTTTCCTATGTAATATTTTTTCTATTATAAAAAGGGTATACAATACGAAAAAAATGCTACAAAAAACCCTTGAAGAGTATAAAATACTTCTTAGATATTTGATTACATCGTACGCCCTAATTAAAGGTAATTTATTCAAATAATATGCGATAACACATCCTCACGTTATGTAATACAGAATTATTAATTACAACGTGAGAAATGAACGTAGAAATTTCATGTAGGTGTGTTATGTATTTATTAGGATGCTGAGCCATACACAAAGACTCTGACATATCGGTGTCTCGAAAATTACTGATCACACAAAAAACGTGTTCTTTTTTCTAATTGATAAATGGACGTCCGGACGACAGGCGAGGCTTTTAACATACAGTTTCCAGACAACCGTCAACGAAAACTGTCAAACAAAAATCGTGACTGCACAAGTAAAAAGCGTTAATAAAATAATTCTATTAAAGATGCAATTCTGCTAACGATTAAACTTTTATCCTCGACTTATAGATTGGTATGTGGCTAACAACACATGTTGTAGCAAATGGTTCACTTGCCAATGTCCCCCCTGTTTCAGGGAAGCAGGGTGTATGTTCATTTGAGATTTGGGTTTTCATGTTGTAGGTTCACATGCGGCATGTATAAGCGCAAACTTATACGTGTTTGAATAAGAGTATTAGGCTTACACGGCCGGCTGATGATGCTGGAGTGAAGTTTTCCGGGATCTGTTGCCGTGGTCTGTGGGAGTCTGCTGGAGTGGTCAGTTCTCATTAAGATCTTCATCATCATCATACTTCACGCTGAAGAAGCCCATCGTAGAAATGGGCGAAACGTCCGGAAGCTCCAGCTCCCACAGACCACGGCAACAGATCCCGGAAAACTTCACTCCAGCATTATACGTGTTTGCTTGTAAAAATGCATATAGTGTGAATCCCCGATGTTACACATTCCTTGCAACTTAGATTAGATAGGATTTGATTAAATTAGATAAGATTTAGCAGAGAAAGCTGATGTACTTCGGTCACATTTTGAGAAATGAGAAAAACTGTTTTCTTCATCTTATCCTACAGGGTAAGATTGAGGGGAGAAAATTTTAGGGACACCGAAGGACATCGTGGCTGAAAAACCTGCGACAATGGTTCAACAAAAACACCAAGTCCCTGTTTCGAGCCGTAGCATTCATGGTAAAAATAACCATGATGATCGCCAATCTTCGATTGAAGTGTCACCAAGAGATGCCATTCGGAAGACAAACCGTTGTGGGAGAACTTACGGAATACTTGGCATTTTTCTGAGACGTAGCCAACGTCTTCAGGAGGCACTTTTTTGGTACGGTGATTAAGGATGAACTAAATTTGATGAATGTTGAATTTTAGTTGAAAAATTATCTAGTGAAAAATATTTCGCCAGTTTTAGCAGCGTTCACTCCACAGCAGTAAATTTAAGTGTCAAAACGGTGCACAATAAATAATATTCATAATTATTATTGCCATCAGAGAAGCTCCTACTAAATACCGACATTAATCACGCATCTTGCCTCTACGGGAAATTTACCGTACCGAGCTACCCTGCTCTGAAATTTTCTGTAAAGGTGACTGCCAAAAGAAGAGCTTTGAAAAGAGTTTGCCAAAGTTTTTGAGTTTGTAGATTATTCGTGAATGAGATATTAAAAAAAACTTAAAAAATATGCTTTTCATACGTTTTCGAAATTGCTTCCATCATCCGTTAAGCTTACATATCAAAAACATTAAACGAAAGTTGTACAAATTTGAGTAATAACCCCTTGAATTATAAGATGGCATGAGGCTGACCACCCATGCTACAAAAAATGGTACACTGTGCCAATGTCAATACTGTTTCAGGGAAGGTTGGCAAAAGCTACAGGGTGTATGTTCATTTCAGGTACGGCTTTTAATTTGTAAGTAGGAACATATGCAGCATTTGTAAGCGTAAATTTTTACGTGTCTGTTTGTGGGCATGCATTAATATCATAAAGATAGAGACGAGTAATTCAAGTAAATTGTAACATTACGTTAAATGAATTAAATTATTTTTTAATAATTCGTACCTACATACTTTTATTCAATTTAAAAAAAAATGAACTCGCGTTTTACTCTTTGAGCTTTCGACCAGGATAAGTATAATCTTTTTTGCCTAGATGCCTTTCCTTCAAATTTTCAGAAAGGATTTGTTATAGAAAAACTGTGGCTGAGATTGCTGTACTACTGAACAGTTGATCAACATCACATCACTTCATCATCACGCTGAAGAAGCTTCCCACATATATGAGCAAAACGTCCGGAAGATCCAGCTACAGATCCTATAGTGCACAGCAACAGATTCTGGAAAGTAGCTCTCCAGTGTCAACTGCTGGCCGTGTAAGCCGAAAACTCTTCTAAAAACGCGACTAAGCTACACATATAGTGTAACTTCTTGCCTGCGTTATCCCCGAAGGGGTCGCATGTGGCGATTCGGGACCTATTTATTATTACGACTAAGGCGGCCGACCTCACACCAACCACTTTCAGTTGAAGTGGGGGTTTCCCATCTCCCGGGGGGGCTGGTTCTCATTTCTTGTGAAGGCTGAGTAAACCTTGAGATCGAACCCTTGCTCTCGGCATGGAACGCAAGCATTCTACCAATTGAGCTACCGACCTTTATACGAGCTTGATCGTCGACGCTACAAAGCGCCAATTCTCAAGCAAGACTGCTGTTAGGCTGGATGCACCTTTAGTGACCGGTCATTGGTAAAGTTTTATGATTTTTTTCAACCCAGCGAAGAGCAAATTTGAAAATATAAATGGTGTGTTTTTTGTGCTTCACCGCGATCCGAATCCACAACCTTCCATTCAGAGTCCGAAGTGTTACCATTGAACTACGGACCTTAAGGACGTAACTTATGGCCTTTAAAAAGTTAATTACACATATTTTACTTATAAATTATAAACTTTGGTAGACACTGTTGCAAGGCTTAGTGTGTGAAAAAGCAAGCACGTGTCGGCACGTTACAAATGCCGCCCCATCACTCACAGCACAATAAAGTTCACAGGGAATTAAATTAAATGCCTGTTTATGCGCGAACGTACGTTATGTACTGAGAAACGTAGAGCCTTCATCTAGCGACGCCAGAAAAGGTTGCGCTAGCAGAAAATCTTTAAATTGTTACAATTACAAAAGGCGTCTTTGTAAAAGTTATAAAAATACAACAATAATTTACAGGATGAGTTTTTAAGAGCCTGTTGCACAAACCTCTACTTAATATTTTATTGAAACATAAATTTTGATTGCGCTGAGGACCTCAGTTAAATATTTTTAGGAAGTGGGATTCCTTGACTGATAGATTGGTATTTGCCAATGTCACCCCTGTTTCAGAGAAGGTCGGCAAGAGTTGCAGGGCTTATGTTCATTTGAGATTGGGTTTTTTATACTGTAGGTCCACATGCGGCATGTGTGAGTGCGAAATTATGCGTGTCTGCTTGTGGGAATGCATTTAATATTAATCTCAAATGATACATATCATTGCAGCTTAGATTTAGATTTAGATTAAGGGTAATAATATGATGGAATTTAACAGATAAGATGATCATCATCAGCTGATTTACGTACGTACAACCAAATTTTTGATTTGATGGAAGAAATCGCACTTAATATTGATTTTTGTCTAATTTTAGGTTGGCCGCAAGAAGTTACACTGCATGTGTAGCTTAGTAGCATTAGTAAAAAAGCTATAGGGGCGATTTCTATTTTGAAAGAGACATGGAAAATTCCATGACTCGCTCACATAGAAAAACTTTTAGCGCTGTTCACACTTGACCCCACCATACGAGAGAGCAAGCGTTTTCCTTGTTATTTATTGAGACACCCGTGCTTTGTGCTGAGAGCATATTTATGCATATTTGAGCCGTGATTTAGAGCTAGCTTTTGCAATGAGTCACTGCGCTCAAGTTCCGCATAAATTTTGCACATTATGCATCGACCACTGAATTGCAGGACTTAGAACGTTCTATTGTCATTTATTACTGCCATCATTTTTAGAAACAGAATCGGAATTACTGAGATTAAAAGAATATGCTTCATGGAAGACTTGGAACTTGGAGAGATGGAACAGGAAGGGAACAGGTTTTTGAGAGATCATGGGCTTATGTTCATTTGAGGTTTGGATTTTATTTGTAAGTACACAATCAGCATTTGTAAGCGCGAACTACACGTGTTTGTTTGTGGGCATACATCTGAGAGCTTTAAATGAATATATCCTTGCAACTTAGATTATAGATTATAGATCGAAATCTTTTTCACTGGTCTGAATTTAACCTGACTGTTTGTCGAATAGGAAAGAAAGTTCTTAAAGCCATCAGAATTAAAAAGAAATAGAAGACGTTTTTGTGTTTTCTGTTATTTCGTACATAATCTCTCTCTCTGTTGTATTGACCTTCGACAGAGAAGGTTGGGTTGTGGCGCGTGTAAATTTTGACGAATATATGGCGCGTTAAAAACAACGACTTTGATTTCTGCGAGTTGTAATCCTCTCCGGTGTTCCTCTTTTATCTCTGATTGCCAATCCCTGTTCGGATTCCTATCGTCCACATTGCTGTGAAAAAATACCAGCTGGTTTTCACTTACGAAGAACTGTTCTGTACCTTTCATCTCTTCAACATTCATCACTTTCCTCATATGTACATACTCTTCTCTTTTTCTCACTCTGCAGGATCCATTCTTTCGCAATCTCATCTATTTGGTCTATCCATTCCTTCCTCGGTCTTTTCCTTCCACGCTTTCCTCTGACATTTCCTCTGTACACTTTATTCGCTAGTCGTAGAAGAAAACCTATTAAAATATGGAAAGATAATCGAGCAGAATAGGTTGTTGAATAACATTCTTTTTCACAAATCCATTACAAGAAAGATGGCAAAATCATTTTGACTTAATAAAAATTATCAATCTATTGAATCCATTCACTACTGAAACTTCATCTGACTACTTCCTTCTCACACATAAATCAAAATCAATTGATTTTTTCATTCAATCATTATTCTTCAACTTTCTTCTTAAATATACTTTGAGCAATATACAGGGAGTTTATGAAATGATTGACGCGCCTGTCACACTTCAGAAAAAAAATTGAAATTCACAGAAAATGATTTGATTTATTGTCGAAGAAGAACATTTTCAATGAGAGCCCACCTGTAGTTACTTCAAGTATGAAAGTTTGAATTCAAACTCATCTAAAGCGTTTTCTTTAAATTATTGAAAACTTAAACGCTGACTAGAGGAAATGTTTTTTTTACATACAATTTTTGGTCTACGATTTTGTTGAGTTAAACGTTTTTTTTTGTAATTTGGCTATGTATGACCATTTATCATTTTTAAAATTAGAATAACCATAATTTTGGGTAATTTAACTTTTCGGATATTAGATGAATCGTTATGGCAGAACTTCATCATTCTAGACTTTGTTGGTGGCGTAGCCAATGTCTTCAGGATACACCCTGTCTGCACGACAACTGAGAATGAACACTGAAGTTATAAAGTTCACCACCTCTTCATACTTCTCTTTTCTTTCACAATCACAAGCTGTCCATGGTTCACCTCCTTATATACGCGTCGGTAACAACATGTCTATCTAGCACACATTGCTCTTCACACACGTCTTTTCTTTCACAATAATTTGCTATCCATGCTTCATCTCCACACAAACGTGTCGGTAACAACATGATATCTCTCTAACACACTTCCCTGTTCACACTTATCTATTCTTTTACAATCACATGCTGTCCACGCTTCATATCCACATATACGTGTCGGTAACAACATGATATCTCTTTAACATTGCTGTCCACAGCTTACTTATGTTTTACAATCACTCGCTGTCCATTCTTCACCTCTGTACATACACGTCGGTAACAACATGATGCCTATCTAACACGCATCACTGTTCACACTTTACTTTTCTTCCACAATCTCATGCTGTCCATGCTTCACCTCCACACATACATGTCGGTAACAACATTAAAAATATAATATATACTTTATATTTTGACGTTTGCATTTAGCATGCCCGCTGTGTGAGATACAGGATAATTACTATGCACACACATCTTCCCGCCAAGTTTCCGCGCCCCCTCCGCCATTGTTCCCCGTGTTTATTTTCCCGCCAAACACAAAGCCATAAGGCAGACAAACACAGCAGCGCCTTGTGTATGCGCAATCATACACGTACAAGCTAACTTACGTCAAAGTTCGTGGCGTTAGATCACGTAGACTGTAACGGGTAACAATTATATTTGAAAGAAAGTTTTGTGTAACTTATACTTTATTTTAATTGATATTTTGACTTGTAGGTTGGCATGAATGAGGCTGAATAACCCATACTGTAAAAAAATGTTTCACTTTACCAATGTATATTTTGTGGTCTTTCAATTTAAAAAATATTTGAACGAAAGAACATCCGTAATGTAAAATCAAAACTGTATTTTTAGGAAAGGAAATTATAGCAATTCCTTGTCTTTTAGGTTGGTATGAGGCTGACCTTTTGTACTGTAAAAATGGTTCAATTTGCCAATGTCACGCCTGTACCAGAAAAGGTCAACACAAGTTGTTGGAATATGTTAATTTGAGATTTAGGTTATAATTTAAAAGGGCCTGTTGCACCAAGCTCCAATCAGACAAAAATTAAAATTAAGCGTGATTTCTCACATAAAATCTAAAATGTGTTTGCACGTAAATCAGCTGATGGACATCATCTTTCCTGTTCAAATTCCATCATTTTATTATTACCCACTTCCGAGAAATATTTGACCGAGGTACAAGAATCAAGCTACCAAATTTGATGTGTCAATCAACCAAGGAAAGTAATTTTCGCAAATTAAATAAACATAGGAAATCAAACTATATTTGCCTTATATGCAAGCATTTATGCAAGTCATAGAACTTGGAAAAAAAAAGACACATCTAACGAAGTCACGCTAAAACATAGACCAAAATATATCATATCAAGCGCAATCAGAAGAGGTTCGAGTCTTGGATAAAAACATTACTTTGAATAACTTTGCGATGAATACTACAGATGTCTCTGCTCTGAAAAATGAATTATTTTCCTTTTAAATGATAAATTTGTACGCGCTCCAAATTCAAATAAAAGAAATAAAAGTCAAGCTGTGCATTATATTCCAAACAAAAATTCAAAAGTGGGAATAGTGAATTGTGGCGGGATTCTCGACATGTATTCCAACGAGAGGCAGTCTCCCCTCGCATTGATTTTTGGATGTAATATGTGGTTTGTGTTTTCGTTTTGTGCACTGTTTACTGGGACTTCTTACGTGATTGCTGGCGCTGGACACATATCTGACACCACCGGCTGCTCCGCCCGTCAGTTCCAGTGCGCCAACGGGCGCCGCATTCCCTGTACCTGGGTGTGTGACAAGGAGGACGACTGCGACGACCACTCTGATGAGAGCCCCAAGGAGTGCCAAGCTACAGGAGGCTGGGTGTTGCACGGCAAGAGGGCCCAGCCTGCCAGGAGCTACTCCAGCAAGGAGCTTGCCGACTCCCCGAAATTTGCCCCGACTTTATAATTTTATAATTTAATAATTTTAATATAATGATTTTAATGACTGATTATTTTAAATTTTTGACTTTTTATGTACCTACATTTTATATAATAGTTGTTATTGTTTGATGTCGTTTATTTATTTTTGTAATTAATAAACCCTATGTTCGCCAACATAAACTCAGTTCCACTTTGCAGAGAAACCGCCAGAAACTTGCTTAGAGAGAATGAATGGGTATTTGGAACTTGGAATGTCAGAAGAATGAATGAGTGTAAGGAGAAAGAAATTGTGAATGTGATGAATGAAAAAAGAATACAAGTGATGGGTGTGACAGAGACAAAAATGAAAGGGAATGGTGAAAAAGTATTAATGAATGGTGAACTGTATATCTGGTCAGGTGTGGAAGATGGGAATGAACGACAGGGTGTGGGTGTGGTTATAAGTGAGAATGTGAAAGGATGCATAACGGGCTACCAGAGAATCTCTCCAAGGGTTTTGACTGTTAAACTCAAAACAAACAGGATGAAAATTTTCTTGGTGGCCTGTTATGCACCTGTAGATTCAGAGTGTATGGACGTGAAAATGAGATTCTGGAATGAGTTGAATGCAGTTGTGCGTGAAAGCAAGAAGAATGAATACATTATAATTTTGGGAGATATGAATGGATGGGTAGGTACGCAAAGAGATGAGTGTGTGAAAATTGTTGGTCCTAGTGGACGAGGTGTGGTCAATGATAATGGGCGGCACCTGATAGCTTTGTGTGCAGAACACAGCCTTTTTGCATCAAACACATGGTTTCGACATAAGGATGTGCATCTGTACACAAGGCAGATTGTGGGAAGTCGCACAATCATTGACTACATCTGTGTGGATGAAAGACTGAGAGGAGCCGTAAGAGATAGCCGTGTCTATCGTGGGCCTGAAATAGGCAGTGACCACTATCTCTTATGCGCTAAAATAATGATTGGAGAAGTAAGAAAGAAGAAACGTAAGAAGAAAGTAAGAAAGCCAAGAATAAAAGTAGAAAGTCTGTGTGATGAAAACGTAAAAGTGAAGTATAAATCAGAATTACAAAAAAAGTTAAGTGTGAATGAACTTGAAAAGAATGTGAATGAAAAAGATATTGAAAGCATGTGGAAGGATATGAAAGAAAGAATGATTGAATGTGCTCGAAAAGTATGTGGAGAAACGAAAGGTGGAAGATTGAAAGGGGATGCCTGGTGGAATGCTAAAGTAAAAGAGGCTGTGAAAGTAAAGAAGGAATGTTACAAAAAGTGGCTGAACGACAGGAATGATAGAAAGCTAGAAGATGAATATAAGATAGCCAAGCGAATGGCGAAGAATGTAGTTTATGAAAGCAAAGCGAATGAACAGAGAAAGATTGATGAAAAAATGAACAGAAGTTTCACCGACAGTAGAAAGGAATTCTGGAGATGGGTCGGTGCCATTAGGAATAAAGATTCTGCATTGACCACCCCAGGAATCAAAAGTGCTGTTGGTGAGATGGTATGGGAGAATGATGAAGTATGTAAGAGATGGAAAGAATATTTTGAAGGGATTTTTGGTCGGGGCGAAAGAAATTTGTTTAGAAAAATGACAGAAGAGAATGAATTTAGGATTTTGAAAGAAGAAATAAAAGTATCTATTGAATGTTTGAAGAATGGAAAGTCTGCTGGGTTTGATGGAATAAATGGTGAAATGTTGAAAGCAGGAGGTGAATGCGTGATAGATTGGATGTACGAATTATGTAAGCTTTGTGTGAATGCAGGAGTAGTACCGATGGATTGGAGGAAGGCAGTCATTGTTCCCATTTACAAAGGTAAAGGGGACAAAAAAGACTGTCAGAACTTCAGACCAATCAGTCTACTCAGTATACCAGGAAAAGTCTTCTGTAAGGTGATTATAAAAAATGTGATTCTGACTACTAGTGAAAGGGTTTCCGATATACAGTCCGGCTTTATGGCCGGTAGAGGCTGTGTTGATCAGATTTTTACTCTACGACAACTTGTTGAAAAACAATTGTCGGTGAGGCGGAAGCTGTTCACGGCCTTTGTAGATCTGGAAAAGGCTTTTGACTCAGTAGACAGAGGTATGTTATGAGATGTTTTGAAAGCATACGGAGTGAATGGGGCTCTCCTAGGTGCGGTGCATGCCAACTATGAAAATAGTAAGGCATGTGTTCGTATTGATGGTGAGTATAGCGAGTGGTTTGAAGTTTATAAGGGTGTGAGGCAAGGATGTGTGATGAGTCCATGGCTATTTAACATAGTCATGGACAAGTGTGTCAGAGATGCTAGACTTAATGATTGTGGATTGATGATAGGAGAGAGCAAAGTGAGTGTTCTACTGTATGCAGATGATGCAGTTCTTGTATCTGATTCAGCAGTAGAATTGCAAACAATGCTCTCTAGATTGAATGAAGCTTTGTTAGGTAACCATCTGAAGTTGAATGCAAGTAAGACGAAAGTATTGATTTTTGAAAGAGATGATGAAAGTATGAATTATGAATTTAAAATTAATGGAATGAATGTTGATGTCGTAAATGAGTATGTATACCTGGGAAGTAAGTTTGAAAAAGATGGAAGAATGACCGGTGAATTTGAAAGAAGAGTAATGAAGGGCAGGTGTGTACTGGGTGCCACAGCTTGTATCGCCAAAAATCAAAACATATCAAAAAATGCTCGATTGGCGGTACGCAGTGGCATACTTTTACCCACCTTGATGTATGGAAGCGAGGCCTGGACGGTGAATGAAAGTGAAATTAGTAAAGTCCATACTGTTGAAATGGACTTTCTAAGAAGTATGATTGGGAAAAAACGGAGTGACAGGGTGAGGAATGATTTTGTAAGAGAAGAATGTGGTGCAAGAGAAAGTGTGAAAGTGAAGATTAAAAGAAGTTTGTTAAGATGGTTTGGGCATATGGAGAGAATGAATGAGGAAAGACTGACGAAGAAAGTATATGTTGGTAGAATAGATGGATGTCGTGGTAGAGGAAGACCGAGAAAGGTATGGATGGACCAAATATCCGAAATTGCGAATGAATGGAATATCCAGAGTCATAATAAAAGAAGAGCTTGTATGAAGAAGGTTATGACTCTGGAGGAAATGAAAGAAGTATGTAAGGACAGAAAGAAATGGCGGTTGATCTGTAATGTTGGCAAATAGGGTTTATTAAATTGGAATTTGTTTTTGTTTGTAAATGGATATTTTGTATTTGAATATTATTATTTAATGATGTATAAAATGTAATTTGTCGTGTGTGTGTGTTCCTTGACTTATAGGTTGGTATGCGGCTGACCACCCATGCTGTAAAAATGGTTCACTTTGCCAATGTCACCCCTGCCTCAGGGAAGGACGGCAAGAGTTGCAGGGTGTATGTCCATTTGAGATTTGATTTTTATGTTGTAGGTTCACATGAGGCATGTGCAAGCGCGAACTTGTACGTGTCTGGTTGTGAGAATGCATGTAATGTGAATCTTCAATGTAACATATCCTTGCAACTTAGATTAGATTAGATTAGAATCAAATATTGATTGGAGGTTGGTGCAACAGGCCCTTAGTATACATGCAGCATTTGTAGGCGCAAATTTACACTTTTATGCTGCTTGCGAGCATGCATTTAATATGAATCGTAAATGTTAAGATATATTTACAACTTAGATGAAATCAAGTCCACGAGGAAGACTATCACGAAGATAAGAGTAAAGTTGGTCTACAGCATCACAAGAGAACAACGTGTTGGCCAAAGGAGTCAGAACGTTATTCTCGACTAATATATTCGAAAAAAAATTACGCCTGTTCAATACTCGTCGGATTTCTTGGACAAAAGCAGCTGTGACTCTATTTCAACCGACATATGCCACTCATTAAAAAAAAATAAAACACTGAATTGTAATTCACAATGTTAATAGCTGTTTTTGATCAGGCAAAGTAGGCGAGAGAATGGCATTCTTCTTCACAAATTTATGAACAAAAAAACAACAGTAATTCATGGCCGGTACATTGATGATCTTTTTTGCTAATTTTTTTTCCCTTTCTTTTGATGTTTGACAACAAAATGAAAATCAAAAAAAGTCGAGAGATCTTTCCATAATTTTTTGTCATATATATTTGACTGTTTTTCTAAAGGTTCTTCTGTGTTTTAGAAGTTCTGTTTTGTAGAAGTTAACTTAACAACCTTTATCTTGGTATTGTAATACCATTAATCAAGCCACCATGAAATATCATACGAACGTCAGAAAACTTTTAATAGACTGGGATTCAATTATCATTTTGTTTTATTTTGTAAACAAAATACAGAGCTTCGTCGCGAACGCGTATTGCATTTTAACACTAACTTGACAGGCTTTAATTACCCTTTTCATAATATCTTCAAATATTATATAACTGTGTTATAATATAAAGATATACTTCGGATTCCATATTTGTTGAATGAAGGCACTGAATATTCTAGACATAAGGAGCTCGGAACATTTTGAATTTACAAATGAACATAATTAAAAAAAAAATCAAATTAGGCTGATTTATTTGGTGAGCGCTGTTTTTGTGTGTATCACACCTCAAGAGCCCTCTGCGAGCTTGGTCGTCGCTGTATAGAGCGCCAATTCTCAAGCAAGACCCAGTTGTTGTAAGGCTGGATGGACCTTTTGGTGACCGGTCATTGGTAAAGGTTTATGAATTTTTTAACCCAGCGAAGAGCAAATTTGAAAATATAAATGACATGTGTTTTGTTCTCCGCCGGGATTTGAACCCACAAACTTCCAGTTACGAGTTCGAAGTGTTACCACTTGGACTACGGACCGGTCATAAGCCTTGCAACTCTTACATTTAAAGCTCATATCGTATTCATGCCCACAAACAAACACGTGTAGTTGACGCTTACTTTGCTGGATGTGTACTTTCAAATAAAATCCAAGCCTCAAACGAACATAAATCCTGGAACTTCTGCCGACTTTCTCTGAAACAAGGGTAGGATTGGCAAAGTGAACCATTTTTTACAGTACGGTTAGTAAGCCTCATACCAATCTTTAAGTCAAGGAATTGAATATGAATCAAGAGAAAAAACGGAAAATCAATGCTTACACCCTCGGTGGCTCTAAACCCGAGCTCTCGGCATGAATGCATACACTCTACCAACTGATCTACTGACCGGAAATAAATGATCTTCATATTATTATTGTTATTTTTATATTGTAGCTCCACATGCGGCATGTGTGATCGCGAAATTATGCGTGTCTGCTTGTGGGAATTTGCATTTAATATGAACGAAATGCATTTAATATGAACCTCAAATGATACATATCTTTGCAGCTTAGATTTAGATTAGATTAGATTTAGATTACGTGGTTCTGACGTCAAATGCATTGATTAAATAAAAAAGAAAAAAATAACAATGTTTGCATTCAGGTAACAGAAAATAATTATAAATGAAACGGCATGCGTATTTTTCTTTTGTTTCAATTAATTGTTCAGGCGAAACAAAGGCACTCCAAGTTTTTTAATTAAGCGTTCTTTGCTTTGAGAGAAGTCGAACAAGGAAATACTGGGAAAGAAACGGATAGAGTAAAACAGTCAGTGTAGCCTCGTTGCAGTCTATCGCGAAATAAAATTGCAGAACTCACAACTTGAAAAGGCTGTTCTGGGAAAATTACGTTAACTCAATGGCGTAATCAAAAAATTGTGTAATTTTTCTTTGTTTCAGGCTGTAAGCATTTTTTCCGTTTCCTTCCTTGACTTGTAGGTTGGTATGAGGCTGACCAACCATACTGTAAAAAATGGTTCACTTTGACAATCTCACCCCTATGTCAGGGAAGGTCGGCAAAAGTTGTAGGGCTTATGTTAATTTGAGGTTTGGATTTTATTTGTAAGTAGGTACACATTCAGCATTTGTAAGCGCGAACTACACGTGTTTGTTTGTGGGCATGCATTTGAGACCCTTAAATGTTAATATATCTCTGCTACTTAGATTAATGATTATAGATTCAATGGATGGAAAAATAAATGCCTTGTAAATGACCAAACCGCTCAAAAGATTTCGAAAACAAACAGAATACGTGTTGATAACCCTTCAAAAAAGATCATTTCAAGTTTTATTGTAATCAGACAAGAAACACTTTTTGGCCCTCGGTTGCAAAAAGTTGCTCCCCCTTACTTGTGTAAATAAACAAATTGATTTCACGTTCATAAATGGCGTAGTGAAACACGACAGTGAACTTTTAGTAGAAAGTAACTATTAATTATGGGATATAAATACAACTTTGATATTATGGAACTGCCTTTAGTTTCTGGTGTACCCATATGAAGCTTATTTTCTACCCTGGTGATTTGGGATGAGGCTGGAGCTTTGAAGTGTCCACAACTCGTGTCACGTCAGCAACAAACTATTTTTCGCTGTCACAGGTTGTCACATGGCCGCGTGACAACCTAGCATGAAAAATGTACCAACCAGTACCCCAAGTATACAACACTACGTTCAAACTCCCGCTTAACATTTTATAAAAAAATGAACCAAAGCTTCAACGACCAATAGAGGCTCTGCTTCAGTTTCCATGCTTTTTTTAACCCTTAAGTTACCGTTAAGTTTTCTTCTAGGGTAACAGATAAAACTGAGAGAGTACTTGTGAGATATTCTCGTGAATTTTATATCACATGTGTGTGAATGATTTTGGATAGTCATTCAAAATAACGAGGCCTTGAATGTTGAAGAAATTCTGTTTTTTATAAAAAAAATCAAGAAAATTAAAAAGATTTTTGGTCTTCAAAACAGTTCTGATTGAACTTTTTAGAGTTTGTGTATTCACACAGTGAAAATCCATTTTAATAAAAAATTATAACATTTGAGAGCTGAATGTTAATATGTCCTTGCAACTTAGACAATACATAGATTAATATTATTAATATCATTTTGAATTCAACATGAAAGTAATTTACAATTTTCCCCCACTTCACTGAAGTGGTTGGCGTAAGGCCGGCCCCCTTACCTGTAAATATAAATAGGTTCAACTCGCCACCTGCGACCCCTTCGGGGATAACGCGGCAAGAAGTTACAATATATGTGTAGCTTAGTTGCGTTGCGTTGCGAGTCATTTCATTTTATCGAATAAAAAGATGACGGCTTTTGAGGACCGGAAACAAAAGTCATATAAAAGCATTTTCAATTTTATAACCTATCACCCACTTTTCAAAATGTCCACGTTTCGTAAATATTCAACCATTGCATCCACAGAAAAATGTATCAAACATACAACAGCACCTCTACTGAGTTTTCAAGTTTTCATACATTATTCTGCGTTTACGCGATGTTTGCATATTTGCGCAAATTTTTTATACTGCACATTTCATTTTGAATTTCCACCAAATTACCTATTTTAATATTCGCGGACGCAAAAAATTTCAAAAAAATTCATGCCAACACAAAGGAATCAAAATTGACTTTATAAATGAAAAAAAAATGCTATAAAATAAGCTAACGCCATTGCAACTGCCGTTATTTTGAGCTAGGAGTATACGGAGCATTTCGCTACGCAATTTGGGGCATGTGTCTTATCTAATCTAATCTTATCTAAGTTGCAAAGATATGCTACATTGGAGATTCAAATTCTATGCATTTTCCCAAGCAGACACGTACAAGTTCACGCTTGCACATGCCGCATGTGGAACCTATTCATTTAACGAGAGAGAGACCCACACACATTTTAAATAATGACCCGGTCGATAGCTCAGTTGTTAGAGTGCTTGCATTCCATGTCGTGAGTTCGGGTTCGAATCCAACCGAAAGTGTCAGACATGATTTACCGTTTCGGTGTTTGTTTCAAACCCCAAAATAAAATACCGGTAAGGTTTACTCAGCCTTCTCAAGAAATTGGTACCAGCCAACCTGGGGAGCTGGAAAACTGACTCTTCAACTGAAATGGTTGGAATAAATAGGTACTGAAGCGCCACATTCAGCGATTACGTAAGCAAGAAGTTACACTATATGCGTAGCTTAGTTTTTTTCTTACTATCTCGATAGAAGCTGCATATTTATGAGAACAATGTTCTTTAAAAATCGATGTAAGACAATCATGTGGTGTTTTATACAGAGTGTTTTTACACAAAAAACCCCAAAACCTGAAAAATGGGGCACACAAAGATAATCGGAGGGAAGTGAAGGTGGGTGCTTGAGAGTGAGGACATAAAAGTGTGGAAGGGAAAGTTGAGGGTTGAAACTGAAAGGGTAAGCGGCTGAGTGAACCATAACAAGGCGGGGATAATAGAGAATTATGCGTTGGAATACAGCATGAAAAAACACGTAGGTATAGGGACTGATATAAGGACTAAAGGTATTGGTTAATAAATATTTGGATGATTTATTAGGTTAGCGCTGTTTTTGTGGAAATCACATCTCAAGAGCTGTATGCGAGATTGTTTGTCACTATAGAAAGCGGCAATTACACAATCAAACCCAGTTACTGAAAAGATTCACGGAACTGTGATGACTAATCTAGTTGTATTGTAATTGGTAATGCCATTTTGCTAATGAATGATTGATAATAATATTTATTTTTATACGTTAGGGAGTCAGTCTTACACCATACACTTGTTTGAAAGGTGCCCTACTGTATCTTATTTCAGTGAGAATAAAAAGACGTAGCGAATTTAAGACGGTGATCTATGGTTTTTTTTCTTTAACTTATAGGTATGAATTTGACCACTCATACTGGAAAAAGTGGTTCATTTTTGTCAATGCTACTACTATTTTTAAGCAAGTCGGCAAGAGTTGTATGTGTCAATTTGAGGTCTGGGTCTCATTTTGAAAACTTACATTCAGCAAACATCTTAAATATAAAAACATCTTTGCAACTTAGATTATTGTTTACAAACCCAACCTTACAACAAATAAACTACTTAATAATAATAATATCAGGCTAATTTATTTAAATTACAAATGATAAGAGAGCGCCGTTTTTGTGTGTGTCACACCTCAAGGGCCCTCTCCGATCATGGATAGGACTTTCTAAATAGGTGTGTCTTGAGTGCTCCGCGAAATACATCCATAGATTTGGAGTTCTTCACTCCGGGTGGCAGTCTGTTCCACTCCACCGGACCCGCAACACGGAAAGCGCGGTCTCCGAAATTTGTACGAATCTGACGGCGTGGCTGAACCAAATTGACTACTTCATCGCCCGCGGATCTGAGTGTCTGCCTCCTTACACCCATCTCAACAGGCAGCATCATGTCAGTCAAATAAGGTGGAGCCAGCCATTGATGGCTTTATATACCATCACACAAAGAAGTGTGCAAGGACAGGAAGAAGTGGCGGCTAATCTGCAATGGTGATTTCTAATGTTGGTGTATTAATTTGCTACATTTTTTGCATAGGAAATTTCTGACTTTTTTTGTATAGATTTCTTTGTAAGGTTTTGTTCTTTTATATATTTAAATGTAATTTTTTATTCATATTCCTTGACTTATAGGTTGGTATGAGGCTGACCACCCATACTGTAAAAAATGGTTCACTTTGCCAATGTTACCCCTGTTTCAGGGAAGGTCGGCAAAAGTTGTGGGGCTTATGTTCATTTGAGGTTTGGATTTTATTTGTAAGTACACATTCAGCATTTGTAAGCGCGAACTACACTTGTTGGTTTGTGGGCTTACATCTGAGAGCTTTAAATGAATATATCCTTGCAACTTAGATTATAGATTATAGATTATAGACACAAACACGGTAGACCACCCTCTCCGGGAAACGAAGCCAATGTAGTGTTTTTAACAGCGGAGTGATGTGAGCGAATTTGGGTATCCCGAATATGAGTCTTGCTGCCGAATTCAACACAGATTGAAAGCGATTTAACTGCTTCTTTGGCTGACCACTATAAAGCGTCGAACAATAGTCAATCCGAGACACCACAAACGCGCCCACTAGGGTCTTGACTGCATCTGACGGTAAACACTTTCTAATAGCCTTAATTTGGCGTAGTGAAACTTAATATGATAGAACAATTCTATGGTCACAAAACGACGCTGTTTAACAATGGAAAATTTTCAGTTTCAAGTCTAAAATCGTCTCGTGGAAACTCAGTTGAATAGGTTGTATTTCTCTGTCATCTTTCACCTCATACATGCACATATTCTTGTTCATCATTTTTCTCTCCATCTTTTTATTACAAGACCGATTTTACTTTACATTTTTCCATGAAAAATGGTCTGCGATACACAACACCGACAGCCATATATTATTGTACGTACGCTATAAGACACGTCACTTTCCTTCTGAACGTTTTTCTAGACGTCAGAAAATAAGAGAGGAGAAAACAAAGAAGGTAACGTGGATGTATGACGCGCGTGTCAAGTGAGAACGATCAAAATAAATATTGATGGTTTTTCTTTTTTACTGTTCCTTGTATCGAAGATTGCTGGATGTTTTAGATGCTGCATCTCTCAAGACGTGTATAGCATTTCAAGCATGGACTTTTTACGATTCCTGGAAGACCAGGTATGCTCAACTACCCTCCTGGAATGGGTTGCTGTGAACCCGAATGGCTGAGTTCAGAGAGAGAATAGAATCTAGCGAAAACTCTCTGATCGTAGCAATCAGAGGCCTGAAATGGGAGTTGGGCATATGGCGTCATTGGGCGGAGGACCTAAGGCCTACCTAGCCTCTTCTTCCCCGTCCGTTTTTCCTTAAGGCTAACTCCCCATGCTGCAAAACTTGGTTCACTTTTGCCAATACCACCCTAGCTTCAAAGAAAAGTGGCAGTAGTTACAAGGCTAATCTTAATGCTATTTCTTATATGTTTCTTTCGATGCATGTTTATTTTCTTCTCTGTTTATATTTTCTTTCTCTGTTTCTATTTTTCCTTTTTGTATTTTTCGATCAATGTTATCTTTGTTATATGGCTAGTCACGTCTTGCACCCTCCGCTTGACTGGGCTGGAATAAATATTTTATTATTATTATAATTATTAATAATTATTTGACAAATAGGTGGTTATGGAGTTGAACTCTCATGCTGTACAAACTTGATTCTTTTTTTTGCCGATTCCACCCCTGTTTTAGGGAAAGGCGGCATGAGTTGTATAGTTTGTGTTCATTTAACGTGTGGTTCATTTTATGCGCCTTTGTAGTGATGTAAATCACAAAAAAGGCGCATACAAATCTAGTTAATTATTATTTAATTATTACATTATTTGGTCTATTTTAAAAGTACTGACGCGTGTCTGCTTGTGGACATGCATTTTACATCTTATTTTGTTGATGCGAATAAGATAATAGAGTAAATCTTTGATGTGAAAATAATGAACATGCTATTCGTGTAAAGATCTTCTGAAGCTAAAAACCATTTAAAGATAAACCACTTTACTTCAAGTGGCGATTCTCTGTTCCTGAGGAAGACGGTTTTCATTTCTGGTGAAGGCCAAGTAAACCTTGCCGGTTCTACGATTTTTGGTTTGAAATAACACTAAAACGTAGACTTTTTTTTAACAATAAATTTTAAATTAGAAAACATGAAAAGATTAATTCCGCGGTATAAAAAAGGGCTAAAAAGCACAGAAACATCAAAGAAAAAAAAAACGTAGTTAAACTCACAAAATGCCGCATTCAAACCGCCAAGACGTATTTTCTTACAATTTACCTTAAGCCAATTTTCCCGGAAGGAAATTTATTTACCTACAAAAGCAGGAATTTTTCCCCATTCGCGTGGGGGATTTCACCCTTTTTAGCGTTTCTTTGTCGTCGCGTGTCCCTTTCTCGCTCACACAACGGGCATCTCGCCCGACAGAGACGGGTAATTAATCCGCTATTATAAATTTGTCGTACTCTTTTATCACCGTTTCGGAAGGGAGAAGGAAGGGACGCTTTCTAATGCGTAAATTAAATGGCAGCGGGGTGGCGCTTTCACAGAGGTAATTTCATGTTATCACGACCGAAATAAATTCTAACGTGAAAAATGTTAAGACTTGCGATGGGGTCCGGCATTCAAAGACGAAGCTATGTCGTTTACGAGGACAGGTTTCATTCCAATCTAATCTAATCCAAGTTGAAAAGATATGTTACATTAGAGATTCACATAGCATGCATTCCCACAACCAGACACGTACAAGTTCGCGCTTGCCTAAAAACCAAATCTCAAATGGACATACACCCTGCAACTCTTTCCGTCTTTCCCTGTAGCAGGGGTGACGTTGGCAAAGTGAATCATTTTTTACAGCATGGGTGGTCAGCTGCATACCAACCTATAAGTCAAGGAACGTACATGACAAACTACATTTTATAAATCAATCAATAATAATATCTATGGACAACAAACAAAAAAAAATCCAATTTAATAAACCCTAGCCGCCAACATGACAGATCAACCGCCATTTATTTCTGTCCTTACATACCTTTCATTTCCTCCAGAGTCATAACCTTCCTCATACAGGCTCTTCTTTATTATGACTCTGGATATCATTGGGGATGATAAATTGTTTCAGTGATTAATGTGCATATCAACTTACATACTTTAGGGTTCAAGGTTTTTTTAATACCTTGCAATCTAAGCCACGATGTTCGGCTTCCCTGATATCTTCTCCGCTCAGTCTTACCCTGCATGATGAAATAAAGGAGACGGTATTTCTCATCTTTCAAAATGTTACCGAAGTGCATAAGCTTTCTCTGCTTAATGTTTGGCAGAAGCGCTTTTGTGGTGCGCATACTCTATTGGTGACCCGATCACGCCAAGAGATCCCAAGCATTTTTCGGTAGAGACACATCTCGAACGCTTTAATTCGACAATTCAATCTTTTACCTGGGCTGGAAGTCTCATCACCATGGTAATTCTTACCTACCGAATATCGGTAATATTTGTATCAAGACTAACCAGCTGTTCATTTTCGGCCATCTTGGATTGGCAGGTCTTCATACAAATATTACCGATATTCGGTAGGTAAGAATTACCGTGGTGATAAGACTTCCAGCCCAGATGGCTTGCAGACTGTTATTTGATTTAATGACGATTAATAATAATAATAATTAAGCAAGAGCCATCTCGAGCAGTCATTAGTTTTAGTCTCAGCGGGAAACGTCGGAAAGTTGTGGAGTAATATGTATGCAAGCTCTGCCATCTGGGACTTCTGTGTCTGCAGACCTATTGTCGTCTGGACCTCAAGTATACAACACCCCATCTAACCTCAAACACAGCGTTTCGCAAGAAATATATGGAGACTGAAACGTTCACTGGATGTGCTGATTTGGTTTCCGTATAATTTTCAGGATACGCTATCATTAAGTTGAACCGTAGAGTTCTGGTTGCAGCTAACTAAACCCTCAGATGGTTGTATTATTTTAGGATTATTATTGTTCAGCAGATTTGGAGTCAGGATATACGACACATCTAGAATGGATAATGTTAGTTTAATATTTAATGATTCTCATAAGAAGACACGTGGTCAGATCGTATTTACACATGCTGCATGTGTATTTAAGAAATGAAAACATTAATCTCAAATTAACACAAATATAGTAAACTCAATCTCTCCTTCCCTGAAACAGAAGTGATCGTAAATTTTACTGTTAGTGCTATCAGTCGCATAACAAACTGTTGGCCAAGGAATAAGAATGAAAAGATTTAAAATAAAAATATCCAATGTTAAATTAAAAAAATGAAAATAAACTCTGTTTGATTCTACTAATTTATTACAGTAGTAGACATTAGTGGAATCCGATAGAGTTTATTTTAATTTTTTTTTAATTTAAGTTCTACGATCTTAGAAGAAGTAATAAGAGTTCTATAATGTTTTCGCTGAACCATTTCATAAATATGCAATCCTATTGCTTGATCTTCGATGTAAATAGCTTTCCTAGAAAAATAGTTGTGGAATCCGAGTTTATTTTTTTTAAAAATAAATTGTTATTTCTTTTAAATATCTCAACCATCTATTTTGTCCGGTGATTTCCTCAAACCAGGAAATGGACTTCAATTTATTAAGATTCAATTTCAAAGACCTCTGAACCAAAGGTCGACAGATTCAGAATCGATTTTTGTATCAAATTTAAAATCTGTTCATCCAAAAGGAATACACATAACTATCAAAAATAAATCTTCACTTTCAAGTTAGCATACAAAACTAAAAGCTTCTTAAAATACTGAATACAATGCGGGCGAGCTTTCACAGGTAGCGCGCCCAGAGAGCTTTTCTTATGAAGTTTGCTCATTGAATTTCCGTAATCCGGCGCTAAGCCTCCACTTTCCGTGGCTTTTGTTGCAGCCTGTACCAATAATAATTCACGAAGGCTTCTCAGACGAAAGCTCTGGCCAGTGGCGGCCGATGAACAAGAGAATTGTGAAAGCTCCTTGAAGATACAAAAAAAAACTAGAACAACGCAAAAAAAAACATAACTAAGCTAATCTTCTTGCCTGCGTTATCCCCGAAGTGATCACATGTGGCGATTCAGAACCTTTTTATTTTTACAGGTAAGGGAGCCGGTCCCACACCGACCACTTTCAGTTGAAGTGTGGGTGTCCCAGCTCCCGGGTGGGTTAGTTCTGATTTCATGTGAAGGCTGAGACCTTTTACGAGCTTGGTTGTCGCTACAAAACGCCAATTCTTAAGCGAGACGCAGTTGTTGTAAGGCTGGATTGACCTTTGGTGACCGGTCTGAAGTGGTACCACAACATTACGGACCTGAAAAACAATTATTCAGTATTTTAATTTTTATTTTAAGCTGTTTGAGCTCGAGTGCACTATTGGAAATGGAGTTTTCCAACCTTCATCAATTGTTTTTGTGATGTATTATTTTCTGACGTGTTCTCCCGGCAACTTTATTTATGAAATCCTTCTTTTTTTGGAGCTCAGACTTTTTTTCTCTCAGTTCTAGACTAACATCACCCACCAATAAAAGTTTTCCTGTTTCTTAACAGTTGGTGAAAATTTTGCTCCAATTACATTAAATAAGATGAAAATGTCAGAGGAAATTTTTACACTTGGAAAACACGTTCCTAAAGTGGTGAACATAAAAATGTTCGTTGGTCTTAACTTCGAGGTGGAGATGAAGTAAAATAATTCTCAAAGACATACAGGTAGTCATCGATCCGTCTGGAAAACGTAGTGAAAAAACAGCTTAACACAGCAGTGATGGCACACAATTGGAAGGCACGGAGAAGATTGAAAGAAAACTACGACCATGAATGGCTATAGAAAGCTTGACGAAGAAAAAGACGATGGAATGAAAAACGAATTATGCCAAAAAATTAAACTTTTTCAGCGTTTTGTCGGAGTCATATCTGACGTCATTAGGTCCCATGTCTTTTCTAAGCCAAGGAAGCATGAACTGAACTGCTCAACAAAGTGAAAATTTGCACCTAATATGCGGCTTATTTGAATGTTTGCTAATTTTGTTCTATTCAACTATCAGATTGTGAAAATTTGAAAGAATAGGATGTACAAAGCGAGCGGAAAAGAAGAAAATGCATGAAAAAGGTGATAGGTGATGGATATGAATGAATTGAAAGAGGTATGTAAGGATAGGATAAAATGGAGGTAGCTCTGCAGAGGCTCTGCCCACCCCTTGCGGAATGGCGACAGATGAAAGGTGATGCATATGAATGAATTGAAAGAGGTATGTAAAGATAGAGGACAGAGGATAGTGAAGATAGAGGACAAAGAAAGACAGAGGCTCTGGCCACCTCTAGAGGAATGGCGACAGAGTTACAGTTGCAGTTAATGTCGTATATTTATCAGCTACATTCAAAATCCTTTTTTTTTCAATATTTATGTTTTCAATATTTCTTGACGTGTTCAATGTTCAGAAGCTTCGTTGTTTTAAAGATGCCAAAGCTTCTACCCAGCATCACAAGCCACCACTGATGTTTGGTCTTTCCACCATTAATCATAGCTGAGCATTCCGCCAATGTCGTGAGGTCACTTAACCGTAGTTTCCTTGAAAGCCTCCCCGCCCTCTGCTCCCCTGAAATATGCTGAAATTAATTATCAGGCATTACCATTGTGAGTTATATCACCGCGTGATATTCATTGCGGATCATTACGCTCGGGTCATTACATTCCTTGACTTATAGGTTTGTATGAGGCGGACCACTCATACTGTAATATTTTTTTTTTCATTAAAATACTACCTACACACATTTTCCTATACATTGAGACTTGATAACTCCTTGTTAATAAAAAAACTGCCTAATTTCCAACAGCGGAAGAGTCCAGAGCTCATATACAATGCTTATAATCTACATACTGTTATATAAATAACAAATACTATAAATGTTAAGTAGGTAGGTAGCAGTGGCAAAGGGTGCCATACAAGCCGGTTCCCATCAGCTTCCCTTTTAAAATGATGTAACAAAGTAGTTAGTAAAAATATAGGCACAAAGTAAAAAAAATCCATTTAAAACCAAAGAAACAATACGTATTTTTCTCCCTTGGAAACCATGCAGTCTACTTTATTATCATTTCTGCCTCATTTTAAACGGAAAACCGATGGAAACCAGCTTGTATGGCACCCTTTGCCACTGGTAGGCTGGTAGGTAGGTGTATTAATAGCCGATGAGAGTTGGAGTAATTATTATAGGTACCTAGGAAAGAGACATTCAATTACAAATGTACCTACTGGAAGCTTTTTGTTCTGTAAAGTTCTAGTAAAATTGTCTTCGAGCAATTACTGTTTTTAGGAGTAAAAAGGTCTGCAAGTGGCTCGCAAGAGTCAGTCCATATACGTCGCTCTGCTTTTGAACAAGACATTGAAGTGAAGACCAACTCGCTGCCTTAGTTCTTGTTTATCGTATACGCCATTGAGAAAATTTCACATGAGCAATGTTTGCATGTGTACTGGACTAATGTGTCTTATGAAAACCAGAAATTTATTTTAAAAATACTTAAAAGAACTCTCACATTATCGAGTTTTACAGTTTTTCTTAGCTCAGATTGTGTAGAATTTGATTCTTAAGACAACTGCATGAAAAAGTCATATTTGTCAAGATTGGCGTATACGATAAACAAGAACTGAGGGAGCGAACTGTGAAGTAAAGTGCTAAACCATAAATGTGAATTGGTAAATATAAATTTAAATTGTTAAATAAATCTAAGTGTAGAATAAATATCCATGAAAGAAGACTAGTTTTTTTTTAATTTAAAGACTTTTTTTGAACCCTAAAAACACAACAATACACACCAGCACTCCCCAGTATGTAATATTACGCTTAAAAGTTCATCGAAAGCAAAACGTTGGAAGCTTTAGTTCCAATGAACCATTCTCTGGTTTGTAACCTTCATAAAAAAATGCGGAAAAAAACACCTGTAATCTAA
The DNA here is from genome assembly GCA_951799405.1 of Agapetus fuscipes. Taxonomy (NCBI): domain Eukaryota; kingdom Metazoa; phylum Arthropoda; class Insecta; order Trichoptera; family Glossosomatidae; genus Agapetus; species Agapetus fuscipes. The sequence continues at coordinate 16,244,469 of OX637341.1, forward strand.
AAACAAAACTGTATTTTCATGAAGGAAAAATCTTAGATTATATTAAAAAATGGTGAACAATACATTGTATTTCACACCAAAAATAAAATTTATATTACACACTGATTAAAATTCATGTAACTAAATTAGTCGACATGTAAAAATAAAGCAAGACGTTGATTTGCGGTCAAAGTAATTTCTAGCGACACAAAACTAGGGCGGAACTCGTATATTATAGAGTTGTATGGGGGAAGGGGGGCGCCCAGTTCCGCCCTTGTAACTTTTATAAAGTATACTCGGGTCACAAACAAGGCACGAACCACTAAGATAAGGGTAGTTTGCATTATTAAAAAACATACTAATTTATATGTAAATAAAAGAGTTGGCATTTGAATATGTTTTGTAAGATTTGATAGCTCGCATTTTATATATTAAACATCGAAAGCGCACGAGAAATAAATCAACTCCGTTCCGTAGTCCAGTGGTCCACTTCGGACTAATGTAATCTAATCTAATCTTAGTTGCAAAGATATGTTCCATTGGAGATTCACATTACACGCATTTTCACAGCCAGACATGTACAAGTTCACGCTTGCACATGCCTCACGTGATCCTACAACATAAAAACCAAATCTCAAATGGACATACACCCTGCAAGTCTTGCCGTCCTTCCCTGAAACCGGGGTGACATTGGCAAAAGTGAACTATTTGGTCAGCCGCCTACCAACTTATAAGTCAAGAAACATACACGACAAATTACATTTTTAAGCTCGTACATGAAAGGTTGTGGGATTGAATCCCGGCGAAGCACAAAAAAAAAATACCATTAAAATTTTCAAATTTGCACTTTGCTGGGTTGAAAAATTCATAAATCTTTACTAAAGACCGGTCATTAAAAGGTCCATTCAGCCTTTTACCACAACTGGGTCTTGCTTGAGAATCGGCGCTTTCTACAGCGACGACCAAGCTCGCAGAGGGCTCTTGAGGTGTGATACACACAAAAACAGCGCTCACCAAATAAATCAGCCTAATTTTTTGTTTTTGTTTTTACTCATGAAAAAAAACCATGTGTTTTATTTTAACATTATTAATAAATTTTCAGTTAAACGCTATGGTAGAGTGATCGTAAAGTTTTTTTACTTTGGGTACAAGGTGCTATCGCACCCCTGACGTCTCACGTGCCAGAGTATTTCATTTTCATCCCTTACTTAGTCCCGCTTGTAAGGGAGGGCTTATATTATTGCAGCCCCCTACATACAGAGAGCTTTCTTTTAGGGTTTCAAGATGGAAAAATAGGGTTTCTTGTTTTAATGAAGAAAAACAGTCAGGAAAACCATCATAATATGTTAAATGTGAAACAATGAAATCAATTCTCCGCAACTAAGCTACACATGTAGTGTAACTTATTTTCTGCGTTATCCTCGCATTTGATGATTAGGGAGCAATTTATTTTCACTGGTAAGGGAGGCCGGCCTCTCGCCGACCACTTCAGTTGAAGTGACGGTGTCCCAGCACCCGAGGAGGCTGATTTTTATTTTTCGTGAAGTAAGCCTTGCCTGTATTTTTTATGGTATTAAAATGAAAACCCCAAATCGAGAAATCATGTGACGTTAAGTGGGGATCGAACCCTTGCTATCGGCATGGAATGCAAACATTTTAACAACTGACCTATCGACCAATTTTGTTACGAGCTTGGTCGTCGTAACAAAGTGGCGATTTGCAAGCAAGATGCAGTTGCTGTAAGATGGAATGGACCTTTGGTGACCGGTCTTCGGTAAAAGTATATGTTTTTTCAACCCAGTGAAGAGCATATTTGAAAACATAGATGGTATTTTTTTTGTGCTCCGCTGGGATTCAAACCCACAACCTTCTATTTACGAGTCCCAAGCGTTACCACTTGACTACGGACTGGTCTAAAATTAATTATAAGAAAAACGTGAAAAAAAATTGTGAATGTAAAATGTTGATATTTGGAAGCTCTATTGGGACAGCTCTTTATATTAAGAAATTTAAAGAGTTCTTACTCTGTGAGAATAAAAATGTTCCAGCCGCCAATGCCACCCTAGAATGTATTAATAAATAAAAACTTCCAGAAACTCAATTAAAATAATATTTTTTTTGTAAGCTTTACAGATGAATAAAAAATATTTGTGACTTTTTTACCATAAAAACGTATAAATTGAATGGGCGTGCGAGTAACTAATTTATTTGTCCAATAAATTACATGTATACGACGTGTTTTTGGTTAATTGAATATTTTAGTTCATTCCTTCCTTATGCGAGGGTATTTACGTACAAATGGATCATAATACGGCATTCGTAACACCGAGTCAAAGCGTTACTGTACTCGTTAGTACTCTACGATCGCGTAAATACAAAAATGTGTCGAAGATATAACAGCATTCCTAGTGAGTGATGCAGTTTACACTCATTTTCATTATTTACATAATCGTGGGTAGTTAAAGCCATGTTTTATACTAGGGGTAAATATTGCATGCTACGTGAACAAAGAACAGCTAGAAATATTATTATATTGGGGTTGTAAAGTAATGAAACATTTGAAGAATCGACTCTAGAAATTCATTTCAATTTTATAAATTATGTAAAAGCTATTGAGTTACATTAGTAAGTATTAAAAAAAATTAAGCAACTTGTTTTGAATAAAACCCACCTTTGTGACCGGTCTAGTGGTTAACGCTTTAGACTCATTAACTTTTTACAAATACCGTTCATAAAAATAAATAAATAAAAGGTCCAAACAGACTTACAGAAACTGAGTCTACAATCTATTTATTATCTAAGCTGCAAAGATATGTTAACATTTAAGGAACATATTAAATGCATGCCCAGAGACAGGCACATGTAGGTTCACATCTACACATTCTGCATGTGTGAATACAAATTAATAAAAAACTCACATGAACATAAGCCTTGCATCTCCTGCCGCCTTCCCCTGAAATCGGGGTGGAATCGGCAAATGTGAACCATTTTTTTTTTACAGCACGGGGGGTCAGCCTCATACTAACCTATTTCATACTAGTCTTTATTGAAAATTTGTGAAGAAGGCTTATTAGGTGTCACACAAAAAAAACACTAGATAAATAAATTTAATGGAGAAATATATTCTCAAGCAGACTTTTTTTCAGTAAAATACAAAAATAGATGAATATTGACGCACGGAAAAGGTTTTTGGAATGTTTTAAAAATACGTTATTCTTATCGATTGTAAACATGCATATTCTATAGCTTACCAAATTATTGTTTATTTGCAAAATTAAAAAATATTTACATATATTCACAAGTAAATATATGCTAATAAATTGTAGTAAAAATATGCATTTTTCCTCATTTTCATTGTTGAAATAACAACGAGTACAAAACACGCTAATGGAAAACCAATTATGCAAATTTTGGAAATAAATGATCACGAAATGTGCAGGTGCATGGAATTTGAAAATTAATAGGTCATGAATTGCAATTTACGTGCAAGTGAATTAAATTTAGAAGTATTTAAAAAAAACGTACATAGAGAAATGCCAAGTTTGACTCCACCATAGGAGGTGTAGAAAAGAGGATTAAGTGATGCTTCTTAATTAAATCCAGTTTTTGAGCAAACTGATCACAGACAAATCTGACAGAGTCACAGACTATCTATCAAGGAACAAGGAGTCTTGGACTAATCAAAAAAGACTCACCTCACTCTCGAATGATCTTCTTTTTGTAGTTTTGTTGTTGATCCTGTTGATCGCGCGCGACTTTCAATTTAGTCGAAGAGACAAGATACGTCTCTTTTCACTCGAGATTAAACAAGCATTGAACATCACACAGGAGTGTTGTTACATTGTGAGTAGGTAAGGATGAACAAGCTAATGAATGGCTAAGGAAGTTAAAAATTAAATAGCCTGTGTGCTATGGACAAAAAAATTTAACAGTTTGCCCAAAAGAAATGAAAAAGGATCGTTGTGAGAAGAAAGAATGAAATTAAAAATATTATTACTTCATTGAAAGATAATAAATAAATAATTTAATCTAGATTCTAGAAGACAATCCAAGGAAACTTTATTCTACTACCTACGGTACTGAAGTAATTAATGCTTCTTATATTTAAACTTGTGAAAGCCTAAGTTATCTGAGCTAGTATTTTTGTGCCAATTATGGAAAAAAAAATTTACACAGAAAACGGTAAAAGAAATATAAAGAAAATTCTAGATGAATGATGAAAAAACTAGGGAAAATTTAATAAAATAAAATATGTTTATATGTACATAATCTATGGAACAAAGATTGAGTTTTAAGCATAAAGAAGAATAAATAATTCATTACTCTCGACGATGAAAGTCGAAATTATGTCATGAAGGAAAATCGATTGCATACATGGCGGAGTGAAACATTTGTGACGGTGGAATTCAAAATGAAAGAATTGATTAACAAATATGATAGGAATGATGAAACAGATCATTTTTCTAGGCAGTAAACACTATAGAAAGTTTATGAAAAGAATGAATAAATTAATTGAGTTGCAGTATAGTATACAAAAATATCATTTAGATAAAAATCTAGGATTGCATTCAAGAAAAAGTGAGCAAAATGGTGGAGTTCCAACTTTTCCACACTATTAGAATTGTGAACATAATGCATAATTCGATGCAAGAGACTGATAAGAAGAACCACTTAAAATACGTGATAGATAGTGAACATAATGCATGATGTGATGAAATGGATCACTCATGGAGAAACAACAGATGATAAATAAGAATGATTTTATGCATAGATGGGAAAAAAATCATGGAACCATCCATCTTATGATGAGTATTGCACAATGTAATAAAATGGATTACTGATGAAAAAATAATGCACGAGTTGATGCAAAATAATAATTTGATGCAAAGATCTAAAAGAAGGATGAAATGAAGAATGATTAAAGCGATGATGAACAACACGATGCATGAATTGATTAAATAGATCACTTATGTAGAATAAAAGTTGAATAAAAATGAATGAATTGACGATGAAGAATGATTTGATGCACAGTAGCGAAAGAATGATGAAACTATTCATTAGTCATGATGGATAGTGACAAGCATGTTGCACGATGCGATGGAATGCGTTACATGTAGAAATAAGAGTTGATGAATGGCTTGATGAAACATAATGATTTCATGCGTAGATTCGAAAGAATGATGGAATGAAGAATGACGAAACCAGTCATAAGTCATGATGGATAGTGAAAACACGATGCATTTTGTGATGAAATGGATCAGATTTGGAAAAATATAAAATTTCATGAAGAAGAATGCTTTAATGCACAGTGCGAAAGAATGATGGAACCGATAATAAACAATACGAGGCATGATGTGATTAAACTTCTCACTCACGAAGAAATAAAAGTCAACGAATGGATTGATGACAAAAGAATGATTTGATGCATAATTGCGAAAGAATGATGAAACCGATAATAAAGAACACGAAGCATGATGTGATTAAAAGTCTCACTCATGAAGAAATAATAGTCAAGGAATGGATTGATGACAAAAGAATGAGGAAACCTATAATAACCAATACGAGGCATGATGTGATTAGAAGTTTCACTCATGAAGAAATAATAGTCAAGGAATGGATTGATGACAAAAGAATAATGAAACCGATAGTAAAAATCCGAGGCTTGATGTGATTAAAAGTCTCACTCATGAAGAAATAATAGTCAAGGAATGGATTGATGACAAAATATTGATGAAACCAATAATAACCAATACGAGGCATGATGTGATTAGAAGTTTCACTCATGAAGAAAAAATAGTCAAGGAATGGATTGATGACAAAAGAATGATTTGATGCATAGATGCGAAAGAATGATGAAACCAATAATAAAGAACACGAGGCATGATGTGGTTAAACGTCTCACTCATGAAGAAAAAATAGTCAATGAATGGATTGATGACAAGAGGATGATTTGATGCATTGATGATTCATATCTCATATGCACCTCCTGCAGCTGGTCCCTGGCGTGCCTGAGCTGCAGCTCCCTTGCGCTGAGCCGCGCCGCGAGCGCCAGGCAGCGCTCGGCCTCGTCGCGCGCTCGCCGCAGCAGCGTGTAGCGCTCGCGCTCCCGCTCCGCGCGCTCGCCGGCCAGCCGCCGCTGCGCGCAGTCGCCGTCGCGCATCTGCTAATAAGGACCACCACGATTCAGTTGAGCTATGCCCGTTTCACAAATCTCCGTCGGTTAGAAAGAGAACAATGATGCTCCGAGTTTCACCACACTGTTGACAGGCAAAATGTATAGATGTTAATTTTTTTCTACATTATTGGCAACCTATCCCTTGACTAACCTTTAGGTTTAATATGTTCTTAAGTGTATGTTTTGCATTATTTTTAGTGAATTCTCTCGTAGTAAATAGGAAAAGGGTAATACGTCAATTATTCAGTGTTACCTTTGGTATGATGTTGACCACCCATACTGTAAAAAAAGGTTCACTTTGCCAATGTAACCCCTGTTTCAGAGACGGTCGGCAAGAGTTACAGAGCTTAGGTTTATTTGAAATTGGGTTTTATATCGTAGGTTCACATGCGGCATGATAAAGCGCGGACTTTTACGTGTCTGCTTATGGGAATAAATTGAATGTAAATCTTAAATATAATAGATCTTTGCAATTTAGATTACAGATTATAGGAGATCCGTAGACGCACTGGTGTCACTGATGTTGTACATCGAGTGGCCTGCTTAAAGTGGCGTTGAGTCACGTCACAAAGCAGTACTATGACAGGTGGCCAAAAAGAATAGTCCAGTGGCGGCCAATATGTCCAAGCGAGGAGTAGGGAGACCCCAACTGAGGGGGTTGGGTAAGATCAAGAGAACTGCAGGCAGAGGATTGCTGAATACAGTAGCCGATTGAGAAACGTAGAGAAGATTGGTGGAGGCCTACGTCCAGGAGTAAACTGAGAAAAGCAGAGAAAGAAAAAGCAGAAGATTGTCATTTATAGTGAAAGAATAAATATATGCATTCGCCGACTGAAGAAAGCTCCAAGATTTTTTTTTGTAAGAAGGTCGATTTTTTTCTGCTTCAAATTCATTTGATAAAGCCTAACGTCTTAAGAAGAACATAACTATTGAATTTTCACGTTATTTGAGAGAAACAGAATTTTAAGTTGTAAATTCTGAGAAGTGGATTAAAAGTGATAGTTTATAAGAAGAAGTGTTCCAGTAAAAGAGCTGTTAGAGAGATAAAAATTGTAGATTTCAAGAGAACCATTAAAATAGGAAATTTGATAGTCAAGTCCATTGTATTGAGATTTAAAGCTTCTTGAAATAAAAGTAAAATGAAAAAAAGGAAGCCAAACAAAAGTAGAAACACAACGTTTATTAAGTTTACTGATTTTTTATTTCTTTAATCGGAATTTTGGTCATGCACTGTCTACGTAAATCTTAACTTTATTAAAACTATTATATCTACATAAATAAAACTAAATTCTTCATGTATCTAAATTTGAAAAAAAAAACAGCTCAATAACGACTTTATGTATTTTTTATTGAAACAAAATACTCGAGAGTCTTTACATTATTTTAACGGTTTCACCAAAAACACATCACGTCCAATATTAATCTGCGAATGATGTGCTTACAACCAAGAGCCATTGTCGCTGGAAATCGTGGGTTGAACCTGAAAATAAGGGCAAGGGAGACCCAAACCCCAAGGGTAGAAAAGGACCCTGGTAAAAGTGGCTACTTGCAAGGGTCTAATAAAAAGGTTTCAGGGGACACAGTGGCGAGTTTGGACCCTGAAACCAATTGGGTAATTGATTTTGAAGTCCTCTTACGCAGATGTGTGTTTTTGAAGGCTTTCTATTCAAGTTGAAGTGGTATTTACGTAGAAATGTCATTGATCCTTTTAGAATTATTTTAGAAAAAATAAAAAAACTGTGCATGTGGCTTTGAGTGTGGTTGACCGAAATGTTAGGGCTACGAGTTAGGAGACATTAAATAAAAGAGGTTAATTTTAGGGTGATTTGTTTGATGAGCGCTGTTTTTGTGTTAATCACACCTCAAAAGCCTTATTTATGCCTATTTGTGACTATTCAGCATCAATTTCAAAAGCCAAACCCAGTACTGTAAGTTTGAATGACCCTTTGTGCAAGGTTGTAAACCGTACGAGATAATTTAAAATTCAATGATACACTAATCGGCCTCTTAGTGCTTGATTGTCTTATGTACGTCAGAGGAAATGAGCCATTTTTATTTGTGTACTGGATAAATGTTCCTTATGAATACTGGAAATTGATTTTTAAAATACTAAAAACAATTTCAGATTGTGTAGAATGTGATTCTCAAGACAATTTCATTTAAAGGTCAACTTGAATCAAATAGTAGATAAGCCAAACAAGCACTGGGTAAACGTAATAATAAACACAACTAAACCGACATCTTTGGAGCATTTTTTTAAATCTTGTATATCCTAAGCTTTCCAAGCGTAGTATGGCACACTTCAAAGACAAATAAAAGTGCAATAAAATAAAAATTGCTTTGTTTTAATTCACATGAGTTTATTTTTTGACACGACCAGTTTCAAAGCAAAACAAGGTAAAACAAAGCAAATTTTATTTTATTGTATTAAAATGAACTTTCACGAAGTAACTGCTGAAAATCTAGATAATACAAATAAAAGTGCTTTAGAAAAATAGTCTGATTTATTTGGTGAGCGCTGTTTTTGCGTGTATCACACCTCAAGAGCCCTGTGCGAGCTTGATCGTCGCTGTATAAAGTGCCAATTATAAAGCAAGACCCTGTTGCTGTAAGGCTGGATGGACCTTTTATCTTTGGTAAAGATTAATGAATTTTTCAACCAAGCGAAGAGCAAATTTGAAACTATAAATGGTATATTTTTTGTGCTCCGCCGGGATTCGAACCCACAACCTTTCATTTATGAGTCCGAAGTGTTACCACTGGACTACGGACCGGTCACTTACCGGTTTAAATATAGAATAACATCAGCAAACAATTAAATAAAGTACAGTGTTTAACTAGAATTTTGTTTCTACAAAATATAAAAATCAATAAATAAAGTATGTTTATTTCTAAAAAAATACGTTGATTCCTTGTTAATAATAAAAAAATCGTGATATAATATTGCACCAGTAAAATATCAAAAGTAGTGATTACAAATAAAAAATATTGAACATCGGGTGCGCTGAAATGTATGTTTTTTGCAATACGACAATTGCAAAGTTTCAAAGGGAAAAATAATGATCGACGGTTGCTAAGTGGTTGGGTTTTCCCGTTTCTCTTTTTCCTATTCTATCTATTTCCCTTTTTATTCCTCTCCATCTATCTATCACTCTTTTTCTTTCTTTTTATAGTGTTCGTATTGTGCATGCCGCTAGTCTCTTGAGGGTTACCTTTTTCATAGCTCACAAAGAAGAGTTCTATAGCTACATATGTTTTTATGTAGGGTTGTTTAACCACATAGTTCAGGTTAGGGCTGGATTTGAATGAAATAAAATAAAAATATATTAAAACAAATAAAAAACTGAGAAAAGAAAATTTATTTATTAGAATTATTTATTTGGATGCGTTGTTTTTGTCAATCACACCTCAAGAGCTCTCTGCCAGCTTGGTTGTCGCTGTAAAAGGCGCCGATACTCAAGTGAGACCAAGTTGCTATAAGGTTGGATGGACCTTTCAGTGACTTGTCTATGGTAAAGCGAAGAGCATATTTGAAAATATAAATGATGTATTTTTTTATGCTACGCCAAAATTCGAACCCACACCTTCTATTTGTAATTCCGAAACGTTGCTTCTAGACAACAGACCAGCCGATTATATCACAATCTCAGTTTTTGAAGAATTCATATACTGACTTTTTCAAGTTCTGAGAGCAGTAGAGAGTGCAAAATATGTATACTCATTTGAAAAAAAAACTTATTGTAGAAGAGGGCAGTGCCTTTGCATTTAATTCTCAAACCACACATTAAAAATGCATTATATGTATATATTATTCAATTGAGCGTAGCATACTTGTAAAAAGGGGTTGAAAAACTCAAAGTTAGCAAGAAAAGGGACCATTTTCTTACGCAAAAACATTTATAAAACTTACAAATATCGTTTTTGTTCCAAATTGATAATCAATTGTTTCGAAGCGACTAAACCTTGTTAAAACTGCCTACAACTAGTCATTTTTTGCCTATATTCAGGTATTCAATATCTGAAAACATCCCTTATTTCTATAAAATAATATTGATAGAAAGCCTTTGGGAGGTTAGGCATGCATTGTTCCCTCTAGAATGGGGTGAAAAGAAGGGGAAGAAATGGTTCATTGGAAACGTAAATGCCACAACACAAAAAATGCAGTTTTTTTTTGACGACACAAGTTTGTATAAGTATGTACTTGAGGTAGAATTCCAGTTGTTTTGTTTATTAGACAGTATCAAATTATTTATATACGAGAAAATAATAATATAATTTTGAAGGAATCCTGTGCGGGAGACTCCCTAGATTTTAGGAAATATAGAAGTTTATGACACTTTTGAAGTATCGTAGAGGTGTGGGCGTTGGTGAGCTGGCGGTTGATGCCTTGATTCTTAATAGCAGGGGTATTAGCTGTATAGTGTAGCATTGTGTGTTACATTACCTTCATTTTGAGATACTTAAAGGTAGTAGCAATTGATATTTGTTTGAATAGAACTTATTCCATGAATGATTCACGAAAACACCACAAGTTCTCATAGTTTTGATATCTAATCTAATCTAATCTAATCTAAGCTGCAAAGATATATATCATTTAAGATTTATATTAAATGCATTCTCACAAGCAGATATGTATAATTTCGCGCTAACACATGCCGCATGTGGACCTACAATATAAAAACCTAATCTCAAATGAACATAAGCCTTGCAACTCTTGCCGTCCTTCCCTGAAACAGGGGTGACATTGGCAAAGTGAACCAATTTTTTACAGTATGGGTGGTCAGCCGCATAACAACCTATAAGTCAAGGAACAATAAATAAGATAATAAATAAGAACAATAATAAAAGAAATATCGACTGCAAAAAAAAAAATGTGAGTCGTTCTACGAGTTGTTTTTGTTGTGGCAAGGGGAGGAGGGATAAGTGAGGATATTTCAACAGGACCAAAAATCGTTAAACCACCAACAAAAGAAGATGAGCATTCGAACCCTCCTCTTTTGCTCAAGGGAACGTAGCTTGGCTGTTTCGAGCAGCAGCATCCAAGACCAAAATAGCAATGATGATTGACAAAGTACATAGCATCAAAAGAAAAAATAATATTTTAAAGCTTCAGCCAGGATTTTACACCAATCTTGAATATACGTTGTTGGTGTGACGAATAGCATACAAGCACTACGTTACAAACGACAATGAAATTAACAAAAAATAAATAAAATCATTAAGAGACTCTCGCAGCCGATGTGGGAAAGGAGGGGTACTGCACATAGCTTGCATAATGTGTTCCGTGGGGTTGTATTGATATTTTTGCAGTGTTACGGTTCTGCGAGACCACTAAGTGCCTGTTTGCATTTTTATTGCAAGGAATTAAGTTCTCAGTGGGAATGTTCACGTTTTATAAAGGTTAAGGGGTTCTTAACCTCGGAGGTGTATAAAGGAATGATTGCAAAAGTTACGACAATACTTTCTAGGATAAAAAATGCAAATCTTTCAAAAATGTTCAAGTACCTACATACATGTTTGATACATTTTTTTTGTAAGATTTACGCTTTATAGAGTATAAAAGGATGATTGAGAAATGGCAAAAGGCGGTTTTCAAAATCCGCTATCTCCACTTACAGAGAAACATTTTTTCAGGGATAATAATAATAATATTAGGATGATTTATTTGATGAGCGCTGTTTTTGTGTGTATCACACCTCAAGGTCATCGCTGTAGAAAGCGCCAATTCTCAAGCAAGACCCAGTTGTTGTAAGGTTATATGGACCTTTCAGTGACCGGTCTTTGGTAAAGGTTTATGAATTTTTCAACTCAGCGAAGAGCACATTCGAAATATAAATGGTATATTTTGTGCTCCACCGGGATCCGAATTCACAACCTTCCATTTACGAGTCCGAAGTGTTGCCACTGGACTACGGACCGGTTCAAGTACCCTCAATGCATGTGTATTTGTTTGTGTTCCTTTGATTGCTATATGTTGACGAATAACAAGTTTCTTAATGGTGACTTCCAAAGTCCGCTCATACCGAAATTAAAAATATCGATATTGCAAGATCAGTTGCATGTGGTGGTAGATGACTTTAAAAAAGAATAAGGAATTGAAGTAGTGAGCAAGTTGGCTGAACCGAGTATTAGAAGACTGAAAAAGAAAGGTGTTGGACAGGCAGCGTTGGCTTGGATTGATCAATGAGGCTAAGACCCACTCCATGTTTTCGTTCCAGTGATGATAATGATGAAATTAAACAGGACAAGATGACATTCAGGTGGGAAAAGAAGAGTTGGCAGACATAGTCTGAAATAGAAGGATGAGATGAGGAAGGACGCAAACCAACTACTGCAGGTGACAGACTGGAAAGCCGCAGCGGTAGACAGGAGGAGTTGGAGGTGAAGGCTGATGGAGGCCAAGGAGAGATATGAGATGTAGGGACATAAGAAGAAGTTGATGATGATGATGATAAGAAGAAAAATTGCAAAAAGTGACGTAATATATAAAAAATAATACATTATTGTTGTATGTCTTATGGGTATTTATTAGCTTCACTGTAAAAAAATAATAATAACCGTTTAGTAGCACTAGCTACCGCAAGGGGGCTTTCATACATCGAAGCTTATGTTAAACATAATCATTTTAAGCAACCTCCTTAAACTGCCAACATTGGTCTCTGCTCCAACTCCAGAGGTAGATTGTTCCAGCAGGATGGACCAGCCGAACTAAAAGCCCTGTCCCCGTAGCCCATTCTGTGCCTTCAAAGAGGCAGTGTGGTACGAGGATCAAATAAATAGTTGGTTTAAATTATAACTAGAGTATCTACAACATTTTGAAACATTAATAGTAGAATTAGCTACACAAATAAAACTTTATTGTGGTCTTGAGGTAAGATACAGAGAAACCACATAAAACGAAATTTTAGTAAAAGGCATACTTTAGTATGAGAATGTGCTTTAGTCCAAGTATGAAATTTTAGGTACGTTTAACTTTATATGAATGAAAATTATACGGGTAAGACCGTACTTTAGGAAAAACTTGCATTTCAGAAAACAACATTTATTATGTAGTAGGTACTCTTTAATATTTTAATGGTAAAACTCTCTAGGTATTTTTCAAAATAAACAGGTGATTTGTTCATACAATTACTAAGTATCTTAAATTTAATCTAAGTATAAAAATTAACAATTAAATGGGGTAGATTGTACGTGTACAACCCATTTTTTAGGTTAAAGTCTATCACTTCAGTGTTCTGTGCTCAGAGTGAGATGGAGCAGATCCAGCAAGTGAGTTAAGAGAGATCATGCCTCCAGATTGATGAAAGACAGTTGGAAGTGGACAGGTAGTTGGAAATCATCATTTTAAGAACAATGAGATGATATGAAGATTTCTTATGAAATACATATCGAAGATTTCATTGAACTGTAGATGTAACTTTAACTCTGTCACCATTCTGCTAGGGATGGCCAGAGCTTCTGAAAAATTGCATCCATTTTTTGTTATCCTTGCATACCTCTTTCAGTTCATTCATATCCATCACCTTTTTCATATATTTCCTTCTTTTACATTTGATTTAGGTATTATTCCATTCTTTCACAATTTCAGCAATCTGATACAACCTTCCCTATCCTTTTTTTTCTTTCACGTTTCCTCTGTAAACACACTTTATAAGTCTTTCATTCTCCATTCTTTCTACATGTCCAAACCATATCATCACATTCTTTTACACCTATACTATCACATCCTCTTCCAACTTGCATTTAAAGTTGTCTTTAACCCATTTATTCTGAACTCTATCTCTTAGAGTTTTTCCTGTCATACTCCTCAATTGAAGGAGACGAAAAAGCGTCTAGAGTTTCGTGCATACCTGTCGAAAGCATATACACCGGAGACAGGGGCGTGCATCCCATAAAGGCACAAGCGCCTAATAGGTAGGCAAAATATAAACCTATTTAAGCTTTATACCCATGTTTAAAATTCAAAATTAAAGTTCGATTAGAGCCATCATTACCACTTTAGAGTCAATTTTGAATGAGTGTTTGTAAAGGAATGGGAGAAAGTATTGCTTCTGAAATGTATTTGCCTATACCCTCTGCATGTGCCTGATCGATGATATTCTGGTAACTCTTCTCACCTGCTCGTAGTTCCTTATGAAGTCCCTCAGTTCTCTCTCCTTGTCCTCCAGTGATGCGTACAGTTGCTTCATCTGACTCAGCAGGTCAAACTTCTCCGCCTTCAGACGCTTCTTGTCCGCCTTCAGAGCTGTGGACAAGCGAAACATCATGGTAAGATATTTTTATTTTATTTTTTTAAATATTTATTAGGAAAACCAACAGCATTAAAAATAGGATAAAAAGCAAGAGTAGACACTAGAATCCAATTATAAATAAAGAAATAAACTAACAATAATAATGAGAGACACAACCTAGGATACAAAGAAGTTCTGCGTCATCAGCTGTCTTGCCAACGTTGATTTAGAATTGAAGAGGTCAAAATCAAAATGTTCTGAGTTATGATTAAAACTGTCACTTGCACGCCACATAAATGCATTTTGTCTATAGTAAGTGTGGGAAAAAGGTAAGTCAATTGGACAAGAATTTATTTGTGGTTTGACAGGTACGTTAATATTTATCTGGCAGAGAAGATCTGGACAGTTGATGGAATCAAAAAATGTTTTTTTTTCTTTAACCCTGAAAAATATTGAAATGAGTTAATGTATAAAAAAAAATCCGAGGGATTTTAAGCTTTCAAGTGTCACATTTAAAATGTTGAAGATGATCTATAATAATCTATAACCTAAGCTGAAAAGATATGTATGTTAACATATTTTAACACAGTTAACACAGACAGGCATATGTAGATTCGCACCCACACATTCTGCATGCGTGCATACAAATAAAAAGAACCTCCTATGAACATAAACCTTGCAACTCCTGCCGCCTTTCCCTGAAACCGGGGTGGCATTGGCAAATATAAACCAATTTTTACAGCACGGGGGTCAGCCTCATACCAACCTCATCAGTCAAGGAGCAGTGAAAAGGCTTTTTTGACAACGTAAAATTTGAAAACCCTTCTAAATCCTTCTTAATCAGTTTTTAACAATTTATTCCTAGACATTTGCCTCGTGTAAGCTTGTACATATCGCTGCCTTAAAGATAAAATCTAAAGAAACGCTGATTCACTGATTTAAGCAATAGTGGATAAAACATTGTATTGGACATAACTTCTCATAGTAAGTGAACTAATTATAAGGAAGTGGTTATGATGATTTTCTAAACTGCAGGATTTTCACACTTTTTAGTGAATTATTTTTTTGGAAAAATAACATAATATTTATCTGAGAAACCTTAGTTAGTTTAATATGTTACTGATTCAGTTTTACCTTTAAGGTATCGATTATTTAGAGGGCTCTTGAGGTGTGATACACACAAAAACAGCGCTCACCAAATAAATCATCCATATATATATATATTATCTTTATATCGATTGTTTAGCCATCCTCTACCGGCAGTTCCTTCAATATCGTCCAGCCACCTCAAATGGGATCCTTGAGAATAAATCTATAATCTATAATCTAAGGTGCAAGGATATATTCATTTAAAGTTCTCAAATGCATGCCCACAAACAAACACGTGTAGTTCGCGCTTACAA
The DNA here is from genome assembly GCA_951799405.1 of Agapetus fuscipes. Lineage (NCBI taxonomy): Eukaryota > Metazoa > Arthropoda > Insecta > Trichoptera > Glossosomatidae > Agapetus > Agapetus fuscipes. Next base: position 16,260,257 of record OX637341.1, read on the forward strand.
ATGCTGCACGTGTACTTACAAATAAAATCCAAACCTCAAATGAACATAAGCCCCACAACTTAAGCCGATCTTCCCTGACACAGCAGTGACATTGGTAAAGTGAACCATCATCCTTTAAAAAGTCTTGTGTAGTTTTATTGGATTGAAATATTTTTTCTGTACTTCTAATTCACTAAGTTAATGTGGATCTAGCTGCTTCATTGCAAATGTAAATAGTTCTTGAAGACACGCTTCTGTTCTATGTGATTACACATAATAACGCTTACTGAGTTATTCAAACAATCTGATACGCCCCGTCCACACGGAGTGCCTTGTCATTGATGACAATATAATGAAGTCCATTCCAGATATAATGGAGTTACTGGCTTCATTGCCCATCCCTAGACACTTGTCCAGCAACTGAAGAGCATTCTGATGAGGACAGTGAACAAAAATTTTTGGTCAGTTTGATCTTCTAAATGCCATAGAGTTAAGCAATGAAAGACATTTTGAAAAGTGAAAATACAGCTGGACAACCCCTGTTGAAGATTTCATATGCTCTAATCTAATCTAAGTTGCAAAGATATGTTACATTGGAGATTCACATTACATGCATTTTCACAACCAGACACGTAAAAGTTTGCGCTTGCACAAGCCGCATGTGAACCTACAATATAAAAACCTAAATCTCCAATGAACAAACACCCTGCAACTCTTGTCGTCATACCCTGAATAAGGGGTGACATTGGCCAAGTGAATCAACCTATAAGCATCAATGCTTCATTTGACTTACTTGCAAATTAACTCTTACTTTAGCGACAACAGTCTTTCAGAGGATTCTTGAGGTTTTAATAAAAAAGCGGCATTCAACACGCAAAAAACCGCAACTAAGCAACACATACAGTGCAACTTCTTGCTGCATTATCCCCAAAGGGTTTCGCATGTGGCGAGTGGGACTTATTCATTTTTACAGGTAAGGGGGCCGGCCTTACGCCAACCACTTCAGTTGAAGTGAGGATTTTCCAGCTCCCGAGTAGGCTGAAACTCATTTCTTGTGAAGGCTTAGTAAACCTTGCCGGTATTTTATTTTGGGGTTTGAAATAAGCACCGAAACGGGAAATCATTTCTGACACCCTCGGTGAGATTCGAACCCGAGCTTACGGCATAGAATGCAAGCACTCTACCAACTGAGCTATCAACCGGACAGCTGTCCTTAAAAACTTGCAAGCTGCCTCTGTTGAACCGAGGCATAAGAAACATTAGGACGGTGAAAACTTTCGTCGCAAAACATTATAATTCTCCAACGTCTAACAATACACACGCACTTATGTGAAGTATGTATATTAGTATTTGCGCCTAATATACAATGTACTGTAGTTTCAGAAGTTGCTAACATATAACACCAGAATGATATTTACAATAATAATAACTACCTACACAGTTAAGACTTATTAATCGGATATTAGACGAACCTTTGACCGGTCCGTAGCTCAGTGGTAACACTACGGACTCTGAATGGGAAGGTTGTGGGTTCGAATCCCGGCGGAGCACAAAAAATATCCCATTTATATTTTTAAATTTGCTCTTCGCTGGGTTGAAAAATTCATAAAGCCTTTACCAAAGACCGGTCACTAAAAAAAGGTCCATCCAGCCCTACAGCACCTGGGTCTTGTTCGAGTATTGGCGCTTTGTAGCGATGACCAAGCTCGTACACCTCTGCGGCACTAAAACAAGTGTCATAGACCTCTAGAATCTAGGGAGTCTCCCGCACAGGATTTCTCAAAAAATAAAAAAAACGTGTATTAATTGTACATCACATTGAAGAATGATAAAGTTGAATAGATATTCTTTAAACGGAAAAAGATCCTACATTAAATGTTAAATTAACGCAAACTGTAGTCAGTTAGAAAGAGAATGAAAATGCTCCCAGTGTGACTTCAATATCAACAAAGACGCAATAATAAAACACCGAAATCTTGGTCATCCTCTTCGTCTGCTGTTTAACATGCTTTTAAACAGATGATTTTATTGAAAAAAAAAAACAAAGTCTATCACAAACATGTTTTTTTATCAGATCCTATTTTTCTGTCTTAATCATACCTACCCTCAAAAAAACCTTATGGAGATTTTCAGTGATTTGGAGCCAAAATTACAAACATTCCAATGTAAAAATAACTACAATCGTAGAATTGCATTCAAGGGTAAATTTTATTGTGGCGGGGGCAAACGATGCTAAACAAACAACTGAAAAAGGTCAAGAGCTGATTTGAGCTGGAGTGCCATCGACAAAATAGACAAGAAAAAGATATAGGAGAAATTTCAGTCAACGCAAAAAAAAACTAAGCTACACATCTTGTGTAACTTCTTGCCTGCGTTATCCCCGAAGGGTCGCATGTGGCAGTTCGGGCCTTATATATTTTTACGGGTAAGGGGGCCGGCCTCACACCAACCACTTTCAGTTTAAGTGGGGTTTCCCAACTCCGAGGGGGGAGGGGAAGCTGGTTCTCATTTTTTGTGAAGGCTGAGTACACCTTGTCGGTATTTATTTTGGGTTTGAAATAAACACCGAAACGGGAAATCATTTCTGACACCCTCGGTGGGGATCAAACCTTTGTTCTCGGCATGGAATGCAAGCATTCTACGAACTGAGCTGTCGAGTGGACTTTTTACGAGCTTGGTCGTCGCTACAGAGCGCCAATTCTCAAACAAGATCCGGTTGCTGTAAGGCTGGATGGACCTATAGATGAGCGTTCTGTGGTTAATGAATTTTGCAACCTAGCGAAGAGCAAATTTGAAAATATAAATGCTATATTTTTTTTGCTCCCTCGGGGTTTGAAACCCACAACCTTCCATTCACGAGTCCAAAGTGTTACCACTGCACTACGGACCGGTCTATATCTAGAAATTTCATTATGGAGTTGGCACTTTAGTGATGTGTGAAATGAGTTCTTCTGTCAGAGTCTCTCTCAGTACCACACTGTAATCTGATTGTCTGGACAGCCAGTTATACATCAAGTACAAAACATTCCGCTTAAACTCAACCATAGTGTTTTCTCAAAGGACTACCAAAACTAAAAAGCTCACGAGAGCCGCTGCTAAGCTTTTCGTACATATTTTGTTTTATTTTTTACGTAAAGTTTTACGCTTGAACTACAGTCTATATTCCGGTTCGGCTTTCAGTAATCATGGTTGCAAAAGGGCCAGACTGACCACTGAAAATCCCCAACAAAGAGAAGTTCTGCTACCTGTGAACTCGATGTATGTGAAATGTGAACTTTTGTTTTGATCCGGTTAATCCGGAATGGGCTCAGCACAAATTTGAATTCAGAACTTTTTCTCGGTGAATAAACGTCACATTTGTATTGTTATACGGTTCGTAGTAACAAATAACAAAATATTTGTTTGCATTTTCCCTACCGTCCCGGCTGGATGTCAAGACAATTTTGTCACAAGTCGATCAATGTGCAGAATCAATCAATTCGGCTAGACACCGGCCGATCCGAATTTCTTGTTAAAATTTTATTTATTTTTATTATAATAAAAAGAGATGTAGTTCTCACAATGTTTTGTGGCCCGAAGACCGATTCTGTCTGTAACTGCAATTGTAAAAAAAAGAAACAAAAGAGAAATAAAAAGTAAAAAAAAATACAAAACCAAGTCTTCCTCAATTTTAAGAGAGGGTATCAATTGGCACATTGATCTGATCTTTGATTCTATTTGTAGAGTTTTGATGTAAAATATATATAATCAGCTTTACGCCAACCACTTTAATTTATTTTTATTTTTATTAATATTTCTCTTCAAAAATACAGATAATTATACACATTTTTAAAAAAAACTTAAAAGAGAAACCACATAGGCATAGCCTGTGCGTGGGTATACAAGTATGATAAAAGTAAATGTTGAAAATTTCAATTACGATCAATACAGAAAAAGAAAAAAATCTAACTTTTATAGAAAAGAGATAAAGTTTAGTTATTTATAGTAAAAGTTGAAATTTTTGGTGAAAGAAAGAAAAAACAAAAACAATTATAAAATGAAACAAAAAGATAGAAAAATCAGTAAAACTATTTATATTATAAACCTAGTCACCGCTAGGTACACCGCGTGTTGTTGGCATATCTTGGACCGGTCCGTAGTCCAGTGGCAACACTTCGGACTCGTAAATTGAAGGTTGTGGCTTCGAATCCCGGTGGAGCACAAAAATATAACATTTATATTTCCAAATGTGCTCTTCGCTGGGTTGAAAAATTCATAAACCTTTACCAAAGACCGGTCTCTGAAAGGTCCATCCAACCTTACAACAACTGGGTCTTGCTTGAGAATTGGCGCTTTCTATAGCGACGACTAAGCACGCAAAGGGCTATTGAGGTGTGATACACACAAAAAGAGCGCTCACCAAATAAATCATCCTAATATTATTTAATATTAATAATATTATCATAAATTGCCCATATATATTTGCAACCAAGATTTTAGATTATGGAATAAATAGCATTTTTTAACTCAAACACCATATTTTGATCTGTGGATACAAAATATTGGTGAATTGCATTCCGATTGACAATTCACTGTAGAAAAAAATACCTCTTTTATATCATTCCTCTCAATCGTTCATGTCTTTTTCACTGCGGTTAGATTCAATAAAGACGACAGTTTTGTAGTGAACATTCACTATTCACCTGTCTGTCCCAGCATTCACCTGAACCGCATGCATAGTGCGCCCTGTAGCTAAGTAAACCGACGTAGAGTCACGATTTCAATATCCTCGTTCAACCGCATCGGTTACGATGCATTCCTATGCTCTTAGTATAAATTTTAACGTTCAAACACAGCCAAAGAGCTTAACTAAAAATGTTTCGAAGCTAAATGCTCACTAGTTTTAGTCAAAAAAAAAAAAAACGCAACTAAGCTACAACTTCTTGCTGCGTTATCCCCGAAGGGGTCGCATGTGGCGAGTTGAACCTATTTATTTTTACAGGTAAGGGGGCCGGCCTTTACGCCAACCACTTCAGTTGAAGTGGAGGTTTCCCAGCTCCTGTAACATACATCCAATTCAAATTCACAGATAGCAGAACTTCTCTTTGTTGGGGATTCTCAGTGGTCAGTCTGGCCCTTCTGCAACCATGAAGGCTGAGTAAACCTTGCCGGTGTTTTATTTTGGGGTTTGAAATAAACACCGAAACGGGAAATCATTTCTGACACCCTCGGTGGGATTCGAACCCGAGCTTTCGGCATGGAATGCAAGCACTCTACCATCTGAGCTATTTACTAGCTAGTTACTTGTGTTTTTTAATAAATAAATTGGAGAAGATAAATGCAGTTAATCTACCTATTTATGCTAGCCCAGGGGTGGAAGTCTCATCACCATGGTAATTCTCACCTACCGAATATCGGTAATAGCTGTTTACTTGCGGCCATATTGTATTGACAGATATTCATACAAATATTACCGATATTCGGTGGGTAAGAATTACCGTGGTGATGAGACTTCCAGCCCAAGGCTGGAAGTCTCGACGACGTAGATCGATCTTATCGTACCAATTTGAAGATAGGTTGGAATAAAATATGACAGTGCCTGAACAGCTGATCTATAATCTATAATCTATATTCTAAGTTGCAAGGATATATTCATTTAAAGCTCTCAGATATATGCCCACAAACCAACAAGTGTAGTTCGCGCTTACAAATGCTGAATGTGTACTTACAAATAAAATCCAAACCTCAAATGAACATAAGCCCCACAACTTTTGCCGACCTTCCCTGAAACAGGGGTGACATTGGCAAAGTGAACCATTTTTTACAGTATGGGTGGTCAGCCTCATACCAACCTATTAGTCAAGGAATATGAATAATAAATTACATTTAAATATAAAAAAGAACAAAACCTTACAAAGAAATCTATACAAAAAAAGTCAAAAATTTCCTATGCAAAAAATGTAGCAAATGAATACACCAACATTAGAAATCAACATTACAGATTAGCCGCCACTTCTTCCTGTCCTTGCATACTTCTTTCATTTCATCCAAAGTCATAACCTTTTTCATACAAGTCCTCCTTTTATTATGACTCTGGATATCCCATTCATTCGCTATTTCAGAGATTTGATCCTTCCATACTTTTCTCGGTCTTCCTCTACCACGACATCCATCTATTCTAGCAACATATAATTTCTTCGTCAATCTTTCATCACTCATTCTCTCCAAATGCCCGAACCATCTTAACATACTTTTTTTAATCTTCACTTTCACACTTTCCCTTACACCACATTCTTCTCTTACAAAATCATTCCTCACCCTGTCACTTTGTTTTTTCCCAATCATACTTCTTAGATAGTCCATTTCTACTGTATGGACTTTACTAATTTCCCTTTCACTCACCGTCCAGGCTTCACTTCCATACATCAAGGTTGGCACTAGTATACCACCGTGCACCGCCAATCTAACATTTTTTGAGATCGTTGTTGCAAATATATTCAATCAGCTGTTAAAACGCCACCATGTTTTCTTTCGTCATATCTTAAAATTCTGGTGGTCATATGTATCTTAAAAAGTGGCTTTACAGATCTATAGACGGTCATCGAGATTATTTCAATTACATTATCAATGAATATTGCTGATTGATTTTATTATCTATTATAAATACATATTTTTTTCAGTAAATACAAGTATAAATTATAGTATCTCTCAGGATATACATGATAATATCTCTCAAAATATATGTACGACAAACATAATGTAAGTTTAAATGATTGTATATTTTTGTGTACATACGAGTACAAGTTATAGTGTCTTATAGTATTTGTGAGTATTAATTATAGTATCTTTCAAGACATACATGATAATATCTCTTAAAATATACACACATCTATAAGTTAAAATTATGTTATCTTTCTGTTTATATACGAGTACAAGTTATAGTGTCTTTCAGTATATGTGAGTATAAATGTTAGTGTCTTTCAAGACATACATGAATATATCTCTTAAAATATACATTATACACACATATGTAAGTCAAAATGATGTTATATTTCAGGATATAAACATACGAGTACAAGTTATAGTGTCTTTGAGTATATGTATGTGAGTAAAATTTATGATAGTATTTTTCAAGACACTCATGATAATATCTCTTAAAATATACACACATATGTAAGTCAGAATGATGTTATCTTTCAGTGTATCTACGAGTACAAGTTATGTATAGTAGCTTTCAGTATATATACGAGTATAAATGATAGTATCTCTCAGGATATACATGATAATATATCTCAATTAATACATACCTGTACATATGTAAGTTTTAAATATCTTTCAGTGTATATACGAGTACAAGTTATAGTATCTTTTAGTACGTATATATATACGAGTATTAATGATAGTATCTCTCAGGATATACATGATAATATATCTCAAACAATACATACATATGTGAGCTTAAAGTATCTTTCAGTATATACTCGTATATACGAGTACAAGTTATAGTATCTTTCAGTATATATACGAGTATAAATGATAGCATATACAAGGGTATAGTCGCTATACGAGTATAATGAAAGCTCCGGGCTCACATATCGAACGTACGTGGTCTTTGTTCCCGGCAGATTAAAATACATATTTGCCCCAAATTGTTGAATGGGATATCAGACATATCGCTTCCTACATATGCACCCTGGAGATGGGTCGGGAGGAATTCCATTACCATATCTTTAACTGTACAAGATATCTGTAACCCGAGTGTAAAATATTAACATAAATTCCCCTCGATTGAGTAAATCGAAATTGTTATGACTGTAGTTGGGTTATTTTAATAAAGCAACAAAAAAGTTATTTATTTTTCAAAAAATGTTATACACAATGTCAAATCAAGATTTAATATACACGTAAGGTGGCGGCTGAGCCATGGATTTGCTGTGTGTCAATATCACCGTTAGGGGACAACGCGGCAGGAAGTTGCACTATATGTGTAGTTTAGTTGCGTTGAGCTATGTTTAAGTTTATACTTTCTGTACAAATCGCACGTCTTCTTACATAATAATATATCGACGGTTAAAGGAAGTAGGAATAAGCGACGTTTTGGTCAAAAATGAGTAATGAATCTTATCTTACTTAAATTTTTCCTCTCTTTCTAATGAACTCCCATAGCTCTACGATGATTTTTGTGTTGTTTATGCCCAAGCAAACAACTGCGTATTCGAAGTATGATTTTTTATGTCTTTTTTATGATTTTTATGGCGCTAAAAACATCGTAAAACCACATTAATAGAAATGCCTTTATTTTTTTTATTGTAGAGCTGTTTTGATTTTAACGATATGATAAAAAAGAAAAATAAATTATGCCATTTTTCTGCAATCTCAAACTTTCAACTGCTCTCCTGAACAATTTAGTTTTTGTCGCTTACTTCCTTTTAACCGTCGATATACTTGCTTACTACCCCAAACAGGCAAGCTCCTATTGTTCCGGCAAAATAAATCTGTTTACAAATTAAACACGCTAACTCCATGCAAGCCGCTTCCAGATTAATCTATTTAAAGTGGCCGAGTGGAGCTGCGGACGGGCGGGCTGAAATGTCAGTCGTACATAACGGGCTATGTAGCGCATTATACGTACACCCATATAAGTTCCAACCACATGGAGATACGTCGGTCAGTTCCTCTTGCATAATATAACGTGCCCTTGGTGCATGTCCATAAAAGGGTAATTTCACACGAGCAATGTTTGTGTCTAATCTAATCTAATCTAATCTAAGTTGCAAAGATGTGTTACATTGGAAATTCACATTACATGCATTCTCACAAGCAGACACGTACAAGTATCACAACAACATAAAAATCAAATCTCAAATAGACAAACACCCTGCAACTCTTGCCGTCTTTCCCTGAAACAGGGGTGACATTGGCAAAGTGAACCATTTTTACAGCATGAGTGGTCAGCCGCATACCAACCTATAAGTCAAGGATCTTGTGTGTATATTATTATTTGTGATTTAAAAATGTAACTTGTTGTATATGTTCCTTGACTTATAAACCACCCATGCTTTAGAAAATGGTGCACTGTGCCAATATTATCCCTGTTTCAGGGAAGGTCGGCAAGAGTTGCAGGATGTATGTTCATTTGAGGTTTGGGTTTTTATGTTGTTGGTTCACATGCGTCATGTACTAGAGCGAGCTTATATCTGTAAGCGTTTGTGTATTGACATTGTGAAGATTAATTTTAAATTAAATCTTTGGTAAAGGCATATTTAGTTTTTAACACAGCGAAGAGTATAATAACTTGAAAATAGAAATCGTTTATTTTTGTGCTCCACCGGGACTCGAACTCACGACCTGCTATATACAAGTCCAACACTTTTACCACTGAGGACGGACCTGTCAATGATGTTTGATGGATTGGTATACCGCCGTTTTGTGTTATTTGTCACTCCAAAGCGTATGTGCTTCGCTTCCATACATAATTGTCGGTATCTTTGAAGGTGGATTATTTGTAAAAACGTTTGGCGTTGAGTTTAGTATAGTTTTAGTATAGTTGTATACTTGCAGTACCTATATATATAAAGTGTTCTCGTGAACAATGTATCTCTCTCCCCCATATTGGGCACGTAGAAGCCGCTTAGTGAATGCTGACTTATGGCTGATCACACTATCCAAGCAATTAAGTGCAGAAATGTAGGAGTCAGTAAAAAACCATTCATTTTTTGACTTTAAAAATAAAAGGACATAAAAAATATTTATTTATTTAATTGAAAGATTCAAATCAAAACACTATTTTGTATTTTCACGATTATAATAATTTATTATTTAATTTTACAAACGTTTTCGATAATATATCATCGTCAGGTATACAAAAAAATAATTTTAAGTTTGTAAAATCAAATAATAAATGATTATAATCGTGAAAATACAAAACAGTATTTTGATTTGAATCTTTCAATTAAATAAATAAATATTATTGAATATGAATTTTCACAGTGTTAATACACAAACAATTCAAAATATAAAAATTATTTCATGAAATTCATTGTTAGAGTCATTTAATGACAGGATGCGGTATTAAAAGAAGAGAACGATAAATGTACATTTTGAAATATGTATTGATACGTTCTTTGCTTGATTTAAAAAAAATTAAAATGCTAGAATTTATTTTTAAAAAAATATTTCTCACAATTTATTTTTTACAATGTACAATTTATTTTACATTTGAGAATCACTGGTGTATGTGTTACCTCGCAAAGGGCTTTATTGCAACTCTTCTGTCCTACCATTTCGACCCCTTATATACTAGAGCGGAGAGATCATTCTCCCAAGTTCTGGACTATTCCATCACCAGAATATTTACGCACACTACCAGGGCCTACTAGATTATTCTATACTACGTGCATTGGTGTGTGTAGTCATTTTGATGTACCTATGTGTGTACGAGCGCCTGTACTTGTTTGAAACAGTACCTATATTTCCAAATAAACCTATTCACTTTTTTTTCAATCTGTGATTGACAAAAACTTTGTATCGGTTCATGGACCCTGAGTTGACGACGCGACGTCTATATCTTTTCACCTTTTATGAGGTCTTTCAACTAGGCGTTGATCTATTGGTATCTCATTAGCTACGATGTGTGCGAGTCTTTTGTGATTCATTTTAGAGATACGATCTTTTAATAAATTACCTCCATGATCTTGTTCCTTGACTTATAGGTTGGTATGAGGCTGACCACCCATACTGTAAAAAATGGTTCACTTTGACAATGTCACCCCTGTTTCAGGGAAGGTCGGCAAAAGTTGTGGGGCTTATGTTCATTTGAGGTTTGGATTTTATTTGTAAGTACACATTCAGCATTTGTAAGCGCGAACTACACTTGTTGGTTTGTGGGCATACATCTGAGAGCTTTAAATGAATATATCCTTGCAACTTAGATTATAGATTATTTATTATCTGTTTCTCAGTAATGCATTGTATCTCACAGGCAATTGCATCTTGCAATATTCTTCCTGGGAGCTTTCAAGGAACTTTCACATCGGATGTTCTGAGTATTCATTTGGTTCTTTTGTGTTAACTCTACTTTTAAAAAGCATGTGAAGTTAACAGAGGTCAACGCCTATGAGTATACTAAGAAACACTGAGTAGGAAGAAGAAAAAGATGAAGAAGTTGAAACGCTTACGCAAACTTTACAATTATCTGAAGCAACTTGAGTCGTGTGGACAGCATTTAAGTTCTTCTCTCTACGACAGCAGTGTCGTAACTCTGTAGAGGCTTGTCTACGACACAATACACCGAAAGCTTCACCAATATAATACATAGGTAATATATCTATGTCCAGCCTCTACGATGCTACGATACAAATATATAAAAGGCTACGACTATGGCATACTTGAGTCTCTATGGTCTACGCCACAAACAAGCCTGCGAGTGCTATTCAATTTTAGCTCGATACTGAAAAGTTTGGCCACTGTAAATGGGAGAGTCTACAATAGTTGTAGACTTAAAGTATGTATATGAACTATTTGTCAGCATTTTGATAATTATGTACCTGCAATAGAGTTGTGTTGCTTGATTTTTCGTATGACTTTTCTCGTTTCAAATTGCCCCAGGTCATCTATAAAATTAATACTGTTTGGAGGCACGATGAAAAATCATGCTATTTCTTATGTATTTTGCATGAAATTCATCTTGAATTGTCAAGTTATTGTTTTTTTTATCCAATGTAGGTAAATTTTTCCTTAACAAAATGTACTCTAAGATCTACGTTCAAAATTTTGGAATTCTAGTGTCAGTACTTCGAAAAGTAGCACATACACACACAAACAGCCAAAAATGATTAAAAAGTAATTTCTTTAAGCGTGTCTTGCACCAAAACAACACTTATCAATGAAAATCTCATTTTGTTTTACATCAAAACAATACTTTGGGTGCGTGGAAGAAAAATGGATAAAAAATCTTAAAAGTAAAATTTCACAGCGCATGAATTTATTTGTATTTTCACTAGTACTAAGACACTTCAGGGCATTTCAAATTTCAGAGACATTTGAATGACCTTTAAGAAGTATGTTCTCGGATTTAAATTCCTTGCAAATGCTTTTAGTACTGTCTCAGACTGTTTTACGTTTAAACTAAGCCGAAGCGTTTAACCAAAAAATATACTAAAAATAAAAAAGCGTTTCTATTGAGCGTTTAAGTTATCATTCATTTATGGTAAACGCTTTGGTTGAGTTTAAACGGAGAGCTTAAAGCTGTATGAATAAAATCTTTGGCTCGTCTAGAGTTTCCATCTTGTGAACCTTTCAATGAATGAGAGAGACGAAACCAGAGAAGAAGATTAGAGTCTAAGAAAAGATTCAAATAAATCCCATTGGATTTTAGAGGTAAACCTTTATAAATACTTAATGTCTTTTTTGTATAAATAATTATAACTATATGAAGCGTAACGTCGTCTGCGTTGTACACCGAGTATGAAGTACTTTGTAGACTTGTCTCGATTGCGTTAATTGAAAAATTGTTTGAAAATTAATAAAATAAGTAATCAAATGTGAGAGCAATTTTATTGTTACGAACGTATGAGTTCGTGTGGATGCGAGCCTAGGCACGCTGATTGGTATGTGATGTCTCTGTTGTAGTGTCGAACAATCTGGTATAGTGTGGAACAATGCTCTATTACCATGTACTAGGAAGTATCTATCGTGTTCTATAGAACATGCAAGAAGCGTCTCTTTCGTACCTAGAAATACGAGCAAAGATTCTATGTGAGACAGAGTCACTTAGAGTCGCAACAAATAATAAATCGTCCAAGTAGTCCGGTCCGTAGTTCAGTGGTAACACTTCGGACTCTGAATTGGAAGGTTGTGGGTTCGATTCCCGGCGGAACACAAAAAATAAACCATTTATATTTTCAAATTTGCCCTTCACTGGGTTGAAAAATTCATAAAACCTTTACCAATGACCGGTCACCAAAGCTCCATCCAGCCTTACAGCAACTCAAGCTCGTAAAAAGGTCGATAACTCAATTGGTAGAATGCTTGCATTCCATGACGAGAGCAAGGGTTCGATCTCAAAGGTTTACTCAGCCTTCACAAGAAATGAGAAACCCCCACTTCAACTGAAAGTGGTTGGTGTGAGGCCGGCCCCCTTACCTGTAAAAATGAATAGGTAGCCACATACGACCCCTTCGGAGAAACGCAGGCAAGAAGTAACACTATATGTGTAGCTAAGTTGCGTTTTTAATGGTAAAAATATATGTTCTCATGTAAGAAAGTAATTCCTTGAGATTTGGCGTCATTAAAAAGAGCCTTACAAAAATTGAGTACAAGATCTGTCCGGGGTATTATGTGACATTTTATTTATCAAAGAACAGCCAAGTACACAACATTACGTCACAACTCAACCATAGCGTTTATGAAGAAAAATACAACAGAGCCTTTACAGAGTTACTTAGCTTCAATACATTTTTTTGTTAAAACGACGCGATTGAGTTTCGAGCTTTGAGTTTTATACCTCCTCGGAGTACAACAGTTGACAAGGGTAGACGGAGGCTTTCTCTGACGTTTTTTTTTTTTTTTTTTTTTTAAATAGTTTATTCAACAAAACAGGAAAATACATTAAAATATATAAAACAATAATAAAAATATATACAATTGATGTTGTACCTTCCCAATTACAATGTTGACATTAAATATAAGTATTAAAAATAAAAAGAATATAAAAAAGAATATAAATATAAATACTAATGACAATGACGTCACGAATATAGCCTGTGGTGTTACGTCAGAATAACATAACCCTCCTCCTCCCCCACAGCGCCCACCCATTCTTCCCCCCCCACCCACTTTTCAAATCCCCACTACTTACTTTGCAGCAGCCTACGCGCCTTAAATATGTGAGAACAATATAGAGTAAGAGTTGCCTAAGAGCCCGTTCCCACTTGTCAGGTGTCGGATCCGTATATTCATCGGAGGTTCCAGTTGCAGAACATTTCGGACAAAATCGGTTTCTGACAAGGGTGAATAGCTCCATGTTCTGCCACTGGAACCTCCGATTAATATACGGATCCGACTTCCGACAAGTGGTAACGGGCTCGAAGGCCCGATATTTTCAACGTTAGCATAGCGACATTATCTAATCTAAGTTGCAAAGGTATGCAACATTAAGGATTCATATTGTATGCATTTTCGCAAGCAGACACGTATAAGTTCGCGCTTAAGCATGCCGCATGTGGACCAACAATATAAAAACTCGAATCTCAAATGAGCATACACCCTGCAACTCCTGCCAACCATTTTCTACAGCATGGGTGGTCAGCCACATACCAACCTGTAAGTCAGTTACATTGGTGAAGTTACAAATTATCAAGTAGGTACAATGATTTTTTAAATAAATCTTCATGAATTTGAACGTAACATGGGCATTCCAATCTGGATGAAACATAATCTTCTTGTTTATATCTTCAACAACAAAGGTTTTATTTTTTTCATGTTTATTAATATTATCTTGTTATTGTTACATCGTTGGCCTCCTCCCGCCCATGCTCTGAGTATAATATATCTGACATATTAATGTTTCTGTTTGTACGTTGTATTTTTTGATAACATAGCCTGTACTTGTTTATTTATGTTGTTTATGATGTAGGCACTGTGACAGAATATTAATTAAAAAAACATGCGTAGTACGCGGAAATCATATTAAGCGAATTTTCGCGAAAATTTGAAATATTACGTACACTTTACATACATAATAATGTGTTCAAATTATTTTTCCTCAAACAGTAGCATTGGCATGCCAAATCTAGTTACTTTTACATGTAAAGAGGTCAGCGTTACGCCAACCACAATAGTATTTTTTTACGGGTTTTTGCTTTTATTGAATAGCGAAAAAATGACGGAAGTAATAATAAATATTAGGATAATTTATTGGGTGAGCGCTGTTTTTGTGTGTATTACACTTCAAGAGCCCGCAAAGTGACAATTCTCAAACAAGACCCAGTTGCTGTAGGGCTGGATGGACCTTTAGTGACCGGTCTTTGGTAAAAGTATATGAATTTTTCACCTTGCAAAGAGCATATTTTAAACTATAAATGGTAATTTTTTTGTGCTTCGCTGGGATACGAACGCACAACCTTCCATTTACGAGTCAGAAGTGTTTACCTCTAGATTTCAGACCGATCAAGTAGGTAGTAGATCAGGTAAATCGTTTTATCAATTATTTGTTTGTTTTTAAATATAATTCAAGTTTAATATTAGTTTTTCTCGCTCGACAACTTAGTACCCAGAATGCTTAGGTTTCAAACCAGAAGGCTTGAATTCTATCTCTACCTAATGGTGTCAAAAATGATTTATTTTGACTCCCAAATCAAAATACCGGTAGGCTTTACTCAGCCTTCACAAGTTATGAGAAATGTTAGGCACTAGTTCTATTGCAGTACTCGGTATAAAATAATGCCTAAATCCATGGAGGTCCTTATAAATCCTTGGATCATTGGAAATCATTGGATATTTTTAACGTAGGAAATAATTTCAAAATCGTAGAGAGCTTTGAAAACAAAAGCATTCATTTGCTCGTTTTTCAAATCAAAACAAAATTACCGTACATTTTAGAGTGAGCACTTATTGAAAGAGTGGAAACAACGGCGTCGAGGGAGGAAAAAAACACAAAGTAAAAAAAATAAAAACATCGGGCTTAAGCAGGGATTAAACTTGTAATGGGAAAGCCTATGCCCGAGCTTCTGAGTACTTATTTACCTTGATATTCGTCACACTTGGTTAACGACTGTTCTTCATCCAATATTTCATCGTAAAATAAGATTGATTCCTTAAATCGCGTTTAAGACCAATCCTCTCTAATCTAATTTAAGTTGCAAGGATATGTAACATTGGTGATTCACATTATGTGCATTTTCACAAGGAGACACGTATGAGATTGCACTTTTAAACATGCCGCATGTGGACTTAAAATATTGAAACACTAATCTCTAATGAAAATACACCCTGCAACTCTTGCCGACCTTTCCTGGAATAAGAGGGCAAAGTGAACCGTTTTCTACAGCATGGGTGGTTAGCCGCATTCCAACCTATAAGTCAAGGAACATACACAACAAATTCCATTTTTGAAATAAGCAATAATAATATGTATGAATATTAAAAACAAATGTAAAATTCTGATTTAAAATTAAAGAAAAAAATAGAAAATCCTTTGTCCTAGCCGCCAACATAACAGATCAACCGCCATTTCTTTATGTCTTTACATACTAAGAGGTTAATAACTAAATATCTTTAAAAAATAAACTATTAACCTGATCCCTTCAGAGATAACGCCCCAAGAAGTTGGACTGTATGTGCAACTCAGTTGCGTAATTGTTTTGCTACACACAAATTTTGTTTTGGTTTACGATTAAGGCTTAACCCAAAAATTGTTGTGTATGTGGGTATGACTGTGTAGGCATTTTGGTGGTCGCTCTATGTACCGTATCCTCGTTAACAGCCTTCGTTAGGCTTTCAGCGGCTAACTGAATTATGAAAGGCCTTCCACGTGTGTGTATACAAGTACATACAAGTACAAACCCCTGAGTAATAGCATGGACGAGCAGAAACTAACTTACTGCATTGATAAAAAAAAAGATAACGCAACTAAGCTTCACATATAGAGTAACTTCTTGCCACGTTATCCCAGAAGGGGTCGCATATGGCGAGTGAACCTATTTATTTTTACAGGTGAGGGAGCCGGCCTTACGCCAACCACTTCACTGTAGGGGGGCGTTTCTCAGCTCTCGAGGGGGCTGGTACTCATTTCTTGTGAAGGCTGAGTAAACCTTGCCGGTTTTATATTCAAGGTTTGAAATAAACACCGAAACGGGAAATCATTTCTGACATCCTCGGCGGGATTCGAACCCGAGTTCTCGGCATAGAATGCAAGCACTCTACCAACTGAGCTATCGACCGGACAATAAATACTGCCATCACCCCACTCTTGCAGAAGCTTCACTGGCTAACGATCCCAGAAAGGATGAAATTTAAGTAAGGCCTTATTGTGTATAAAGCATTGCATGGAGTGGCGCCAGAATACTTGCAGGAAATGATAATTCCAAGGAGTTGACAGGATCTGTTGACAGTGCATTAATCTGTGGCAGTGCACCATTCAGAAATAAAAAAAGGAGCGCAGTGTTCGGAGACCGCGCTTTCGCCATTGCAGGACCGTCCACTTGGAATCAGCTGCCTCCAGAAGTGCGCACCAAGGAAGGGATTGAAAGTTGTAAGAAGGGAATGAAGACCCATTTATTCGCCGCCGCGTCAAGTATGAAAGCGTCTTTGCAGTGACAAGAGTCACGAAACGGCGCTCTACAAATCATCATCATCATACATACTATTTACCACTTTTGTCTCAGTCCTGTCAAACGTAGCAGTTGTGTAGTCATACAAAACATGTTTTAACATGTCAAATCTTAATATTTTTTAGTGTTGATCTGTTAACACAGTGAAAGTCCATTTTTATAAATATTTAAAAATATAAATGGTTAAACATTGTTTTAATTCACTTTATTTTATTTGTTTATGCTCGAATATTTTCGCCTAATGAGGCATCTTTGGCTCTTGAAGATGCCTCATTAGGCGAAAATATTCGAGCATAAACAAATAAAATAAAGTGAATTAAAACAATGTTTAACCATTTATATTTTTAAATATTTATGTCAAATCTTATGTTTTCTTGCTTTCTCCATTTTGTGTTTTGACATCTAATTACAACACATGTCATATTGTCTTAAAATAATGTATTTTTCCTTTAAAATTTGTCAATTTTATCGATCACAAGATTTATAACGCACGCGTCTATGTTCGGACTGCTCCGGGCATAGTACGCACGCGGCAATGCTGCCCCTTTTTTAAAAACATTTTGAAATTCATCCGAGTTTTTTTGTACGCATGTAAATGCAACTGTGATGTTCTTTGTTCTCTTTCTTACTAATGACAATTTTCGTAAGTAGGTTGAAACAGATATAATATATTGTCTATTTCTCGTTAAAATAATTTCTAATCCACCGATATCATAAGTCAATGATACAAACAGTGCCCATAATGTACGAGATTTCACCAAAAATGTATGGAAACTAAAACGCTCATTATGTGGGCGCTGTTTCAGCTTCCAAACATTTTTTGGTAAACGCTTTGATTGAGTTTTAACTCGATGTTTTATACTTGCGGTTCAGGCCGATGCTCACTTAGGCCCAGTATTTTCAAATTGAGGAAAGTTTACTGTACTTTAAATTACAAAAAAATATTCATATTCAGGAGTCATATAAAATGTATGCCAACAAGCAGTTTTTATTTTTAGTATGTCGCACGTGTAAAATAAAAGCATTAGCTCTGCAACTTTTGCCGATCTTTACTGAAACAGGAGTGACATTGGCAGAGTGAGCCATTTATTACAGTATGGGTGGTCAGCTTCGAACCAAGCTAACACCTAAGGGCCGGTTGCACCAACCTCCATTTAATATTCGATTGGCCCATTAAATTTGATGGCTTAATTCTAGTAAGGACTTAAATATTTCTCGGAAGTGGGTGGGATATGATGGAATTTGAACAGGAAAGATGATGTACATCAGCTGGGTTACGTATATGCAACCAAATTTTTGATTTGCTAGGAGAAATCACACTTAGTTTTGATTTTTTTTATTGGAGTTTGGTGCAACAGGCCCTAAGTCAATGAACACAAATTGTTGTAGGTAATAATATGATGGAATTTGAACAGGAAAGATGATGTACATCAGCTGATTTACGGATATGCAACCAAAGTTTTGATTTCCTAGGAGAAATCTTACTTAATTTTGATTTTTGCTTGATTGGAGTTTGGTGCAACAGGCAATGAACACAAATGAACACAAATTGTTGTGGGTAATAATATGATGGAATTTGAACAGGACAGATGATGTGCATCAACTGATTTACGTATATGCAACCAAATTTTTGATTTGCTAGGAGAAATCACACTTAATTTAGATTTTTCCTTTATCGGAGTTTGGTGCAACAGGCCCTAAGTCAATAAACACAAATTGTAAATTTCGTGACTGTATAAAAAAATGGTAAATAAATGAAAAAAAATTCAAACGGTTTAAAATAAAGTAGTTACCTACTGGGTGGATGTGAACACAGCATGGACATGAATATTTCACATTTCGCAATCAAACAAACAGTGAATATTTCCGAATCAAATTCTGTATTCGGAAGTTTGTGTGGTTTCATCATACTATTCAGTTGTCGAATAGCTGATATTAAAGTAAATTGTATGATGCTCAAATACACTTAATTGTTTGTATTCCTTGACTTATAGGTTGGTATGAGGCTGACCACCCATACTGTAAAAAACGGTTCACTTTGCCAATGTCACCCCTGTTTCCAATGTCACCTGTTTCAGGGAATGTCGGCAAGAGTTGCAGGGCTTATGTTCATTTGAGATTGGGTTTTTATATTGTAGGTCCCCATGCGGACCCCTGTTGCCAATGTTGCCACCCCTGTTGCCAATGTCACCTGTTTCAGGGAATGTCGGCAAGAGTTGCAGGGCTTATGTTCATTTGAGATTGGGTTTTTATACTGTAGGTCCACATGCGGCATGTGTTAGCGCGAAATTATACATGTCTGCTTATGGGAATGCGTTTAATATGAATCTTAGATGATACATATCTTTGCAGCTTAGATTTAGATTTATGTAGATGCTAAACTTGACGTGAAAATGAAATAGTAATGGAACGTTATTTGTGTAAAATATTTTTTTTTGGTCTTTGACTAAAAGGTCATTATGAGGCTGATCACCCATAGAGTAAAAAAGTTTCCAATGTTTCCCGGTTTCAGTGAAGGTCGGTAAGATTTGCAGTGCGTATGTTCATTTGAGATTGGGTTTTTATGTTTTAAATCCACATGCGGCACCTGAATTTTCATGTAGCACCCATTTATTCAAACATAAGCCTCACACTCAAAAAAAAAATTCTTAGGGTATTTAATAACTTTTTTTATTTCCCTAATCCTAATCGAAGTGTTTAAACCAGTTTTAAAAACGTTTCTAAGGTCAAATTTAAGTTACTTGTTTTGGCAACATGTAGAATTAAATGGCGTATTTTGCTGAAAATTTGATATTTTGGTACTTAAGTGTCTTTTTTTTTTTTTTTTAAGAAATCCTGTGCGGGAGACTCCCTAGATTCTAAAGACTCTAGGGGTCTATGACACTTGTTGTAGTGCCGCAGAGATGCACGAGCTTGGTCGTCGCTACAGAACGCCAATACTCAAGCAAGACCCAGTTGCTGTAAGGCTGGATGGACCTTTGGTGACCGGTCATTGGTAAAGGTTTATGAATTTTTCAACCCAGCGAAGAGCACATTCGAAATATAAATGGTATATTTTTGTGCTCCGCCGGGATCCGAATCCACAACCTTCCATTTACGAGTCCGAAGTGTTGCCACTACGGACTACGGACCGGTCCAAGTCTTAATTAAATCAACCATTATATTTATTCATCTCAAAAAATGTAAAAAAAAAACATCACGTAAGAGCCATTGTTCTTTTCTCAAAAACAACGTCCAAAATTGAATAAGAAAACCAATCTTCTGAAACAAATTTCGAAATTCAATAGAAAAATTACTTTTGAGGTTTCCCTTTAATTATAGCTTTAAATTGAGTCACGAAAAAATTGCTCCTCTGACCTTCTGTTTGTGAAAAAATGTCCAAAACACTACAAAGGCCCTCCCCTTCGACCCAAAAGCCTTCAATGACGTATTGTGTTTGGCCCAAATTCAATTTTCTCTCCCGGTCAATACAAAAAAACACTCTCTAATGGTATTTTCAAAGAAAATAAATAAAATACGAGTGAAAATATATGTACCTAGGGTAGAGTTTATGTACTTATTTTCTTGTACATACAACTTACCAGTTAATTTTAACCTTGTATTTGCTGCGGTTGAAAAAGCACGTTAAATATTTTACATCAATATACGAGTGTAAAGAAATGAGAGTATGTCACACGCTAATTATAGTGCGTAAAATGTCAGATTTCTGTTATTTGATTTTATATATATTTTTCAGTTAATAATATTTCTATATTTCCTTATTAAACCTACATATCTGTAATCTAAGTCTCATTATAAATTCATATCCACTCACAGACACGTGGAAATTCGCTCTTATTATTGCCGCATATGTAAAAACAAAATAAAAGCCAAATCTCAATTGTATTTACACTCATTTACACGCAACTTTTGTCGCCCTTCCCTAAAACAGGGGTGAAACTAGAAGTGATTTTTTTAGAGTATGGGTTGTTAGTCTTAGACTTCCCTCAAGACACTCTGTATACAACTGTTTCGTTTTAATTTAACAAGTCGCTTGTATAGTCAGCCTTGAAAATGATGGAAGCAAGACCTCAGCAGATAAAAAACGCTGCAAATAAAACTTAGTCTAACCCGAAAGAATGTATCACTCTAAGTTTCCTTTTATACCCGTGATGTATATGAGTTAACACAATGCTTGGAGAGCATGCATTTGCAGTTGCTGGTCCTCTGGCCTGAAACCTCCTGCCACATCATGTGAGAGAGCTAGAGGACCATAGAAAGTTCTGGAATGCGCTGAAGACAAGTAAATTTCTGGCACCATTTGCATAAGCGCCCTTGGAGTGACTACATCACGAAACGGCGCTACAAAGAAATCATAAAAAAAGTCTCTACATAGTAAAACAAGTAACATTTTTTGATGAGATATTTGTCTCTGGTATTCAACAAGTTAAGGCGGGTTCAAATGTACGTCAATTAAGTAGGTGTTAACAAAGAATGTCCAGAGCTTGATTGTATGTAGAAAACAAGGTGGGCAGATACGCGAGTAAACATATCGTTTTCAATTGTTCCAAATATACATCAAAGGAACAAAGAGACTATTAAAGAATATCATATTGTACTAAATATCATGTTCATCCTTGTTTTCTTGGAAATGTCTGGTCGATATTTTACCATTATATTATAACCATTTTCATCAGCATGGGTGGTCAGCCTCATACCAACCTATAAGTCAAGGAATACAAATAAAAAATAACATTCAGATATAAAGAGGAAAGTAGCAAAATCTTAAAAATAAATCTATACAAAAAAAGTCAATAGTTCAACAAAAAACAAAACTAAAAATTACGAATAAATATGCCTCCATGATTACAAATCTACATTGGGGCCGTCCATATATTACGTCATTCGAATTAAGGGGGGGGGGGAGTCTGGTCTGCGGATGATGGCAAATGACGTACGAGTACAAAAAGTGACGTCGTTCTTGTAAATATCAATTTCTACAAAACATACAAAATATTATGTAAGATATATAACATTATTAATTATTAAGCTCATCCATTATTACAGCAAGAGGGGGGAGGGGTTATTAGATAATGACTATAGGATGATTGTAGGGGGGGGGGGGGTCGAAAATCGGCAAAAATCGATGACGTAATTTATGGGCGGCCCCATTACAGATTAGCCGAAATTTCTTCCTGTCCTTACACACTGATTTCATTTCATCCAGAGTCATAACTTTTTCCGTATAAGCTACCCTTTTATTATGACTCCGGATATCCCATTCATTCGCTATTTCAGAAATTTGATCCATTCATACCTTACTCGGTCCTCTATCGCGACATCTATCTATTCTTGCAACGTCTACCTTCTTCGTCAGCCTTTCATCATTCATTCTCTCCATATGTCAAAACCTTCATATAATAAATCTAACTATTTACGTAATTCTTCTATGAAGGTCATTTCTCAATTACTTTTTGATAAATAGGCACTTGGAACTAATCTGTATTCTATGCGAAATACCTGGGAAGACGTACTACACACGTAATCCCCACTAAAGACATTTCGCCCATTCCGGGAAACTTCCCACAAAGGCAGATAATCAAACGTAGGCTCCATCTCCTTGATAGTGGAAGCATTGAAGGCCCATCTCGAGCCCCCAAATTAATCAGAATTGGGGACGCAAGGGACCTGTAAAATCCGACACTAGAGAATTGGAATCTACCAGATGGAAGTTGTTATGTAACAGAAAATTTATCAACTAATTTGATGAGGACGGTTCAAAGCCCCTTTGAATTTTTCTCTCATATTGGTGTAAAATTATAAATCTAATCTAATCTTATCTAAGTTGCAAAGATATGTAAAATTAAGGATTCACATTATATGCATTTTCATTAGCAGACACGTTTACTTTCGCGCATAAACATGCCGCATATTGACCTACAATATAAAAACCCAAATCTCAAATGATCATATACTCTGGCCTGGAACCACCTGCCACATCATGTGAGAGAGCTAGAGACCATGGAAAGTTCCGGAATGCACTGAAGACAAGCAAATTTCTGGCATCATTTTCACAAGCGCCCTTGGAGTGACTACATCAGAGAAAATAATTGTGTAAATGAATGAAAATATTTAAACGTTATTCTTCATACATGCTAGCTAATTTAGGCTTATTATGACGTGAAAGGATTATTTTGAAAAGGATAATATATAAACGTATACCAAATTTATGAATGTATGAAATGCGTTCCAAGCATCGGGCTTATCATTAAAAATGAAAAGATCCTTCCAAAATCCCAACAGGGTAATAAATCATTAGCATACCTTTATTTTATTCCCGGCATAATCACGCTTCATTCCCGGCATAATAATACTTTATTCCTGGCATAATTATAATCCCTTTATTCATTCCGGCCAATAAATAAACATTCTGCGCCGCACCTGTACCCTTAGTAAGAGTTGCAAAACTTGAGTAGGTAATGCAAAGTGATTTCCCCCAAAATCTGCCGTTTTTGTTTGTTTGAACTTGATTTTCTTCATCACTGTAACTCTTTTGCTAAGACCACAAAGTGTAAGAAACAAAAACGGCAGATTTTGGGAGAAACCACGCTTTAATATTTTCCGTAAACTTTACTTTTCTCAAGTTTTGCAACTCGTACTAAGGGTACAGAAGTAAAATTTTAATAAGCTGCCTTAGTTCTGTCAGGTCTGAAAACGGCTGAACCCGTATCAGAGGCGAGAAAACTGTAGGACCTAAAAGATTGTGTGTGTGTTTTTTTTTTGAAAACTTCAAAATACGGTCGTAGCACGTCTAAAAAATGTAAATCTAAGCTGCAAAGATATATGTCGTTTAAGATTGATATTAAACGCATTCCCACAAGCAGACATGTATAAGTTCGCGCTAACACATGTCGCATGTGGACCTACAATATACAACCCAAATCTCAAATGAACATAAGCCCTGCAACTCTTGCCGACCTTTCCTGAAACAGGGGTGACATTGGCAAAGTGAACCATTGTTTACAGTATGGGTGGTCAGCCTCATACTAACCTATAAGGCAATTGTTGAAAATCGCACAAATATCTTTTTTTTAAATTCATATTGAAACACTCAACCAGTTTAATCCTCCTCAGACACAAATTCTGCAACATTCATGCTTTTCACACTTTACAAACCAATACTTCAATAATATGTAATCTAAGTTGCAATGATATACTATAATTCAAAGCTCATATGAAATGAATGCCCACAAACAGACATGTGTTAGATCACGCTTATAAATGCTGAAATGTGTACAATAATAATAATCTATAATTTATAATCTAAGTTGCAAGGATATATTCATTTAAAGCTCTCAGATGTATGCCCACAAAACAACACGTGTAGTTCGCGCTTACAAATGCTGAATGTGTACTTACAAATAAAATCCAAGCCTCAAATAAACATCAGCCCCACAATTTTTGCCGACCTTCCCTGACACAGGGGTGACATAGGCAAAGTGAACCATTTTTTACAGGATGGGTGGTTAGCCTCATACCAACCTATAAGTCAAGGAACAGCCAAATTAAAACCAAACCTCAAATAAACATAAACCCTGCAACTTTTGCCAACCTTCCCTGAAACAGGAGTGACATTGGCAAAGTGAACCGTTTTTTACAGCATGGGTGGTCAGCATCATATTAACCTACAAGTCAAGGAATAATTTTAATTTTGATATATTAATCAAAAGGTTAAAAACAACACGCGCCTTTCTTCTTTTTGCTTATATTGATTGTACCTACTTAAAATATCAATAACATGTTCGTAAAACTGAAACAAAGATTTCAGAGAACATCCTATCCATTGCAAATAGTCTACGCCCGTGACTGCTTTCAGTGGTAATTAGCATATTCATAGTTAGGGTCTATGCGAAGTTAGGGTCTGTGAGTGGTTAGGGTCTAAGGGTAGTTTGTGCCCTCGGTAGGGTCACGTGTAGGGTCGGATCACCTCCGTTGATGACTTACGTGACAATGCCATTAGATCAATGGCTTCGCGAGACGCAGTCACCACTTTGGGCGAAGCAATTTATGTCAGTCTTTATCCGCATCTATACGTACTTACTTTAGATTCTTGATAAGACGCAATTGAAATTGTAATAATCTATAATCTAAGTTGCAAGTATACAGTAGTACACAAACAGACATGTGTAAGTTCGCGCTTACAGATGCTAAATATTTACTTACAAATTAAAATCCAAACCTCAAATGAACATAACCTCTTTTGCCGACCTTCTCTGAAGCAGGGGTTACATTGGAAAAGTGAATATTTTTTTTCAGTATGGGTGGTAAGCCTTATACCAACCTATAAGTCAAGGAATACAAATTTAATAATAAATAAGATTGATTAAAATATTTTAGAAAAAATATTTATTTCAGAATTCATTTATTGTTTTCATCCTTCTTTTTATTAATTTTTTCTCATATTTTATGGTCATTGTTTATGTGAAAATAAATATTTTTTTACATTGATTTTTTCATGAGGCTGACCACTCATACCGTAAAAATTTGTACACTTTTGCTAACGTTAGCTTTGTTTCATGTACATGTTAAAATTTAAGATTTACATTGAATGCATGTCCATAAGAAAAACGTTTAAGTTCATGCATACACATATTTACTAAAAAAAAAAGAAGACCCTGGACGCATTAAAAAAAATATTGCCTATTTCTTGAAACAGAGGTGATATTGTATGAAAAAACTAATTTTTACACACCGACTTCAAGGAACACCAATAATAATAAACAAACAGTGAACTAAATGATAACTAACGAAATTGTTAAGTATTTATGAAATTTTAAAATAAATAAATAAACTGTTAATCTAAATATATATTATATTAAAAAATTTAAAGCCTAACGGTGTCTAAGAATTTAGATATTTTAGTCGTTGGTTGAGCCCACGCTTTAACAAACTAATGATGTATGTGCTGAAAGTCTCAACACCACGGTCATTCTTACCCACCAAATTTCGGTAATATTTGTATGAACACTAATTAACTGTTCACTTGCGGTCATCTTAAATTAACAGGTCTTCATAAAAATGCATCATTAGTTTGTCAAAGCAAAGGTCTAAACCGACGACTAAAATGTCTAAGAATAGCACCGTTAGACGTCAACATAGCTGATCAAAACGCTATTTCTTTCAGTCCTTGTAAACTTCTAACAACTGTTTCAAAAGAAAAAAATCTAACCTAAGGTGTTTTTTTCCAAACATAGAGTACAATACAAAATAATCCGTTGTTGATATGAACAACAGCAAAAAAACCAACAATGGCTTTTATGTGAACCGTAGAAAAAATAAAACGGGCAATTTCATAGAGCGACGGGACACGTTAAGGTTTTTCCGACAAAAAATATAAAAAGCAAAAAGGCTCGATTACAGGAAAGAGGATCAGTTGGCTTGTAGCGACTCTTGTAGGGTCGTTTCTTAGGATGTGTATTTGTAAAAAAACTTTTTCAAATGTTGACAAAAAATCCAGTATATTTGTTTGGTTATTTCAATCAACATTTTTTTGGGCACTTCAATATTTTGATTTCAGAAATCATAATTATATTTTGCATCAGAAAAAATATATTTTGGAAGATTTTTTTTCTGTTTTATTTTAGTTTTTTAAATAATATTTATATTTTGACCTTTTTCCCTGTTAGAAAAAGTATAATTTGTTGACATTTTATTTTATTTTATTTTATTTTCATAGGACAACAAACAGCGTTACATAAGAAATATAATTGTAGCAATTACAAAAAAACATGGCCAATTATATGTTGCCACGGATATAAAATTTAGGAAGTTGGAAATAATTACAAGATGTTAATTACAAGTAACTAATTACAAGAAAAAAAAAAAAAAAAAATACTGCTCTCAAAACAGAATATGATGTGAAAAAAAATGTAAATTTAAAAATAAAGAAAATCAGTTCTCCCTGAGTGAGGCACCCACCGCTTTGCGAAAGTGCGCCGTCTCTAAATGAAAAATATCAATGCTACTGAAACACTTGTTATAAGTTTCACAGACCCGGTAAATTGGCGCGCTCTGAGCATAGTTAGTGCGACACACAGGGAGATGAAAGAGTTGGTCTACCGTGTGCCTGGTTCTGCGAGTTGGAATGTTGAGGGATAACATACACAAGATATCAGGGTTATCAATTTTGTTGTGCAAAATGCCGTGGATTAACATCATGTCGCAAACAACACGCCTATCCTCTAGAGAGTCCAGCTTATGATAGTCAAGGGCTGACTTGTAATCAGGAAAAGATAAGTTAAACTTATAATTTATGTGTTTTATAAATCTTTTTTGTACTCTCTCGATACGTTTTATATGCACCGCATAAGAGGGGGACCAAACAGGGGACATGTACTCAAGAAGTGAGCGAACCATTGTTGTGTAGAGAACTTTTAATACCGTAACTTTTTTGAAGGGTTTGCAAGTTCGCAAAATGAACCCGAGCACCCTGAATGATCTCTCCAAGACACTGTCAATATGATTCACGAAGGTGAGTTTGCTATCCATTATGACACCCAGATCTCGTACCCGGTCAACAGACTCGATAGGAAAATTGTTAATATAATAAATATGATTTAAGGGTGAAAGTTTACGCGAGAACGAGACCTTGTGACATTTGCTAACATTAATGGATAGTCTATTGGCAGCACAATATTCTGAAAGCCGATCGAGATCTAATTGAAGTCTTGCACAGTCAGATGAATCAGAGATTCTCAAAAAAATCTTCATATCGTCAGCAAATAGGAGATGCTCTGCATGAAGAAAACAGTCACCAATATCGTGGATATACAAAGTAAAGAAAAGGGGTCCCAAATGCGATCCCTGGGGAACACCGGAAGGAATGGTGACAAAGTTTGATTTGTAGCCTCCTATTACCACTGCCTGACGACGATTACGGATATAGGATTCTATCCATCTTAGAAGATCACCGTGGATTCCGAGCTTACTCAATTTGCTCAACAGAATGTTATGATTTACTCTGTCAAAAGCCTTGGCATAATCGGTGTAGATAACGTCGGTCTGCAATCCACTGTGCATAAAGGCTATCGTTGCTTCCAGAACACCAGACCCTGTAAGATCACAGCGACTAGCCAACCGCTGATAATGCCCATCGGAGCAATGGGCGAAACTGTCCGGAATGTATCAACCAGACCACGGCTACATAGCCCAAAAAAAGGGATTGTTATGTCAACAAAAACCGGCCGTGAAAGCTTCAATGTACAATTAAGTATAATTTGTAATACTAAGTGTGTATATATATTATTTTGACGTGGCGTGTGTGATACGTCGGGCTTCTTGACGTTTCAACGCAGAGCTAATAGATTCCATTGAATTTTAATCAAATGATAATTAAACAACACATAAATTTTATATAGCCCTGTTTATGGCGAGGTAAAAATAAATTAGCCAATTGCATTCGTATAAAATAGTACAATAAAGCTACACATAACAGTGCTAATTTAATCTAGTCTCATCTAAGTTGCAGAGATATGTAACATTAATGATTCATGTCGTGTGTATTCTCACAAGCAGACACGTATAAGTTCGCGCTTGCACATGCTGCACGTGAACCTACGACAAAAAAAACAAATCTCAAATGAACACACGCCCTGCAACTCTTGCCGACCTTCCCTGAAACAGTAGTGACACTGACAAAGTGAACCATTTTCTACAACATTGGTA
This sequence comes from Agapetus fuscipes, assembly GCA_951799405.1. Lineage (NCBI taxonomy): Eukaryota > Metazoa > Arthropoda > Insecta > Trichoptera > Glossosomatidae > Agapetus > Agapetus fuscipes. The sequence continues at coordinate 16,289,248 of OX637341.1, forward strand.
GTTAGCCGCATACCAATTATTCTGTTTCAAAGTATTCGTTATTTTAAGCTATCACTAATGCATTTTAGATTAAAATCTTTATACTTTCAATATTAATAAAAACTATCTTTTTGTGGATCAAAAGTACATTTTTAAATTCCTCTCAACCAACTAACGGGACTATTCTTAGACATTTTAGTCGTCGGTTGAGCTCACGCTTTGACAAACAAATGATGCCTGGGCTGAAAGTCTCATCACCACGGTCATTCTTACCTTACGAATTTTGGTAATATTTTTATGAAGATTAATCAGCTGTTTACTTGCGGCCATCTTGGATTGACATGTCTTCATACAAATGCATCATTAGTTTGTCAAAGCGTGGACTCGACCGACGACTACAATGTCTAAGAATAGCACCGTAAGATACTAAGCTATCGATCGTATTGAATTTAAATAATAAAAATATATTAATACGTATATTATATTTGTGGCTTTTGACTCTACCACATTTCAATGATCTTTCAGTAAAAAAAAAGTGAAAATAAAAAGTACAAAACAAAATCAATCGAAGAGCAGTCGTTTGATTCGTCGCTCTCTCGAAGTGAACGCGAAATTGTAATGGGAATAAATGAATTCGAAACGCTTGGCGGCAAATCTTCTGCCAGCTAACTGGGAATTCAATTTACACTGGAGAAGAGAAGTGAGAAGTATCGCGATAGAAGAGACAGAAGATTGGTGATAGAACAGAGATCAGAGAAAAAATATGAAAGAAAATGTATAAAAGCTTACGGGACATAGAAAGAAAAGTTTGGTGTTGGAAGAGAGAAGGCAGCATAGGCTTGATGATAGAAGACAGACCTAATCTAATCTAATCTAATCTAAGTTGCAAAGATATGTTACATTGGAGATTCACATTACATGCATTCTCACAACCAGACACTTACAAGTTCGCGCTTGCACATGCCTCATGTGAACCTACAACATAAAAACCAAATCTCAAATGGACATACACCCTGCAACTCTTGCCGTCCTTCCCTGAGACAGGGGTGACATTGGCAAAGTGAACATGATGAAAGGTATTGCATGATTAAGTTAGGAGAAAGAAACGTCATGGTATAAATACGAAGTGTGAAAAGTGTAGACGGAAGATAGAAAAGATATGTTTGATGATAGATGACCGAAGGGAAAAAATGTGAATATGAGGTGTAAAAAATAAATAGGATGTAGAAAGAAGGAGAGAGAAGTTTGTTAAAAAAAATAGGGAGGAGGGAAAAGAAGAATATAATAACGTAGAGCCTCTAAAAGGTTATCGTTTAAAGGCATCATTCTTGCTTGTTATTTTCCTATTTCAACTCATCATTTTTTTATTTTTTTTAAGAAATGACTTTTCGATAAAGTTCCATACAATTTGAGCTAAGAAAAAAAGTGCAACACGATAGTGTGAGAGTTGTTTTAAATGATTTGAAAATCATTTTTCAGTTTTCAAAAGACATATTAATTCAGTACACATACAAATATTGCCCATGTGAAATTACCTCTAATGAACATAAGACAAACGAGCACTAAGAAAACGACGTGTTTGCTTGTATTTGTTTTTAAATCCTGTGCGGGAGATTCCCTAGATTTCAGAGACTCTAGGGATCTACGCCACTTGTTGTTGTGCCGCAGAGGTGTTTACGAGCTAGGTTGTCGTTATAAAGCGTCAATACTCAAGCAAGACCAGTTGCTGTAAGGCTGAAAGGACCTTGGAGATAGTGGATGTTGTTCAGGATCTTTGAGTCTGTGAAAAAGAAATGCATTTCTCACCGATGACGGCTTCCCTGGCCATCCTGAGTTCCGCCTCCAGGGCCGCTACCCTGCCCTGATCGCTGCCCGCTGGGGGAGCATCGCTGCTGGTTGATGTTCCACTTCCCGCCTGAAGAAGAGCCGTCCCTGCTTCTCCACGCTCTGCCCCAGCCACCACCAGACGACGAAGCCTGGCCACCTGGGGAATAAGAAGCAGTTGAAAGCTTTCATAGATCAGTCAACATGATCATGGCTGGAAGTCTCATCACCACGGTAATTCTTACTTACAGAACATCGATAATATTTGTATGAAGACCTGTCGATCCAAGATGGCCGCAAGTGAACAGCTGATTAGTCTTCATAAAAATATTACCGATTTACTGTAGGTAAGAATTACCGTGGCGATGAGACTTCCAGCCCAGATCCAAAATTTTCCTGCAAGTATGGTGACTTTACTTATTTTGGATTGTGGAAGAAAAGTGTTGTGTTCTGGGACTGGAGGCAGTATTTTAAAATATATTCTAAAAGTTACTCTATCCCTGATTTAATATTATCTGAGTTGTAAAGATAGATAACATTTAAGATTCATAATAATTGTATTCTCACGAGCAGACGTATAAGTTCACGCTTACACATGCCACATGTGGACCTACAACATAAAAAAAAACCCAACCTCAAATGAACATAAGCCCTACACTTTTGGCCGACCTTCCTTGAAACGTGGGTTATAGTATGGGTGTCCAGCCTCATACCAACTTATACGTCAAGAAATCCTTATACCAACCTAGGAGTTAAAGAATATCATCACCACGGCAATTCTTACCTACCGAATATCGGTAATATTTGTATAATTTGCAAGTGAACAGCTGATTAATCTCCGAACAAATATTACGGATATTCGGTAGGTAAGAAATACCGTGGTCATGATACTTCTAGCCCAGGAGTGGATGACCAAGCAAGAATGAGGAATAGAAAAGCATACCTCTCCCCTGAGGCGTTCATTCTCTCTTCTCAGTTTTCTGGCTGCGTCGGCTGGAGTGACGAGGCGCGGAGACGACGCGGGAGATCCTGTGAGCTCCAGGCCTGAAGGAGGAAGCAAAGGATCTGACGGAGGACGCTCTCCGCTGCGACCAGACCCGGAGCGACCTGAAGTGTCATCTGGGAAGAAAAAGAAAATCAACATTGAAAACATAGTATGGAAAATATATTGTTAAGAAGTTATGAACCCGATTACGTAGCTTGCTTATGTGTATGTGTATGTCCGCCTCTAGTATCGTCTACTGTGACTTTGAATGTATGTATGTGCCCAGGCATGTAGTTGTTGGTAACTAAAATAATATGGAACGATACGGAAGTGTGTGGTTCACTATAGAAGGGTCCGGAATATGCTAGAAGCGTCCGTTCAGACGCTATATATAATATTTGGACCGCAATCGTGTAAAAGACGGTGTCGATTTAAACACTGAGCCGTTCAGTCGATAAATCAAGAGCTAGAAATCAGTTCATTGTAAGCTGACATTGTGTAAAAAACATCTTGAAAACATGAACTGCAGTTTAATTAAAAGACTCTAACTGAGATCATAACAATATCGAGGAATGGCATGACGACACGAGTTGGGTGATGGGCTTTTTGATCAAATGCTGTCTAGTCCCAAGAAAATTCACCTCCACATCCTTGAGCCATTTTAATCTAAGACTGCAATTGTAACTCTATCGCTATTCCACTAATGCTGGCCAGAGCCTCTACAGAGCTGCCTCCATTTCTTTCTATCCTTACATACCTAATTCAATTCATTCATATCCATCACCTTTTCCATGCATTTTCTTCTTTTACGCTCACTTTGTATATCCCATTCTTTCACAATCTCCTTAATCCGATCACTCCATACTTTTTGCAATCGTCCTTTACCTCTTTTTTCTTTCACACTTCTTCTGTATATAATATATACTTTCCCAGTCTATCTTCATTCGTTCTTTCCACATGCCCAAACCATCTTATCACATTCTATTGCACCTTAACTTTCACATCCAAATTACTATTTTTACCCACTCATTCCCATATCCATCCTTTAAGGTTTTTCCTGTCTTGATTCTCAAATACTTTATTTCCACCGTACATGGGTCTTCCAACTATCTTTTTCCCTTTTAGCCCGTTATTACTTCTAACTTTTCAAGGCTCCAAAGGTCTATTCACTGTATGCTACCCATCTAATGTAGTTTTCTGACTTTAACTAACTCGATAATTTCAACGTCTGGCCATTGTTTTTTTTTGCTAAGCTTCACTAGCACAAACCAGCACAAAGAAAGCAATAAATCTATTTGTCTTGAAAACTTCTCTGTTTACGCATATATTGAGTATTTACGCAGTTTTTCATATTCGGTGTACATATAAAAGATGGAAACAATGGAATTCTTACTGTTGACACAACAATCACTTTATTCGGGCTATGTAGCCGTGGTCTGGTTGATTCTTTCCGGACAGTTTCGCCCATTGCTCCGATGGGCATTATCAGCGGTTGGCTAGTCGCTGTGATCTGATGAATTCATGAAGTCGATGAATTCTTACTATTTGCAGAAGTACTTTTTTTTTCATTACAACAAGCAAACTAATTATTTCTTTAAACAAATCTTTGGAAAACAAATCTTTCTGATATCAATTTGACACAAAAAAATACCAATACAATGTTTTTGTACTTTATTCTATTCTTGTTTACAAAACGCATACGAAAACACAATACATTTCATTTTCTTCAAACATTTGTCCGGATTTTTTCATACCGGGAACACAGAGGCTCTATTTTGGGTAGGCTCCGCTAGGTACGGAAATGAAGTAACTGACTTATGGAGCTCATATCACGGGTTCGTTTCCTGTCTACGGGACAGTCCGAAATGGGGGGTCTAGAATCTAGGACATTCTGTTTTTCAGGATCCCACATTTATCTTGAAAACGTGCCATGTTAAAGTAAAGGTCCACTTTTGTTTGAGCAAAAAAAAACTGACATTCTTTCAATTTATTCTCATAGATGGTCTACAGTCTTAAATCAAAGTTACAAAGATGTATTAAATTAAGATTCATATTAAATGCAGCAAGATGACCAATACTACATTTATCAACCATGCTATAAAAATAGTTCACTTTGCTTATGTCACCCCTGCTTCAGGGAAGGTCGGCAAAAGTTGCAGGGTGTATGTTCATTTGAGGGTTTTGGATTTTATTTTGTAAGTACCTATTCCTTGACTTGTCGGTTGGTATGAGGCTGACCACCAATACTGTAAAAAATGTTTCACTTTGCCATTGTCACCCCTGTTTCAGGGAAGGTCGTTGCAGGGCTTATGTTCATTTGAGATTGGGTTTCTTTATTGTAGGTCCACATGTGGCATATGTGAGCGCAAAATTATGCGTGTCTGCTTGTGGAAATGAATAAAATGTGAATCCTTTATATTACATATCTTTGCAACTTAGATTATACATATGCGAGGGTTCGCAAAAAACGCAACGCAACTAAGCTACACATATAGTGTAACTTCTTGCCGCGTTATCCCCGAAGGGGTCGCATGTGGCGAGTTGAACCTATTTATTTTTACAGGTAAGGGGGCCGGCCTTACGCCAACCACTTCAGTTGAAGTGGAGGTTTCCCAGCTCCCGAGAGTGCTGGTACTCATTTCTTGTGAAGGCTGAGTATCTTTTTAACTTAGATTATACATATGTGAGGGTTGACGCTTTTTTATCTCATTTCATTAGAGTCATCAGAAGCTTGTAATGCTGCTGTACTAGAATTAAACGGATTTCCCAGGATCGGAATGGCAGTCCGTGTTCCTCTCACGTCGTCTCTCTCCCAGAATAATTAGTATGACGTCACCCGGCCGGGCCGCACTGAGGGAATAACTCTGTGACTGCTGCCTTCATAAATCTTTATTATCTGTTTTCCGTCCTTCACAGAGACTCGAGCGTCCCCCTCCACTGCTCCGTGGTTAAAATAATTCTGTATCACTAACGGAATAACGTTATTCAGTATTTTTAGGCATATATACCGGTCCGTAGTCTAGTGGTCAACACTTTTGACTCGTAAGTTTATTTATTTATGTAACATATTACGGCACACATTTATTAATAAATATATTTAATAATAATAAATTAGGTTGGTACGGCTTACCCTCCATGGTGTACAAACATGGATCATTTTTACCAATGCCACCCAGGTTTCAGGGAAAGGCGGCAGGAGTTGCAAGGTTCATGTTCAAGAGAGGTTTGGTTTATTTTGTGTGTACACATGCAGAATGTGTAAGCGCGAATTAACATGAGCCTGTTTGTGGGCATGTATTAAATATGAGCCTCAAATATCAATATTTATATTTTTTTATTATTCTGAACAAATTACATATATTTTAACAACAATGTGTTTTTTTTTTTTGATTTCCATATTTGATTTTTTTTGTTATTTCTTTCGTATAAAATGACCCCTTTTGTTATTTCTCAACGCTTCTAGAACACATTAAGAAAGTTTAATAGCTTGTAGCGGCTTAATGGTTTCACAACTCCAATACATACATTTTTTTTAATTCTTTGTAGAAACAAAAGAATATTCTTGCTATTCTCTTTTGTGAAGACTTTCTGTAGTCAAAAACAAAACAAAAATTGCTTATGTTTTTTTTTGTTTTAAAGGGTAAATAAGAACAAAAGAAACCTGGTTAGAAATTCCTGTGATTATAATTTTAATTTGAAATTAAAAAAGTTTGTAAGCTTTTATTCCTCTCAAAAAATAATTTTGTTTTCACAAAATCGTTGACCTAAAAGAAAGGTTTTTTTTACAGATTTGTGAAGAGGCATGCAATTCACCAACCTATTCTGCCTGGGTAAAGACACGTATCAATATCATCAATTAATAATTCATTACTGTTTATTTGAATGAATTATTAATTAATAATTATCCAATAGCATCTGTTGAACCAGGGTCAAAGTTATGGTCAAATGACTCAGGCGGGGGTCGAACCAACTTTGTTCGATTCCAAACACGCTAGAAAGATTAGCCTACTTGGCCCCCTCGGCCATAGCACCGACAAGACAACATATTGGCAACACTGGGCAGCCACATCTAGGCGCGACCATCTATTGGTCAATGGGGTAGCACTCTCTATAGGAGGTAAGCTGATCCAGCCTTCCGATTCGGTGAGACTTCTAGGAATCTTACTGGATCGGAACCTGACATTGGAAAGGCAAATAGATGCCACAATAGCTTCCTCCTTTTTTCACTGCGCCAAATAAAGGCGATTAGAAAGTGTCTTCCGTCAGATGCGGTTAAGACCCTGGTGAGTGCGTTTGTGATGTCTCGGATTGATTATTGCTCAACGTTTTATAGTGGGCAGCCAAAGAAGCATTTCAACCGCTTTCAATCTGTGTTAAATTCAGCAGCACGGCTCATATTCGGGATATCCAAATTCGCTCACATCACTCCGCTGTTAAAAAAACTACACTGGCTTCGTTTCCCGGAGAGGGTGGTCTACCGTGTTTGTCTGATGGTATATAAAGCCATCAATGGCGTGGCTCCACCTTATCTGACTGACATGATTGCCTGTTGAGATGGGTGTGAGGAGGCAGACACTCAGATCTGCGGGCGATGGTGCAATCAATTTGGTTCAGCCGCACCGTCAGATCCGTACAAATTTTGGAGACCGTGCTTTCTGTGTTGCGGGTCCGGTGGAGTGGAACAGACTGCCACCCGGAGTGAAGAACTCCAAATCTATGGGCATATTTCGCGGAGCTCTCAAGACGCACCTTTTCAAAAAGTCTTATCCGTGATCGGAGAGGGCCCTTGAGGTGTGACACACACAAAAACGGCGCTCTCTTATCATGTGCAATTAAAAATAAATAAGCCTGATATATATTATATATATATATATATATATATATATATATATATATATATATATATTGATCCAGTTGATGCAGTACATTTAACAACAACAAAAACAGTTTTATTTTGTCCACACAGTAAAAAATAGTCTCTTGAAGAAGTTGGCTAAGACGCTAGTAAAATCGTAAGAGTCCAATAAAACTAACTTTCTCAGGCTAGAGTTTCTAATAGGATGGTATGAGGCTGATCCCTATGCTGTAAAACATTGGTTCACTTTTGTGATAATGAAAGAAAGGCACCGTATAGGCATGATTTTTTTATTCTGTTCAATTGTATAAAATATAGATTATGCATATAAACAAATTATTTAATTTAAATATTAAAAAATACTTTTATGTGCAAAAAATACTATGGCGACGATTAAAAGGTAATGGGGCATAAGCGACAAAAACAAAATTGTTCAGGAGAGCAGTTTAAAATTTGAGATCGCAGAAAAATGGCATAACTTTTTTATTCTTTTCATATCGCTAAAATCAAAACAGCTATGAAATAAAAAACATTATGTCATTTATTTGCATTTCTTTTAATAAGGTGTGACGATGTTTCACGATTTTTTTATGTCACAAGCGCCTTTAGGACAAAAAAGGCCAATATCTTGTCGGTTAGTCCAAACCCATACTCAAAATCGCAGTTGTTGCATAAACAACAAAAAATCATGGTAGAGCTATGGGAGATGGCGCACTAGAAAGAGCGGACATTTTCTGTAGGATGGCATTTTTCCCCAAAACGTCGAACCGTCGATATTCAAAGAGTCATGAATTGAACCCTAAAACATTTAAATAATCTCTCGTCAACTACGTAAATATAAATATTCGAAAAATACGGCAGCATTCCTAGTGTGCAATTTATTTTTAATACATTTTTCTATTTACTCGATTGAAGGGAGTGTATTATAAACGTTTTATACTCACGATTCGGGTCCCTTGGAATGTCATATAAACAGAAAACGTACGGTCCGAGCCGGGCGTTCTTTTTCACTACATTTTCTCCGCATTACGATTAAATGCGATGCCATCAGTCTTTCGGGGCGAAAAAAAAGAAAGAATGGAAAACAAAGTGTGGTATCGGGACGATCTGTGACCTCATTCAAAAGACAGTGTGAAAATACATTAAACAGAGACAAACGCCCGGCGCGTTGTCCTTTTTTTTAGTACATTCGAAAGCGCGGCACGTACAAAGGCATGATCATAAATATTTTTTGTCGTAAAAAAGGATTTTTATGTTTTTTGAAAGTACGAAATTTTAGTACAAATCTGATATCTATAATCTATCATCTGAGTTGCAAAGATTTTTAAATTTAAAAAAATTAAAATTAAAAAGAAAATAATTTTGTGACGAGGAATGCAATTCACCAACCTATTCTGCCTGGCCAGAAACAGGTATTAATATCATCATTTAATAATTCATTATTGTTTTATTATTTATGAATTATTAAATAATAATTACCCAATAACATCTGTTGAACCAGGGTCAAAGTTAAAGTCAAGTGACCCAAGCGGGGATCGAACCAACGTTGTTCCATTCGAAACACGCTAGAAAGATCAGCCCTCTTGGCCCACGCGGCTATAACCCCGACGAAAGATATATGACACTAAAGATTTATATTAAATGTAATTTATCCCCTGTTTCAGGGAATGTCGGCAAGAGTTGCAGGGCTTATGTTCATTTGAGGTTTGGATTTTATTTGTAAGTACACAATCAGCATTTGTAAGCGCGAACTACACGTGTTTGTTTGTGAGCATACATCTGAGAGCTTTGAATAAATATATCCTTGCAACTTAGATTATAGATTATTCCCACAAGCAGACACGTTTGTATTTTTTATGGTTTGTGTATTAGCACTGTGAAAATTCATGTTTTTTTTATGTTTTTTTTTTTGTTGGAATTATGTAGTTTTTTTTAAGAGATTAATATTTGGAAATAGAAAATTACTACGTCTTTCTTGGTATAAAGCTAACCGACAATGCTCTAAAATTGTTTCACTTTTCCAGTGTCTCTCCCGTTTCAGGGAAGGGTAGAAAGAGTTTGCAGGGCTTTTGATCATTGGAGATTTGCGTTTATAAGTACACATGCAGTTTGTGTAACTGTAAACTTCCACGTGTCTGCTGTGGGCATGCTCGTTATATGTAATTTTCATGTTTATTTATCTTTACAACTTAGATTGTAAATAGGTAATAGATTAATCCCCAATTTTCCATGGAAGTGGCTCTAAATAAAGACGCACATTTTTTTTGCATTACATTTTAAAGTTGTGTAATTTGAAAACACCTTCCTGCTTGAGTATACTAATGAAATGCCACGTCCAAATGTTAATTTATTTTTGCAACTTAGATTACAGATTTATTTTCTGAATCATCAACTTAAATCTGTTAATGATGATATATTTTTAATTTCATTTAACAGTCTCCTCGTAAATTATCACTTAAATAAATGATTGCCGTCGTTCTACGACAATAATATTCGTAGGCCGTAGCACTTTTCGTAGACCCTCCCTTATCCATTATTCTGTCATCTCGTTTTAAATTTTGTCCTCCTACCTCTGGAAGCTTTCCACGCCCAGCTATCTTAAAATACAGTCTTGTGCATCTGGTATTTTGTAACCTACAGACGACCGCTAAACATTCAGCATTCAACACGCATGCGTGATTTTTTTGACACAATCATCGCTTAGGAAAAATCAACATAGAGAAGAAAAGTGTTCAATAATAATAATAATAATAATATGAGGGTGATATATTTGATGAGCGCTGTTTTTGTGTGCATCACACCTCAAGAGCCCTCTGCGAGCTTGGTCATCGCTGTAAAAAGCGCCAATTTTCAAGCAAGATCCATTTGCTGTAAGGCTGGATGGACCTTTTGATGATCGGTCTTTGATAAAGGTTTATGAATTTTTCAACCCAGCGAAGAGCAAATTTGAAAATATAAATGGTATATTTATTTGTGCTCCGCCGGGATTCGAACCCACCACCTTCCATTTCTTCCTCTTGTTCCTCTTCTCAAGATTTTGCTTTCGAAGATATTTTGAGAGGTGCTTTGTCTAATCGAGTGCCCTATTAGCTTGGATTTGCTTTTCAAAATGTGACTTATAAGCTCTTTCCTCTCTTCTACGTCCCGCAGCACTTCTTCGTTGAACTTCTTTTCGACCCACGATGTATTGGACATTTTTCTCCAAATCCACATCTGGAATGCCCCAGATAGTTTTTTTCATATTTCTGAAAGAGAATATGAGAATGAAAGTACAAAAAAGTACGATGAGATGGTTCGGACATTTCAAAAAATTGGATGATGAACGACTAACGAAGAAAGTGTACAAAGGAAATGTCAGAAGAAAACGCGGAAGGGGAAGGCCGAGGAAAGAATGGTTAGACCAAATAGGTGAGATTGCAAAAGAATGGAACCTGCAGAGTGAGAATAAGAGAAGAGTATGTATGAAAAAGGTGATGAATATTGAGGAAATGAAAGTGGTTTGTAAGAACAGAAAAAAGTGGAGGCGCATCTGCGGAGGTACCGGCCACCCCTAGTGCAACGGCGGCAGGATGCAGCAGTACTGAATAGTTCGGGTTTTGCATGATGAATATTGAATGTCTAGTGACTGTGTATAAGCCACATAAGATTTATCTTGCCGCCTTTATTAGCGAACCTTCCCAAACAGAGTTTTCAGATCTTGGTGAAGAATTTCAAGATGCTCTGTTATTGAAAAATACTTCAGATGATAAAAGTACAGGCCTGCTTTAAATTTGACCTAGTTTTCCGTAAGCATGTACGTGGTAGAGGAAATATCTTCATCTTATAAACCGTCACGAACACAAAATATTTTAAATCGATTACAGAAAAGCAATTTAATAATTTGAATACAGGTTAAAGATTGTGACTTGCTGAGATGTAGAACGTCAATTTACTACTAAGGGGATTTTGTTTTCTTAAGTGAGATTTTGGCGTTACCATCTTCGCTTTTTTGTTTTATCAGACATTAAAAAGAACTGGTTAGGGCGATGTGATAAGGCGTCCACACTCGAGTTTGCGTTTTTTAAAACATTTCAGGTAGGAGCCCCGTCTGCACCGTGTCCTATTGACAATTATTTTGACCCTGATTACATTAAAAAATATATACATGTACACCTTTTTATAATTTTCCTCTATCGATTATAGACTGACAAAGTATGTATACAAAGAAAGTGTGAAAAGAAAAAGAGGGAAGTGACGACCGAGAAAAGTATGCAGTGATCAGATTGAGGAGATTGTGAAAGAATGGGATATACAAAGTGACCGTAAAAGAAGAAAATGCATGAACAAGGTGATGGATATGAATGAATTGAAAGAGGTATGTAAGGATAGGAAAAAATGGAGGCAACTCTGCAGAGGCTCTGGCCACTCCTAGCGGAATGGCGACAGAGTTACAGTTTACAGTTTACAGTTACAAATATAATATGCTGTTGTAATTTTAATCAAATTTTTTTTTTTCATGTATTTCATTAAAATTTAAAATGAATTTTCACTCCGTTAATGCACAAACGTTAGAAAATTTATATTTTCTGTTGTTTTAACTTTTTGTAAAGAACAAAACATTCATATTTTTTTTTTACTTTCTTTTTCATCCCATAGGTTATATGTATAACAACAATAAACACACCGTTTTGGTAAAAGTTTCATATTTTTAATATCAATAAAACAACAATTCAATTAACCGTTTTCTATTAATGCATTGATATCATTAAATCTTTCAGTTGATTCATACCACAAAAGGTTTTCCTAAAAATGCACATTTATATTGAAAATCGCTTTAGTTTTACTTTGTCCTTTTACCATAGGGATTCTCTATGGGACTGTAACGACCACAAACTGGGGAATATATCACTGTTAATTACCTATTCTTTAGTTCTCGACCATGCCCACTAAAGGAAAAGGGTATATGGGGTGCCCTGCTTACCTACCGTTATATAAGAAGGAATAAGATTTATAAATTAGAAGAATGGAAAAGGAAAAAGAATGGAAAATAGTTCAGGTTAGGGACACAGATAATAGAGTATAAAAAAAACTATTGGTCTATAATAATAATCTATAATCTAAGTTGCAAGGATATATTCATTCAAAGCTCTTAGATGTATGCCCACAAACAAACACGAGTAGTTCGCGCTTACAAATGCTGATTGTGTACTTAGAAACAAAATTCAAACCTTAAATGAACATAAGCCCCACAACTTTTGCCGACCTTCCCTGAAACAGGGATGATTGGTAATCTATGGATATTCTTAGTTGCAAATAAAAATCATATAGTGGCTAAGTGGAATAAGCGGTGGCACTCAAAATAATATTTTTGAAGTTAGCGCAAGTTCGAGTCCCGTCATGTACTATTGGCGATAACTTTGAACTTCCTATAACGTATGACATCATCAACAAATAATTAGAACAATTGGTGTTATATTAATTAATCTTCTTCTACATATTTTCGGGCTGTATACATAAGTTGAAGAATTGCATCACACTTTACGAATTAATTAAAAAAAAAACACAACAATGTCCGCAAGGAAAAAAGTGTAAGTTGGCGCCTTCACATGTTGCATTTGCACTTATAAAATAAAAACTCAGATCTCAAATGAACATGAACCAGATGATTGTTCCTGAAACTTTTGCGATATTGGCCAAATTGAATATTTTTTTACTGTATGGGTGGTGAGTTTTATATTAACTTATAAGTCAAGGGACTATCTAAACATACGTTTTTTTGGAAAAACTAAAGTACATGAATTTATGTAACGTTAGCAGATTTTGGAACGCCAATATTTCATCACGTTTCCATGCAAATCGATCGAATGAAATCGACGAGCGTGACTCAAGTGTCAACCTCCGATACAAGAGTGAGAAAACGAAAAATATTCACGAATTATCCGCTCCAATAGACTTCTTTATCTAGACAAATCGACAGCGGGGCCAAAAATACGGAGCTTACTTATACAACAACGGAAAACAGCTCTACGTTGTACATCATACATGAAAATTGTAGGAAATTTTAAGGAGAATTAGCAAAACTATTTATATTGTTATCTCGATGTTTTGAAAGCCTCTAAGCCAGCATCTTCAGGAGACTTAGATAGAGTTGGTCAGCCTTAGAGAGACTAATAAATAAAACCATTTTTATTTTTATTAAGTAGATCGTTTAGGTAAGAAACATAACATTGATAATAGTTTAATTCATTTTGTTATTGGTTTCTAAGGACGACAGATCCATACACCTATAATTTCAAATACAAAAAATATTCCGAGCTCATTAAATCGTATTGAATTTTCAATAATTTTGAATTTTATTCCCTGACGATGATAAAATATATCGAAAACGTTAGTATTTTTTTTTTAATAAATTATACAGGTATATAAGTGAAAATAAAGCAGTGTTTTATTGGAATTGATCCTTAAAATTAAAAAAAATAATAAATATGAATTTTCAGTGTTAATACACAAACAATACAAAACATAATCAATCCTAAAAGTTTACGGGTTTGTGTATTGTCATGGTGAAGATTAATTTTAAATATAATCATGTTCTCCGTGAGTTGATTTATTTCTCGAGCGCTTTCGATGTTTTCACACCATTATCAAGTCTTTCTTGTTGGTTCTCCTCTACGCCAAAGAGACACGAACAGTTAGTTCATAGAGACACGTATCCTGATGACATCAGATACTATATAAATAATCTTTAATCTAAATTGCAAAGATACATTAAATTTTAGAATCATATTACATGCATTTCTATAATCAAACACGTATAATTCGCTCTTACACATGGAACATGAGCATTTACAACATAAAACCCAATCTCAATGAACATAAGCCCGCCGTTCATCCTGAAACATGGGTTGCATTGGCAAAGTGAATAATTTTTACATTATGGGTGGTCAGCCTTATACCAACCTATTAGTCAAATAAATATGACTGTCACTTTGAGAAACTACATAGATATTTTGTAAGCCGCGGTCCGTAGTGAGTTCTGAGGTGGAAGTCTTGACGCCGTAGGTCGGTAACTTTGACCGTATATATTAGTAGATAGGACAAAATAAAACATGGCAGTGCCTGAACAGCTGATCGTTGTTCCATATAAAATGAATCAGCTGTTGATATGTCACCATATTTTATTACGTCCTGTCTTCAAATAGGTACGGTTTAGGTATAGCTCGTCGAGACTTTCACCCCTGAACTAAATGTCTAGCGACAGTAATTTAAAATCATTAAATATTATTCTCAATTGACATAAATATTTTGTTTCAAGTCAAAGGCTGTGTTTTGTATTTGCCTCCATTCAGTTCACGTACGTGCCCATTGAGTAATAACATAGAGGAGCAGAAACTAACTTACTGCATTGACACATACTATCTACCACTTTTGTCTCAGTCCTGTCAAACGTTGCAGTTGTGTAGTCATACAAAACATGATTTTACGTGTCAAATTTTATGTTTTCTTGCTTTCTCTATTTTGTGTTTTCACACCCAATTATACCCAACTCATGCCATAATGCCTTAAAATAATGCATTTTTCTTTTAAAATTCGTCAATTTTATTGATTAAAATATTTATACCGCATACGTCTAAGTTCGGACTGCTCCGGGCATAGTACGCACGTGGAAATGCTGCCACCTTTCTAAGATTTTTTTTAAAATTCGCTTGAGTTTTTGTGTATACATGGAAATGCAACTGTGAAGTTCTTTGTTCTCTTTCTTACTAATGACCATTTTCGAAAGTATGTTGAAACAGATATATATTTTTGCCAACTTCGAGTAAAGACGCTCGTAGACACATAGGTAGGTACATCAAAATGACTACACACACCAATGCACGTAGTATAGAACCATCTAGCAGGCACTGGTAGTGTGCGTAAATATTCTGGTGATGGAATAGTCCAGAAATTGGGAGAAAGATCTTTCCGTTCTACTATATAAGGGGTCCAAATGGTAGGACAGCGCAGCAGTTGCAAATAAGTACTTGGTTAGATAACCCATACACCAGTGACTCCCAAATATGAAATTAATTGTACATTGTAAAAAATAAATTGTGAAAAATAAATCCTTAAAAATAAACTCCGGCATTTTTCATTAAAAATAATCCAGCAGAGAACGCAAAAAACGCAACTAAGCTTCACATATAGTGTAACTTCTTGCCTGCGTTATCCCCGAAGGGGTCGCATGTGGCGCTTCGGGACCTATTTATTTTTACAGGTAAGGGGGCCGGCCTCACACCAACCACTTTCAGTTGAAGTGGGGGTTTCCCAGCTCTCGGGGGGGCTGGTTCTCATTTCTTGTGAAGGCTGAGTAAACCTTTGAGATCGAACCCTTACTGTCGGCATGGAATGCAAGCATTCTACCAATTGAGCTATCGACCTTTTTACGAGCTTGATCGTCGTCGCTACAAAGCACCAATTCTCAAGCAAGACCCAGTTGCTGTAAGGCTGGATGGACCTTTGGTGACCGGTCATTGGTAAAGGTTTTATGAATTTTTCAACCCGGCGAAGAGCAAATTTGAAAATATAAATGGTATATTTTTTGTGCTCCGCTGGGAATCGAACCCACAACCTTCCCATTCAGAGTCCGCAGTGTTACCACTGAGCTACGGACTGGTCCGTCAGAACGTCACAATATTGTCTATTTTCGTTTAAATAATTTCCAGTTCACAGATATCATGTCAGTCAATGTACATGGCCATAGAATAATGCGGAATCCGCAAGACTTCATTAGCGGTGTGTGGCTGCTGTGATCACAAATCAAGTGTCCAGTGGTATGGGCAATTCAACGCAATCCCCAATTCCATTCATCACGTCATGTGTGCTCGCATCACAATACTGAATTTCATACAATACCAATTATAACAGGGACAACATTGATGATTAGAGTTCCAGCTATCCGGCAAATTGATGGTTTATATTGATGAAGTTAGATGCTCATACAGATGGACAGTGTTCTATTGGCGGCTTTTCAGTCTGTCGACGTTTCGTTTTCACGAGCAGAAAGCATTTTTGAGGCTGTTTATAGAAACGATTGCTTACTGCTAGTTACTGATTAGTTATTGCAAATAGAACCCAAAAAAAAAAAAAATATTTTTTTATCTTAACCATAAAAATTAAAGTGTAAAGTTTTTTTGGAAAATATGGAAGTTGTAAAATTAATTGGTTTGAGTTGGAATTACGGTTGTTTTACATTTTTACAATTTTAAGAAGTACACATTTGATTATTTTTTTCGGATATCAGGTTCATATATATGAAGGTTGAACCTAAGAATAGTAATATCATATAATCCGACTCTTTCGGTGGATAGCTCAGTTAGTTGAGTGCTTGCATTCCATGCCATGAGGAGGAGAAAAAGTATATGATGAGATGGTTTGGGCATGTGGAAAGAATGAATGATGATAGACTGACAAAATATGTATAACGAGGTAGTGTGAAAGGAAAAAGAGGGAAAGGACGACCGAGAAAAGTATGGAGTGATCAGATTGAGGATATTGTGAAAGAATGGGATATACAAAGTGAGCGTAAAAGAATAAAATGCATGAAAAAGATGATGGCTATGAATGAACTGAAGGAGGTATGTAAGGCCGGTCCGTAGTCCAGGTGGTAACACTTCGGACTCGTAACTGGAAGGTCGTGGGTTGGAATCCCGGCGGAGCACAGAAAATATACCTACCATTTATATTTTCAAATTTACTCTTCGCTGGGTTGAAAACTTCATAAACCTTTACCAAAGACCGGTCATCAAAAAGTCCACCCAGCCTTACAACAACTGGGTTTTGCTTGAGAATTGGCGCTTTCTACAGCGACGACCAAGCTCGCAGAGGGTTCTTGAGGTGTGATGCACACAAAAAACAGCGCTCACCAAATAAGTCTGCTTAATTTTTTTTTTTTTTAATTTTTAAAAGAATAGGAAAAAATGGAGGCAGCTCTGCAGAGGCTCTGGACACCCCTAGCGGAATGGTGACAGAGTTACAGTACAGTACAGTACAGTTACAGTAGCAGCCCGGGCTCGAATCCCACCGAAGGTATCAGAAATGATTTCCCGTTTCGGTGTTTATTTCAAACCCCATAATAAAAAACCGGCAAGGTTTACATAGCCTTCAAAATAAATGAGTACCAGCCCCCTCGGGAGCTGGGAAACCCCCACTTCAACTGAATTGGTTGCCATAAGGCCATAAGGGCCCTTACCTGTAAAAATAACTAGGTTCCACTTGCCACAAAAAGTTACGCAGCTTGCAGCAAGAAGTTAACACAATATGTGTAGCTTAGTTGCGTTTTTTTTTTTTGCGACTTATTTCATACCAGGCAATTGTCATCAGTCAAAATAGCCTTGACGCTTCATAACCTATGAATATACACACTTGCGTATGATTTAGGTAATACCAACAGTAAAGGTTGGCTGTGTATTTGTATAGGTATCATCAATCAACCGGCGATCACCGAGCGTAATTAACAACGGTCACAGTTAATGACCGGCACACAATGCGCCACTAGTTGACGTGTAGCGAATGCAATTCGTACTGCAACTATCAAACTACGAAGTGCAGATTGTGATCGGCAATCTACTTAATAAAAGTACGAAAAAACAAAAGTGCACGTCAAAAGAAGAAAATGCATGAAAAAAGGTGATGGATATGAAGGAATTGAAAGAGGTATGTCAGGATAGGAAAAAATGGAGGCAACTCTGCAGAGGCTCTGGCCACCCCTAGCGGAATGGCGACAGAGTTACAGTTACAGTTACAGTTACAGCACGCTGTGTAAGTAGGCACACAAATGGTTTGTCGGTGTTATGGCCGAGAGGGCCAAGAGGGCTGATCTTTCTAGCGTGTTTGCAATAGAACAACGTTGGTTCAATCCCCGCCTGGGTCATTTGACCATTACTTTGACCCTGGTTCAACAGATGTTATTGGGTAATTATTATTGAATAGTTCATTAAAATAAACAATAATGAATTATTAATTGATGATATAAATACATGTTTCTGGTCAGGCAGAATAGGTTGATGAATTGCATTCCTCTTCACAAATATATTTAAAACAAAAAAAACTCAAATACTAGAAGCTGGACTTGATTTAATGAGTCGGAATGTTTTTTAATTTGTAAGTTAAGGTTAGTTTTGTATGAGTCTGTCATCCTTAGCAACCAATAACAAAATGAATTCAATTATCAATGTTATGTTTCTTGCTTTGGCTCGATTTTCTTAAAAAATTATCATGTAATTCAAATAACAAGAAATGAAAAAAAAAAAAACAATAATTTAATTTGAATTAGAGCTTTAGGCTTACACGGCCGGCTGATGATGCTGGAGAGATGTTTTCCGGGATCTGTTGCCGTGGTCTGTGGGAGCTGAAGCTTCTAGAAGTTTTGCCCATGTCTACGATGGGTTTTTTCAATTTGAAAAAGCAATGATGAAAATGATCTTGATGAAAAACTCACACAGACCACGGCAACAAATCCCGAAAAATATCTTAAATATCACAAAATATTTGTATGTCTTTTCCCTGGTAACCCGGCCGGGTGATGACACAATATTGTCTATATCAATACGTATGGACCACATTGTATACAATGTTTTTTTTGCATCTTTTTCTTTTGAGCGTAGCATTTATGTTTCTCTCGTGATAATGATTTCTATACAACATCGTTTTCCAAAGTTTTCTTGAAAAGGTGCGTTTCCAATACCTCCTTAAACTTGATTGCCATTAATTTTCCTTTATTTCCAGGTGTGAAGTAAAGGGGAACAGAATAATTCCTCACAATGGCACCATCTAGAAGTGAAACAAAAGTTCCGAACAAAGGCGCCGTCCTTTAATTGGAAAAAGTCTTGCCTTCACACAATTCCGCGTTTACCTTTTTGAAGTTCAATTCAATTTTGCCTTTGCCTCCAAAGTTGAATTGTATCAATTTGAGAAATTTCATAAAAGAAGTCCCTCGCTCAGTTTCCGTCAGTGGCGTAGGGTTATAATATTTGTAAGTTAAGGGCTTGAGAAAATAATTATATGACTGATAGGTTGGTATGCAGCTAACCAACCATACTGTAAAAAATGGTTCACTTTGCCAATGTCACCCCTGTTTCAGGGAAGGTCGGCAAGAGTTGCAGTATATATATTCATTTGAGATTGGGTTTTTATATTGTAGGTCCACATCTGCATGTATTAGCGCGAAATTATACATGTTTGTTTGTGGGAATACGCTTAATATGAATCTTAAATGATATATGTATCTTTGCAGTTTAGATTTAGATTTAGAGGTGAGTTTGGGCAATGTTTTATACGTCGGGTTCTTTATTTCAAAGGTAAGCCGATGAAAATCGAGTTATATTGTCGACTCTGCGCCACTGATTTCTACCCTTATCATTTATAGCCATCATCTCGTTTGAGATGGGAATTATGTAATATTGAGACTTGTAAATTATTATGTAAAATTGAAACTTGCTTATGAATTGATGTTTCTGTCGAACTTTATTGGAACAGGAAAGCGGCGTGCATAGATCGATCTATCCTAAGCTGTGATCATTTGAAAATCTAATCTAATTTAATCTAAGTTGCAAAGATATGTTACATTGGAGATTCACATTACATGCATTCTCACAAGCAGACACGTACAAGTTCGCGCTTGCATATATATATATATATGTCAGGCTTATTTGTTTTAAATTACACATGATAAGAGAGCGCCGTTTTTGTGTGTGTCACACCTCAAGGGCCCTCTCCGATCACGGATAAGACTTTTTGAAAAGGTGCGTCTTGAGAGCTCCGCAAAATATACCCATAGATTCGGAGTTCTTCACTCCGGGTGGCAGTCTGTTCCACTCCACCGGACCCGCAACACGGAAAGCACGGTCTCCAAAATTTGTACGGATCTGACGGTGCGGCTGAACCAAATTGATTGCACCATCGCCCGCGGATCTGAGTGTCTGCCTCCTCACACCCATCTCAACAGGCGAAATCATGACAGTCAGATAAGGTGGAGCCAAGCCATTGATGGCTTTATATACCATCAGACAAACACGGTAGACCACCCTCTCCGGGCCTCATGTGAACCTACAACATAAAAACCAAATCTCCAATGGACATACACCCTACAACTCTTGCCGTCCTTCCCTGAGACAGGGGTAACATTGGCAAAGTGAACCATTTTTACAGCATTGGTGGTCAGCCGCATACCAACCTATAAGTCGAGGAACTAAAAAACTGAGGAGAAGTTAAGTGAGTTAATATTTCAAAGCGTATTTCGATAATTTCAGATTTTTGTGGGTGTGAACCAATATAAATAATTAAAAACTGAATCTCGACATTCTTACATAGATTCTATTTTTTTCTAAATCTAAATCTCATGTTCAAATATATGTATCATTTGAGATTCATATTAAATGCATTCCCACAAGCAGACACGCTTAATTTCGCGCTCACCTATGCCGCATGTGGACCTACAATATAAAAAACCCAATCTCAAATGAACATAAGCCCTGAAACAGGGATGAAACATTGGCAAAGTGAACCATTTTTTACAGTAGTATGGGTGGTCTGCCTCATACCAACCTATAAGTCATCATAAAAAGATAGATTCTCTTACTGTTGGTACTTTTTTGTTGGTAAATATAAAAAGAAACTGTGAATCGAGCATGATTTTATTGATTGTAGAGGCATTCACTTTGTACGTAATCATTCACCTTAAAAGTTAAAAAATAAAACAACTTTTATTTTGATTACGGCACGTATATTAATTTCCACAACAGGCTTGGCAAACAATCTGTTTGCATCTTCAGGTGGCTAAATAATTACTAATTGGTGCAGATACGGAATCAATCATTGAGAGTGTCGTGTGAGGGTGTGAGGGAAGAAGGGGATTCAAACGAAGAGACCTTAAAACGAATTGGTCATGCAACGTTGACCATGAAAGTGGAAAAAAAGGTTACAACATTGTGAAAAATGTATTTTTATTTAACACAAAATAAAGTGGGGAAAATAGCATGAATTCTGTTTCGCAAAGTAAATAGAAGTAAAATATGTTTCATTAACTTTCACGATGTAAAAGCAGAAATGAACGCTGTGTTTATGGTGTAATTCTAAAAAATATCCACAGAACTATTAAATCTTAGAGCATACTGAGAAAGAGATCTCAGAAGAGGGTATTTCATATTTGAGACTTGTGTCTGTGTCTTTGAAGATATTCATTTTTTTTAAAGCTTTATCTTAAATCTGTAATCTGAGTTAAGTAGACATTTAAAATTCATATTTAAAAGATGCCCATATGAAGTTTTCCATGACGTATACCATAGCTGACCGCCCATGCTGTGGCAAATGGTTCACCTTGTCAGTGTGACCCCTGTTTCACGGAAGGTCGGCAAGAGTTGCAGAGTGTATGTTGATTTGAGATAAGGGTTTTTACGTTGTAAGTTCACTTACGGCATGCACAAGCACGGACTTGTACGTGTTTGCATGTGAGGATGCATATAATTTGAATCTCCAATGTTACATACCTTTGCAACTTAGATTAGATTAAATTAACATCTGTAATTTTGAAGATATTTTATTTATTGAAAGATTTGTCTTTGATTTGAGTTGACATTTAAGATTCATATTTAATATGCCAATATGAAGCTTAAACTTATAAATTCGCGCTTCAAAGTGTGTTTTTGACTAGAAAAAAAACCCAATTCACAAATTATGTTACTTCAAATAACCATTTAGTGGAAATATTTTACCAATAAACGTGTTAAATTGTACATTATATAATTTTTTTTGTACAAATTTACATTGTACGTGAATGGTGGAAATTTTTTAAGCAAACTGATCGGAAGGTATAAGAAAAACGATAGAAAAAATGTATTCAGTGTTCCCAAAAAAGAAATGTGTGAAGTGTTAAAAGGAATGTTTAGAAATGAATTCAAAACGCGGAAACAAAATGATAACAACGAAGAAATAAAAAAAATAGACACAGTTTAATATTTTTTATACAGGAGATTAGTTTATTCGAGCATGGTTTGCAGAGATGAGTTTCGCTGCAGGGAAGAGCTGTCCGCAGTCCCTCGGGAACGAGTCCTGCGGTAGAACTGTTTGTTCCCAGCAACAGCAACGTGCTGGGACAACTAATGGTGTCTAATACCCTGCAACGTAAGCAATGCAAAATATGGACGTGCAAATTTATGTGTGAAAGCACAATTTAATGTTAAAATTATTTTATTTTTTGCGTTCAGTCAAAAATAAATTAGTGCATACAACTTGTAGTTTTGTTTGTCATCGTATTATTCACTAATGGAATGCGAGTAAAAATCTGGAGAGATCGAGTCACACCCACCAAGGTTCAGCCAGAGCCGAACGTCAGATTAAGTCAAAAAGCAAAACATGTATGAGAGTCGAGAGATGTAAAACATTTGCTCCTACCGCCCACAGCCCTCGAGTGCAACGCTGTAAGAAGTTTTAGTATTTGTGCAGCATAATTGTGTTGTATTACCAGGATATTTATTATTACTTAACTAGATTTATTTTGCACAATATTGGTTACACAGTTACTGTCATTTTTCTCATTCTAGCTTATAAGGACTTCGCGGCACAATGCTCTAAGCCGCATGGCTGGCCCACAGAATCTTTGCTCGTATATACATGGGCGGCAGAGATGATTCTTACATGTTAGAAATATGTACTTCCACTAGAATTGTTCGACTCTATTCCAGAGACGTTGCGCACAAAGCTAGGTACACGTACACACAAACTCATAGTAGATTATACTAGAGGTAGATACACACCAGTAAGCTACGTGTTTAGGCTCATGTCCACACGAACTCACACGTTCGTAACAATATGTATACTGTAGTATCCTTTAAACAGCATAACACAAATACCCCTAGTATTGCGTAAATTTCTCTCGATCGATTAAATATAAAAAATAATGGAAGCTAAAACAGCACCTTCTAGTGAGTGATTTATTTTTCATATATTTTTCATTTTTACGCGAGCAAGGGGAATTCACGCAATATTTATAATCGGGACAAAGAGGCCCTTATTGATTTTGACTTATTCTTAGAATAGCGCTCAAATAAAACATACCTACCTCTTTTCTGGGTGAATTATTTCGAGTTTATACATTTTTAGGCGCCCTTGCGCGTCTGTGCCTTTGTTTTTATTTATTCGACACTTTAGGTCTTTTTTTCATTTCACTCAAATAAAAGTCTACCCCACGAGTTCCGTCGTATATTTTTAGTATATACTAAAAAATAAACAAACTTGTAGCTTTCATTTTTGTTTGTATATTGTTTTCTTTATAATATCTACAGATTTGTGGTCACCATTTTGGTTGATTATATCAAGAAATAGGTATTTATTTGTGGTTATGCATAAAAAATAATCTTAAATTTATCTTCACTAATTCCTTAAGTTATTTGTTGGAATGTGGCTGACCACCCATACTGTTAAAAATGGGTATTTTTGCCAATGCCACAACCAGTTTCAGGCAAGGACAGCTAGAGTTGCAGAGCTTATGTTCATTTGAGATTTGAATTTGTATTTTTATGAGTACCTACACTTGCAGCATTTTTATGGCGCCCTTGAGATGGTCCTGGACCATTAAATGGCGCCACAGGAAAGAAATCATCCATCATAATTTTTAAGCACGCATTTGCCCCTTCTCTGCTTGTGGTCTTGGATTAAAAATGAACTTAACGCAACGCCACCAAGCTACACATATTGTGCAACTTCTTGCCGCGTTAACCTCAAAGGTTTTCACGTGTGGCAAGTTGAACCTATGTATTTTTACAGGTAAAGGGGCCAGCCTTACGCCAACCCCTTCAGTTGAAGTAGGGGTTTCCCAGCTCCCGAAAGGGCTGGTACTCATTTCTTGTGAAGGCTTAGTAAACCATGCCGGTATTTTATTTTGGGTTTTGAAATAAGCATCGAAACAGAAAATCATTTCAGATACGCTCGGTGGGATTCGAACCCGAGAACTCGGAAAGAATGCAAGCACTCTACCAACTGAGCTATTGACTGGATATAATATATAACTTAAATGTCAACACATCTTCAGAATTTAGAGCAAAGATTTAGTTTAGATTTTTGGAAAACGAACCTTGACTTATTGGTTGGTATGAGGCTGACCACCCATACTGTAAAAAATGGTTCACTTTGCCAATGTCACTCCTGTGTCAGGGAAAGTCGGCAAAAGTTGTAGGGTTTATGTTCATTTGAGGTTTGGATTTTATTTGTAAGTACACACTCAGCATTCGTAAACGCGAGCTACACGTGTTTGTTTGTGGGCATGCATTCGATATGAGATTTAAATGTTAATATATCTTTGCAACTTAGATTATAGATTGTAGATTATATAACCTCAAACTTTTGTTTGCCAATCGATCGCCTTTACCGTAGCGTGATGGATATTCAAACAACACGTAGTTTCACATTCAACTGAATTCAATTTTGTACAATCTTGTTTACGTTTATATTAAATTTCACTAATTGAATATCCACCTACAAGCAAAATCGTTAATTTAGCTCACATAGAAATTCCTTCTCAGAGGTTCCTATTACACAAACCGCTCCCCCAGTTCTTGTTTACCGTATATGCCAATCTTGTCAAATATGACTTTTTCATGCAGTTGTCTTAAGAATAAAATTCTACACAATCTGAGCTAAGAAAAACCGTAAAGCTCGATAATGTGAGAGTTCTTTTAAATAGTTTTTAAATAAATTTCTTATTTTTATAAGACACATTGGTCCAGTACACATGCAAGCTTTGTTCTTGTAAAATTTTCTCAATGGCGTATACGGTAAACAAGAACCAAGGCAGCGCAGCGGTTACATCATACAACAGTATAAAACATTGCGTGAATACTTAACCATTTCAAAAACAGAAAAATATATATCAAAGGTTAAACACCCACCAGAGGCGCTGTATAGTATTACATACAATTTTGTTTTTACGTCATAGTTGAGTACCTAAATTAGATCTTGTTTTAATTATAGTTTTAATCGGCTCAGGTCGGGATTAACGATCGACTAACGAACGAATACGCTGACGTCAAAGTCTCGTCAGCGTATTAGATAATGAAACTGCACCCCTAAAACATTGTTGTTAGCCTGAATATGTATGGAATATTCAACAGCGCCTCTAGCGAACGTTTTAGTTTTTATACAGTTTTCGGTGATGTTTCATACTTAAGTTACGGCTTAGTGTTGACTTGGTGACGTCACGTGTCGTGTGAGTATAAGTTGGATAGTAACAAAGGCGGAAATCCAGGATGTTTTCAAATATGAGATAAAAAAGCGATGACAAAATGTGAAAACATATCGACGGTTAAAAGGAAGTAGGAAGAAAGGAATAAGCGACGTTCGGGTCAAACATGAGAAATGAATGCTATCCTACTTATAATTTTCCGCTCTTTTTAATGAGCTTACTACCATTGCTCTACGATGATTTTTTTTGTTGTTTATGCCAAAGCAAACAACTGCGTTTTCGAAGTTAGATTTTGGCCTTTTTTGTCCTAAAGGTGCTTGTGAAATAATAAAATCGTCAAACATCGTAAAACCACATTAATAGGAATGCCAATAAATGCCTTTATGTATTTAATTTTAGAGCTATTTTGATTTTAACGGTATGATAAAAATAAAAAAAGTTATGCCATTTTTTGCAATCTCAAACTTTAAACTGCTCTCCTGAACAAATGATTTTTTGTCGCTTATGCCCTACTTCCTTTAAACCGTCGATATATTTATGTATGCCCTTTGCAAAAAATATCCAAGATATCAGCGTTTTACTCTAGGTACGCGAGTTGTAGATATGCATGTGAAAATTCTTAGTCAATCATTTTTTAAAACTTCATAGAATAAAGTTGTGTTTTACAGGAAACAATGGTATCAGGCTGACCACCCATAATGTAAAAGTTGGTTCACTTTGCCAATGTCACCCCTGTTTCAGGGAAGGTCGGCAAAAGTTGCAGGGCTTATGTTCATTTGAGATTTGGATATCTAAATTTGTACACATTCAGCATTTGTAAGCGCAAACTTATACGTGTTTGTTTGTGGGCATGCATTTGATATGAGCTTTGAATGTTAATATATTGTTACGAACTATGAATTCGAAGTACCTACGTGCACCTATACATGTAATAGCGTGAGAGTAGTGCATAGAACAGCGTTCTGGTATGAGCGAGAGATCAAATGATCTGGAATATGCAAGAATGATCTCTTTTGTACCTATATATACGGACTACAAAGGGCATCAGGGGATTAGTCGTTTCAGCATTTTTCCGTGAAGATCAATAAGCAGTGATTGTCAATTGTTGTAAATTGTGAACCAAACCGCGTAAAGTAAATTCTGTTGAAATAAATAATTGCAGTTTAATCTAAAGAGAACCTCAGTAAAATTATAACAATATCTTTGCAACTTAGATTATAGATTGTAGACTGGAGGTAGATTACTCGGCGTATGGTGCGGTTTCGATATAATTTTTTATCATAAATGAACATTCTGCATGCACATCGCTTCTCTTTTAGATTATCTCCTGATATTGTACGATAAAATAAGCCACTGAGAGCTGGCTTATTCCCGCTACAGACCATCTCCTTATATTCAACATTCTTGCGTGTCATTCTCGAATGGATACCTTTGATCATGTTTAATGACCGGTCCGTAGCTCAGTGGTAACATTACGGACTCTGAATGAGGAGGTTGTGGATTTGAATCCCGGCGGAGCACAAAAAATATACCATTTATATTTTCTAATTTGCTCTTCGCTGGGTTGAAAAATTCATAAACCTTTACCAATGACCGGTCACCAAAGGTCCATCCAGCCTTACAGCAACTGGGTCTTACCAAGCTCGTACACCTCTGCGGCACAACAACAAGTATCATAGACCCCTAGAGTCCCTAGAGTCTAGGAAGCTTCCCGCACAGGATTTCTTAAAAAAAAAATGCTTATCAATGGCGTATGTTATTGAAAGTGATGTAATGTAATGTGTATTGTGATTTAATGTCATAATACTACATGGATGATTTATTTGATAAGCGCTGTTTTCGTGTAAATCACACCTCAAGAGCCCTCTGCTAGCTTGGTTCTCAAGCAAGACCCATTTTCTGTAACGCTTGGTGAACCTTTGGTGACCGATTTGTTTTTAAAGGTAAATGAATTTTTCAATCCAGTAAAGAGCATATAATATGCTAATATGTTTTTTTATGCTCCACCGGGAATCGCACTCACAATCTTCAGAATACGTTTCCGTAGCCTTAACCACTACACTATAGACCGGTTTGTTTTCATGTCGTGTTTTGTCATGTGAATTAAAGTGATGTGACGTTATCTACTGTGTTGTTTTGTCACTGTGCTGTTCTACCTGTCACTTATCGAAAGCTACCCCTGATTTTGTACCGGTGTTTGTTTGTGTGATATTTTATTATTCAGCCACCTCGCCACTCTTTTTACTTCACTTACTCCTTCCTTTACCCTTATATGAAAGCACGAAGAAGCCGGTAGTATCAAGATCAGTTATAATGGGTAGGACATTTTTCTGCCACGGTAAGGGCTTGGTAAGTTAGCTCAAAGCCAGGGAAATTTGAACAGATAAATTTGTATTTTTTTTTTGAGATTATGTAAATATTTTTTTGCTTAATCATTTCAAAACGGAACCCGATGGGAATTGTGTACAAGAAATCTTCAAAACACGCAAAAGTGTCACGTAAGAGTGCTGGTACATAGGGATTTCAAAGTCTCCTTTAACAAAGATGTTGTCTACCTTCATGCATTTTATATTTTAAATTTTACAAGATTACTTTTTGTATGAAGAAGCTACATAAGATCTTGTTAGGATAATAATATCATTACTAAACATTAAAGAAAACAACGCTTAAAATAAAATTCTAATATAATCCCGTAGTTTCTTTTCATTATAAATTATCTATGAATAGTTTCTAAATATTGTTATCCTAGTAAAATGATTTCAATTATTAGTGTAAATATTGAGAGAGAAAAATACTGTTTTGGCACTCACCATTTTCTGGAGGTCCGGTATCCGTTGCTCTGGGTGAAGTTCCACTTCCATTCTCAGAAGGCGCTATATCATCTTCCGGATCAGAGCTGTCCGCATCCAGGATATTCCTATCAGAATACTTGGAAACTGGCACCACAATCTCAGCATACGATGCCCTATCTCCTCCACCATTCTGATGCACAGACGGAGAACCAATATACCCATTAGAAGAAGGACAATCCGTGTCGGCAAGTTCAATCATATCATTGATGTTTTCATTCTCAATCTCATTAATGGCACTGCAACTAGACCGATCGGCAAAGCTAGATCTACTGCTTTGCCTGTTGCTCAAGGACAACCTGGCACTTCTGCTCGTACTGGGCAAAGAGTCCCTATCATTTGTGTGGTAATTGATCTCAACACTTGACCCATTGATGTTCTTTTCCATGGAGCTATTCCTACTGAGTGCATAGTTGTTTTTTTGGTCTGAATTTGACAATGTATTGGAGTTGAAGTTGATTTTTCTATCAAGGGCCAATGCTTGTTTTTTATCGTTGTCCAGATAGGAGTTTTGGAGATGTTTGCCGTGCGGCCTGGATGGCGACGATCCTGGACGGCAGATAGTGGAGCTGAGGTCTCCAGGGTTGGGTGGACCGTACCCTGAGGAGTCTGTGGCCGGGGTGATGAGAGGATCCGCTGGCTCAGGGCGGTCGCAGACAGACTCGCAGTCTCTACCCTGGACGGCGAGGTTTTCGTCCACCATCTTGCGCAGTTTCGCCTGTTGGACAATCATAAAGCAATTAAAACCAAAGAATAATGCAAGTTCTCTCCTAACAATTCATCTTATATCCTAGGAAAATATAAAAAACCTTGAAATTAAATATGGTGAAAAAGAGGGCTTATGGTTATTTATTATAACGCTCTCACCTATTTTTACTGATTTAAGAATCTATTGAAATTGTAAAATCACAATATTTTATGACGCAGTCTTTGAGGAAATTTATTTCTTTGTGCAGCGTTTTATTGATGATCCCACAAGTCTACCATTTCCAAGGCATGTAAAATCATTTTTTTGTACTCGAATCTAGCAATATATTTTCTAACATACTCAAATTCACACATTAAATTTTTTTAATGAGGGGTGTATAAATATAGCATGTAAACACATTAACCTTTCATCTGAACAGATTCAAAAGGCAAATGTTTTAGGTGAAATATTTTTTTCACATTTCTTTGGACAAACATACATCAAAGGTGATTTCCCATCAATTCGTTGTCGAAAAGTTCGAATGTGAATTACGCGTGGATTTATAATACTAGCTCCTTAAAATGTATGGACGTTAAGCTAGTGTCTAAAGCCCAGTATTTTCAACGTTTGCATAGTGAATTTAAAGTGAACGAGAAGGACGTTTTTTGTCAGTTTAAAGTCACGTATGCTAACGTTGAAAATACCGCACCTTAGTAATCAATAGTTCTATAGGTTGGTATGAGGCTGACCACCCATACTGTAAGCAATGATTCACTTTGCCAAGGTCACTCCTGCTTCGGGAAAGGTCGGCAAGAGTTGCAGGGTTAATGTTCATATGAGATTTGGGGTTTTATATTGAAGGAACACATGCGGCATCTGTAAGCGTGAACTTATACGTGTCTGCTTATGGAAATGCATTTAATATGAATTTTAAATGTTAATATATCTTGGTAACATAGATTATTATTGATAGATATGGCAATCATTGATGTTTTGATCATAACTTACGTTGCGGACTTGAAATACGTGCACATATACCTACATACATTCATCAAAATGATTACACACACTGAAGCACGTAATACAGAACAATCTAGGAGTATTTGTGCCTTGGAATGACATTCTAGTGATTGTGTGTGCGTAAATGTTCTGGTGGTGGAATAATCCAGAAATTGCAAGAAAGACCTCTCCGGTTTACTATATAAGAGGTCAAAATGATAGGACAGCAGAAGTTGCAAAAGCACAATTCGCTAAGCAACACATATAACCAGCGACTGTTAAATTGTGAAATAAATTGTAAATTGTGAACAACTAAATTCTTTAAAAAAAATCTGGCATTTTCATTAAAAATAGTAAAATACTTTCTTCTTGTACAATATTTCACCAGTAAATGAGTGATTCTTGTCGCCGATTTACCTGACTTACTTGCGCTCAAAGCCCGCCAGATTTTAATCCGGGCTGTTTGATGTCGAATCTCATTCCCGCGCTCCCAATTACATAATTCTGATTGAATATCTCTTTGCGCCCCCAGCCGATCTGGCCGGGTCTTGCCTTTCGACTTTCATTTTCTGTATGATCAATCAGCCTACATACACTCACGCGTTTGCCTATTCGACTGCAAACGCAAATTTAACATTTTGCCTCCAATTAAGTGTAAACGAATTTATAAAATCAAAATTAAATCAAATGTAATCGATTTCTATAATAATCTATAATCTAAGTTGCAAGGATATATTCATTTAAAGCTCTCAGATGTATGCCCACAAACCAACAAGTGTAGTTCGCGCTTACAAATGCTGAATGTGTACTTACAAATAAAATCCAAACCTCAAATGAACATAAGCCCCACAACTTTTGCCGACCTTCCCTGAAACAGGGGTGACATTGGCAAAGTGAACCATTTTTTACAGTATGGGTGGTCAGCCTCATACCAACCTATAAGTCAAGGAAGATTTAATTTCTGTAATTGAAAATGCGTCAACATTTTTAAAAATATTGTAGTGTTTTTAGGGTTCTAATGTTTTTAAAATTTAAAATATTGATCTTCTTGATTAAAACTGCCGGAGATTTATTTTAAAGTATTTTTTTTTAGTTCACAATTTATTTTACAATTCACATGTATGGTTGGCTTTCGCTGACTTGGCCTATAACGGCTACTAGTATTTGGAGACTGCCTGACTTGCAGGCGATTCACGCCTTTTATAACTACGGCTATCAAACTTTCTATACTTAAATTCGCATGGAAACGTCTATGATATTCCAAAAGCTTCCAATACGATTATTACTTATATAATATTTCCTTACTCTATTCATCCTACAGCTAGAATCTATATGCACCTACCCTATTTATTTTGTTTATACCTAAGTACTATTAACATAACAATATGTTTTGCTTATGAATAAAGTCACTCTCATCTCAACATTGCAAAGACATGTTACATTGGGAATTCACATTATATGCATTCGTACAAGCAGACACGTATAAGTTCGCGCCTGCACATGCCGCATGTGAATCTACAACATTAAAACCCAAATCTAAAAATTAACATGTACCCTACAATTCTTGTCGAACTTCCCTGAAACAGGGGTGACATTGGTCAAGTGAATAATTTTCTACAGCATGAGTGGTCAGCCGCATACCAATCTAAGGCAAAGAACATACCTACACAATAAATAACATTTTTGAAATAAACAAATAATAATATGTATAAACATTGAAAACAAATTTGAAAATCTTATTTTAAAAACCTTAGCCCTAGTCGACACAGATCAACTATAATTTTTTAAATTAATACTTTTTAAATAAATAAGTTTTTCTGAATGTTTCATACATTTGAATTTAAATCCTTGTCCAACGAACGCATTGTTCGCATTAATACTTAATTAAAAAACATGAAGATATTGTTTTGATATTCACTTTAGATTTTGATTACAATATTTGTTCATGCGAATTCCCAGAATGCAAATAAATAAACTCACATATTGTAAACCGCAAAGCGTTCATTCAACAAAGTTAATTTGTTCGTAAAAATTAAAATGAAAATTGGCTGGACGGTCTGCTTGTTTGTTTGTTTGTTTGCTCTTTTTGTTTCCAATCACGTTGATTGTTTTTGTTTGTAAAAAAAAACAAATGAAGCCTGCTTAAACCATTACATTGATGAACATCTATGTATGTTTATTTACTTACAAAACATGCATTGGAGGTTTATAATATTATGTAACAAAAATTAAATTAAATTAAAATAAATTAAATTAGGCTGATTTATTTGGTGAGCGCTGTTTTTGTGTGTATCACACCTCAAGAGCCCTCTGCGAGCTTGGTCGTCGCTGTAGAAAGCGCCAATTCTCAAGCAAGACCCAGTTGTTGTAAGGCTGGATGGACCTTTTGATGACCGGTCTTTGGTAAAGGTTTATGAATTTTTCATCCCAGCGAAGAGCAAATTTGAAAATATAAATGGTATATTTTTTGTGCTCCGCCGGGAATCGAACCCACGACCTTCCAGTTACGAGTCCGAAGTGTTACCACCTGGACTACGGACCGGTCAAACATAAACTTACAAAAACCCATGAAGTATTAACAGTCTTGAACACAAATACCTACTTAATTACTTACTTCCACTAACACATCTCCTTCCGTTGCTGGACGTAGGCCTCCCCCATATCTCTCCATCCATCTTTTTTTTTTTTAGAAATCTTGTGCGGGAGACTCCCTAGATTCTAGAGACTCTAGGAGTCTATGCTACTTGTTGTAGTGCCGCAGAGGTGTACGAGCTTGGTCGTCGCTACAAAGCGCCAATAATCAAGCAAAACCCAGTTGCTGTAAGGCTGGATGGACCTTTGGTGACCGGTCATTGGTAAAGGTTTATGAATTTTTCAACCCAGCGAAGAGCAAATTTGAAAATATAAATGGTATATTTTATTGTGCTCCGCCGGGATTCGAACCCACAACCTTCCCATTCAGAGTCCGCAGTGTTACCACTGAGCTACGGACCGGTCAGCGGTGTCTGTATTGCGCTTTCTGAATCCAGTCTCCAGCAAGCCTTCTTATATCATCAGACCATCTCGTGGGAGGTCTCCCTCTGCTTCTCTTATCTTCACGAGGTCTCCACTCTACCAATCTCTTCGTCCATCTCTGGTCGGTGGTTCCAGCAGCATGTCCCACAAAGGACCATTGTAGCTTTGCCACTCTCTCTACGACATCGGTTACTCCCGACCTTATCCGTAGCTCTGTGTTCTTTATTGTATCGGAGAGTCTTACGTGTAGCATGGCTCTTTCTTGTTTTCTTTGTGTTACATGGAGTTTCTTTATGGTATCTTTACCTAATCCTATATCGAATACTAATAACTAATCCTTAATATTTTCATGACATTTTGATTTCCTTGACTTTTAGGTTGGTATGCGGCTGACCACCCATAATGTAAAAAATGGTTCACTTTGCCAATGTCACCCCTGCTTCAGGGAAGGTCGGCAAGAGTTGCAGGGATTATGTTCATTTGAGATTGGGTTTTTTATATTGTAGGTCCACATGCGGCATGTGTAAGCGCGAAATTATGCGTGTCTGCTTGTGGGAATGCATTTAATATGAATCTCAAATGATACATATCTTTGCAGCTTAGATTTAGATTTTATTTAGGCGTCATTCTTTAGTGACTCTCAAATCCTGAACAGTAATGAAAAGAAAATACGTAACAAAATACATTTTTTGTTGACCGTGTCGGGTCCGAACCGAGCTTCGACCGTAGCACGAGTCTGTATTACGTCCATACGAAATATATCGACGGTTAAAAGGCAACAAGCGACATTTTGGTCAAAAATGAGTTATGAATGCTACTTGAAAATTTCCGCTCTTTCTAATGAGCTAACTCCCATAGCTCTACGAAGGTTTTTTTTGTTGTTTATGCCCAAGCAAACAACTGCGTTTTCGAAGTATGTTTTTTTGTGTAACCGACAAGACATTGGCTTTTTTTGTCCTAAAGGCGCGTGTGACATAAAAAAAATCGTAAAACCACATTAATATGAATGCCAATAAATGCCTTTATTTTTTTTTATTTGACAGCTGCTGTTTTGATTTTAACGATATGATAAAAAAAATAAAAAAGTTATGCCATTTTTCTGCAATCTCAAACTTTAAACTGCTCTCCTGAACAATTTAGTTTATGTCGCTTATGCCCTACTGCCTTTTAAACGTCGATATGTAACAGCATTTGATCGTGCTACGGACGAAGCTCGGCTCGGACTCGACACGGGGCATAGTATATAGTTACCTGAGCGTCACCCAGGAGTCGGCGCACAAGCGCCATGGGTCTGTGAGCGCCCCGCTGCCATACTACCCCCTCCCTCGCCTCATGCCGGGGCGGAGCGCATCCCCAGGGCGCTCCGCATGCCGGGCCCGAGCCGCAAAACAGGACCACCACCCACTAAACCACTTCACTAAAACACTAAGCACTTGCAACTAAACACTAACCACGTGTGAGCGGGCCACGGAAATTGGTGCACTGGTTTTTATTTTCACTTATCCTGAAAAAACAACGTTATTAAATTTTTAAGACTAGATCTTAAGCACATTGTAAAAATTTATTTTAATCGATAATTTTTGTTCTCATTATTTTTTTAAATTTGAAGTAAAAACTATTTTTTTTAAGTACAGATTTAATGTTCTAATTGGTTAATTAAAATGATTTAAGCGCACTAAATGATTCATCATTTTGAGGAGAGTAGACCTTGTTTTATTTTTACTTTTAGGAAATAATAGGATCATTAAGACGATTTAAATATTGTGCTTTGTCTAATTGTATAGGTGTGAAAACAAAACGGTATTTTTAAAGTAATCTTTGTTGTAATTTGAAGTCCTGCCCTTGCAGTTCCGTGCGTGAACAGCTGATTGGGCAGAAGAATGTGTTCCATACAAATTGTATGAAGCATATTAGACTATTCGATCCTATGACTATTACAATAAAATACACTCCCATTTGGCTCGCTTACCTACGTATTCAAAAGCTAAAATTTTGTTTGGCTTCCTGACGAAATATTGAGCTGGTTTAATGAACCGTAGAAATTTTGCATTATAATCGGAGGATTATACTAAATATCAAACCACAATACTGAGCTTCTATACGAATAGAATAGTTAATAGAGTTTCCAATAACTTGACCTTCTTTATACATCAAGTATAAAGTTTTACGCTGAAACTCACCAATCACGTTTAAAAAAATGTAGACAAACTCAAAATTTTACTAGAAGCGCTATTTTAGTTTCCATATATTTTGGGTGGAACCATATTAGACTCAATCAAATCCAAAATTATTCGATGAATCAATAGCGTTAACCATTGCACTATCCCGGTCATATTTACAAATTACAATTAATTAAGCTTTTTGAATATTTGGTGAAAATTTGTAGGAGAATTTACATTATTCTCGACGTTTCGTAAGCGTAGTAGCCAATGAGATTGACTCAAAGCAAAAACAAAAAAAAATGTAATTTAAATCATACCTAATTATATCCTGCGCTCACGGTCGCGAATGAAATTAAAAAAAAAATGTGATGCATGACAATCAGTTTATCCTTCATCGTCGTGCAGAAAGGATGCTTCCGGATGACGTTGGCTACGGCGCCAAAGAAATCTCAAGAATAGTGTAAGTTCTCCTACAACGGTTCGTCTAATATCTGAAGAGATCTTCCTTCTTCTCCCTCAGCCTTTCTTATGCCACTCCTGGACGAAGCCTCCTAAGTGTTTGTCTATAGGCTGCTGTGTTCAGCCATCCTCTGCCTACAGTTCCCTTGATATCGTCCAGCCACCTCAGTTGGAGTCTCCCCACTCCCCGTTTGGGCATCCTGGGCCGCCTCTGGACAATCCTTTTCGGCCACCTATCATGGTCCTGCCTTGCGACGTGATCTGCCACTTTAAGCACACCACTTTCTGTATGGCATCAGTGACACCACTGCGTCTACGGATTTCTCGGCTTGGAACCCTGTCTCTGAGGCTGATTTTCAATGGCTCTTTGGCACGTCCCCAATCTTTTGAATAGATTTAGTGAATTGAAAGTTTTTTTCATTTTTAAATATGCCAATGGACCGTGACTACAGTTTATGTGTTGTAAATAATCTTACGTTGAAAGAAAATGAAAAGCTGATCCTTGTCAATGCATAAATTGCCATTTTAGAAATCTGAAATCTCATTGTTAAGAAATTATCGGTAAAAGATAAATTTCCCTGCCTTTCCCTTTAAATAATAATAATATTGTCTTGCTTGGTTTAACCCCTCATGGGGATTTGAAATACTTTGCATAGAATTAACACTGAGACGATCTGGTTTTACCGAGCTTACCCGAAGATTCCCGAGTGAGAAAATGCAATCGCGAAAACGAAAGGAAGCAAACTTTACTTCAATTTAAATGAAAAACATCAGCTTTTTCTACATACATTTTTTCTTTCAGAACATAAAATCTATTTAATGCTTTAAAATAAATACCTGATAAACAAGCAAAAACATGCTAGTTGAACATACGCATGTTGCATGTAAAAAAAGAATTTACTTTTGCTAAAGCCACCCCCGTTTAAGGATTTTGTAGCAAAAGTTGCAAGTCTGGTGCTCTTTTGAGATTTCAGTTTTTATTTTGTGAGGACAATTAGTGTAGCATTTGTAAACGCTGCGTACTTAAGCCTTTTTCTGGCCATGCATTCAATAATGTTAATATATTGTTGCAACCCATATTTGAAATATAGATTTATAGGAAATAAGAACCATTTATGCGCATAACAAACTATTAATATTTTGACACATAGTACTTTCATATAAGAACACACGTAAGAATTGCTTTGAATCTCGGGGACTCGATCCCGAAGCAATCTTTTGAAATGCCTGTGTCAACATCGGCAAACGATGTGGCGTCGACATTCCTCTGGAGTCTAAACAAAGCATAAACGCTGCAATTTTTGCCACCTTTCCTTGAAACAGGGGTCTACCTAACGTGTATTACCCCATCTTAAACACATCGTCATATTTGTACTCCAATTTTTTTTTTACCAAAATAATATGGAAACTAAAACGCTTACTAGGAAGGTAATAAGTCCAGTCGATAGCTCAGTTGGTAAAGTGCCTGCATTCCATGCCGAGACCTCGGGTTTGAATCCCACCGAGAGTGACAGAATTTTTTTTCCATTTCGGTGTTTATTTCAAATCCAAATAAAATACCGGCAAGGCTTACTCAGACTTCACAAGACATGAGTAGGAGCCCCCTCAAGAGCTGGGAAGAAGTGTTTGGCGTAAGGACAGTCCCCTTACTTGCAGAAATAAATATGTTTCACTCGCCACATGCGACCCCTTAGGGAAAATAGCTACACTAATTGTGCAGTTTAGTAGCGTAAAAAGCACTTTTCTTTAACCAATTAGTAATAATAGTGTATGCTCACAAAAATTGTCTGGGACATACAGATTACCTTCTTTCAGAATATTAAGGTTACAAAATCCCGCTACGAATCAACCGAACGAAATTGATACAAAAGTTCATTATCATTTCAGTAGTCTAATATTGATACTGTTATGTAAATAGGTAATATTAAAATAAGTATAGGCATTAGTTAAAGCTATGTAATAGGAATCCTCATAAGTATGTGTGGGTAGGAATAATTAAATAAAGTACTTGAAGCGTCTAGAAATAATGATTACTACGTACCTACTTGAATCTTTTCTTAATTCTGGAACTGTCTAGCGAATATAGTTTCTAGATAATACTGTTGTGAAGAGTATATAAGACGCTTATTGCTTGCACTAGAGTCAGTCATCTGTGAGCTTCACCCATACATCGAACAAATTTGACCAGTGAACTAAAACTAGTGTAATGGAATAATCGAGACTATCTTTAATAAAATAAATTTAAAAGTGTAAAATAAATAACTGTAAAAGAAGACCAGTGTTGTTAATTGAAAGACTTTCGAACCCGAAAAATCGTAAAAATAGTACTAAGGAATATTTACTCGACAATTTTTAATTATTTATGTAAAATTTGAGAAAAATCGCTTCCGTTGTTTTTCAGGTATATATCGAAGGCCTGCCACACACACAAAAGGACCGCCCTGATGATGAGTCGTGTGATCGATTTG
This sequence comes from Agapetus fuscipes, assembly GCA_951799405.1. NCBI lineage: Eukaryota > Metazoa > Arthropoda > Insecta > Trichoptera > Glossosomatidae > Agapetus > Agapetus fuscipes. Next base: position 16,327,724 of record OX637341.1, read on the forward strand.
AAACGTCGGCTCGAAAACCCATAAACATTTTAAGTATTTATTTACATCGCCAAAATTTTAAAGCGGTGTTTACGTTTACCGTGAAAATCACTTGTAGTTATCTGAAACAAAAGAAATAAAAATAAATTAGTTTTTCATCAATTTACCAAGTTTAAATAAATTTTACCATAAAAGATTGCCAAAAAGCGCAAAAGATTTATACAACCCTTGTTATGTGTTTTCATTGCAACATATAAGATCAGGAGTTTCTTTTGGGAGTTTTAACTCAGCTCCGTTAATAAGACTGGTCTGTAGTCCAGTGGTAACACTTTGGACTGGAAAGTAAATGGAAAGTTTTGGGTTCGAATCTCGGCAAAGCACAAAAAACATACCAATTATTTTTTCAAATATGCTCTTCGCTGGGTTGAAAAATTCATAAACCTTTTCCAATGACCGGTCACCAAAGGACCATCCAGCCTTACAGCAACTGGGTCTTGCTTAAGATGGGAAATCCCCACTTCAATTCAAGTGGTTGGTGTGAGGCCAGCTCCCTTACCCTTAAAAATAAAAAGGTCCCGAATCGCTATATGCGACCCCTTCGGGGATAGCGCAAGCAAGGAGTTACACTACATGTGTAGCTTAGTTGAGAAAATGTATTAACTGCTAGACTAAACACTGTCTGTCTTGACCTTAAGTCACGTTCCACATAAGAGTGGAAGCCGTGAAAATTTACATACAATAAAATTATTTGCATACAAAATTAAAAATAATGCTGAATCAAAGTATATTATGTAAGTAAAATTGGTACTTTGTATCGAGATTTTCTTTTAAATTTACATATTTTTAACAGAAATGGCTAATATTATCCAATATAATCTAAGTTGTTAAGATATGTAACATTGAGGATTCATATTATATGCATTTTCACAAACAGACACGTACAAGCTCGCGCTTACACATGCCGCATGTAAACCTGCGACATAAAACCCAAATCTCAAATGAAAATACACCCTGCAACTCTTGCCGGCCATCCCTGAAACAGGGGTGACATTGTCTAAGTGAATCATTTTCTACAGCATGGGTGGTCAGCCGCATACCAACTTATTAGTCATGGCAATCAGTTTTCTCTATTACCTGTAAAAAAACAGACAGTAAAATAGATCCACTATTCTGTAAAAATACTAGCCACTGCAATGCTGTTATTCGATCAAATAAATCTAGAAATAAAAAGAGCTCTAAAAATGAACGAAATTAAGTAAATATATTGAGTCGTATCGATCAAAAAACGGCAATCAAGGATTTTTTTGGAAAAGTAGTTAAATACATAAATACACACATGATGTCATTTCCTGTGTTTCTATATATATTTATCCCATTTTCGCAAAGTTGTATCGATCAAAAAACGGCAGTCAAGGATTTTTTTTTAAAAACTAGTTAAATACATAAAAACACACATGATGTCATTTCCTGTGTTTATATATATATTTATCACATTTTCGCCAAGTTGTATCGATCAAAAAACGGCAGTCAAGGATTTTTTTTGGAAAACTAGTTAAATACATAAAAACACACATGATGTCATTTCCTGTGTCTCTATATAATATATTTATCACATTTTCGCAAAAATCCCTAAACTGCCGCCTGCTGTTCTACACAACTCATTGTAGGTACAATTTACAATTTATTTTTTTGGTCACGAAAGATATTTTTCCAACTTGCAGCAACTTCTAGATTGCTGCATTAGATTCTATACACCTCATCGCACAATTTGTAACGAAGTATATTTTTTCCAAGGTGATAAATAAAATATGTGAATACAAAGAAAGACATTTTGTCTGTTGTATATCTACATATATATAATTCTCGTGTCACAGTGTTTGTGGTCACACTCTTCCGAAATGGCTTGACGGATTCTTATGAAATATTGTACGCGTATTTGATAAGTATAAGAATCGGTCAACAAGTATATTTTAATTTTTTTTTTTTTTTTTTTTTTAAAACATAGTTTTATTTTCACTTATTTGAGTTAACAAGGCCTAAGCGCTATCGGACTTTATCCGTCCATTTTAGTTAGCCTTTGATGATGATAAAGTCCGATAGCGCTTAGGCCTTGTTAACTCAAATAAGTGAAAATAAAACTATGTTTTATTTTTGGTTGTTTATTCCTTGACTTATAGGTTGGTATGAGGCTGACCACCCATACTGTAAAAAAATGTTCACTTTGTCAGTGTCACCCCTGTTTCAGGGAAGGTTGGCAAAAGTTGTGGGGCTTATGTTCATTTGAGGTTTGAATTTTATTTGTAAGTACACAATCAGCATTTGTAAGCGCGAACTACACGTGTTTGTTTGTGGGCATACATCTGAGAGCTTTGAATGAATATATCCTTGCAACTTAGATTATAGATTATAGATTTAAAAAAAGTTTTTTTAATTTAAATTAAAATGAATTTTCACTTTGTAAATGCACTAACTCTAGAAAATTTAAGTATATTTCATACAGCCATAATATACCTGTACCTATATGAAAAAAAATTAAAGTTTTTGTAACCAAATATATTTTTTGTTTTTTTTTTTTTAATATTTGTCATTAAAACATAGGTAGGTATATACGATGTTAAATTTTCACATTCCTACTCTCACTTTTCAATTTGTAACAGTGTCACAGTGTTCGCGGTCACTCTCCTCAGAAATGGCTTGGTCGGTTTTATAATGGACCTTGGTTTCAAATTTATAATATAAATGGTAGACCCGCCCTCGACCGTTTCTATGCCTGGCTTTGCCGCCCAACAGTTTAAAATCATATTTTCAGAAAACGAGAAGGTTATCCTAAAAATACATTTTTGGTTCAAATTTGAATTTCATTTTTGAATTGGCCCTGTTGTTACGTAAAGGCTGCTTCTTTTACGCATGGAAATCATTGATTCCATATATTAAAATGGCGTAGTGAAACACGCCAGGAACAGCTCTAGTTTATGCATATATTTAGCATCTGATGCGTCCACGTGCAAGTGACTAAGTAACTAATTATGTATCTGGAATGTGTATAAATAGGAGTGCATTCTTAATAGACGCAATCAGTAGTGATAGTTCATTTCCAGGAAAAGTATATTTCTAAGGTACGAGTATATTCCATAATCTTTAATCTAAGTTGCAAAGATATGTTAACAACTTAACAGTCAAAATTAAGTTTTTTTTTTGACTAATGTAATGTGATGATTTATTTAGTGAGCGTTGTTTTTGTGTGAATCAATACACAAGAGCCCTTTTTTGCCATTTGGTCCACTTTTACCAATGACACCTCGGTTTCAAGGAAAGGCGGCAGGAGTTTCAAAGTTAATGTTCATATGAGGTTTGGTTAATTTTGTATGTACACATGCAGCATGTGTAAGTGCGAACTTACATGTGCCTGCTTGTGGGTATACATAAAATATGAGCCCTTAGTTGCACCAAACTCCAAGCAGACAAAAATCCCTCTCCCAACAAATCAAAAATTTGGTTGCCTGTACGTAAATCAGCTGATGTACATCATCTTTCCTATTCAAATCCCATCATATTGTTACGAATTTAGGGTTCAAAAGTCTTTCAATTAAAAATACTGGTCTTCTTATACAGTTGTTTATTTTACACTTTTAATAATTTATTTTCACAAAGGTAATCTCGACTATTCCATTACACTTGGTTTCTGTTCACTGGTTATTAGTTCAATGTACAAAGTTGTAAAGCTTGTATGAAACTGGCTCTGCAAGCAACACGCACCCTTCTTAAACTCTTCAAAACAGTACAATCTAGGTCTATATTCGCTAGACAGTTCCAGAAAGGCGTAGTTATCATTATTTCTCGATACTTCTATTATTCAATGAAGTATTTTTATTCAATGTTTCCTACCCACACAATACAATACAGAATTCTTATAACTATAACTAATACCTACTTATTTTAAATATTTATATTTCATATTTACATAACAATATTATTAACCACTTCCGAGAAATATTTAACCGAGGTGTTTACCGAAATTAAGGAATCAAATATTGATTGGAGGTTGGTGCAACAGGCCCTTAATGTGAATATATCTTTGCAACTTAGATCCAGATTCTAGATCAGCATCACAATTATCCTTCTTTTTCTTCTTCAGATATATAAGAATGCCTCCTCACATCGGCGCCGAGACTACCGGCGTCTTGTACGAAACTGACGCCCAAACAGCCGACGGGGGTCTCAACAAGGAGGTGTCCCATCTCAGGCACGCCGGAGAAAAGAAGATAGTTTACGTGTGGTCGAACATTATATGGTTCATTCTCTTGCACAGCGCCTCCGTCTATGCTCTGTATGTGGCCTTTTTCGAGGCGAAATGGCAGACTAATGTGTTCGGTAAGTCTTTTTTTGACGGCATTTTTACATATTATTTAAGCCTGAAGTCTCCGTAGAACAAAAAGGACGATAAAAAATAAAATCAGCGTTGTTTTTGATTACGGTGAGTTTATTTAGTTCCACAATCGGTTTTGTTAACAACGCGTTTGCATATTCAGGTGGATAAATAATTACTAGCCACCTGAAGATGCAAATGGATTGGCGAAACCGGTCGTAGAACTAAATACCTGAATACTTGCAACGCAAAAAAAAAAAAACTAAGCTACATACGCATGTAGTGTAACTTCTTGCCGCGCCTCCGAAGGGTTTCGCATATAACGACTGAAACCTGTACATTTTTACAGGTAAGGCACGAGTGGTACAAAGGCTAATCACGTGCAGTGACATACAATAGGTACTTTTTCTACGACCGTGAAAGAATTAACAAAAAAAAAAAAACGCAACTAAGCTACACATATAGTGTAACTTCTTGCCGCGTTATCCCCGAAGGGGTCGCATGTGGTGAGTTGAACCTATTTATTTTTACAGGTAAGGGGGCCGGCCTTACGTCAACCATTTCAGTTGAAGTGGTGGTTTCCCAGCTCTCAGGGGGCTGGCACTCATTTCTTGTGAAAGCTGAGTAAACCTTGCCGGTATATTAATATAGGGTTTGAAATAAACACCGATACGAGAAATCATTTCTGACACCCTCGGTGGGATTCGAGCCCGAGGTCTCGGCATGGAATGCAAGCACTCTGCCAACTGCTATCGACTGGCATTCATAAAAAACGCAGTAATCGCAGTAATCAAAAACAAAGTTGCCTTATATTTAATCTTATAAGATGAACGATCAGAAAGTGGCATAGTACATCAGCGTCATAAGTCAAAAAAGAGACAGTTCTCGTTGACGGTTGCCTGGAAATTGATGATAACAAAACCTTACCTAACTAAGCCTTTATGCGCAATATTTTTGGCACTCTAAACGGTTCTTATATCTCTTTTTTTATGCTGATCCTTGCTAGCATAATCCTTTGATTTACCATAGAAGACGCTTTTCTATGTTTGTACCTACACTTCAACTGAAGTGCTCCTTACCTATAAAAATAAATAGGTCTCAAATCACCCCATGCAATCTCTTCGGAGATAACGCAAGAGAGATGTTACACTTTATGTGTAGCTAACTTGTGATTGCATTTTGCGTAGTTAAAACCAAAAACATAAGTAAGTTATTCAAAACTTTCCGAACCATTCCATTGAGGTTAAATTTGCAAAATCAATACATATTCACGTGAAATAAACGTATTTTTGTTGCAAAATTGATCGCATATACCTCCCCTAACGTTGCGAATTCCCTTGGTATACATTGGCGTCCTTTGAACAAGACTGTCGTAGTAGAAGGTCGTTACTTTATCTCTGAACCACCTCCCACCTAATCGCTTGCAAGGAGCAGGAAGGGATTCTGTACTAGGGGAGAGACTACAAGGGATGAAAGACAAATAGGCGACGAATGCCGTTTTCTATTTTTGTATTTGCTTGGATATTTTATTGAATTTATATTTCCCTTTAGAATCAATTGGTTTTAAAATGATGCGGTTTAAAAAAAACACTTACGATGCTAACTTAACACATGCTATTTTAAATATATACGATCCTTAAAGTGCTTTTAAATTTAATATTTATAATAAAAATAAAATGGCGTTCGTTGGTAACCGAACCTCTCATGAACGTCTAAAAACTTGCTAAAATAAAAGACGATGTTGATATGGCAATTTCTTTCTCTGTTAGTCTAAGATTTTCTGATGATCAAATTTATTTTTTTGTTCAATTCCACTAACAAAATGTTTTTTTTTTTTTTTTAAGTTTACATTTTTTTCAGCTTTTCTCTGCTATCTAATGTCCGGTTTGGGCATAACAGCTGGAGTGCATCGACTTTGGGCCCACAAGGCCTTCAAAGCAAAGTGGCCTTTACGACTCACCCTGATGCTGTGGAACACTATGGCTTTTCAGGTAAGCTAATGACCATTTTCCATTATCAACATTTGTTTATTCTCAAAATTAATGTGATTAACTATGCAACAAGTAAGTGATAATGAAAAAAAATACGTGAATAAATGGACTTGTCTTCTTTAAAAAAAAAACATGGATTATTTTGAAGTAAAATGCTTCAATTATTTTGACCCAAAAGTTTTTAAATTCAAGAAATGAGACCAGAAGTTTTGGTAGGAAACAATATTACTAAAAGTCTTTGGAATAAGTACATTTCAGCACTGTCGCATAATGCATCAAATTATTTAAATTCAAATACAAAGAAAAAGTTTCTTAATTTTCCAACAGATGACAGTCACTCAAAAAATATATAATTTAGTCCACCTTAAAGCATATAATATGTATTAGAAAATAAATAATAATTAAATTAAGAAAACTGAATGAATTACAAGTCATTTTCAACTTTAAAAAAGTAACTCAAAGAAATTTTAATTCATTTACGCAAATTCAAATTGAATTGAATCTTTAGAAATGCACTAACTCCGAGTATACACAAATGTGTAAATAATTGACCAATGCGTAAACTGGAACAAAGTATGAAAACTCTAACACTCACTAGAGGCGCTATAGTACCTTCCATACATTTTTCTTTTTATATGGTGGTTGAATATACGAGTATATGCAACGTTCGGGATACTGAATTCACAAAGGCCACTATTAATAGGGGGGAGATGAAAATAATCATCAATTTCTTTGTCGACCTGTTGAATGGAATTTTGGCAACATTCCAGGCTTGAACCAACGTAGCGATTTCCCCTTTTATAAGTATTTCTAAGCGATCGATTCAATTAATTTTTTATATATAATCTTAGTTTCACAAATAAAATTGACATTTAAGATTCATATCGAACGCATACGCACAAGCATACACATGTTTATTTGCGTTTGTACGTACTGTATTTGTGCTTACTAAATATAAAAAAAACATATCCCAAATTAACATATAAGGCTGCAACTCTTACCATCCTTATCTGAACAGTGAACAGGGGAGACATTGCCAAAGTAAACAAATTTTCATGTACAAATCGGCAGTCAGTCCTTATCATCGCTGTAGTTGTGAGATTTAAAATATGGGTGTTATGGCCAAGGGAGTCAAATGGCTGATCTTTCTAGCGTATTTGGAATAGAATAACGTTGGTTCGATCCCCACTTGGGTCATTTGACCATAACTTTGATCTTTGTTCAACAGATGTCATTGGGTAATTATTAATTAATAATTTATTAAAATATACAATAACGAATTCTTAATTGATGATATTAATACCTGTTTATGGTCAGGCAGAATAAGTTGGTGAATTACATTCCTCTTCACAAATGTATTTAAAAAAATAATAAGACACATAGATTCAGTACCTACACGTACAAACATTGCTCATGTGAAATTATCTGTGATGGGAAAAAGACAATCAAGCATTAAGGGGTCGAGCTGGCATTCTTTCTTGCATTACATTGGAAGCATCACCATCTGTGTTTTTAATCTGTAAACTTTTTCAAGGATTCCGTGATAGACTGGGCGCGCGACCACCGCGTGCACCACAAGTACTCCGACACTGACGCAGACCCGCACAACGCAGAGCGGGGCTTCTTCTTCAGCCACGTGGGCTGGCTGTGCTGCAGGAAGAGCGACGAGGTCAAGAGGAAGGGCAGGCAGATAGACATGTCAGACTTATACAACGATCCCATCCTGGCATTCCAAAAGAAGTAAGGGTCCAACAAATAAAGTTTAACACTTTCATGGCCGGTGCTAATATAAATAACCTTGAGGATGCTTTCTGCTTGTGAAAGCGAAACGTCGGCAGATGTAGAAGCTGCAAATAGAACATGGTCAAACCAGAAAGAACACAACAATTTGTTTATTATTAAGGGTCCAAAAATTTTGAAACTAATATTGTCGTTCGTTGTCTTAGCTCTCAACTGCTGAAAGTGTACTTCTCTATATTTTACAGAGTTCAATTTTCAGCCGTTTTTATCTTGACAAAGCAATCTGTTCCAATCTGTTTTCTACATTAAATTGATTGCCTAGCTTATTTTGTAGTGTCGCCACACTTTTTGTCTCTGTCGGGTGCGACTGTCCCACAGTGTATTAGTTGAAGTGCGATATCACTAACTATTGAGGTAGTTGGAAATTGGTTTGCTTTGATATCCATATAAAACGGTGACCATATTATTATTTCCGCATCAAAAAAGGGTATGATATGCCATTCAGCTGGACCTAACCCAGAGAAACAATCGAGGACTGGTCTCAAGTCTCCACAATTTCTAGATAGTTTGGCTTGTGAACCCATGCAACTCGCCTTGGGGATTTTAATAAGAATTTGAATGACTTGAATGCCCTAGAAAGAAGAGGAAAAATATTATAAATTACAGTCGACTATCTAAACTACCCGAACTGTGTCTTTAGTTTCTGATTTTGTGCATCTTTATAGACTGCACCAAATCATTTTTTTGTCCTATTAAGCGTAGAGCTTGATTCTTTAAAGAATTGGAAGCCTGGAGAACAAAATGATTTCTTTATCACGAAACTAGAATAACATCTGCTTGTAACTGAATATATGTTAGCAGATTGTTCAAGGTATGCGGGTAATCCAAAACAAAGATCACAATTTTCAATAATGAGATAAACGAGAGTAAGCAGAACATAATTAATTTTCTGGTTTGGTTAGAGAAATAAGGTTTTCCAACTCAAAGCGTACTAGAACGCACTCAGACAGGTTCAAATTTATTTATTGGAACGATTTTCGTCAGGTATAATTATTTTCGAAGCCAGCCGAAGAGTCTATTATAAAGTTTGCATTGTGCGACCTGTCTGCCGCCATTGTTGAAACTACAAAGTTGATAATACGATCAATTAATATTGTTGATGAAATTAAAGCCGGCACTTAACAATGTCGAACCGAGGTAAAATTATGTACTTTATATTTCAGCCGTCAGGATTTGTTTGGACTTTGGAAAGTTGTGAAAGCACAGAAAGAAACCGAGTCTGAATTAAAAAATAATGAACAACTCATTTATTGCATTATTTTTTTAATTTAGTACGGGTTTTTCACGTTACGTCAAAGTCGTATCTTACCTCATCAGAAGACGCTAAAGAGGTACAAACTGATCTATTAGAAATTGTTGTAACTCATGATCAAAGATTATACATAGATACTTGAGGTTGTTTCTTGCAATGCATCGACAGATGGTGCATACATATTTATTTTTAAAAATTTTAATTGAATAATTATTCCTCTTCTTGTCCATGTTTCTTTTCACGTCCTAATTTGATTAAGTAATGATTGATCTTGCATTCTATAAAATGAAACGCCTCGTTTTTCCTTTTTATTCAATTAAGCTATTATTTTCTGGATACTTCCGTTCTCTTCATGTCTCCTATATTTCTTAAGAAAGCATCAATCATTTTTGGTTACAATTTCAGATATTCCATCACGTCACTAATGTCCTGATCCACGATTTTTTTGGCTCATTGAAAACCCTAGGGCCTTTTGCACCAAACTCCAATCAGGCAAAAATAAAAATTAAGTGCGATTTCTCCGGACTAATCAAAAATTTTATTGCATATACGTAAATCAGCTGATATACATCATCTTTCCTGTTCAGATTCCATCATACTTTTACCCATTTTCGAGAAATATTTAACCGAGGTCTTTGCCAGAATTAAGCAATCAAATTTGATGTGTTAATCAAATATTGATTGGAGGTTGGTGCAACAGGCCCTAAATCTCTTATGCTACAATATTAATTTATCTGCCTACTTTCTAAGCGAATGCAAACATGAAACAAAACTACTCCAGTACGTAGAGACTTCTATCACCTTGTCATGTGTGGCTTTAATCTGTTGATGTCATCATTCCAGGTACTACATGCCCTTCCTGATGCCCACCGTCTGCTTCATCATACCAACAATCATCCCGGTATATGGCTGGTCAGAAGGCTGGGTGGCGTCCTTCTGCGTGCCAACTTTGCTTCGCTACGCCATCGTCCTCAACGCCACGTGGTCTGTCAACAGCTTTGCCCACTTCTTCGGGAACAGGCCGTACGATAAGTAAATAAAAACCTAATCATCATTATTGTCAAACTTGCCTTCATTGATTCCTACATCCAGTTATATTGATCTGAGTCTTTCGACTGCCATGCGCACTTTTGAGCAGGTTACGATATCTGTTTTTCCAGGGTTATTAACATTTCATTTTATTGTCATCATTTCATGTGACCTACCCATTTCATTCTGCTGAATTTGACTTTGAATATTGACCTGACCACATCGATGTTTTGGCACAACTACTCTAATGCTATACCCGATTGCAGCAACCTGAACCCTCGCGAGAACATTGGAGTGGCCATGGTCGCTCTGGGCGAGGGCTTCCACAACTTCCACCACACGTTCCCCTGGGACTACAAGGCGTCCGAGCTTCCCTTCTACACGCTGCCAAACCCCTGCACGGCCTTTATTGATCTCATGGCCTGGGTGAGATACCTTCTCTTCTCTACTTACTTACCACTGCACCATCCACTTGGTATTGCGAAAACCCAGCCTCGTATCCGTTCCGTGTATTCACTTCCATCTGGAGAAGCATGTCATGTTTTTTTTTTTTATAGATACCTTCTCTTCTCTACTTACTTACCACTGCACCATCCACTTGGTATTGCGAAAACCCAGCCTCGTATCCGTTCCGTGTATTCACTTCCATCTGGAGAAGCATGTCATGTTTTTTTTTTTTATAATTGCAATTGTGCCTATTGGACTGTAGCCCCCATTTTAACATTAGTTGGGATTGTACTTGCCTGTTGGACTAATTAGTTTTATATAACCAAACACATTTTGGGCATATGGAGAGAATGAATGAGGAAAGACTGACGAAGAAAGTATATGTTGGTAGAATAGATGGATGTCGTGGTAGAGGAAGACCGAGAAAGGTATGGATGGACCAAATATCCGAAATTGCGAATGAATGGAATATCCAGAGTCATAATAAAAAAGAGCTTGTATGAAGAAGGTTATGACTCTGGAGGAAATGAAAGAAGTATGCAAGGATAGAAAGAAATGGCGGTTGATCTGTGATGTTGGCGGCTAGGGTTTGTTAAAGTGAAATTGGTTTTATGATTTAGTTTTTTTTTTATGTCCATGTATATATTGTTATTTATTGATTTAAAAAATGTAATTTGTCATGTATGTTCCTTGACTTATAGGTTGGTATGCGGCTGACTACCCATACTGTACAAAATGGTTCACTTTGCCAATGTCACCCCTGTTTCAGGGAAGGACGGCAAGAGTTGCAGGGCTTATGTTCATTTGAGATTGGGTTTTTATATTGTAGGTCCACATGCGGCATGTGTTAGCGCGAAATTATACACGTCTGCTTGTGGGAATGCATTTAATTTAAATCTTAAATGATATATATCTTTGCAGCTTAGATTAGATTAGATTAGATTAGATTTTATTTTTATTAAAAATGTTAATCACAGAACGCTCATGCAATGCTATAAATTGAGAACGCAAGTACAGAAAATCATAATTTGAGCGGAAGATCGTATGAACTTAATGACAATAATATTGTGAAGCCATGTTGCTGGGTAAAAGGAAAACTAATATTTCGTCATCGGTTACCGATCGATTGGTTAGTTGATAGAGTACTTGCATTCCATGCTAAGAGCTCGAGTTCGAATCCCGCCGAGGGTGACAGAAATTATTTATTAGGTTTTGAAAATTATTTTATAAAAATATATTTATAATCATTCTGCTCCTGAAGATGCCTCATTAGGCGAAAATATTCGAGCACAAAAAAGAAATAAATAAGTGAATAAAAACTTTGTTTCCATTTGAATTTTTGAAATAATTTCCTGTTACGGTGTTTATTTCAAACCTTAAATAAAATACCGGCAGGGTTTACTCAGGCTTCACAATAAATGAGTACCAGCCCCCTCAGGAGCTGGGAAGCTCCCACTTTAACTGAAGTTATTAAAGTAAAACACGCTCCCTTACCTGTCAAAATAAATAGGTTCCACTCGTCATAAACGACCCCTTGTAGGAGAACGCGGTAAAAAGTTACGCTACATGTGTAGCTTAGTAGCGTTTTTACTGAGAACCTTTGCAACTTAGTCCAGTGACGTTTGCCCACAAGGTTATAATCTAATTGTTAATTTTGTGTCAAGTCTTTAATTTTGAAATACTAATGTATTTCTTAAGGAAAGAGAAATGTAGAATAGGTTTCTTCAAGTAAACTGTTTATACGCATAATTTGTATTGACATCACAGCACATAAATATCACGCTGAAGAAGTCCATCGCAGATTTGAGTGAAACGTACGGAAGTCTCAGTTACGGCAGATCGCGGCAACAATTCCTAGAAAATAACCCTTCAAAGACAACAAAAATGGCATTACAAATTAAAACAAAATATTGTTTTGTTTAGCTTTGTAACATTTTTTTAAAATTGTACGGTCATTTTACTGTCTGTTTAACTACTCGTATCTATCTGTCTATCTATCAATATACTTTATACAAGTATCAAGTATACTCTAAGGCCAGTATTCTATCATGCCCTCAGCTGAACTTTGTTACCTAAGGTCTTATTAACAACTTGTTAGCCCCGTGCTCCCCTTGAACTATGGGAGGAATCAATGAATAAATTTACAGCTGGCTAACGCAAAAGATAATCGTATAAGATAGAGTTCAATAAAGATGATAATTGAAAATGGTGTACAATTTAAAATTTACAATTTAAAATCAATCCAACAAATGAATTGCAGGATTATTTATTTGATGAGCGCTGTTTTTGTGTGAATTAAATCTCAAGAACCTTCTACAAGCTCTTTCGGTGCTTATAAGAGTCCTAAATGGACCTTGAATAGTAGATGCACATTAATTTTTCAACGTAATGAAGAGCATATTTAAAGAAATAATAATGTTTACTGTGCTCTACTGGCGATCAAACCGAAGATCTTGCGATTGCGAGTCTGTAGCGTTAATCATAATAAAACGGACCTGTATATAAATCTGTTCAAGAAATCCCTATGGTAGTATTAGTGCATACGTGATTCTACCCACGCTGGTAGAATACCGCTCTGGAATCATCCATTGTGCTCGAGAAATCAAGAACAGTCGAGAAACGTCCGTATGAATGTTTATAAATGTAATAAGCCGCAGTCGTGTGCAGGCCAGAGTGTCGATTAAGACATTGAGCCGTAAAGTCAACAGCAAGAGCTAAAATGCAGTACATTGCAGTGGCGAAAGGTGCCATACAAGCTGGTTCCCATCGGCTTCCCTTTTAAAATGATGTATCAAAGAAGTTATAAAATATAGGCACAAAGTAAAAAAATACATTTAAAACCAAAGAAACAATACGTATTTTTTCCCCATTGAAACCATGCAGTCTACTTTATTATCATTTTAAACGGAAAACCGATGGAAATCGGCTTGTATGGCACCCTTCGCCACTGGTAGATTGTAAATTGATTGTGAATCGAACCAAACCATGTAAAATAAATTATGTTTAAATAAATAATTGCAGTTTAATTAAAAGAGAACCCCAACAAAAATCATTACATTATTTTTTTCTTGATTTACAGATTGGTCAGGCATCTGATCTGAAGTCAGTATCAAACGACGTGGTCAAGAAGAGAACCTTGAGGACGGGAGACGGGACACACAAAGTCTGGGGGTGGGGGGACAAGGACATGACAAAAGAAGAAAGGGAGATTGCACAAATCAGCAAAATCAGCAACAAAAGACAGACATAATAAAGTTATTAAAAAAAAATTTTTTAATGGTCCGCTTATCAGCTCAGAAAAGAAGTCTTAGAAGCTTAGTACAACATATTTTTTTTAATTACATTTTTTTTTTTGAAAACCCTATTCAATCCTGTCGATTTATTGGTGTCGTAACCAAAGTTTTCCGGAGACTTCCTTGTTTTGTGGTGATGAAGGATGAATTGATTCTTCAAATGATTTGTTCATCCTTAGGTACTTACCGCACACGGAGTTCTCCTGAGAACGTTGGCTACAAAACCAACGTAACGTCGAGTTGAAAGAAAAGTCTCCAACAACGGTTTATCTAATATCTATGATTTTGAATTAATTTAAAATTTGCTAACATATCAAATGGCTGTAATTCTGGTTAAATAACAAAAAATGATTTTCATAAAATATCTGTATTTAAATTATATGAATCGATAATTGTTTTATTTACCTTGATAGTGAACACATTTTTATGTACATTTCTTGGCATCCCGAATTGCTGCCATTGTATCTTTGAATGTCCAATAAATAAATTTGAATGTTTTAGAACTTTTCTTTCTTTTCTTCAACAGTTAAACAACAACAAAATGGATACAATTGAAAGGCAATTCTTTTTTAAAGTTTAATACTATTTTAATGTAATAAAGCTTTTTTAATTCAATAAAGCTTATGAGAAAACTGTATTTTATTTTGGATTTAAAATAAACGCGAAAAATAAAAATCTTTACCAACACCCTTGCCTTGGTGGGATCGAATCCAAGCCCCTCGCATGGAACGCAAATATTTTACCAACTGAACTATCGAACCGACAACAGGATCAACCAATTTTTTTTTCGGTTCATGGATGCCTTTTTCATTCCGTCCAGAGTCATATTCTTCTTCAAGCAAGCTTTTCTTTGTTTATGATTCTGGATATCTCATTTATTCGCTATTTCAGGATTTCATTTTGTTATGGGTTCGTATAAGGCTGACCACCTATAATCTAAAAAATGGTTCACTTTGCCAATATCACCCCTGTTTCAGAGAAGGTCGGCAAAAGTTGCAGGGTTTATGTTAATTTGAGGTTTGGGTGTTAATTTGTACGTACACATGTAGCATTTGTAAGCAAGAACTTATACGTCTGTTTGTGGGCATGCACTTAATATGAATCTTAAATGTTAACACATCTTTGCAAATAAGATTATGAATAATATCGATTTATAAAGTTCTACAAATAAAAATAATATTTTATACCAAGTACGGATAGTTGTGTAGGTACATATATTGATGTAAAAAAATGGTTGTAAATCTAAGTAGAATAAAATAAACTTTTCGATTTGGTCGCGTATTGGAAAACGGTCCGTGCGTTTTTTTCGCGCATTCGAAATGGTGGAAATGGAACTATTCTTTTTTGAAATTTAAAAATACAGGAAATTCGCTCTATTTATAACGGTCGTTGGACCCGCGACCCGTTTCCGGTCTGTGGGCGTCGGCGGAAATTAGTCTACTTCGAATATTTTCATTTTTTAAATCCATTTCGCTTGAAATCATTGTATCTCTTTATATAATACAAATGTACACACACAACACTTTTTTAATGCAAATGATAAGTAAACGAAGTTTTTCAAAGACCCTTTGTTTAACAATATTTTATTGAAATCTTCGTTGTAAAAGCCCCTTCGATTGATTTACTAAAAACGTTCCGATCGATGGTTTCGTTGGTAATAATAACAATATTAGGATGATTTATTTGGTGAGCTCTGTTTTTGTGTGATTCACACCTCAAGAAAGTGCCATTTCTCAAGCAAGACCCAGTTGCTGTAAGGCTGGATGGACCTTTGGTGCCCGGTCTTTGGTAAATGTATGTGAATTGTTCAACCCAGCGTAGAGCTTATTTGAAAATATAAATGGTATTTGTTGTTGACAACCTTCTATTTACGAGTCTGCGTTACCACTAGACTACGGACCGGTAAAGTAGTGGATCGTTTGCATTAAAACCCAGAAAGCTAAGGTTCAAATCCCACTGAGTGTTTCACATACAATTTTCCGTTTCAGTATTTTTCCTCATTGTTTATTTTCACAAATAAAAGGGGCAAACTCACAAAACCTACATAATTTAAAGTCTCTAGCTCACAAAGGAGTAGGTTCTGTTTTTTTTATGAAGCCTCTGTAAACCTTACCTGTGTGAAAACAACAAAATGGGAAATACCATTTTGACATCATTAGATTTGAACCTAAGAAGAAAGCGATCTACTCAAACATCTGCGCTATCAACCAGAAGAGCGGCGTTTCTATTTTTTTATTTTCCTAAAACGTAGATAAAGAAAGCAAAAAAATCACTTCAGACGTATTTCTTTCAATTCTGTACCTACCATAATTCTTATCGTGTGTGCTTTTTTTTTTAATTACTTAAGCACAAATTTTACTTACCGTAAAATTTGTTAAGATTGTGTTTATTTTCAAAATTCATGTGAAGTAGATTTCGCACCGACAGGCTTTCATATCTTCAAAAACAGTGTCACCCCAGCTGCACACAAAACTTCTCAGTACGTACGACTTGAAAATTCCGGTGTTTCATTAAAATTTACATCATATTATAAAACGGAAAACTTCCCAGCGGAAACTCCAAGTCATAATTATATAAATACACTCGTATAGGCAAGTATTAGATACCCCAAGTATAAAGCATTGTGTGTAAACTTAGTTTAAGCAAAGAATATACACAAACTGAAACGCTCAGTAGATGTGCTGTTTTAGTTTAATTTATTTTTTACTGAACGTTTTGAATGAGTTTCAACGTAAGTTGGGGAATATGAGCCTTGGACTGGGAGCTCCCTACAACTCGCTGTTTAATGGCAAATACTTTGGAAAATAAAGCCGTAAAGTTGCAAGTCTCAAACGAAAACTTTGGTCAAATTTCGTGCAGAGGCAGCGCCGTCCCGGGAGTGCCTACTCTTATTTATAAATATATAATAATTTGCGAAGTATGTTATGATTTTGAAAGGGGTGATTTGAGCAGCCGGAAGGGAAGAGAAATAAAGAAAATGTGGATGTGAAATTTGAACTGGAGTTACAACGGTGGCTCGCCATATTTATGTATAGATTATAGAAAGTAACTTTAAAATTAAAAATATTTTTCGTATATTTGATGAACCGATGTAAGACAACTAACATTATTCTACACGTTTCGTTGGCATCGCAGAAAAACTTAAATATATATAGTATAATTTTAAGTTTTCACGGATACTATTCATGTGTATGGGTTTCCGGGTAATCTGGTGACAATTCTTGTTCTCGAGCCGACGTTTCCAATCGATCAAGGCCAACCACGCTCACAAAAGGACCACCTTGATGATGAATCGTGCGATGGGTTCGAAACGTTGGCTCGAGAAAAAGAATAGTCAATGGATTACCCGGAAACCCATAAACATATATGTAGATACTTTTCTTCAGGTGGTGAGTAAGGAACTTAAAAAATTCTAGAATGAGTCATAAATAGCCTTCATTGTACCTGATGAGATGCCAATTGGTCAAAACCGAGCTGGAATACCTCCTTAAAGATGAAAATATAAAAGAAGATATTTGATGAACCTCCTCGAGCAAAAAACAGACGTACGAAGTTCTACCGAGATGAAAGCTACAATTTATTCACTGATGATGATGATGATGAGTTGATGATTTCTTTATAGCGCCGTTTCGTGATGTAGTCACTCCAAGGGCGCTGGTGCAAACGATGGTCCTCCCATTTATGTACATATCGCCATCAGGCAAACAATACAGTATCTTTAAAATTTATGGAGCTTCTGCGCCATCTGTTCATGCAACATAAAGGGTCCCCTCATAATCTTCGATCACGAGCGACAACTTCTTAGTGCCTCTTTAGCGTAGAAGAGATACGTATCCTGATAATATCGGATACGGCTAAATCGAAACTCATTCGTCACTTTAAAATAAGTTTTATTATTTAATAATGCATTAGTCGTTTATAGATTGGTATGACGCTGATCACCCATACTGTAAACAATGGTTCACATTGCCAATGTAACCCCTGTTTAAGGGGAGGTCGACAAGTGTTGCAGGTCTTATGTTCATTTGAGATTGGGTTTTTATGTTGTAGGTCCATTCAACTCATTCATCTCTTTAAAATAAGTTTTCTTATTATAAAATGCATTAGTCACTTATGGGTTGGTATGAAGCTGATTACCTTTACTGTAAAAAATAGTTCACTAGGCCAATGCCACCCCTGTTTAAGAGCAGATCGGCATGGCTTTTGTGTTCATTTGAGATTGGGTTTTTATGTTTTAAGTCCACATGCGGCATGTGTAAGCGCGTATACTTTTGGGAAAGCACTTATTATGAACCTCAAACGTTATTTATCTTTGCAACTTAAATTAAAGATTAAAAACAATGCGTATAAACAAGTCGCTTTGAGACACAACTAAACGCAACTCAGCTACACATATAGTGTAATTTCTTGCCTGCGTTATCCCCGAAGGGGTCGCATGTGGCGATTCGGGACCTATTTATTTTTACGGGTAAGGGGGCCGGTCTCACACCAACCACTTTCAGTTGAAGTGGGGGTTTCCCAGCACCTCCGGGGGAGCTGGTTCTCATTTCTTGTGAAGGCTAAGTAAGCCGAAGTAAAAAGATCGAACCCTTGCTCTCGGCATGGAATGCAAGCATTCTACCAATTGAGCTATCGACCTTTTTACGAGCTTGATCGTCGTCTCTACAAAGCGCCAATTCTCAAGCAAGAACCAGTTGCTGTAAGGCTGGATGGACCTTTTGGTGACCGGTCATTGGTACAGGTTTATGAATTTTTCAACCCAGCGAAGAGCAAATTTGAAAATATAAATGGTGTATTTTTTGTGCTCTGCCGGGTTTCGAACCCACAACCTTCCATTCAGAGTCCAAAGTGCTACCACTGAACTACGGACCGAGACACTGGAAAAAAAAAAAATTTTTATACACATGTGTACATGTTACTTTGTGAGAGAAGTTAGTACGTAATCAAAGGGAAAGCAGAAGCAATACTTTCCATTGGAACTTATAAATATTTGCAATAAATAAAGAGCATTCCCGCGAGGCAGCCTGGCTTGCTAAAGTGAGAAATAAATCTCATTTCCTAGCAGTACAGAGCATCTGCACACAAGACTTCACACTCAACCGTAGCGGTTCACCAGAAATTCTTTCAAACTTAAACGCTCGATTGAGGCGCTGAATTAGTTTCCGTACATTTTCTGGTGAACACAACGGTTGAGTTTCAGTGTAATGGTTTGTACTGGGGCGCTGGATGATATTATGCTCTTCTAGAGCTTACCATACAATATTCAGAGCATCATGGCTAAAGAGCTACGCTAGATTCACTGCTCTGAGCTTGTTTTAATGGAGACAGTTCCTAAACAAGTATTTTAGGACAGTTAGTAAGTGGGCCAAAGATATATTTCTGTAACTGTAACAGTAAGTCATTATTCCGCTAGGAGTGGCCAGGGAGCAGATTTGGCTTCATTTTTTCTATACTTGCATACCTCCTTCAATTCATTCATATCCAGCACCTTTTTCATACAATTCCTTCTCTTACATTCGCTTTGTATCCCATTCTTTCACAATTTCATCAATCTGATCCGGCCAGCCGAATCCATGAGCCATGGATGTAAGCATATCATGCGGCCCCTTCTTACTTAGCCGAATTATGTAAGCTTGACGAGATTTTTGATAAGCGGTGCACTCTTCGCTCGGCGCAGAGTGATGCTATCACAAGCTGAAAATGCCATCTCGACGGAGCAGAACGGGCTTTGGGGATAGGGCGTTCAGTTTGGCGGGACCATTGTGCTGGAATCGGCTGCCTTTGAAGCTGAGGACGGAAACCAGCGAGGAGCGCTTCAGGAAGGAGCTGAAGACCACCATCTTCACAAGAAGAGAGTGAGCGGTGGGCGCCCTTGGGGTGGCTGGAGCCACTAAACGGCGCCCAAAAGAAGAAAAGTTATCCAAATATATATGTATAATTCCGCAGAATCAATCTTTAGTCTAGAGACAAAAGCTCTCGCTTAAAATGTCTTCTTTTGGTGCCACTTCTATCGAAGCTCGGCTATCATCATGGCTATTTAGACCTTGGATCCTACGGCTTGAATTAAGGACTTCGTGCTTTTGTTGAACCTTTATCGCAGGTTTTTTGGCTACGATGTCATTTGGGGTCATTGGATTTAATAATTTTTCAACCATAATAGAATTCGAATTGGAATTCATTACCAATGCAATTCCTTGACTAATCGGTTGATATGAGGATGACCACCCATACTATAAAAAAGTTTGAGTTTACCAATGTTAACTTGTTTGAGGCAATGTCGGCAAAAGTTGCAGGGCTTATGTTTTTTTTAATTTAAAAGCACAACCTTATACATGTCTGTTTGTCGGCGAGCATTTTATATGAAATTTAAATCTTAATATATCTCTTCAACTTATATTATAGCTTATAGTTGAATAAGTGCAATATTGCTCCTATCTTTGCTACTATCCAGTTCTCACTGTCTCCGGCTGAGCGTTCTTTAAGTCGCACTAAGCCTGAGAAAGCAGACGGTCGGGTAAGCCGGCTTGAGGATGCACTATTTGAATTCCATTTGAAGCTGTTTGATATAAATGTCGTAAATAAACTTGTGTACACTGTACTTTAGTACATCTGCATTTTAATAAAAAGCTCGCCAAAGTAGGCCAAATAAATAATAATAATAATATTAGGATGATTTATTTGGTCAGGGCTATTTTTGTATGACTCACAACTCAAGAGCCCTCTGCGAGCGTGGTCGTCGCTGAAGAAAGCGCTAATTCTCAAGCAAGTTCATCGTGCATACAGATTGCACCAATTTTCAAGCAAGATCCAATTGTTGCAAGGCTGGATGGACGTTTGACCGGTCCGTAGTCCAGTGGTTAGCGCTTCGGACCCGTAAATGGAAGATTGTGTGTTCGAATTCTGGCGGAGCACAAAAAATATGCCATTCATATTTTCAAATATGCTCTTCGCCGGGTTGAAAACTTCATATACCTTTACCAAAGACCGGTCACCGAAGGTCCATCCAGCCTAACAGCAACTGGGTCTTGCTTGAGAATTGGCACTTTTTAAAGCAAGGACCAAGCTCGTCAAAGGCTCTTGAGGCGTGATATACACAAAAACAGCGCCCACCAAATAAATCATCCTAATGTTATTATTTAGTGACCGGTCATAAGGTATATTTTTTGTGCTCCGCCGGGATTTGAACCCACAACCTTCCATTTGCTAGTTTGCAGCGTTACCACTAAGTCCGTGGGACTTAAATTAAATGATGATATAACATGGATAAAATTGAGGTATATCTGAAGCGCTATTCTGCTAAATTCCTTTCACTTTGGATATCCTATAAGCCGGGAGTGGATGGAGAAAGATCTCCATAGATACAAAAATCACAATACGCCTTATTTTTGGACACCAATTGCCAGCTTGCCACCTTTAGGTCGTAAGGAATTTAGCAAAATAGCGCTTCTGGTGCTCTGTTTGCATACAAGTATATACATGATTTTGCATCGATACGAATGGGAAAGGAAATCGAGATAAAATTAGGACTTTTCCACGTTCAATTACTCAAAGGCTGGTATGAGGCTTCATCAACATCATCATCAAAAGCTCAACAGCCCTGGGTGTGCCTTGGATGAATTCAGGATTCTCCTCCACTCTCGCCTGTCCATCGTCTTAGCTCTGCAGGTGACCAACACATATCGTACAAAAAAAAAAACAGTTTTTACAACGCCACACTGTAACTGTAACTCTGTCGCCATTCCGCTAGGGGTGGCCAGAGCCTCTGCAGAGTTGCCTCCATTTTTTCCTATCCTGACATACCTCTTTCAATTCCTTCATATCCATCACCTTTTTCATGCATTTTCTTCTTTGTATATCCCATTCTTTCACAATCTCCACAATCTGATCACTTCATACTTTTCTCGGTCGTCCCTTCCCTTTTTTTCCTTTCACACTTTCTTCGTTTACATACTTTGTCAGTCTATCATCATTCATTCTTTCCATATGTCCAAACCATCTCATCACATTCTTTTGTACTTTAACTTTCACATCCTCTTTCAAATTACATTTTTTTTTACCCATTCATTCCAAACTCTATCCCTCAAAGTTTTTCCTGTCATACTTCTTAAATGCTTCATTTCCACCGTAAATACTTTACTCATTTCACTATCACACTGGTTTCAGGGAAATGCGACAGGAGTTGCACGGTTTATGTTCACGTCTAGAAATATTCATATTGCCACTTTATAGTACTTGAAATTCGATCTGCCACACTTGCATGCCCGTCCAACTGCACGCGCCCGAGTTTCCCACAGTCGCGTGACTCCGCATCGTTTATGTTATCTGTGGACTTTAAATTATTTTAACGGAAATAGACATTATATATCTGTTTCAACCAACTTACAAAAATGTCTTTAGTGAGAAAGAGAACAAAGGAACTTCACAGCTGCATTTCTATGTGTACGAAAAATCTCGGGTGAATTTAAAAATGTTTCTAGAAAGGGGGCTTATACTTCCTTGACTTATAGGTTGGTATGAGGCTGACCACCCATACTGTAAAAAATGGTTCACTTTGCCAATGTCACCCCTGTTTCAGGGAAGGTCGGCAAAAGTTGTGGAGCTTATGTTCATTTGAGGTTTGGATTTTATTTGTAAGTACACATTCAGAATTTGTAAGCGCGAACTACACTTGTTGTTTTGTGGGCATACATCTGAGAGCTTTAAATGAATATATCCTTGCAACTTAGATTATAGATTATAGGGCAGCATTTCTGCGTGCGCACTATGCCCATAGCAGTCCGACCATAGATGCATGCGGTATAAACCTTGTGATCGATAAAATTAACGAATTTCTAAGGAAAAGGGCATTATGGCTTGTGTTATAATTTGATGTCATAACGCAAAATGTAGAAAGCAAGAAAACATAAAATTTGACACGTAAAAACGTGTTTTGTATGACTACACAACTGCAACGTTTGACAGAACCGAGACAAATGTGGTCGGTAGGGACCGTCCATAAATGACGTCATCGATTTTAGCCGAATTTCGACCCCCCCCCCCCCCTTACAATCATCGTATAGTCATTATCTAATGACCCCCCCCCTCTTGCTGTAATAATGGATGAGCTTAATAATTAATAATGTTTTATTACTTACATAATATTTTGTATATTTTGTAGAAATTGGTATTTACAAGAACGAAGTCACTTTTGGTACTCGTACATCATTTGCCATCATCCGCAGACCAGACTCCCCCCCCCTTAATGCGAATGCGTAATATATGGACAGCCCCGTAGTGTATATCAATGCGATAAGGAAGTTTCTGCTCCTCTTTGTAATTACTCAATGCTCCACACATAGGCACTCTCGTCACCGTGCCGGTCTGCGCGCCGCATACAGACATTATCGCATTTTCCACGACATTTCCCCCGTTTCCCCGCTGCAGCCGACTACTGATTGTGTTACATGCACAAAGTGGGCACGATAGCCGAATAACGACTACAAACTCTGCGTTAATCTCAACTGCTCTAAGGCGCGGTACTTTAAAGTTAAGTAAGTTGTATACTATTTCTTGCAATTGACTGTGTAAATGCTTCACTGTTTCAGGAAGGACGGCAAGAGTTGCAGGGCTTATGTTCATTTGAGATTGGGTTTTTATATTGTAGGTCCACATGCGGCATGTGTTAGCGCGAAATTATACATGTCTGCTTGTTGGAATGCATTTAATATAGATATTAAATTATAATTATATATCTTTGCAGCTTAGATTAGATTATTCTCTAAATACTCCCGGACTGGAAGTCTCATCACCACGGTAATTCTTACCTACCGAATATCGGTAATATTTGTGTGAAGACCTGTCAATCCAAGATGGCCGGAAGTTAACAGCTGATTAGTCTTCATACAAATATTAACGATATTCGGTAGGAAAGAATTACCATGGTGATGAGACTTTAAGTAATCTAAAAAATCAAAATGACAAGCCCTTAATCTAAGGAAGTATTACAATACCACTGATAGGTGCTCCTGACTGCTAGATTGGTATGATGTTTACCACACGTGTTGTAAAAATCGGTTCACTTTTGCCAATGCCACCCCGGTTTCAGGGAAAGGCGGCAGGAGTGGCTAGGTTTATGTTCATGTGAGGTTTTGTTTATTTGTATGCACGCATTCCTTGACTTATTCCTATTTCTTGACTTATAGGTTGGTATGAGGCTGACCACCCATACTGTAAACAATGGTTCACTTTTGACAATGTCACCCCTGTATCAGGGAAGGTCGGCAAGAGTTGCAGGGCTTATGTTAATTTGAGATTGGGTTTTTATATTGTAGGTCCACATGCGGCATGTGTGAGCGCGAAATTATGCGTGTCTGCTTGTGGGAATCCATTTAATATGAATCTCAAATGATACATATCTGTGCAACTTAGATTTAGATTTAAAAAAATATTGAGAAAAAAACATAAAAGAACTTGAAAAACATAATAACATCAAAATTACACTCTTGTATTTTCCTAACCTTCTTTTATTCTTTCTTTTATGTATTCAAAGTATTACGTTACTCCAGATAACAATATTCTGTACCAATACCTCCAGTATAAAACTTTTTGCATGTATCACAAAACGTATTGAAACTAAAACAGCGCCTCCAGTGAGTGTTTTATTCTCCATACAAAAAACGTTGAGTTTAAACGTGAGCTTGGTATACAGCTGACCTACTCACCGGAGTCTTTGCATTATTTTTGGTCTTGTTTGCGAAATGGCCTGGCTGGCGAACAAGGAGTTTCTTTGCAAATAAATAATGGAATATTCCGGAACAATGTTCTGGTCTACGAGGAATCAAAAATAACAACGAAAAAGGAGTTCACGATATCATGCCAATTATAATATCATGAAATGCTCAAGATGGGAGAACACAAGTTTAAAATTCTTAACAGGCTGTTTCTTTCCATAAGTATCTATCTATAATCTATAATCTAAGTTGCATAATGTGGATGCTAGAGGACTGTGATTTAGAAAAAAATACCATTTATTGAATAATTATATGTCTGTACTGCAGTGGCGAAGGGTGCCATACAAGCCGGTTCCCATCGGTTTCCCTTTTAAAATGATGTAACAAAGTAGTTAAAAAATATAGGCACAAAGTAAAAAAATACATTTAAAACCAAAGAAACAACACGTATTTTTTCCCCATTGAAACCATGCAGTCTAATTTATTATTATTTTTGCCTCATTTTAAACGGGAAACCGATGGGAACCGACTTGTATGGCACCCTTTGCCACTGCTGTGTAGCACCCTAAACAAAATAAAGAGTCTTTGGAAATGTCGAGTAAAAATGAACAAAAATCAGAAAATTGCTTTTGCTGATCGTGTGATTCTAAAATCTAATAATAGAACTACTACTTCATTGTGCTATCAGAGATCGAAGAAAACCTACTAGTTCATCTTCTATCTTTGCTATGTTCTCTATTTTTTCTATCCTCTCTATCTTTCTTCATCATTTCCTGAACATCCACATAATTTCCTTACTTTCATTGTGCAAGCGCAAATACTGAGAGGGGCATCCAGATAATATGATTTTATTTAAAAAATATTTTCTTGAGTTTAATACACACAAAGTTTGTATTTGATACAGTTTTCGTAAAGAACGAGATATTTCAGAGGTCTTGTCACCAGTTTTTTTGTATGCCAGTACGCAGACCTCAATCACGAGCTGTGTTAGCTTACTTAATGCATCCCTTAACTGTGATCGTCTGAATAAAATCTCTCATTAAAAGCAGGTCATAGATTGTAGTCACAAAAGAGCTGTATTCAGTGGCTATAAGTTGAATCACGTGAGGTATCCCATTCGCAAAGGAAAAAAAAACATTTCATACACGCATTTTAATGCACTTTAAATTATATTTTTGAAATTTTAAGTAACAAAAAAGCTACATGTGGGAACTGGAGTGTCTGCTAAAGATTAAAGCTACAAAGCAAACAAAATGTTGAGAATTATGTTATTTCTAAATTGGTTGACCAAATATACGAAATTGAAAAGTGCATACATTTAAAATGACCGTTATTCTAGTTTAAATGAACTAGATTAGGTAAAAAACAATGAAGATTCATAATTTTATAAAAAAAAACTTCTAGAGGTGACACTCTTTAAACCAATTGTTAATTGTAGAATGTCTTTGTTTCTACCATATTCAAGCACTTTCTCATCCAAATATGCCATAAGCTCCTCTAAAACACGTTCTTTGGGGGTTCTGGCAGGCTGTTCTGAATGAAATTATTTTTCCAATTTACAAATACAAAAATAATTTTCAATTTCCAAGACCGCTTTAGAGTCTTATTTTCCGGATATCCCTCGCAGAGTATATCCGTTCACTACCTCGGCACGGATACTAGCTTGTTCTTTGCTGGATACAAAAGGCCTGATGCACTTTCTATCCGGGATTTACAGATGACGTATCATTACGCTAGGAAATTGCTTTAGTATCCGTGCGCTTTCCCAAAGCACGGATACCACCGCGAAATAAGAAATTCCATATAATAAATAACAAAGGAGAAACTATTTATCTTGTATTAAAGATACTGCATTTCCAGTCCAACCAATTTCTTGGAAGTATATATCTTTCCCATTAATCAAAGTTCTGGAGTACTCTGTATGGTCAATGGCTTAGTTGATAGATTTCATATTAGCGTTCTGAACAAGAGCCTTTTTTTTAATCGGAGGATGTCAAAAATAATTTCTCTTTTCGATGTTTTTTTTAGCCTGGTTTTAGTACCTGGAAAAATTACTAGATTTTCAAAATATGACCACCCGTACTGTAAAAAAGGTCACTTTTACAATTTCCCCCCTATTTCAGGGAAGGTCGGAAAGAGTTGCAGTTCTCATGTTCATTTGAGATTTGGGTTTTCATATTGTAGGTCCACATGCGGCATTATGTAGCACAAACTTATAGTTGTTTGCTTATGGTAATGCATTTAATAAAAATCTCACATATTAAGTATATATTTTTTTCCATATAGATTATACGTACAGTATAGATTTAAAAAAATTAATAGATACCAGCTCGTAGTAAAAAACGTACAATCTTAATTATGATTCAAAACAGAATTACGATGGTTAGGCATTTTGTACACAATTAAAAAAAGATGCACGAACCGTGGTGTAGAGGAAAACGGGGTTTCAACCTGACGTTGGCGTCGGATCCGACAATCAGGAGACATGTGTCTTCTTCACCAAAGACACACAAACTATTAATTTGATGTCATAGTCTCTTTAGGGAAAATTGCAAGTCACATGATTCTTATATATTTATCAATGGAACATCAAAAATATTATATGAACCATCGACAATAAGACAATAGTGTAATTCGCAAAAAAAAAAACGTTTTGTTTGACAGTCCTCGTTGGCTGCTGCCTGGGAACTCATCACAACGAGAGCCAGACCGATTTGGCACGATGTATCATTTTTTTTCTCAAATATAAGATTTTCTTCATTTTGTTTCGTGAATTATATTTCATAACTTCGCTGTAAGCATATAAGACCATGCCAAGTACAATGCACTTTTATGAATGGCGTGTTTTGTCTCCTAACTTTATCGTTTAACCGCAAGCAAGAACGTGGAATGCAGACAACAATATTAATTTTAGTATGGAGTTACTAAACTTCATAATTAGCAATGCACAGAACTTCGTTGGCAAGTCTTTGTTTGGAGGCAGAACCAGGGTCTCCAAACTTTTCAACCCACGGTTGATATTGATAACTCGACAAAGTTTCACGGTCCAAAAGTATAGAAACGGCTTCAATCTCAAAAAAGACCCTTCAAATTGAAATCACAACGAAG
Source organism: Agapetus fuscipes (assembly GCA_951799405.1). Classification (NCBI taxonomy): domain Eukaryota; kingdom Metazoa; phylum Arthropoda; class Insecta; order Trichoptera; family Glossosomatidae; genus Agapetus; species Agapetus fuscipes. Next base: position 16,355,698 of record OX637341.1, read on the forward strand.
AGGGGAAGGATAGCAACGCACTCATTATCAAAAATATCCCGTAAAATTTAAATCATAGGGAGAAAAGGAGGGATAGAAACGCACTCAATCTCAAAAATAGCCCGTCAAGATGAAATCATAGGGAGTAAAGGAGGGATAGAAACACACTTAATCTCAAAAATAGCCCGTCAAGATGAAATCATAGGGAGTAAAGGAGGGATAGAAACGCACTCAATCTCAAAAATAGCCCGTCATAATGAAATCATAGGGAGAAGGGGATGGATAGCAACGCACTGAATCTAAAAAAAACCCGTCAAAATGAAATCATAGGGAGAAAAGGAGGGATAGAAACGCACTCAATCTCAAAAATAGCGCGTCATAATGAAATCATAGGGAGAAGGGGAAGGATAGCAACGCATTGAATCTAAAAAAAAACCCGTCAAAATGAAATCATAGGGAGAAAGGGAGGGATAGAAACGCACTCAATCTCAAAAATGGCCAGTAAAATTGAAATCGTAGGAAGAAAGAGAGGGATAGAAACGCACTAAATCTCAAAAATAGCCATAGTTTAGGTTGATAGCTCACTTGTTAGAATGCTTGCGTTCCATGCCAGATGGTTAGGGTTCGAACCCCACAAAGAATGTCAAAATTAATACCTGTTTTGGTAGTTATTTTAACTTAGAATAAAAATCTCACCAAGGTTTAGAACAAGAAATGATAGCCTGCTCTCCCAGCCCGGCAGGGGCGTGCATCCCATACAGGCACATGCGCCTAATAGGTAGGCAATATCTGGTGAAAAACACATTCAAGCTTGATATTGAAATTTAAAATTCACAATTTAAGTTCTATTGAAGCCAACGTTAGCACTTCAGTGAATTTCAAATGAGATTTTAAAGGAATAGTGAAAATATTTATTCTGAGATATATTTTCCTATACTCTATGCACGCACCTACCCCTGGGAACATGGAAACTCCCACATCGAGTTGGAGTAAGGCTACTTCCTTACCTGTGAAAAAAAGGGGGATAATGCGTTAAAAAAACACTATAAATGCAGCTTAATTGTTTAAAAATGAAAATTTTTTGTTACGTTTTTGTTTGTAGGTAGATGAGTTTATAATGCAGAGAAGAATATTAATTTTAGCATACAGCTACTAAAACTCATATTAGTAAAGCCACAAGAAATTAGTAAGACCGTAAATTAAAGGTATTATGAAGCTAGTTGGAAAGCCGTTGTTTGTAGCTAGGGGAGTTACGGCGCTGTGGTTAATGTATGAAAGGTAAGATGCACTTCCTACTCTGTGTGGAAATATTGCATGAAGGAAAATTGTGGCATTATTTGTATGAAACCACCTGAAAGCTTTGTTTTACAAGTTCGCAAAATTGTTGCAATAACAAATGACAACACTGTATGAAAAAAAAAAAACATTGATTATAACAGTAAGAAATTTGAAGTGTATGATTTGATATTTGAGAGAGTTCAGACGATTTGAGAGATTCTTTTACTTATAGGTTGGTATGAGGCTGACCACCCATTTTGTAAAAAAATGGTTCACTTTGCCAATGTCACCCCTGTTTCAGGGAAGGTCGGAAATAGCTGCTGGGCTTATGTTTTTTTCTTAGAATATGATGAAAACCAAAGAGGTCGTACGTGGTGGATACAAGATATTTATTTCCTCAGGTAAGGGTTCCGGTCTTACGCACTTCTTTTGAAAAAGGGATTTGTTCGCTCCTGGGTTCTCAATTCTTTGGAGGCTAAGTAAACCTTTTCGGTTTCAAAATAAACACACAGACGTGAAAGTATTTCTTACACTTTAGGAGGGATCGAACCCTAGCCAATTTTAAATGCTACCTAGCTATTGACCGGGGTTAATTCACTAAATTCAAAGCTATCCCTCGCAGCGGGTAATTTATTAGACTTTTATAGAAAGAAGACAGGCCGGTAAGTTTTCGTCGTAATTCATATTAAACGAGTCCCAGGTGTTTTTGCTTGAGGTGAATCGATTAAATTGTCTGGCCACACGAAGTGTAGGTAGAACATTCGCGAACCTTATAATGTATACAACTAAGTAGATACCTTTAACCATTAATGATCGCTTTTGGACAATATATACGAATGAAAAAGTTTTCTGAAAGAAAAAAAACATCGGTTTGTTATTATCGTTTTTTTTTACTGCACCTCTTTTTTCAGTTGTAGGGATTATATTGGATTTCGCCATTTTTCAATTTCGAGAGTAAAAAAAGTAAAAAATATATAAAAACAAATATGGTTTTGTGCGTGAGCTTTTTTTTTAAAGATAAATTATATAAAGTTCATTCAATTTAAAGTTGCATAACCTGCTTTTCTACTTTTACATAAAACTATAATCTAAGTTGCAAAGATATATTACATTCAAGATTTATAATGCATTCCCACAAGCAGACATGCATAAGTTCGCGCTTAAACATGCTGAATGTGAACTTACAGTATAAAACCCAATCTCAAATGAACATAAGTCCTGCAACCCTTTGCCAACCTTTCCTGAACCACGGGTGACATTGGCAAAGTGAACCATTTTTTACAGTAGTTTTATTCAATAAATTGAGTATTGCATATGCTTCTGAATGAGTGAGTTGTTATTTTTGTAAAAATCAAGTGAGCTATTCAAGTGCGAGAAAAAAATAGAGACAGCGATGGCGGCGATTGATCAAGGAGACGAAGACCCTAATATAAAAAAAAACAACTAAGCTACACATATAGTGTAACTTCTTGCCGCGTTATCCCCGAAGGGGTCGCATGTGGCGAGTTGAACCTATTTATTTTTACAGGTAAGGGGGCCGGCCTTACGCCAACCACTTCAGTTGAAGTGGGGGTTTCCCAGCTCCCGAGGGGGCTGGTACTCATTTCTTGTGAAGGCTGAGTAAACCTTGCCGGTATTTTTATTATGGGGTTTGAAATAAACACCGAAATAGGAAATCATTTCTGACACCCTCCTCGGTGGGATTCGAACCCGAGCTCACGGGGTAGATTGCAAGCACTCTACCAACTGAGCTATCGACCGGACAATATAATCTAATCTAATCTAAGTTGCAAAATATATTTAACATTAAAGATTCACATTATTTATGCACTTTCACAAACAGACATGCACAAGTTCGCGCTTAAACATGCCGCATGTGGTCCTACAATATAAAAACCCGAATCTCACATGTACATACACCCTGCAACTCTTGCCGACCTTCCCTGAAAACAGGGATGACATTGGTAAAGTGAACCATTTTCTACAGCGTGGGTGGTCGGCCGCATACCAACCTATAAGTCAAGGAACACACACAACAAATTACATTCTTAAATCAACAAATTATAATATGTTATGACATCAAAAACTAACAGAAAACAAATTCTTATTTAAAAAATCCAATTCGAGTTATTTTGACAATCATGAATCAAAAAGGTTCAACTCGCCACATGCGACCCCTTCGGGGATAACGCGGCAAGAAGTTACACTATATGTGTAGCTTAGTTGCGTTTAGTTTCGTTGCGTTATGATGATGATTTTGAAGTTGCATCAATAAATTTATAAATGGCATTTTAATTTGTACAAAATTTTTTTTTTTTAAATGTATGAATAAAATTGCAGATGAAACCTAAAAAAGAGCTAAAAAAAAAGTAAATCTGGAATTTCCATCTGCGTCCTGTTTAAACAAGGAAATCGCATTAAGGCTACGCACACAATTTAAATTTTCCACAAAGGGAAAAAGACGAATTGGAAAATGTGTCGGATAGACCACCACTCATTCTTGACATTTCTGCGTGGGATACATTAATAGTCGATTAAAAAAATGCATTATTTATCGCAGTAATCTTAGTGAAAAAAAAGAGTAAAACGTATTTGAGATGATAAAAAAGATTTATGAAATTTTCTTACAAAAATTAAGAAAGTTTTTATATAGGTCACAAGACGCCATGCATTTTAGTAAAAACTATCGTTTACTGCACATTGTATTTAGTACCGTTTTAAGTTTCCCGATTTAACTCGTAGTGCTTAAATCAGTTTTTAAACGTTGATAGATTGTTTCTGTGGCTACTTCGGTTATTCGCCTTGACATGCATATGTATGTGGTAGCAAGCTACAAATTTCGTTTTTCAATTGAATATTTTGGTTCTTAGAGCCTCATTTGAATAAACCATTTAACAACAACACTTCTGATAAAATTCACTCTGTAATTCTTACTCATCTTAATGTATAATTTATCTAAGTATACAGTTTGAAATTTTTTATTAGCAATTCTTGGTAAATTTTGCATACTTTATTTAACTTCATATAGCCTCTCATTATTGTTATGTTAGTTTATCTGAAGATGGCCAAATCAAACTCACTATTTGTTTCATCAGCAAATAAAAAAATAAAAACATCAGTAGAATTAAACCGTAGATATTTTCATGTTTGATTGTTTTTAAATGGAGTTTTACAAAGTTTCCACTTAAACATTTTATAAATTGGTTTCACTTCGTACGATTGGCTATTGGTTCTCCTGAAAAATTCAAATAAAAAACATTTCACATTTGCTAGGCAATCCTAAGTTGGGAACAACATGGAAAAATGACACGGAAACGTGTTGAATGCCAGATGATGGAGTGTGCGGGTGTGAGAGTGGACGTGGGATGGATGAGGTGAATATGGATCCAATATTTGGTACGGAATGAAGGCTGTGCGTTGAATATCAATTTGGAAGTTACCTACAGACAGCGCTGTCAGATAACATGGACTGCGGGGTACTGAAAATTTAAAATAGCCAATGATGTTAGAAAAAAACATGGTTCTCTTACTATCTTTGTTTTTTTTTGTAGATTTTTCAAGAGAATGCAATTCACCAAAATATATGTTGACCGGCCAGAAACAGGTAGCTATTAACCTTACCGATTTGTAATTCTAATCTAATCTAATCTAATCTAATCTAATCTAAGCTGCAAAGATATATATCATTTAAGATTTATATTAAATGCATTCCCACAAGCAGACATGTATAATTTCGCGCTAACACATGCCGCATGTGGACCTGCAATATAAAAACCCAATCTCAAATGAACATAAGCCCTGCAACTCTTGCCGCCCTTCCCTGAAACAGGGGTGACATTGGCAAAGTGAACCATTTTTTTACAGTATGGGTGGTCAGCCGCATACCAACCTATAAGTCAAGGAACTTTATATTTTCAATGAATTAATAACTAATAGCTACCTTTGGTTCATTTTAGTATTTGACTGGTCTGTAGTCCAGTGGTAATACTTCGGACTCGTAAATGGAAGGTTGTGGGAAACCTTTTGTGAAAACTTGTGGGAAAACTTTTTCAGTTGCGTGGGGTCGAATTCCGGCAGAGCACAAAAAATATACCATTTACATTTTCAAGTTTGCTCTTCGCTGAGTTGAAAAATTCATAAACCTTTACCAAAGACCGCTCATCAAAAGGTCCATCTAGCCTTACAGCAACTGGTCTTGTTTGAGAATTGGTGCTTTCTACAGCGACGACCAAGCTCGCAGAGGGTCCTTGAGGTGTCATACACACAAAAACAGCGCTCACCAAATAAATCAGCCTTATTTAATTTATGATACATATGTGTAGAACGAGGGTCAATGTAATTGTCGATAGGGCATGACGCACGCGGGGTTTGAACTAGCGTTAGTGTCTATAACGCAAATTCGAGCACCGACGCCTTATCCCCTTGACCCTCCCAGCGACATAAAGTGTTCAAAGATATATTTACATTTAGTTTCATATTTAAAGCATACTCACAAGCAGATACGAATTAGTTTGCGCTTCAATACTAAGAAGTGACAAATAAAAGTAAGAATTGATTTGTAACGCCAAAAACTCAACAAAGGATTTTTTAAGCAACATTTTATGCAACTATTTATTTATTCTAAAAAACACAATAATTTCATGAATTCAATAATACATCACATCAAAAGCAGTGAAAATGACCCATTTTTCAGTAATATTATATTAAGCGCCTGTTGCACCAACCTCCAATCAATATTTGATTGACACATCATTTTTTTGGCTAATTTTGGTAAGGACCTCGATTAAATATTTCTCGGAAGTAGGTAATAATATGATGAAATTTGAACAGGAAATATGTATGATGTACATCAGCTGATTTAAGTACATGCAACCAATTTTTTATTTGATGTGAGAAATCACACTTAATTGTGACTGGAGTTTGGTGCAACAGGACCTAACTAATAGATTATTAAATGGTCTCAAATTCAGACTCAACAAACTTTATCCTGATATTTTAACCTATTCTAACATAGAACAAGGGGAAACGTAGAAGTGGCTGACTTTTATTAAGTGAATACATCGGTCCGCAGATACTAACGTGTAAAGTGACACAAGTATAAAACTTATTGAATTTCAAGCAAAGTGTCTACCAAAAACTATATAGAAACTCATACAGCGTCTTTAGTGAGCGTTTAAGTGTATAAATATCTTTGATTAAACGCTATAGTTTAGTTAATACGTAAAGTTTTGTAGTTGTGATGCAGGATTCAACCGGTAGTAAGCCAATACATGAAATGTATGGACTACATGCTCGTTGGAATTGTGAACTACCGACTGAACGCAATATCAGAAATTCCCAACTCGTATCTCTTTGAACCGGTTTTAAACAGATATATGAGAAGAAAAGAACCGGTCTGTAGTCGAATCGCTCCCCCAGTTCTTGTTTATCGTATACGCCAATCTTGTCAAATATGACTTTTTCATGCAGTTGTCTTAAGAATCAAATTCTACACAATCTGAGCTAAGAAAAACCGTAAAACTCGATAATGTGAGAGTTATTTTAAATATTTTTTTTGTTTTCATAAGACACATTGGTCCAGTACACATGCAAACATTGCACATGTAAAATTTCTCAATGGCGTATACGGTAAACAAGAACTAAGGCAGCGTAATGGTTAACGCGTTAGGCTCAAAATCGGAAGGTTGTGGGTTCCACTTTCGGCGTAGCACATATGTACAAGATGGTGTCTTGCTTTTTGCAATTATCGAATTCTATTCTACGACTTTTAAGTTGGTATGAGGCTGACTCCCCATACTGTACACAAATGGTTCACTTTGCCAATGTCACCCCTGTTTCAGGGAAGGTCGGCAAAAGTTGCAGGGTTTTTGTTCATTTGAGGTTTGGTTTTGTTAATTTGTAAGTACACAATCAGCATTTGACAGTGCAAACTTACACGCTACTCGTGATCTAGCAACAATCCCACAAGGAGTGCCACCCGAGGTATGCTATTAGTTTCAGTAACATCAAACCATTTACGTTTAGAGTAATGGGCACGCCTCTGACCTAGAGGTTCTTGTTTTGTCGTGCCGTTGCTTTTAATTCACGGGAAGGCCTTTCGCCACTCGAGAAAATATATGGCTTTGTATGAGCGTCCATGTGCTGTGGGTCTTTCTGACACATACATACAGGACGGGTACGAGGAGGGTTTGAGCATGTGTCTTAAAAAAACACACACAGTTTTAATTCACTATTTTTTTCACTATTCACTATTTACACGTGTCTGTTTGTGGGCATACATTTGGTTAGAGTTTTGAATGTTAATATATCTTTGCAACTTAGATTATAGATAAAGGTTATTATAGAAGTACAAGCATTCATAGGAATCTTTGTGGGTGATACATAAAAAAACAGAGCTCGCAAAATAAAGCACTTCTATTAATGATTTAAGTTATGAAATTAAAAACGAATAAACTAATTTGTTTGTAACATAAAAAAACATGACGTAAAAGGTGTATTTTTTGTTGTTTTTTTTAAATATCATAATTTTACAAGGTGTTGACTATTAGGTTATCACGCGTAGAGCATTTGTCTACAATTTGTTTTTTTTTTATGAAAAAAAATCTAAGCACACAGCTATTAAAAAAAGCTTTTATTACATGAAAACACGCAAATTCAACGTATTCTTTATGCGTCGTAGTTTTTCACGTCTAAAAATAATATTTTATGAAAGTGCATTGACACCTTAAACTTAAATATCAACGAAAACTAACCTCCGATCCTGATGCTATGAGTTCTATTCCCAAATTAAAATCGTTCTCTTCTTTTAGGACAACTTCAATAATTTTTGATCAGCATGGTTATTTTTACTTTGCATTGTTCAAAAGAACTAGACTACACATATAATGCAACTTCTTGCCGCGTTGTTCACAAAGAGGTTAGGTACATACATGTGATCCGTGGATCTATTTATTTTCAATGATTAAGGGGTAAGACCATTTTTTGAGTTCCTACTGGAGGAAATATAAGAAGTGTGTAAGGACAGAAAGAAATGGCGGTTGATCTGTGATGTTGGCGGCTAGGGTTTTTTAAATAAGATTTTTTTTTTCTGTCAGTTTTTGATGTCCATACATATTATAATTTGTTAAACGCAACTTTGATTTTAAAAATGTAATTTGTTGTGTGTGTTCCTTGACTTATAGGTTGGTATGCGGCTGACCACCCATGCTGTAGAAAATGATTCACTTTTCCAATGTCACCTCTGTTTTCAGGGAAGGTCGGCAAGAGTTGCAGGGTGTATGTCCATGTGAGATTCGGGTTTTTATATTGTAGGACCACATGCGGCATGTTTAAGCGCGAACTTGTGCATGTCTGTTTGTGAAAGTGCATCTAATGTGAATCTTTAATGTTACAAATATTTTGCAACTAGGTTAGAATAGATTAGATATCTTATTTTTTTAGAAAATCATAGATTGTCTTATTTGATTCGATAGATTAGATACTTGCAGGAACAGAATGTTGATCATATGAATATGTAAATATATCCAGAAGAAACTCTCGGCGTGGTCATCCTCGGACGTTTGTCTCCTTGATCATCCCCTCAATATAATCAGTATAGTATGAGGGAGACCTTCATGACGCATAACGTGTCCTATCCATCTAACTCGCCTTTCGGACAGCGCTTTGAGCAGGTGGATTCCTCCTACGATTTTTGTAGAACTTCATTAAATATTGTGTGTTTCCTCCAAGAAATTAAAGTAAGTTCTTATTACGGCAAAATATATGATGATGTAATCGAGAGAGCTAGAACTAAGAAACAATTGCTGACAAGTATCATAGTAAGAAGAATATCGTACTTGGGACTCGTGCTAAGGAGGGAAAAGTATGGACTGTTGTATTTGATAATTGGAGGAAAGATCGAGGGAAAACGGGGTACTGGCAAGAAGCAGTATCGGGGCTCCGTAATGTACTAGACTGGACAGGGATACGGACAGTGATGGACCTATTGCCGCAAGAGATGGGACGACAATCTTGCGAGTGAAAGTCGACATCAGGGGGACCAGACACGGTACTGGCAAAACAAGAAGAGGAGGTGAAATGATACAAGATCTTAGCATGTTAAAAAAACTAATGCTAAGATGTTGAAAAAAATATACAAAACTATATTTCAGTTTTACGTCTACCATAAAAATAAGTCGTAAAATAACGTTTCTTTTTTTTAAACGTCTGGCTGTATTAGTCTACGTCGTTTTACATGAAAAAAGGCAAAAATTCTTTTACAGCGAAAAAAAATAGAAAAAAGGTTTTTTTTGCCAGCACGCGAGGTGCATTTAAAGGTCGGGGAGAGGCACGATAGACTTGAGTTAAAACAAAACGCTTACCGCGTCATAACAGCTGAGGTAAGGTCAAAAAGGTGAGACCGTGGGGAAGGGGTGGCTTGAACCCTCGAATAAAGGTAAAAATTGAAAACAAATATGTCTAGAAGTCAACCACGGTGATTGTTGTAGATTGGAGATTTTTTTCGAAACAAAACTTGTAAAGATGGATGCAAGTTCCTAAGCTATTTCATCCTGGACTGACACACGTACTTTTTTTTATTATTATTTAAAATTCATCACATTTAATCATACTTAATTAATAATTACCCACCGATAGTATGAAAGAAAAAAAAGCGCAACTAAGCTAAACACGTATCGTAACTTCTTGCCGCGCTATCTCCGAAGTATGTGGTGAGTGGAACCAATTTATTTTTACAGGTAAGGGGGTGGGACTTACGCCAACAACTTCAGTTGAAGTGGGGGTTGCTCAGCTTTCAAGGGGCTGGTAATATTTTCTTGTGAAGGCTGAGTAAGCCTTGGTGGTATTTTATTTTGGGTTTTGAAATAAACACAGAAAAAGGGAAAACCATTTTTGACACTCTTGGTGAGATTCAAACCCGGGATCTTGGCATGGAATGCAAGCACTCTACCCACTGAGCTATCGACCGGACGAAAACTATTGTCAAAAGGATCATCATAACAGCAGTTTTTTTACACAGCCTCGTCCGCTCGGCCATAGCGTCGACATCATTTTCACACAATTTCTTTTTTTAGTCTAATCTAATCTAATCTAAGCTGCAAAGATATATATCATTTAAGATTTATACTAAATGCATTCCCACAAGCAGATATGTATAATTTCGCGCTAACACATGCCGCATGTGGACCTACAATATAAAAACCCAATCTCAAATGAACATAAGCCTTGCAACTCTTGCCGTCCTTCCCTGAAACAGGGGTGACATTGGCAAAGTGAACCAATTTTTATATTATGGGTGGTCAGCCGCATAACAACCTATAAGTCAAGGAACATACATGACAAATTACATTTTTTAAAATCAAAGAATAAAAATAACAATATATACATGGACATAAAAAACTAAATCATAAAACCAAATTCACTTTAACAAACCCTAGCCGCCAACATCACAGATCAACCACCATTTCTTTCTATCCTTGCATACTTCTTTCATTTCCTCCAGAGTCATAACCTTCTTCATACAAGCTCTTCTTTTATTATGACTCTGGATATTCCATTCATTCGCAATTTCGGATATTTGGTCCATCCATACCTTTCTCGGTCTTCCTCTACCACGACATCCATCTATTCTACCAACATATACTTTCTTCGTCAGTCTTTCCTCATTCATTCTCTCCATATGCCCAAACCATCTTAACAAACTTCTTTTAATCTTCACTTTCACACTTTCTTTTGCACCACATTCTTTTCTTACAAAATCATTCCTCACCCTGTCACTCCGTTTTTTCCCAATCATACTTCTTAGAAAGTCCATTTCAACAGTATGGACTTTACTAATTTCACTTTCATTCACCGTCCAGGCCTCGCTTCCATACATCAAGGTGGGTAAAAGTATGCCACTGCGTACCGCCAATCGAGCATTTTTAGAAATGTTTTGATTTTTGGCGATACAAGCTGTGGCACCCAGTACACACCTGCCCTTCATTACTCTTCTTTCAAGTTCACCTGTCATTCTTCCATCTTTCTCAAACTTACTTCCCAAGTATACAAACTCATTTACCACATCAACATTCATTCCGTTTATTCTAAATTCGTAGTTCGTATTTTCTTCATTTCTTTCAAAAATCAAAACTTTCGTCTTACTTGCATTCAATTTCAAATAATTACCTAGCAGAGCTTCGTTCAATCTAGAGAGCATCGTTTGCAATTCTACTGCTGAGTCCGATACAAGAACAGCATCATCCGCATACAGTAGAACACTCACTTTGCTCTCTCCTATCATTAATCCACAATCATCAAGTCTAGCATCTCGAACACACGTGTCCATGACTATGTTAAATAGCCATGGGCTCATCACACATCCTTGCCTTACACCCTTAAAAACTTCAAACCATTCACTATACTCATCATCAATACGAACACATGCTGTACTATTTTCATAGTTTGCATGCACCGCACCTAGGAGAGCCCCATTCACTCCGTATGCTTTCAAAACATCCCATAACATACCTCTGTCTACTGAGTCAAAAGCCTTTTCCAGATCTACAAAGGCCGTGAACAGCTTCCGCCTCACCGACAATTGTTTTTCAACAAGTTGTCGTAGAGTAAAAATCTGATCAACACAGCCTCTACCGGCCATAAAGCCGGACTGTATATCGGAAATCCTTTCACTAGTAGTCTGACTCAAAATATCCCTTTTATGTTTATAATTTGATCCTTCCATTCTTTTCTCAGTCTTTTATCTTATCAGACAGATAGATGCTTACTTTTTCATCATTTTTGTACAAAACATCAAAAGTAAAGTTCTATAAATATGTTCAAACTGTAGTTTTAAAACTCCAAAGGCTTTCATGAAACAATAAAGCCGTTGGAGATATTATATTTTTTATGAAGGGAAACTTTCCCACTAAGACGGTGCAAATTTATCGTCTAATAAAATTCATTTAAAAGTTTGCCATTCAATAAAAAAAAAGTTTTCAGTTGAAAGCGTCGCCGCTCCAGAGTAAGGTAGGTACCTTTATATTTGTATATTATACTATCGTATTCCTTGACTTATAGGTTGGTATGAGGCTGACCACCCATACTGTAAAAAATGGTTCACTTTGCCAATGTCACCCCTGTGTCAGGGAAGGTCGGCAAAATTTGTAGGGCTCATGTTCATTTGAGGTTTGGATTTTATTTGTAAGTACACATTCAGCATTTGTAAGCGCGAACTACACGTGTTTGTTTGTGGGCATACATCTGAGAGCTTTAAATGAAAAAATCCTTGCAACTTAGATTATAGATAGATACTCGTGGCATGCATAGAAAATGGTGTTGGTTTCTTGGAAAAAGTAAAAAACTAAGAAGCAAGAAAAAAAAGTCCTTACTGCAGTCTGACATCTAGCGACTGCATTAGTAAACTTTTTATAAATTAGCTGAGACATCAACCATGATTGTGGTGCTCTTTCCAATAATAGATTTTAAATAAATAACCTTGCAAAGATGCAAACTGACTTATATTTTGAATGTTGTTTGTATTTTCTACTCTCTCTGTTACCAGTCGTAGTAGAGAAAAATTCGTTTTGTTTATACATGTTAACTGTGACGTTTTGCGTTTATTTTCTTCAACAGGCGCCTTGACGCGCGTTAAAAATGTTCCTGTTTGACAAAGCCATAAATGTTGTAGATCCTGAAAAGGGTAAGGAATATGGTTGAAAATCTTATGTTTGTTAGGAGAACATTTTAAGAATGACCAATATACATTTTTTTAAGAAATAGATTAACGATTCGATTAATAAAATCCCAAAAAAATTAACCCGACTGAATCGCAGCGTACCAGCATGACTGGCGTTTCAGATCCAATGACGTCAATGTGGGAGTGTTTTTTTTTTTTTTTTTAATGGTGCACATCAGGTTACCCTAATTACAGAGCACCCTCTCAGCCATCAACAAGCTGGGAGGAACTCTTTTACCATGGATTTAAAGGTGATGGATTTAAATTGTATTGAAATATACTCGTATAAATCTTTGATTCGTTAATGAGTTTAACACTCCGAGTTAAAGGATGTTGCGCCAAGACGTCAGTGCGACTCATCGGTACATGAAATAAATCATGACCTCGCCCCCGATTATAGTCATTTGGCACGTACAACCTGAAACCCTCCAACAGGGTGGGACTGTCTATTAACCCGTTGATGACCTTATAAGAGAGCACTATAGGGGTCCCGTTGCGCCTAGTTTCTAAACTCCTGAAGCCAGTTTCACGAAGCAGCTCCTCATGGTGCATGAACTGAGGGTAGTTTCCCTGCGTCCTCATGAGGAGGTACCTCAGGAACTTCTTCTGGAGCTGCTCTAACATATTTATGTACTTTCGCTGGTAAGGTGTTTGAAAGTGTAAGAGATATAATTAAAAATCTACATAATTAATTAATGTTTAACGAACGCAAATGCATTTTAAAAACTTAAACCTATCACTTTAAGACAGAAAAAAGTGAAATTACCCTATTGGTCGTTGGGTGTATGAGAAGAAGGAAGTGAAGAAACGACATGAGGTAAGATAATGTTATTCAATCGTTTGTGCTTAAAGTGATAGTACCTTTAAGATCTTTACTGCTATATGTTCACTTACCGAATAACCTTTTTTCTGTTCAACATTCTTGCTAACTTTCCCCTTCAGATCAGACCTTTAAGCGGGAAGAAAGTGTGGTAGAAGGAGAGGAAGAAAGTTGAGGTTTAATTGTGATAAGTTTAGCAAGTTTGCGTTGCCTCAATGGAGCGATAAGCCACACTTTTAGCACAGACAGACAATTCTGGAGAATAAAGAGAAGATGTCCTTAGGTGTGAAATGGAAGAATGGCAAATTTTATTACCATTGTAAGCAGAATTCAATGTTACCGGTACAAAAATAAATTTCAGCGCTTTGATTCAGAGGACAGAGTGGTGGTAGTCTTTGCGTATGTTTGAAATAAAACAGCTTTGTGTGATACGCGTCAGACCCTATTTTAGACAGCTTTGACGCTGAGTTACCAAAATTTTTGGGCTACCATTAACAAATAATGAATTACTAATTCATTCAATTATGAGTGAAAAACTAATTCAGACTTAGTTGTTCACTCATAATTTCATACTTATTTCATTTAAAAGATATATGAATTCAATTCATCTTCACGAATGCATTTGTTGAAAAAAAAAAAGACCAGTTCTAGGAGTCACTTAGTATGTGTTCTTCTTCTTCGTGTCAGCTTCACACCGTATTTTCCCAGTAACGAGCAATGTCTACAGCTCTTTGGTTTCCCGAAAAGAGATCATCCATGGAGCAGCTTGTCGGACAGGAGGGACAACACCGCAGGTGCTCCATAGTTTGCTGAGCTCTGTGTTGATGTTGAGTATGTGTTGATATTTGCTGATAATACTGTCAAATTTTCTCTTTAGAAATTTTATTTCCAAGTTGCTTCCAAATGTTCCTAGGCTTAGAGGTTGGTATGCGGCTGACCAACATTGCTGTAGAACATGGTTCACTTTGCCAATGTCACCCCTGTTTCAGAGAAGGTCTGCAAGATTTAATTTGAGATTCGGGTTTTTATATTGTAAGTCCACATGCGGAATGTTTAAGCGCGAACTTATACGTGACTGCTTGTGGAAATGCATAGAATGTAAATCCTTGATGTTAAATATCCTTACAACTTAGAGTTGATTAGATTGGATGCCATCGCAACATTTTTTTTTTAAATATGAAAAAGAAACACAAAATTGAGAATACAAAAAATAGTACTCACCAAATCGATCATCCTAATATTTACAATCCCCTTATGCAGACTGATAGAATAAATTAACATTTATTCTATCAGTCTGAATATGTATGTATTACACTAGTCTCTATAAAATGCACGCGTCTACCAAAGGGTGGAAGGGTGGAAGGGTGGAAGGGTGGAAGGGTGGAAGGGTGGTAGGACGGCAGTTTTAATGACCGTGCGTGGTATGAGGGGCACTCTAAAAGTTTGGCGGTTGCCCTGCGACGAAATGTCGCTGGGAGTTTTGTGAAAACCTTTTCGCACCGAAACCACATCGAGAGAGGATGCTGAGTGGGGAAATTTTCAACTACGTCTCCCTTTTATCTGTAATCTAAGTTGCAGAGATATATTTAATCTTAATATTAAATGCAAGCCCACAAGCAAACACGGATGAGTTCCCATGAACCCATGCTGCATATTGTATTTTTACAAAAAAAAAATGTTATAAGCCCTGAAACTTTTGCCACCTTTCCTGAAATAGAGGTGATATGGCAAAGTGATGATGCCATGGTTGACCGGTCCGTAACACTTCGGACTCGTAAATGGAAGGTTGTGGGTTCGAATCCCGGTAGAGCGCAAAAAAACTACAATATATATTTTGAATTTTGCTCTTCGCTGGGTTGAAAAATTCGTAAATCTTTACCGAAGACCGGTCATCAAAAGGCCTATCTAGCCTTACAGCAACTGGATCTTGCTTCAGAATTGGCGCTTTGTTGCAACGACAAAGCTCGTAAAAAGTCCGGTCGATAACTCAGTTGGTAGAATGCTTGCATTCCATACCGAGAGCAAGGGTTCGATCCCAATGTGTACTCAGCCTTCACAAGAAATGAGAACCAGCCCCCCCGGGAGTTGAGAAATCCTCACTTCAACCGAAAGTGGTTGGTGTGAGGCCGACCTCCTAACCCATAAAAATGAATAGTCTCGAATCGCCACATGCGACCGCTTCGAGGATAACGCAGGCACGAAGTTACACTATATGTGTAGCTTAGTTGCGTTTGCGTTGCGTTGCCTCATGCCAACCTATCTGTCAAAGAATAATTCTCATTTTTTGTTTTGAAAGAGATGAGAATGATTTCCTATGTTTCTGTACATTTATCTAATTAAAATAATTTGTTGTGTATGCTCCTTGACTTATATGTAGGTTGGTATGCGGCTGACCACCTGTGCTGTAGAAAATGTTTCACTTTGCCAATGTCACCCCTGTTTCAGGGAAGATCGGTAGGAGTTGCAGGGTGTATGTTCATTTAAGATTCGGGTTTTATATTGTAGGACTACATGCGGTATGTTGAAGCGCGAACTTATACGTGTCTGCTTTGTGAAAATGCATTTAATGTGAATCTCTAGTGTTACTTATATTTTACCACTTAGATTAGATAAGATATATTTTTTTTAAAAAAATCATAGATTGTCGTATTTGATTCTATACGACAAACATGCCAGCCATATTAACATATGTCAATGTAGTAATTTTCAGTCTAAAACAGCTACCGGTCAACACCTCAAGTACAAACTTTATATTCAAACTCAACCATAGCACTTTACCAAAAATGTATGTAAAATAAAACAGCACAGCTAGTGAGCGTTTCACTTTCCATATATTTTTGGCAAAAACGATACGGTTGTGTATAAGCTTGAAGTTTTATAACACTGTCCCCCTGGTACGAAGTTATTTCCAAAAGTGTCCAGACACTCTTGCGTCCTACCGCAAAGCCCTTTGATACGTATCGCCTGTGGTTAATTTGCATTTTAATGCAATTTCAAACTGCATATTATTTTAACAAAATTGTTCTGGGTTTGACAGAAAAAAATTCACCAAAAATGTAAGAAACATATTTTTTATGGTTTGCTTAGTGTGTATTTAGTATGTATAGAGAACGGTCCGTAGTCCAGTAGTAACACTTAGGACTCGTTAAATGAAGGTTGTGGGTTCGAATCCCAGCGGAGCACAAACAAATATGCACTTCGCTGGGTTAAAAATTAATAAAACCTGTACAAAAATCGGTCACTACAGGTCCGTTCAACCTTACAGCAACTGGATCTTGCTTTGAGAATTTGGTGCTTTGTAGCGAAGTTCGAGCTCGTAAAAAGTCCGATCGATAGCTCAGTTGGTGCAATGCTTGCATTCCATGCCGAGAGATAGGGTTTGATCCCCACCGAGGGTGTCAGAAATGATTTCTCGTTTCGGTGTTTGTTTCAAACCCAAAATAAAATACGGGCAAGGCTCACTCACACTTTACAAGACATGAGTACGAGTCCCCTAAGGAGCTGGGAAATACACACCTCAACTGAAGTGGTTGGCGTAAGGACAGCCCCCTTACCAGTGAAAATAAAAAGGTCTCGAATCGCCACATGTGACCCCTTTGGGGATAACCACAGATGGGATAACGCAGACAAAAAGTTAAACTATATGTGCAGCTTAGCTGCGTTCTGTTTCTTGCGTTTTGTCATCTATAATCTATATAACAACGATATATTTATCTTTAAAATTCATATTTAATGTATTTCTACAAAACAGTGTGAGTATGTTTGTGCTTACATTTGATGCATGCGTATTTACTAAAATAAGATTAAAACCTTGTAACTCTTGCTAATTTTCTTGAAACGGGAGTGACACTGACAAAAGTGAACCAATCGTTAGCGAATTTATTATAACTTTTTTTAACACACAAGATTTTAATTTAAATTAAAACACAAGATTAAGATTATTTTTATTAAACTAGTTTTTTTCAAAAGATCAAGGTTAAAATGAAATTATTTCTAGAATTATTCTTTGAAATCTTTTTTAAAACTCCAAAGAAAGTTCATAAAAAAAATGTTAAAAGAAATAGGTGTTCGTTTTTAAATTCCATTAAATAAACAATTTATTTCAAATCATATACGAGTACGTTGGCATAAATAATCAAAAAAATATGCTAATCCAAATATGAAAACAGATTTTGTATAAAAAAAACAGCCTAAAAATACTGTTGTACCTTTAATGTTTTTTCTTCAGTTTTTTAGCTTGTACGTTAACTTTGTTAGAAAAACATAAAAATTGCGTAGAACAAAGGGTTTTAAAAAGGTTGGTACACTTATTTTTCAATAATATATTTTATGGGTAAAGCATGGAACCTCCGCCTTAGTGACAAAAACACGTATTGTACTCCCGCACAGATCATCGGTCTTACGTGTCGTTTTTGAATGTATCACCAAGAATGGCATTTAAGAAAAACCTTTGATTGCTACATAAAGAGTAACTGGCAAGTTCAAAGTGTTCAATCAAACAAGTACGTGATTATAAACTGCGGCTGATTCATGTATTTATCGATACACACTCTAGTAATAACTAGACAAACTACGACCACTAACTAGATGATTCCTTGTATAAAGATGACACAAGTACTGTTACTTGATATCAGTAAAAAAAAAAACACCATCCAGCGTATCTCTTTACCACGCTGATCCCGAAACAATCACATTTGTCATACAGAACCAAAGTATTTATTTTCACAAGTACCGAAACTGGTCTAACGCCAATTGTTTCTCTTGAATTTGGGGCTCTCAGCTCACAAGGGGACTGGTTTTTATTTTTTGTGAAGTCTGAGATTCAACAATTTCACATTTTTTATTAAAAATAACTTGTTGATATAACACAGAATTATTTTCAAATTTTGTAATGAGTTATATTGCTTAAGCGCTACAGAACTGTATCCCTTCATTTTCAGAGGCTAACTGAGGTAAAATAACAAAAGGATTAAAATTCTATGTAGGAAAGAGAAAATGCGTGGGGTTTTTCGGACAGGTATTGTCAGTAGGAGAGAAGGACTACTTATTTTCTTAATATGATTTTTATTGTTTTGAATTTCTAGGTTTTCAAAGACAATAAGTTGTCTGCCTTTGCACGTGTATGAAATTAACACCGCAACGAGAAATCATTTCTGACACCCTTGGTGAGGATCAAACTGTAGCCCTCTGGCATGGAACGCAATTATTCTAACAACTAAGCTATCGACAGTTCAACAATTTTCACTCAATACTAATTATTATAAACAATATAAATCAATTGGTTTGTAATGAGGATATAACAGGTATGAGATTTATTTTGACAACATCATGCAGACAACATCAACATCAAGAGTTGCAGGGCTTATGTTCATTTGAGATTGGGTTTTTATATATTGTAGGATATATTGTAGGACAAAAAGAGTGTATAAAGGGAATGTAACAGGTAAGCGTGGAAGGGGAAGACCTAGGAAACAATGGATTGATCAGATAAATGAGATTGCGAATGAATGGAATCTACAGAGTGGAAACAAGAGAAGAGCATGCATGAAAAGAGTGATGAAATTAGATGAGATGAAAGAAGTATGCAAGGACAGAGTCAAGTGGAGGCACTTGTGTGGAGGTACTGGCCACCCCTAGAGGAAAGGCGGCAGGATACAAGACAAGACAAGACAAGACAAGTAGGTCCACATGCGGCATGTGTAAGCGCGAAATTATGCGTGTCTGCTTGTGGGAATGCATTTAATATGAATCTTAAACGATACATATCTTTGCAGCTTAGATTTAGATTTAGATTTTAGATGCAAGTATGTTAAATGTTGAGTAATCGTCTATGGGAAGTAGTTTATGGAAGCGTAGGTGTGTTTCTTCGGACAAGACTTTTTTCTAAGGTTTTTCTTTTTTCAAGAGGGTTTCCCATCCCATGCCGGGAGGTAAGTCTGGAACTTGTAAAGAAAGGAAAGTTTCAAGGAAAATACCAGGTGCGAGGTATGGATTTAGAAAGTACGATTTACTGAGAAAAATACCGGTTTCACTTTACCTCAACTTCTTGGAGAATCCAAAATCGATAACCTAAGTTGTAGACGTATTTGTACGTTTACAAATCACTCTTTATGTTCTTACTCAAACATAAACATGTAGGATTGTGAATAAAAGTATTTACTTAATAATTTCAAACTTGTAAAACAAAAAGTTAAGACATAACAATTTTAGTTGAACGAAAAATATTTTTGTACAAGTGTATTATTTTTGTAGATTGTATTTATGGTTTTAATTTTTCTTGTTTTTATAAGAATCAGCTTCATTGTTGCAAATATTTAGGGCTTGTTGCACCAAACTTGGACCGGTCCGTAGTCCGTAGTGGCAACACTTCGGACTTGTAAATGGAAGGTTGTGGGTTCGAATCCCGGCGGAGCACAAAAAGTACACCATTTGTATTTTCTAATTTACTCTTCGCTGAGTTGGAAAATTAATAAAACCTTTACCAATGACCGGTCACCAAAGGTCCATCCAGCCTTACAGCAACTGGGTCTTGCTCGAGTATTGGTGCTTTGTAGCTGTGTTGACCAAGCTCGTACACCTCTGCGGCACTACAACAAGTGTCATAGACCCCCAGAGTCTCTAGAATCTAGGAAGTCCCGCACAAGATTTCTTAAAAAAAAAACAACCCATTTTTTAAAAGAAGCCCGATTTCAATTTGGATGCATGAACTTTGTTACAGATGTTTTATAAAAGCAGATGGACTTTCATCCCGGGCAGCGAAAAGCATTTTACAAAACTGTATATTTTTTGTACTCCCCTGGAGATCGAGCCAACCTCCTTCCAATAAGATGTAGGTATTATAGAGTTTTCATTCAGTAACATGCTTTGAATATTCTCAATGATTGACAGTCTAATATGAAATCATAACACAACCTATATTTTCCGGGATTATCTGAGATAAAGTTTTTACTTCATCCTTCTCGTGGTAAGGCATAGAACGAAAAGAGAAAGAATATACGTGCGAGAGTATACATCATTCCAACTAGAGCAGTTTACAATGAAAACTAGCTCATCCATATTTTTGAGGCAAGTAAAGTTTTGTCATTGGTATTAAACAAAAAGCTTGCTCAGATACATGATCGATCAACGTAAATAACGCAACGCAAGCAAGCTGCATCAATAGTGCAACTATGGGAGGTTGTGGGTTCGAATCCCGGCAGAGCACAAAAAATCTACCATGTATATTTTCAAACATGACAAATATTTTTTTAAGGAACCTTGTGCGGGAGACTCTATAGATTTAAGAGACTCTAGGGTCTATGACACTTGTTGTTGTGCCGCAGAGAGGTTGGTGATATGGCAGTTAATGTCCTTATCAAGTTGCAGGGTCGTTAGCTGCGCTGTTCTGTGGTGTCTGTTGTGTTGTCTTTGTTTTGAGACACTGAAAGGAAATGGCGATTGATATTGGTTTTGAACAGGGTAAGATCAAATCGGGGAGGAAACTCAGATACCGGTAACTCATTCCATCAGTGGGCAGTTTAGCGAAGGAATGAGTCGTGAAAACACCAAGTTCTCATAGTTTTGATATCGACTGCAAATGGATGCATGTGAGCCGTTCTACGAGTTGTCCTTGTTGTGACGAGAGGAAGGGGTATAAGCGAAGGTAGTTCATCAGAACATGCTCATTCATGCTCATACAAATTCATACATACCTTTACCAAATACCAGTTATCAAAGGTTCACACATCCTTACAGCAATTGCAAAAATAAGGTCGACCAATCTGCAGCTTCAAGGGCTTTTGAGGTGCGATTCACCTAATATTACTTTAATTGTTACTATTCTTGTACACTGTTCCTTGACTTCTAGGTTGTTATGCGGTTGACCACCTGGTGACGCATGAGTAGCGTCATCTGTTTTTATTTTTATTTCATTAGTATAAAGAAGCGAATTTCATGTTGGTTCTGTCACAATCTGAAAAAAGTGCGGATAAAAATCGCGAGATGTCAGTATTAATCTCTTTTGACACGGAGCGATGTGAAATTAGCAATGAATTTGACTTCCGTTTCTACCGTCGTGGCATGCAGACATGTTTTTGTGTGTACCAAACGATTTGAAATTTAACCCGTCAAAATCCGTAAAAATCACATTGACTTTCTTAATATTTCTATAATTTGTGATTGTGATATGTGCTGTGACTGTTTCATATAACATCCAAGTACGGTAGTTGTGAACAGAGCTAATCATCAGGATCCTGGGAAGACGATCATCATATTGGACCTCGCAGCACAACTGGGTGAGTGGCAGGCCTTTGATCATCGCTTCTTTTTGGTACGGGAAAGTCGTCCAACATTGAAAGCCACCTAGTGAAGGTTGTTTTTTTTCTTTGAGAGAAAATATCTAGGCAGTAGATCTGGGTATTTTCATATCTCTCATTTGGAGGAATACAGTGTAGTTTCTTCATTTGTTTTTTTGCATATTTACATACTCCCTGAGGGGTAATAATTACGCATTGCCCCTCCACCACCCATGCTGTAGAAAATGGGTTACTTTGCCAATGTTTCCCCTGTTTCAGGGAAGGACAGCAAGAGTTGTAGGGTGTATGTCCATTTGAAATTTGAGTTTTTATATTGTAGGTTCACATTTGGCATGTTTAAGCGCAAACTTATACGTAACTGCTTGTGGGAGTGCATTCAATATAAATCTTAAATGTAATGTACCTTAGATTATAGATTATAGACAAGTTAACACTAACCCTTTATACTTTCCACTAAACACTTGTCACTGACCTCTTAACATTTATTCGTGAGTCGGTACTTTTACAAAGGGGAATCATAAAAGATTTCACAGAATCCCCTCGCAAACAAAACGCCCCTGAAGCGCACCAAACAGTTGACGTCTGTCGGCGCGTTTATTTTTCTTTCCCATTTTCCCGCCCTTCTCGTCCTCGCGCTTCACGCCTTTCTTCTCAGATAAGAATACACGTCGATGGAACAGAGGTGACGTAACGGCTGTTGTTTAAATCGCCACTCGAATACCTTTGTGAAGTGGAAGGTGTTGAAAGGAAACCATTAGGATGTATGTATTGTATGTTTTACATTTTAGAAAAAATATTTGAAAATTATTTTGAAATATTTGTTTTTGAGTTAATTTTTTTTATTTCAACTTTTTAGAGTTTGTGAATTCACACATTTATACATTTACGTAATTATTTGTAATTTAAAAAAAATGTAATTTGTTGTGTATGTTCCTTGTCTTATAGATTGGTATGTGGCTGACCACCCATGCTGTAGAAAATGGTTTACTTTGCCAGTGTCACCCCTGTTTCAGGAAAGGTCGGCAAGAGTTGCAGGGTGTATGTTCATTTGAAATTTGGGTTTTTATGTTCTAGGTTCAGATGCGGTATGTACAAGCGCGAACTTATATGTGTTTGCTTAACCAAGCGACCTTCCCTGAAACAGAGGTGACATTGGCAAAGTGAACCATTTTCTACAGCATGGGTGGTCAGCCACATACCAACCTATAAGTCAAGGAACATACATACCAGGGTACATTTTTTTTAAATCACATCACATACATCAAGATTTTTTGTTTTGTTTTTGTTTTATCTTCATATGTACCTAATATTTTATACGATTTTAAGACCTCAAAAATTAACATTATTTCATATTATACCTGTAATTCCTTCAATTATTATTAGAATCAAATTTACGTGAGACCATCAAAACAGTTTTACGTTCAATACGTTCCCTTACATCCACATTACCATAAGGCATTATTTTAGGGGACATTAATATGTCGTTAGCGATGATACGTTTTCAATTTGGCCCTTTTAGCTTCCATTTGTGTGATGCTATGTACCTCGGTGGATGTTTAATGCATTGTCGATTTGGAGTTACGAGCCCCGCACCATTAACTTAAATGACTGCAAACAATTTTACCATGGAAATAAAATAAGTAAAAAAAAACTATCATCACTGGCAGGACAACGCGTGATGGGTCTTGGTCTCTTTTTATAAAAATAAACTACTAAGATGCATATACAGAGCAACTTCTTACAGCGTTGTCTCCTAAAAGATTACACTCGGTGTTTGCAATATACATATTTTTACAGGTAACGAGGCAGGCTTTACTCCGACTACTTCACAAAGGCGCTGGTCCTCATTTCTTGTGAAGGCTTTATACTGTATATATATTGCGAGTATTTTATTTTGAGTTTGAAATATGTAAAATAAAACGGGAAATCCCTTAATTAAAAATTAAATTAGGCTGATTTATTTGGTGAGCGCTGTTTTTGTGTGTATTACACCTCAAGAGGAGCTTGGTCGTCGCTGTAGAAAACGCCAATTCTCAAGCAAGACCCAGTTGTTGTAAGGCTGGATGGACCTTTTGATGACCGGTCTTTGGTAAAGGTTTATGAATTTTTCATCCCAGCAAAGAGCAAATTTGAAAATATAAATGGTATATTTTTTGTGCTCCGCCGGGATTCGAACCCACAACCTTCCAGTTACGAGTCCGAAGTGTTACCACCTGGACTACGGACCGGTCAATACCCTTCTGATACCCTTGCGATGAGGATTGAACCCCTACCATAAAATGCGATAATGCCTTGCAATTTAAAGTAACATAAAATGCAATATTTCAACCACTTGAACTTTTGTTTATATAACCAGAACGTGCAGGTAATATTATTAACAATTTAATTGAATACTAGTTTTAGGCTTACAAGGCCGGCTGATGATGCTGGAGTGATGTTTTCCGGGATCTGTTGCCGTGGTCTATAGGAGCTGGAGCTTCCGGACGTTTCGCCCATTTCTACGATGGACTTCTTCAGCGTGATGTATGATGATGAAGATCATCTTTATCATCATACATCACGATTGAGAACAGTTCTCATCAAGATCATCTTCATCATCATACATCACGCTGAAGAAGCCCATCGTAGAAATGGGCGAAACATCCGGAAGCTCCAGCTCCCATAGACCACGGCAACAGATCCCGGAAAACATCACTACAGCAATAATTTAATTGTCATTTCTTGTGAAAGTTGAGTTAACCATGCCGGTGTTTGATTTTGTAAAATGCACGAAAAATAATTGCACATGCTTGAACTTTAACGAGGTTTTTATTTAAGTTCTCAAAATTAAAAAAAATACCGCAAATCCGTGACTACAATTTAAGTTAACACAAGCCCACGTATTTGAAAACGATTTTCTAGTGAGTACCTGCATGCATATAAAAATATATATGTCAATATTATGTTACCTACATACTTTGAATTCTGCTCCGCCCAGTGTATACACATGTAGGTTCCCGTTTATTTAGTTTGCACGTATGCTGGTACACACACATGTGTGTCGTTGCTTATTTAAAGCAGGGAGAAACTTTTTTCCTGCCTCGCGTATTCCGGAATCGACTTTTCGTTCGCATTTACAGTTGACGATGTAAACTTTTTATCGGAGAGCGCTGCAAACTCGGGCTAAAGGCAAAATAATATGGTAAGTGCCGCCCTGATATAGCAAACACCAGAAGCTCCCAACACATCTCTATCTATACATTCTCCCAATGGTCTAGCTAGACAAACTTAAAATTTAATATAATATAATGTGATCTAATGTGGCCCCACGTTGAGCACCAAAATGTGAGGGTTTTTCTTTATTTATTCAATAAGGATCTTCAATGAGGTGTTTGGCCGTGCTCCGAAGAATTCTTCATCGCAGATTATGACTTTGCTTGAGTGCAGAGCGCCAGGAACCATATCACTTACAAGAGAGGATAATCAACCAAAACTTTATAAACACTTTTATTTATCCACAATAACACTATATATGTATATAATAAACCACAGCGAAATTGATTATAACCAAATGCACATGCTCGTGGCTCTGAAGCCAGGGAAGCATCTTCTGTTTTTGTTTTTCGTTTCTTTTGTTTTCATTTTCTAATTAAAATTCAAATCCCTATGCTCCATTCCACGAAACAAATTCATCTCGTTACAGTGAGTTCTAATAATATTAAAACTTATATGATTTATTTGGTGAGCGCTGTTTTTGCGTGAATCACACCTCAAAATCTCTCTACAAGTTTGGTCGTAGAAGCTACAGAAAGCGCCACATCTCGAGGAAGACCTAATTTCTGTAAGGCTCGATGGACCTTTGGTGAACAATATTTCGTAACTGTAACTTTGTCGCCATTCCGCTAGGGGGGCCAGAGCCTCTACAGAGTTGCCTCCATTTTTTCCTATCCTGACATACCTCTTTCAATTCATTCATATCCATCACCTTTTTCATGCATTTTCTTCTTTTACGCTCAATTTGTATATCCCATTCTTTCACAATCTCCACAATCTGATCACTCCATACTTTTCTCGGTCGTCCCTTCCCTCTTTTTCCTTTCACACTTTCTTTGTTTACATACTTTGTCAGTCTATCATCATTCATTCTTTCCACATGCCCAAACCATCTCATCACATTATTTTGTACTTTAACTTTCACATCCTCTTTCAAATTACATTCTTTTTTTACCCATTCATTCCTAACTCTATCCCTCAAAGTTTTTCCTGTCATACTTCTCAAATGCTTCATTTCCACCGTACATACTTTACTCATTTCGCTATCATTGACTGTCCATGCTTCACTTCCATACATCAAAGTCGGTAACAATATGCCATTGTGTACAATAAAAATAATATTTGGATGATTTATTTGGTCAGCGATAATTTTGTGTGAATCACACCTCAAGAGGGCCCTTGAGGTATGATTTAGTACGTGATGATTTAGTATGATTTACTAGATCTTCCTAGATTTCACCAGTTTTTTTTTAATAAATCCCGTGCGGGAGACCAAGATTTCAAAGACTCTACGGGTCTTTGAGACACTTTTTGTACTGCCGCAATGGTGTTTACGAGCTTGATCGTTGCTATAAAAAGCGACAATTTTCAAACAAGACCCAGTTGCTGTAAGGCTGGATGGACCTTTGGCTGAAGAACTCAAAACTGTGGTTTGGCGGAAACACAAGATTCCTCTTTCGTGCAGCAGCATTAAAGGTGCATATTACCATCTAATCTAATCTAACATAAGCTAAGCTGCAAAGTATATGTAACATTAAAGATTCTTTGAAGTATAACAGACATGCACAAGTTCGCGCTTAAACATGCCACATACACAAACACATGGACATACACCCTGCAACTCTTGCCGACCTTCCCTGAAAACAGGGGTGACATTGGCAAAGTGAATAATTTTCTACAGCACGGGTGGTCAGCCGCATACTAACCTATAAGTCAAGGAACATACACAACAAATTACATTTTTAAAATCAACAAATTATTTTGACCATATTTAACCATGGTGATTGCCAATCTTCACCGAGACAAACAGCAATAAAAAAAAAAAAATCAGGGTCACACGAAATTCTTTGAGGACCACTGCTGTACAATTTCCATTTACGTATATTATAACTGGGTTCGAGCCAAATGGAAGTTAGGTACGATATTTCATGCAAATGTAGGGATCGAATTGATTATTTGACTCCCGTATAAACGCACTAACCTATTTCCGAAAATGTTTTTTAAACATCTGTTGAATATTGAAATCAGTCCAGATTGAATTTACTTATTTTCTAGTCTCATATTATAAAACTTAGTTCACTTTGCCATTTTCACACCTGTTTCAGAAACACCGACAAGCTTTGCAGGGTTTCTAATATTCTAATATTTCTGTATCTAAAATTGGGTAATATCTAAAAAAATATTTAAAATTGGGTAATATCTAAAAAAATATTTAAAATTGGGTAATTGTGGTGTAAGTCTACATGCGGCATGTGTGTGCGCAAACTTATACGTGTCTGCTTATGAGAATACACTTAATATGAATCTTAAATGCAATAAATCTTTAGTACTTAGATTATAGAAGTTCGTTTGAGATTTGGGTCCGTGTCAGGTCGACAAAAGTTGCAGGGCTTATGTTCATTTGAGGTTTGGATTTTATTTGTAAATACTCCATCAGCATTTGTAAGCGCAAACTACACGTGTTTGTTTGTGGGCATGCATTTCATATGAGCTTTTAATGTTAATATATCTTTACAACTTTGATTATAGATTATTATAGATGAGGTTCCTACCTAAGTATCTACTCATATCTAGATACTTCATGGACTTATTATTAATTAACACAGACAAACCAAACACAACTATTAATATCTTACATATTCGTAACAATATATGAAGATGATAGTAGTTTTTCGAATATAAAAATGTGTTATTGTTACAATTTTCCAAATGCACTGCAATATTTTCATTGAAATTTTCTCATGCGGCGTCCTTTGTACCGAGATAAAATATTCTTTTGTGCGGATCCAATGAATGCGACTAGATTCCTGAGAATGCACAAAAGTTTTTGATTCCTTAAGAGGAAATATTTCAGAAATAAAACGACCGAAAACGCAACAAATGCAAAATTGAAAAATGAAAAATTATTTTAAAAATATTTTACAAACAAATGCAAAATTGACAAATGAAAAATTATTTTAAAAATATTTTAAAATGCGGAATGTGCAAAGGAAAAATATTTTTGAAATCTCTGTTAAAAGCTTAGTTGTTTATTTTCAGATTTATTATGTAACATTCAAGGAACACAGTGCGCGGTCCTTCGTATGTCTAGAACAGTGCGTTTAAGCACGTTGCAAAACGCAAGATTTCGCTCCCCCAGTTCTTGTTTATCGTATACGCCAATCTTGTCAAATATGACTTTTTCATGCAGTTGTCTTAAGAATCAAATTCTACACAATCTGAGCTAAGAAAAACCGTAAAACTCGATAATGTGAGAGTTCTTTTAAATATTTAAAAAATCAATTTCCTGTTTTCATAAGACACACTGGTCCAGTACACATGCAAACATTGCTCATGTAAAATTAGCTTAATGGTGTATACGGCAAACAAGAACTAAGGCAGCGAGTAGACGCAAGGTTTCTTAAAGTGCAAAATACTTTGGACTAGATGACCGGACAGACGTTGATCCGGCCATGTTGCTGTAAGAAAATGTTAAAAATGAAAAGTCTAATCTAATCTAATCTACGTTTCAAAGACACGTATAAGTTCGCGCTTGCACATGCCGCATGTAAGCCTACAACATAAAAACCCAAATCTCAAATGAACATACACCCTGCAACTCTTGCCGACCTTCCCTGAAACATGGGTGACATTGGCAAAGTGAACCATTTTCTAAAGCATGATAGGTCAGCCGCATTGAAGTAAGCATTCAAAAATAATGTTCAGTATTTCCGAACACAAAATTCTTGGCAATTTTTATCATATTTTTATTCCATAACCTGCCTCAGACTATAAACAATATTAAAGTTCTAGAAATCACCATGTTTGTTAAGCTTTGTAATAATTTTAATCCATGGAGCCCAAAATTAATGAACAAAGTTCCGTTTGTTCAGTTTTTAAAAAAGTGCAAAATAACTATGCGACTGTGTTAATCCACCAAATGTAACAAATAATTTTCATTTTATTGTAGTAATTTAAAAGTCAACCGTTAAAATATTTTTATTGCTTTAAGTTTTTTGTTTGAAAAACTCACCTTAATTCACTATTAACTGTAGTAATCCGGACTGGGAATCTGAAAAAAAAAGAAAAAAAAATCATTAGTATGTACAATACTATAACATATCTAACAATAAATGAAAAAACGTTAATCATGAATAAACAAAAAGTACTAAGTAGAGGGCTCTTGAGGTGTGATACACACAAAAACAGCGCTCACCAAATAAATCATCCTTATATTATTTTTATTTAAGTAAAACGATAGTCAACAATATACATACATATTGTTACAATACAAACAAATCAGAACCCCAATTATAAAACACTATGTTGTAACTCAACCTTGGCGTTTTTCAGAAAAATGTATATCAACTAAAACAGAGCCTCTAGTGAGTGTTTTAATTTCCATACATTTTTCAGAACGCTGCGGTTAAACTTAAACGTAAAATACGAATCTAATCTCTAAATCTAAATCTAAGCTGCAAAGATATGTATCATTTGAGATTCATATTAAATGCATTCCCACATGCAGACATACATAATTTCGCGCTTACACATGCCGTATGTGGACCAACAATATAAAAAACCCAACTCTCAAATGAACATAAGCCCTGCAACTCTTGCCGACCTTCCCTGAAGCAGGGGTGACATTGGCAAAGTGAACCATTTTTTACACTATGGGTGGTCAGCCGCATACCAACCTATCAGTCAAGGAATACTTTATCATAATTCATCACTGCCCATAAAACAAAATAATTTTACCATCGCATCCATTAGCATTCATGACTAAGTATTCAGGACAATAATATACTGAGTACTCAACTGTTTTTCGCTTTTTTTTCCGTTTTTTCGTCTCCCATTCTAAAGACTAAAGCGCATAAAAAAATAATGGATTAAAACGGATGGCACTTGTACCCTTAGAACGAGATTTTACTTTACTAATGAGTAAGAGAGTGCTTATGATTAATTTCCGAGGAAAGATTGAGGGAAAAAAGGACTCAAAGACATTAAAGGACATTGTTTCTGAAAAACCAGGGCTGGAAGTCTCATCCCGACGGTATTCTTACCTACCGAATATCGGTAATATTTGTTTAAAGACCTGTCAATCCAAGATGGCCGCAAGTAAACAGCTGATTAGTCTTTTTACAAACATTATCGATATTCGGTATTCGGTAAATATCCGAAATTGCGAACGAATGGAATATCCAGAGTCATAATAAAAGGAGGGCCTGTATGAAGAAGGTTATGACTCTGGAGGGAGTGAAAGAAGTGTGTAAGGACAGAAAGAAATGACGGTTAATCTGTGATGTTGGCGGCTAGGGGTTTTTTTTAAATTAAAATTTGTTTTCTGTTAGTTTTTAATGTCCATACATATTATAATCTAGTGATTTTAAAAATGTTATTTGTCATGTATGTTCCTTGACTTATAGGTTGGTATGCGGCTGACCACCCATACTGTGAAAAAATGGTTCACTTTGCCAATGTCACCCCTGTCTCAGGGAAGGACGGCAAGAGTTGCAGGGCTTATGTTCATTTGAGATGGATTCTTATAATGTAGGTCCACATGCGGCATGTGTTAGCGCGAAATTATACATGTCTGCTTGTGGGAATGCACTTGATATAAATCTTAAATGATATATATCTTTGCAGCTTAGATTAGATTAGATTAGATTAGATTAGGTAGGTAAGAATACCGTGGGGAAACGGCTGTAACATCCTTTAGGGGGAGATGCCAAAAAAAAAATATATACCGTAGCAATGAAACTTCCAGCCCTTATCCGGTCGATAGCTCAGTTGGTAGAGTGATGCATTCCATGCCGAGAACTCGGGTTTCAATCCCACCGTAAAATTATTTCCCGTTTCGGTTTTTATTTTAAACCCCATAATAAAATACCGGCAAGGTTTATTCAGCCTTCACACGAAATGAGTACAAGCACTCTTGGAAGCTGGGAAACTCCCACTGAAGGGGGTTGGCGTAAGGCTGCCCCATTTACCTGTATAAATAAATAGGTTCCACTCGCCTCATGCAAAACACTTCCGGGATAACGCGGCAAAAAGTCACACTATATGTGTAGCTTAGTTGCGTTTCGTTGCTACACCTTACATCTATAATTTTAGTTGCAAATATATATATATTAATCCATAAGAGATTACATGACTTGAATGTTGGTATAAAACTGATTACCCATACTGTAAAAAATAACGCCACTTTACCGATTTCACCCCTGTTTTATGAACAGTCAGCAAGAATTAAACAGCTTATTTTCATTTGAAAATGTTCACGTGCTGCATTTGTTACCGCAAACATTCACGTGTCTTTTTGTGGAAATGCATTGAATATGAATCTTAAAAGCTAATTGATGTTGCTTGCGTAAGTGACATGGATCATATACCACAGATGTTGATGTACTCTTGCAACTTGCCAAATAGATAATATTATTTCTTGAAGTACCTTACGGAATCTTGATTTCAACAATTACTTCATTCTCCTCTCCACATTTTACTCTCGAGTCTAATTTATGCACAAAGCTGGCAATTTACTGATATAAGCTCTTCCTCATACCAATACCAGAAAACGGGTGTAGGGAGAGCAGTCTGAAACTCGCTACTTCTCGTACGTATTTCATGAGATAGAGATCTCGTACCGTATGAGATCTCACGAGACTGATGAGATTTTTTTATGAATCTAAATCTAAATCTAAGTTGCAAAAATATACATCATTTGAGATACATATTACATGCATTCCTACAAGCAGACACGTATAAGTACATGCTATTACATGCCGCATGTGGACCTATAATATAAAAACCCAACTCAAATGAACATAAGCCCTGCAACTCTTGCCGACCTTCCCTGAAACAGGGGTGACATTGGCAAAGTGAATCATTAAATGAGATAACATAATAAGTTAGTAGATATTATTATTGTTATTAGATAATAATTATACACGCTTAGATGAGTGTGATACTGGAACCCTCTAGTACAATACTCGAACTTTCTAGTCCATGCGTGAATAATGTGCTCTCTTCCTCTATAAGATTAGTCGAGGTATATAAGGCGAGTTTTGTGAAGAGCAAATAGATTCACTAGTAGTCATTGATAAAATAACGACTAGCTGCAAGTGTTATAAATATTGCTTTCTCTCTTAAATAATTAAAAAAGAAATAAATACACAAGCTAACTCGACTAAAATATTTCGAGATCTCTGCGTGGTCTAGACCTCGCGACATCTTTACAATACCAAAATTTTTCGAGATGTTTACTTGTCTAAAATTTTGCAAAATCTCCGGTTTGCTGAAATTTCTCAAGATCTCTACGTGTTCAAAATCTAGCGAGATCCTTGTTATACTGAAATTTACGGGATCTTTACTTGTCTGAAATTTTGCAAAATCTCTGGTTGACTAAAATCTCTCGACATACCTGTATGCTGCAAAATCTCGCGTGTTTTTTTAACTTGACTGAAATCTGACGAGATCTTCTTTAGTTCACAAACATACCAAGATCTCTACCAGGATCTTTACAAGGTTCTGCATGGAGCAGCTCCAGAATATCTGTAAGAGCTCATCAAGAAAAAATGTGTGGACGAGAGTGGCTGGACACTGAGGTCAACTCCAACAATTGGCAGCACACTGGAGCTTCCGTGGAGAAACCCGACTACCGTATTTGGTGATCGTGCTTTCCGTGTTGCTGCGCCCATAGCCTGGAACTCATTGCCTGCAGGACTGCGGACAACAGAAAAAGAGGCAGCTTTCAGAAGGGCCCTGAAAACTCACTTATTCATACAATCTTCAGCGTCTTTGGGATGACCAACGGTCATGAAAAGGCGCAGAAAAAAACCAATAATAATAATAATAGGAGAAAGATCACATGATCTCAACGATGATGGTTAACGACGTTACCATGTTGAAAGCACCGGTTCCCATAGATCACCGAAGTTAAGCAACATTGGGCGCGGATAGTACTTGGATGGGTGACCGCTCAGGTACACCGCGTGTCGTTGGCATCTTGGACCGGTCCGTAGTCCGTAGTGGCAACACTTCGGACTCGTAAATGGAAGGTTGTGGATTCGGATCCCGGCGAAGCACAAAAAATATACAATTCATATTTCGAATGTGCTCTTTGCTGAGTTGAAAAATTCATAAACCTTTACCAATGACCGGTCACTGAAAGGTCCATCCAACCTTACAACAACTGGGTCTTGCTTGAGAATTGGCGCTTTCTACAGCGACGACCAAGCTCGCAGAGGGCTCTTGAGGTGTGATACACACAAAAACAGCGCTCACCAAATAAATCATCCTAATATTATATTATTATTATCTCTACTTGGCCAAAATCTCGCGAGTTGACGTTCCCTATTTGTGTAAAACTCTCTCTAAATTGGGAGAAAGAGAGAGATATACGATTTAAGTCTAGCGTTTGAAGTATGCTCTCTGGCTCAGTCTGGTCCATTCCTACCCTTCTCATTTCAGATGCCTGGCTAAACCCCAAGTATAAAATATTTATTTTAACTCAACCACAACGTTTTCAAAACATGTACTGAAACGAAAACAGCACGTCTAGCGAGACTATTACTTTGCATGCATTTTTGTACAACGCAATTGTTTAGTTTCAAAGTAAAATTTGGTGCTTGGCATTGACTTTTGATATATGTGGACTAGAAATTATCTTAACGAAAATATACATTATATATCTGTTTCAACTTGCTTACGAAAATGGTCATTAGTAAGAAAAACTAGTAAAAAAAGTACTTTACAGTTGCGTTTCCATGTGTACAAAAAAGCTCGGCCAAATGTAAAAATGTTCTAAGAAAGTTGGTACTGTTGCGAATAATAATGGCTGCTAGTTGACAGATAACACGCGGTATAAATATTGTGATCGCTAAAATTGATGAATTCTAAAGGAAAAAGGCATTGTTGTGAAATATTATGGCGCATTGTCCGGTAGATAGCTCAGTTGGTAGAGAGCTTGCATTCCATGCCGTGATCTCAGATTCGAATCCCACCGGGGGTGTCAGAAATTATTTCGTGTTTCGGTGTTTATTTCAAATCCCAAAATAAAATACCGGCAAGGTTTACTCAGCCTTCACAAGAAATAAGTACCAGCTGGAAAACCCCCACTTCAACTGAAGTGGTTGGCGAAAGGCCGCCGCTAAAAATAAATAGGTTTCACTTGCCACATGCGAAACCCTTTTGAGAGACGCGGAAAGAGAGAAACCCCTGAGATAACGCGGCAAGAAGTTACTCTATATGTGTAGCTCCGTTTCGTTTGCGTTGCGTTTTTGCGTTTGCGTGTGATAATGGAGTGTCGAAATGGATTTGTACAAACTGGCAAAATGGATTTGTACAAACTGGCCTTATTTCGTCTGACTACACCACTGCAACGTTTGACAGGACTGAGACAAAGCTGGGCTATAGTATGCATCACTGCAGTATGTTAGTTTCTGCTCCTCTACGTTGTTACTCAATGGTGTTTGGGGTAGTGGAGAAAATGAGAGAAGAATGGAGCTCAGGTGTTGGCCCCCTTCCCCTGGAAAGGTCCCGTATTTGCATAAGTGAGGTCTGACGAGGAATAGCTTTATTCCGCGTAAGAGGCAAACCGGGTTTCGGTTTTGGTTTCTTTCTTTGGCGCTAAGTGAAAGTTTTTCGTTTTGAGAAAGCGCATTAGTGTACTAAGTTTATGGGGAAAGACTGTCGCAAAATTTTAGTTAATTAATCTGACAGAAACAAATAATTTTCTTTGTAAGATTTACTTTGAAAAAATTAAAGTAGTTCGTATTCTACACAGTGACTAACGCTTTAGTCTCGTAATACTAAATATGTGGTGGCTAAACAAGAAAAAACTTTGTAAGGGTATTTATGCTAACACAGTGAAAGTCCATTGTATATTTGAAAATTCATGTATAAAGTACAAATATTTGTATCAATTATGCTCTTGCAGATGCCTTATTAGGCGAAAACTATTGAGCAAAAAAAAAGGGGATTTAAAGCTTTGTTTTTTTTTTTTTTTTAAGAAAT
This sequence comes from Agapetus fuscipes, assembly GCA_951799405.1. Lineage (NCBI taxonomy): Eukaryota > Metazoa > Arthropoda > Insecta > Trichoptera > Glossosomatidae > Agapetus > Agapetus fuscipes. The sequence goes on from OX637341.1 coordinate 16,391,024, forward strand.
CCTGTGCGGAAGACTCCCTAGATTCTAGAGACTCTAGGGGTCTATGACACTTGTTGTAGTGCCGCAGAGGTGTACGAGCTTGGTCGTCGCTACAAAGCGCCAATACTCAAGCAAGACCCAGTTGCTGTGAGGCTGGGTGGACTTTTGGTAACCGGTCATTGGTAAAGGTTTATGAATTTTTCAACCCAGCGAAGAGCAAATTTGAAAATATAAATGGTATATTTTTTGTGCTTCGCCGGGATTTGAACCCACAACCTTCCCATTCAGAGTCCGCAGTGTTACCACTGAGCTAGGGACCGGTCTATTCGACCCGCTATTGAATTTATAAAAAACGAATAAAATTAAAAATACATTTGATCTTTTATATATGCTCTTTGCTTGGCGAGCAATTTCATATGCTTTTCCCTAAGACCGGTCATCAATTGGATTTGCTTAAAGATAAGCGCTTTCTTTAATGACGAATAAGCTTTCAGATGGCTCTTGAGGTGTGATACAAACAAGAACAGAAATCACCATATTTTTTTATTAGAATTAGTATTTTATTCTGTCGGAACTACTAACCTTTTGATTAAAAATCAAGAGCTTGTATCACTAGACTACAATATGTCAACGGATATGTCGTGGACTTCAAGGCTTTTGAAAAACACTTCTATCCGCTTCAAAACCGAAATTGGATTTTGTCCTTGTGCCTTCAGGACAAGAAGGAAAAAAAACGAATCGAACGTGACCCGAATGTCGGAAGGTAGATGACCCTTTGTGCGGGGCTCAAATCAATCTCGGCAAAACAAAAAGGTCCATGTTATCAAAAAGTTTTACCATTTTCACTTGCGACCCTTTGAATCAAAATAATAAATAACTATGTCTACCCTGACCCCAACTGTAGCTTTGGCGTTGTTTGCGTCCAACATTAAGATTCATGGTAAAATTTAAACTAGCCTAGTGACATATTTATGTTCTAAATTAATTAACTTTAAAATAATAAAAAAAATGCACTTTTGGATATTTTACGAGTTATAGGTTGGTATGCAGCTGACCCCCCGTACTATAGAAAATGGTTCACTTTTCCAATGTCATCCCTATTCCAGGGAAGTTCGGCAAGAGTTGCAGGGTGTATGTTCATTTGAGGAAGTGGTGAAACATTTTAATGTAGGTAGCGTTTTAAATGGTGACTTCATGGAATGGATTGGGCTTCAAATAAAAAGACTTCTTCTTTACGATTTAGAGACCTTCTTTAGTTACACAGACTATTGAATCACTCTATTCGAGCGAAATTTGATTTTGTAAGAGAACGAATTTGCTTGTTAACTCGCGTTTTTATACTATTGGCCTTCTAACCATCAAAAGAAATGCAACAACAACTGCCATATACAATTAGGATCGATAATTAATCAAATTAATCAAATAAATATACTGTTTTAATTCACTTTTTTATTATTTTATTTTAAATATGTTTAACAGTTTTCGCCTAAAAAGGCATCCTCAGGACAATGACAACATTCCTGAGGATGCCTTTTTAGGCGAAAACTGATAAAATAATAAAAAAGTGAATTAAAACAGTATATTTATTTGATTAATTATACAATGGACTTTCACTGTGTAAACCACCAAACCCTGAAAAATAATTAGGATCGAGGTTGACTGATTCAAATTCCTCTACATAAATAATTTAAGTATTGAATTTATCTACCATTATTTAAATGTTTGTGTCAATGTTATTTTTTACTCTCAAAAATTTCAAGCAACGCCCAAGAGAAGATTCTCAATCACACACACACAATATTCTTCGAGAAAAAGGCATTGTTATTAACTCCAACACAAGCTGTCGCATAAAAAAAGAAATACCAGGGTGGCAGGAAGCAGCAGGAGAAAATGAAGAGTGTAATCTAGTGTGAGAGCGGGATCTGAGCCGCGCCAAATATTTCATTTGGAGAAACCAACCTCATGTAGGGGCGCCATCTATCTTGGACCTCGGCGGGACACTCTTTAGATGGGGATCTATAACGAAAAAAAAACGCAACTAAGCTACACATACAGTGTAAATTCTTGCCTGCGATATCCCCGAAGGGGTTCGCACGTGACGAGTTGGATCTTTTTATTTTTAGCCGGCCTCACACAAACCACTTTCAGTTAAAGTGGGGGTTTCCACTTTCAGTTAAAGTGGAAAGTTCTCATTTCTCGTGAAGGCTGAGTAAAACTTTGAGATCGAACCCTTGCTCTCGGCATGGAATGCAAGCATTCTACCAATTGAGATATCGACCTTTTTACGAACTTGATCGTCGTCGCTACAAAGCGCCAATTCTCAAGCAAGACCCAGTTGCTGTATGGTTGGATGGACCTTTGGTGACCGGGCATTGCGAAAGTTTTTATGAATTTTTCAACCCAGCGAAGAGCAAATTTGAAAATATAAATGGTATTTTTTTGTGCTCCAACGGGAATCAAACCCACAGCCTTCCCATTCCGAAGTGTTAACCACTAGACTACGGACCGGTCGAACGACTGCGACCGGTTTAAATGAACATCGAACCGGGAAATTATTTCCGTCACCCTTAGTGGGGATCAAATCTTGACTCTTTGGCATAAAGCGTCAGCATTCTTTCAACTGAACCATCAACTGGACAAGCGCGAACAGTATTTTGTACAACTGAGACAAATTTTGGTTCCAACAGAAAAAATCGGTGACATATCTGAAAGAAGGAAGTGGTTAATCTTTCTAGCGTATTTGAAATAGAATAACGTTGATTCGATCCCGCTTGTGTCAATTGATCATAACTTAGATCTTGATTCTTCAGATGTCATTGGGTAATTATTAATCAATAATTCATTTTAAATATACAAAACTGAATTATTAATTGATGATATTAATACCTGTTGCTGGCCAGGCAGAATAGGATGGTCAATTGCATTTCTCTCCACAAATCTATTTTTAAAACAAGGTTCTTATCGGTAACAAAACAGTCCCGATGTCTTTCCATACGGATGGTTGCTTCAACCCTTAGGAAAGCGAATGCCGCCAGTACAAGCGCTCCCTTTCTTTGTTTACCTCCTTCCACCTCCTGCTATCCGGCTTAAAAGCCTTTTAATTAAAAGTGATAACTTAGCTTCAAGCAGACAGACGAAGAAGCTTCAATAAAAATTAAGCCAAAAAAAACTACCTTTATACAGCACAGTCTTTGCATTCCCCTAATTTTTAAAGTATACTTTTTCTTTAAAAAAATACTATTTAAATGTTTAATTTTATTTTTGCTAAGATGGTTTTTTAATTTTCGTTTTGATGGAAAACTTTGCAGACGAAAATTAATTGATGTAATGGAAACGAGAATTAAGGCCTATGTATAAAAAAGAAGCTTTTCAGTGTACTTTAATTTATTTTCTTAGTTAACTTCAAAGGAGATTTCTTCTGAAAGTAAATATTAAAAGAAATTTTATACTTTATTCATATACAAAATAAAATTAATGCTAGTTCTTGAATTTAATTAAGAAATGAGAGAAATAAAAATGATACCAATTTATGTATTAGATGGAATGGGAAAAAAATGTCAATAATGCAGCAATTTCAAGATCATTAAGTTCGCGCTTAAACATGCTGCATGTGCACTTATAAAATAAGACACAAAACACAAAAGTAACTTAATATTTTCCTGAATTAGGAGTGACATTGGCTAAAGTGAAAATTTCTACAGTATCAGCCTAATTCTATTATAATCAATGTCGCAATGATAAATAAGTATTTATGATTCATAAATAATGCATGTCTACAAGCACACATGTTTAAATTTGCAATTACACACGCTGCATGTGTATGTAAAAATAAAATAAAAAGTAAACATTAACTCTGTAACTCTTAATGCACTTTCATAAAAAAGAGTTGACTTGGTAAAGTGAACGAAAATTTTACAGCATGGGTGGTCAGCCTCACACCAACTTTTAAGTCAAGGAAAATTATTTTGCAATTTTTTAATTTGAATACCCGTCGTTGATAATTTTGTGAAAATTCGACGTCAATAATCTTTGATGATAAATAATTTACCTCGTTTCCCGCCAAAGCATTATTTTCTTGGAGAAACATAAAACCAGAGGCGAGCGAACCCCTTGAGCAGATCTAATTATGATTGATTAAAGGAATTTTTGGCATATTTTCGCGAATTTTACGGAATAGAAATCCACATTGGGATGCTTTGTACGCAGCTGAAAATAAAATTAAGTACCCCTAGTATAAAGCATCGTGTAAATTCTCCATCATCGCGTAAATATAAAAAATATATAGAAGATAAAACAGCACCCCTTGTGAGTGATTAAGTTTTCATACTTGTATTTATATTTACTCGATTGTGAGGAATTTAAATAATCTTTTATACTTAGAATACTGTTTATCTTAACGAAGCTTAATACACTGAAGGCATTTTTGAATTAAAATATTTCTGAAACAATATAATAAAATGTACGAAATATACAACGGCACTCCTAGAGGGATTTTCAGTTTTCACTACATGTTTATGAAAATATATAAACCAACATAAATAAATCGTAAATAAATAAATAAATCGTTTAGACAGACAAATTAACAGTGCAAGACTAATACATTTGTCGGACAATATACATACATGATATGCACATAACATCAACTATATGAATAAATTTGTATGTATACAACATAATGAACTAAAAATTATAAGCTGTGAGTTTCCAAGAACGCCATAAATGCCCTCAAATTGGGATTGAAGACTTCTACAGGAACCCCATTCAACATTTCCATAGCACAGTGGATTCCGTCATGCAGCAGCACATTCGTTCTGGAGTGTGGAAGGTAAAAGAGAGACAATATTTAGTAAAGACCCAGTTGCTGTTAGCTGGAAAAACCTTGGGTAGCCGGTCTTTGATTAAGTCAGATGAATTTCACAATGTAGCGAATAGTAATTTTTTTGTGCTCTACTGGGAAACGAACCCGCTTCTGATTAGAAACAACTAGAACAAGGACCAGTAATCCGAGTATAAAGCACTGAGCGAATTCCCCTCGATCGCGTTAATAGAATAGTGTATCTATCTACATATATTATTAGTTGCAAAGATTTGAGATTCATATTAAATCCATTCCCACAAGCAGACACGTATAAGTTCGTGCTTACACTACATTATAAAACCCCAATTCCAAGTGGTCATAAGCCCTCCAATTCTTGTCGACCTTTCCTGAAACAGGGGTGACATAGGCAAAGTGAACCAATTTTTTTACAGTATGGGTGGTCAGCCTCATACCAATCTATACGTCTAGAAATATACCAACATACTGAGGAATATAAGGAATATACCTACATACCATCCTATAAGTCCAGGAGTCAAGGAAAATGTATGGATGATACAATTGAACCTCCCGTGAGTGCTTTAGTTTTTATTTATTTATTTCATATATTTTTTTATTACTAATTTTTAAAACTGAAAAACTTTAATTGGCCTTATATTTTGTTGACTGTAATTCTATAGATGTAATTAATATGTGCTGTTTTTCGGATAATAAAAAAAATTAAAAAATCTACTTACGGGATCGAAGGGAATGTACTCAACTTTTTGTACCAAGATCCAGATTATTTTGATCATAAATAAGGGGGCAAACGACCGGAGAAGAAATATTTTGTACTCTATTTTGGTACAGCTGTTTCTGTTGTTAAGAATTTAATGGGGACAATCCAGCTGTGAAGAGATGGGAATTTTGATTACCAAAAGTGGTCCAATGATCTCTTTGCAAGCAGCGCCGACTGCCGAGGCCGTTTCCGGGCAATTTACCGTCACGCTCCTCTGCTCCACATTTAAATAAAGAATATAATCTCGTAGACCGGCGGCGTAGGAAAAGGCGCCTTACTCAATAAGGCGACTTGCAACCAACAATGTTAAAATTCCATTATTACCCTTGTTATGTCAAAATTTCAGGCAGCTTGTTCTTGTTTTTGTATCCAGCTTACATTCCATTAGAAATGATCATTACCTCTGCATATTGCTACACTTGTTTCATCGTTGCACACTTTTTTTTTATCTCTTCTATTTGCTTGCGTGCTCTTGTCTTTTTCTCATTTTCCAGATTTTATCCATTCTTTCTTCGTTCCTCTCCTTCAATGTCTACTTTTGACATTTTTGACTTTCAGTCTATCATTGTCCATTATTTCTAGAGTCAAAGAAAGAAGACACATGTTTAAAACCCTGAGAAAAAGGTGTGCAAGGTGGATAAGATACAATTTGGTAGGAAAGTCTGCCTTCATACCATAATTGAAGGATGATGAAGGCGGCAAAAGATAAAATGAACAAGTATGTATGTTTTCTTCTTACGAGTAGCTCAAAAAGATTGTCTTGGAAAAAGTTAAATAGCTAAAATGATGGATCTCTTTTAATTGAACTGCAATTACTTATTTTACACAATTTGGTTCAAAATTTACAACAATTGATTTCTAGCTCTGGCTTTCGAACTTCGCAGCTGAATGTTTAAATGGCACTCTCTGCCTTGCACACGATTTTGGCTTACATTTATACTCATTCATACGGACGGTTCTCGACTGTTCTCTAACAATACCAGAGCCTTCCACCAGCGTGATAAGGATCACGTATGCTCTAATATTACCATGGATCATACTAGTGCCAAACTGTTCTATGTATGCATGTGCAGTCGCACGCAGGTACTCCAAGTTTGTAACAATATTCTTTTATCGTTGCTTATATGGTCAGAAGCTCAATTGCCTTGAAGTTGAAAGACTTTTGGAGCTTATATCGCGAGAAGCTCAAAAGACTGGAAAGGGAGAAAAATGAAAAAGAAGGATGAAAATTGCTGTAAACTATTGGTAGGTAGCAGTGGCAAAGGGTGCCATAATACTCGATTCCCATCGGCTTTCCTTTTAAAACGAGGCATCAAAGTAGTTAAAAAATATGGGCAAAAAGTAAAAAAATACATTTAAAACCAAAGAAACAATACGTATTTTTCCCCCATTGAAACCATGCAGTCTACTTTATTATCATTTTTGCCTCATTTTAAAAGGGAAACCGATGGCGCTTTACCCACCTCCACCCACCAAGTTCATACAACTCATGCGGAGTCGCTTCACTTGGTGATACTTCACTTGCAATGTTTTTTTGGCGGCGGAAGGCCTTCCCGTTGTAGTTAATCAGCTAAAGTTACTCTACTCAAGAAAGGAAAAAAAGAATCCTCAAATCAGCGGCTTACGCATGACTCTAAGAAATCCCTCCCTCCCCAGAATATCGAGGTTAGAGAAATAATAAAAAAGATGGATGAAAATTGCTGCAAACCATTGCTCAGGTTGATACAGAACAAGAGATTCTAGCTTCGTTGCTAGTATCGCCAATGAAATCTAAGCAAAGAATTGTAATTCGCACACTTCACGGTGTTGCGAATTAAAATTTTGACTGCTTTATTAGAGTCCCGAGTAGGCGCGAGAACGTGGGAGGAGATTTCACAAGGCAGCGAATTTAATTTTGTAAAAATAACTTTTCGCTTTGTGCGATAACGACTGGGGGGGGAGTCCTGTAATCTCACAAGTAAAGGAATTACGTATTATCATGGCGAGATGTTACATCGCTTCTGAGTGTAATGAAGATTTGTTGAGTTGTCACATTTTAATTTCCCATTTCACACATTTGTCACATTTTTTTCGTATTTCAGGATATTCATATTTTTCTGTAAGAAAGATTGACAAAGAAAGTGTATGTTGCAAGAATAGAATAATGTCGTGGTAGAGGAAGGCCGAGAAGGGTATGGATGGACCAAATTTTCGAAATAGCGAATGAATGGGATATCCAGAGTCATAATAAAAGGAGAGCTTGTATGGAAAAGGTTATGACTCTGGATGAAATGAAAGAAGTATGCAAGGACCAAAAAAAAAAGGCGGCTGATCTGTAATGTAGGCGGCTAAGGCCAAGAATATTTTTTATTTTTTATAGATGTTTTGTAGATTTTTTAGTGTTCGTTTGTTGTATAACTGGATGTAGTTAATTGTTTGTATTCCTTGACTTATAGGTTGGTATGACGCTGACCACCCATGCAAAAATGGTTCACTTTGCCAATGTCACCCCTAAACTTCACCCATCGAATAGTTTAACTAAATTTTTATTTATTTTAAGTCTTGAATTAAATAGGTTCGTAGATTTTTCTGGGATTGCGCGCTTATAGAAAATCTAAAACAATTTTCAATCCCTGTCACTCCTTAGCATGATCGATGAGAATTTCAGCAGACACATTTTTTCCGCGGTAACTGTTTTACAGAATCTAATTTAGTCTATGTCCACAGAAGGGCATTATAATTCAAACAAAAATAAGAAGGGCATACCTAAATTTTTTTTTTTACTTAAAATAAAATTATTTTTTATTAAACGTTGTTTTTTTATTTTCACAATAATATTTTAAACAACGTTTAATAAAAAATAATTTGATTTTAAATAAAATGAATTTTCACTGTGTGAATACACAAACCCTACAAAATCAAATTTTTTTACAGTCATATTTATTGATTTGTTGATACATTATTATTTTATTGATTTAAAAAATGTAATTTGTCGTGTATGTTCCTTGACTTATAGGTTGGTATGCGGCTGACCACCCATACTGTAAAAAATGGTTCACTTTGCCAATGTCACCCCTGTTTCAGGGAAGGACGGCAAGAGTTGCAGGGCTTATGTTCATTTGAGATTGGTTTCTTATATTGTAGGTCCACATGCGGCATGTGCTAGCGCGAAATTATACATGTCTGCTTGTGGGAATGCATTTAATATAAATCTTAAATACCTTTGCAGCTTAGATTAGATTAGATAATAAATCTGTATAGATTTCTAATTGTTTCATGACTTTATCGTTGTCTTGTTAGGCTGTGCAGGTAAGTATCTTTCAAAATAATATTCCAAATCAATAACCTACGTGTAACCTTGAATGTTATAGAGCTCTGATTATATTTTATGTAGTCTCTGTTTCCTCGTACGATCTCCCACACTCGTCTTTTAGTTATATTTTATATATATCTTTTAGTGTTTACCAGACAAGTTTCAGTAAAACTCAACCATAGGAAAATCGTATCTATTCTTCAAAAGCGCGTCTAGAGAGCGTTTTAGTTTCCTTATTGAAAAAGCTATGGTTGAGCTTGCACGTTAGGTTTTATGCTGGAGATTCTGAGTTTTCGCTAGATGAGTTTACGATGGTGTTGGGAGGCGTTGGAAAATGTCTGGGCGTTCACTGGTGAAGTGGAATAAAGAATAAATGAACAAGCAATTGATCGTGAAATAAAGGAAGAAAGTGAGGAATATAAAGAATGAGGATATGTGTGTAGATGTGAGAATGGTGGGGGGTTTGTAAAGAGTACTACGGGATTAATGTATTGAATGAATGAATAGGTAATTGGTCGTTAAATAAAGGAAGAAAGTGAGGAATATAATGGATGAGGATATGTATGTGGGTGTGAGAATGGTGGAGGATTTGTTAAGAGTATTACGGGATTAATGTATTGGATGAATGAATAAGTACTTAATTGATCTTGAAATAAAGAAAGAAACTGAGGTATATACAAACTAAAAATATGTGCGTAGATGTGAGAATTACAAAGGATTTGCATATACTATTATTTGAGAATTAATATGAGGCATAAATGAACAGATAGTTAATCGACAAATAAAGAGGGAAACTGGAGAATAAAAACAAATGAGGATATGTGTATCAATATGAGAATAACGAATAATTTAGAGAGAACAGTACGGAATTAATATGATGGATGAATGAACAGGTAATTGGTCGTGAAATACAAAAGTCGTGTGAGATTTCAGATGAAAACTAACAAACTTGTCGAGATCCTCAAAATAAGAACTGGAGAAAAAAATAAGAAAAATATGGAGAAAATTTTGAAGTTCTCTAAATGAGGTCCACACATTTGACATTTTCAAATGAATTGTGTGATGTCACATGGCTGAGCTTGTAGTGCAAAACTAACTAACATTTTATTTTATTTTGGATGGTTGGTGCATTAACACTGTGAAAATTCATCTTGTCTTTGGTTATTCAAACACTGTTTTATTTTCCCTCTTTATTATTTAATTATTTGGACACAAACGTTTTCGACTACACAGTAATCATCATCAGGTCATGATGATTACCTGATGATGATAACTGTGTAGTCGAAAACCTTTGTGTCCAAATAGTTAAATAATAAAGAGTGAAAATAAAACAGTGTTTGAATAACTAAAGATAACTGATATTTTGTTATTGGTTGTTCAGGATTTTAGTCACAAAGACGTGTGACGCTTGCCCGTTGAAAAAAAATCATACAAAAATGTTCGAGATTGAATCTTATCTAATCTAATATATTTTGTTGAAAAGATATGTAACATGAGGGAGTCACATAATATGCATTCTCACAAGCAGACACGTATAAGCTTGCGCTTGCACATGCCGCATGCGAGCCTACAATATAAAAACCCAAATCTTAAATGGATATACACCCTTCAACTCTTCCCTGAAACAAAGGTGACATTGACAAAGTGAACCATTTCCTGCACAGCATGGGTGGTCAGCCGCATACCAACCTTTGAGTAAAGGAACTTTTTTTCAATTAAAAAATTCTCTCTTTGCTCTACCGATTAAAAGAAACAATAGTCTGAACGTTTTCCATTGAAAAGTCGATAATAATTTCGCTTGCTGGTAAACATTGTCAAGCGGCGTGTTTCCACATCGCACGTTCTTCTGTCGCGTTTCTCAGAAATCTCATATTTTATGCTCCGTCGGTCCTAAATACAATTTAAATGGAACACTCCGCTCGGGTTTTGCATTGAATATTGCTCCCCTTCTACCTTTTTCAGCCATTTCAAGCACTCTAGGCTTGTTTTCTGGATCTTCGCGAGCACGTCCTTGCATTTCATTTACAAAAGATGGTGAGCGATGTTGTTTTTTATTGTTTATGTTTTTGTACTCTTTGTTTTTTTAAATACAATTGTTATGAAAGTGTTTTCGCGTTTATTTCCAACAACATTTATCTCTTTACTTTATTATTTTTAAAGTGATTATTTACTTTGCTTTCTGGACGAAAAGTGATGTTTTTATGCTCTCTTTTGATCTTTAAATTTTTTACAAATCAATGTTTTTTGGTTTGATACAAATTTTACAAATCAATGGCGGTTGATCTGTAATGCTGGCGTTAAAGGCAGAGGCTTTTAAAAGATATTTTTCCCTTTTTTATAGAAAATTTTTTGTAGGCTGTAATTTTTACTTTTTAATTGTTTAGTGATTATTTGTTTAATATACTCAAATGTAATCAATTGCTTGTATCCTTGACTTAAAGGTTAGTATAAGGCTGACCACCCATTCTGTAAAAAATGGTTCACTTTGCCAATGTTACCCCTGTTTCAGGGAAGGTCGGTAAGAGTTACAGGGCTTATCTTCATTTTAGATTGGGTTTTTATATTGTAGGTCCACATGCGGCATGTGTGAGCGCGAAATTATGCGTGTCTGCTTGTGGGAATGCATTTAATATTATGAATCTCAAATGATACATATCTTTGCAACTTAGATTTAGATTTAGAATGCAATTTTTATAAAAGTGTTGTCAGCGTCGCAAGTGTTATCAACCGGTTCGTAGTCCAGTGGTAACACTTTGGACTCGTAAATGGAAGTTTGTGGGTTCGAATACACGCGAAGCACAAAAAAATATCATTTTTATACACCTTTACCAATGGCCGGTCACCAATGGTCCATCCAGCCTGCAGCAACTGGGTCTTGCTAAAAAATTGGTGCTTTGTAGCGACGACCAAGCTCGTGAAAAGTCTAGTCAATCGCTCAGTTGGTAGAATGCCTGCATTCCATGCGAGAACAAGGGTTCGATCCCCACCGAGGGTGTACGAAATGATTTCCCATTTCGGTGTTTATTTCAAACCCAAATACCAGCTAGGTTTACTAAGCCTTCACAAGAAATGAGAACCAACCATACTGTAAAAAATGCTTCACTTTTCCAATGTCACCCCTGATTCAGGGAAGGTCGGCAAAAGTTGCAGGGTTTACGTTCAATTGAAGTTTGGATTTTAATTTGTAAGTACGCATGCAGCATTTCTAAGCGCGAACTTACACGTGTCTATTTGTGGGCATGCACTTAATATGAATCTTAAATGTTAACATATCTTTCCAACTTAGATTACAGATTATTATTAGGTATAGAAGTATATAAGACCGGTCCGTAGTCCAGTGGCAACACTTCGGACTCGTAAATGGAAGGTTGTGGATTCGGATCCCGGCGGAGCACAATAATATTCCATTTGTATTTCGAATGTGCTCTTCGCTGAGTTGAAAAATTCATAAACCTTTACCAAAGACCGGTCACTGAAAGGTCCATCCAACCTTACAACAACTGGGTCTTGCTTGAGAATTGGCGCTTTTTACAGCGACGACCAAGCTCGCAGAGGGCTCTTGAGGTGTGATACACACAAAAACAGCGCTCACCAAATAACTCATCCTAATATTATTATGATTTTATTATACAACATAAAGAAAAATTAAACAAATCCTCTTAAATGGAATAAAATATCGGTAAAATTTATGACATTAAAATAGACTTATTAAGGGAGCATTAATCCCTACAACGTCCGACAATTATCTGGAATAAAATATTACACTTCGCGAGTCGCACCGCTTTCGCGATTTTCGTAATAAATTTATAAATCAAGACAAATTATCCTCTACGAGGGTTTGCTCTTAGCCGGGTCTTATACATTTACTGAAATTGTTTTTTTTCATCCGCTGACTTGCGATTATGATAAAATATTCATTTATTTTCTTACGACAAAACAAGAGCCTTCTTTTTTAAACCTACACATGTATTTGTTGAAACATCTCTACATAAATAATGCCTGTATTTTGCCTTACAAAATTAAGTTGGTTCCTTTTTCATATATACATATTTTTAAGAAGTTATTATTTTTCAAAAACTGGTTTATTTTGATCACATTTCCTTGACTTTAGGTTGGTATGAGGCTGACCACACATATGGTTAATTTTGCCAATGTCACTCCTGTTTCAGGGAGAAGACCGGTCATTAAGGTCCATCCAGCATTCCAGCAACTGGGTCTTGCTTGAGAATCGGCGCTATGCAGCGACGGCCAAGCTCGTAAAAAGCCCGGTCGATCGGTCAGTTGGTAGAATGCTTGCATTCCATACCTACTTAGAGCAAGGGTTCGATCCCCACCGAAGTTATCAGTAATTATTTCCCGTTTCGGTTTTTCGGAGTGTTCAAACCCAAAATAAATACCGGCTAGGTGTCATCAGCCCTCACAATAAATGAGAAACAGGCCGCCTCCCCCCGAGAGCTGGGTAAACCCCACTTCAACTTAAAGTAGTTGGTGTGAGGCCGGCCCCCTTATCTGTAAAAAAAAATTGGTCACAAATCGCCACATGCGACCCCTTCGGGGTTAACGCAGGCGAGAAGTTACACTAAACGTGTAGCTTAGTTGTGTTGTTGCGTTGCTTAGGATATAGTCATTAGGGAGTAATTCCCCTCGATCGTATAACCGGAAATGTAAAAAAATTTCATTTGTTTGTGACGTCGAAAAGCTACATACAATTTTGAAAAAAAAAATCACCTTATTCTCAACACGCGTGAAAAGGTCACATTTCCATTCAAAAAGACGAGACAACAAAATCTGGGTCGCACCTTCCCGAACATTTGCATCTTTTCTTTAGCTTCATATGCAAAAAAAAAGAAGAAAAACCACCCTCAAAGCAATATTGAGAAACATCTCTCCATCTCGCTCCGTCTCCTGAAAGTTTAATGCGAGCGAGTAATGCGGACTATATGTCACAGGGTCGCGTTAGCATTTGGATCACGTAAAGAGAATATCGTATGGAGCACAAGATAACGCGTACACAATCAAAAACGGAAATGTAAGATTTTTCTAGAATGAGATAAATACATACAAATGAAGAGATTTTTTTTCTTTTTGTTTTCGTATATTTAAATCAATTTTTAAATGAATCCTGGATTGCTGCTTTTGATTCAATGCGACTCGAAATGTTTGATTTATTATACGATGCCAGAAGGCAGTTTTATGTGGGAAGGAAAGAATTAAATTAAATTGATTTACATTCCCTTGCAAATGCTGCTTTTTCATGTAGAGTGTAAATCACAAATCAAAATTAGTACCCTGTCGCAGTCTAGTGGTTGAAGCTTCAGACTTGGCATCAGAAGGTCGCGTGGCTTGTCTTATTAAAAAATATCAAATCAATTTTACTCAAATTCTCAGATTCGAGGATTCAAACTTTCTGACTCATTATCGCGAAGTTATTGGTTCGATCCCAAGGGGAAAACATATTCATTGTACTTTCCAAAAATACTCTTTATTGAATTAAAAAAAAAACATCTATTTTCATCAAAGACCAAAATACATATTTTTACTTTAAAAATAAACGATAAAAAAACAACTCAGAGCTTTCTTGGAAGAAATAATTAAATGGATTTTACAAAAATAAAAAAATACGAAAATTCTCCATACTCAAATTACTGAGAAAACTTAATTTAAAAACCTATACTACCACGTTTATTAAATTCTCAGATTTCACTAGTTTTTTTTGTATTTCGTGGAAAAAAAACCTGCATTTTATTTACAAAGCTTTATAAAATTTGTTAAAAGGGCTTTAAATAAATTATTGGAATCTATAATCTTAGTTGTAAAGATATTTGAACATTTAAAGCTAATATCAAATGCATGCCAACAGACAACACGTGTAGTTGGCGCTTGCAAATAAAATCCAAACCTCAAATGAGCATAAGCCCTACAACTCCTTCTGTCTTTCCCTGACACAGGGGTGACAACAATGACAACGTGAACCATTTTTTACAGTATACGTGGTCAGCCTCACACCAGCCCATAAATCAAGGAAACAACACTTTGAGTTATATCAAAAAAGGCACTTTGTAAAACCCGACCTTTCTCAAACACAACTCTGTCAACATTTTCCATGCAAAATATACTTCGAGACGTTTTCAGAAAGGGAGGTGGGAGAACTCCTGAGGATATCAGCATCCGCAGGAGACTGGATAAAAAAAAAAAAAAACGCAACTAAGCTACACATATAGTGTAACTTCTTGCCGCGTTATCCCCGAAGGGGTCGCATGTGGCGAGTTGAACCTATTTATTTTTACAGGTAAGGGGGCCGGCCTTACGCCAACCACTTCAGTTGAAGTGGAGGTTTCCCAGCTCCCGAGAGTGCTGGTACTCATTTCTTGTCAAGGCTGAGTAAACCTTGCCGGTATTTTATTTTGGGGTTTGAAATAAACACCGAAACGGGAAATCATTTCTGACACCCTCGGTGGGATTCGAACCCGAGCTTTCGGCATGGAATGCAAGCACTCTACCACCTGAGCTATCGACCGGACAATGATGCCAAATGGAAATTCCATTTGGGGGTGATCTGGTACGTCACGTGACGTGGGGATGAGCCTTTCTCACATGCCATTTGGGCACTTCAAGAAGCGTATGTGCAATACAATCCACCTTTACCATTGAAAATATTTAAGAAAAAACAAATATTTTCATTTTTTTGTGTCTCTCGGTTACTTCAATCCACAATAATATTTTTTTATGTAGGCAACTTTAATTTTTGGGTATCTTTTTAAATAATTTTGCTAGTTAATTGAAGTAAAACAAATGATAGTTTAATTTTTTTCATCCCTTGTTATTTGAGTTTAATTATTAAACGTTAAACCAATGAGTAGAATATTGACCATTGGATTATTGAAAATAATTTTGTTTTTGGAAATACTTCGCACTAGTTTTGCAAATTCATTGAAGTAAAAAAATAAAGCAACAATCTAAATTTAAAATGGAGAAAAAGTTGTATCTCTTTCCTGATTCCATCTGTATCCGGTTTACTCAAAAACAAAAAAAAACAAAACCATTTAAAATGTTTAAAAATAAATAAAATTCAAATGAAGGTATGCATATTTTTTAATTTTTATTATGTCACAGGCCCGGGCTTGTTTTCTTAATTCAAAATACTTATTCAAGGAAACCTCCTACGCGAAATTCCATGTACCCAAAAAAACATTTCATAAACAGACTACAGGCTAAGTTTATTTAAATATTAATTAACATGTAAAATTCCGACGTAAAAATGTATACAAAATACAAGTCAAAATGGTGCAAGTTTCCTGAATATATTTTCATATTTCCATACTGTAGAGGCCTTGCCTCCAGCAATATCCCTTTTCTGCTCAAGCCGCTCTTTTTCTGTCCTTTCATCCCCTCTTTCTTATTTATCTCATTCACTTCAACTACAATATACATAATCTGCTTAGACGCTTTTGACTTAAAAAGAGAGTGGATAAAATAAACTTTTGGGAACTCGTGCTTTAAATGAAAAATATAAATTTACGAGATTTTTAAAGAATCACTTGTCAATAAGGTAAAAGCCGCCAGATTTTTTAAAAATATAAAACATCGTTCGATAGCTTAGCTGTTAGAAAACTTGCTTTCAAAAGCAGAGAGCTTAAATTCGAATCCTACCAAAGCTGCGAGCATGCTTTTCAGTTTCAATGTTTTCTTTGGCTGAAATCATAATAACAGTATGGTTAAGTCAGACCTCACAAGTAAAAAAAACCTTCTCAGTTGGGAGCAGGAAAACCATCTCTTAAAATTAAATGATTGGTGCAAGGCTGGTCACTTAGGGCCTGTTGAATCAACCTCCAATCAATATTTGATTGAAATTTGATTGCTTAATTCTGGTATGGACATCGGTTAAATATTTCTCGAAAGTGGGTTATGATATGATGGAATTTGAACACGAAAGATGATCTACATCAGTTGATTTACGTATATGCAGCGAAAACTTTTGATTTGTGTGGAGAAATCACACATAATTTTAATTTGTTTCTGATTGGAGATTGGTTCAACAAGCCCATAACATCCAATTTTTACGTCCATACTCTATTAAGTCAATGTGGGGTGATATTTTCTTAAGAAAAATCATACAAATATAATTACTATAGTAATGAGAAGAGATATTATTTTTCTTCTTGGACATTTGTGATTTATGGCCCTAGGGAATGTGATTAATAAGGGCATTAATGGAACACTCACGACCTTCACTAATCCCATTCTTTACTTCACTTATCTTATTCTTATTCTTCTACTTAAATATCATCGTCATCATCAAGATACTTGAAAGCCTTTTGTACAAATTTGATAGAAAAAAAATGTATCCAATCTAATCTTATCTAATCTAAGATACTCGTATGTTACTTTGGGGATTTACACTATATTCATTATCAAAAGCAGTTACGCACAAGCTCACGCTTGCACATGCCGCATGCGAACCTACAACATAAAATCCGAAATCTCAAATGGGCATACACCCTGCAACTCTTTCTGTACTTCCCTGAAACAGGGGTGGCATTGGCAAAGTGAACCATTTTTTGCAGCATGGGTGGTCAGCTGCACACAAGTCAAGGAACGATAATAATAATAATCTGTTAAATTTATTTCGTATAAATATGTATGGTGTATTGAAGTGTATTGGAAACTATAGTACTTGAAGAATTAAAAAACTGATTAAACAAACCGTGATGTAGAGAAGACCAAGTTTTCCAAAGTGCTTTGTAGTATCCAACATCAGTAGGAGACGTGTCTCTTCTACGCCAAAGAGACATGAACTGAACTGTCAGAAAAAGTTGTCGCTCGTGATCGAAGATAATAGGTACAGCTTTGGCGGTGCGTCTACAGATGATGCAGAGACTGTAATTGTCATTTACAATATTTTATCTACGATTTGTATCAAATGCACGCCTCCATGTAGAGATAATTATAAAAAAATAAGGCGTGTAAGTTCACGCTTACAAATTCTGCATATACTCGTATACTTGCAAATTAAAAACCAAAACTCAAATGACCATAAACCTGCAATTTTGACGACCTTTCCTGAAACAGGGGTGACATTGGCAAGGTGAACCATTGTTTACAGTATGGGTTATCAGTCTCATACCAACCTATAAGTCAAGGAACAAGGAGTGAAATATAATAATATTTAAATAAAAGATTTTAAAATTTTTAACTGAAATGCTTAAGTTTTTCTTTTGCTTGTTTTTTATCATAAGCCAATACACAACTTTTAGAGAGATAATTTATTATTTTGTGAAGTGTTTTGTATGGAGGGAACCTTAGAAATCTCCGTGGGAACATTAGAGGGCGGACCACGTGAATTTTGAGGCTCAAAAGAACTTCTCGCTAGAGGCCCGAGGGCAAAATCAATACTTGGTTGGACCCAGCCGGAAAAACAACCCGTCTACTTTCGGCTTATAAAAGTTTTAAAAAAAAACGGTCAAAACAAAAATAGTTAATCCTTTAGAAACATAAATTATTTTACATACTTAAGTCTTTTTGCAATTAATCAAAAACGTAGTGTACAAACCGTGGTGTAGAGAAGGTCAAATTTCTTCACGTTTCGTTGGAGTTCTAAATAAATATAATATTTTTTTATTTGGTATGCGGTATTTCGCAGCATTTTACCCGTGATTCTAAGAATTATTTATTTATGTTTTCATTATTATCTTTTTATGTTATTAGTCTACATGCGGCATGTGTAAGCACAAACTTATACGTGTCTGCTTGTGGCAATACATGAAATATTAATATTAAGAGTAGTACATCTATGCAAATTAGATAATTGACCGGTCCGTACTCTAGTGATTCTTCTTAAGCTTTGGACTCGTAAAAAGAAGGTTAAGGGTTCGAATCCCAGCAGAGCACAAAAAATACCATTTAAATTATTAAATAATGCTTTTGTTGGGTTGAAATATTTATAAACCTTTACCAAAGACCGGTCACCAAAGGTCCATCCAGCTTTACGGCAAATGGGTCGGGCTTGAGAATCGGTGCTTTCTATAGTGACGGCCAAGCTCGCAAAGGGCTCTTGAGGTTTGATTCACACAAAAACAACGCTTACTAAAGAAGTCATCCTAATATTATTATTATTTTAATAATAATAGATTTACATATATTCTTAGAATTATGTATAATATGCTTTTACAAAAAGCTGAAAATATAGTACAGAGGAAAATTCATGTAAACTTTTTAAGGCAATTCATTTGTAAAATTTGACTTATGCGTGGTCCATACATCACAATTCAAAACCGCAGATAAGGGTGGGTGTAAGAAGCTCATTCTAAAAACATAACAGAAAATATTTACCTACAAAATTTATGTTCTATATTCAACGGGATGAAAAATCTTCTATAAAACTTTGATCACACGTTATTAGAAGGTATAAAAATCATTTAGGACAGTGGGTAAGTAGAAAGACTAAGTTTGACTAAACTTACAAGTTAACACTTACTCGTTTTGAATTTGTGTGATGGCATGCGCTGACGAAGACAGTGTAAAAGTTTTTTTTTAGTATTAATGGTATTTAGTTAAGTGGAAAGTTGTTTAAAAAGCACAAGATAGTACCTGTTTTATAAATTTAAGAAAGACGTAAATAAATATATCATGCTGGTAAGAAAACAATCCTTAAATTTAGATGTATATTAATTGAGAAGGTTTGTATTTCTCAAAATGATTTTTGTTTTCCTATCACGGTGCGCCTAATATCTTAAAAAATAATTGCCTAACTGTGTAGTTAGTATAATTGTAAGTCCTGCAAATTTACTTAATAATTACTCGACTTATACTATTCCTTGACTTATCGGTTGGTATGCGGCTTACCACCCATACTGTAAAAAAATGGTTCACTTTTCCAATGTCACCCCTGTTTCAGGGAAGGTCGGTAAGAGTTGCAGGGCTTATGTTCATTTGAGATTGGGTTTTATGTTGTAGGTTCACATGCGGCATGTCTTATACGTGTCTGCTTTTGCGAATGCATTTAATATTAATCTTAAATGTAATATATATTTGCAACTTCGATTATAGTGTTATGTAAATAGCAAATGCTTTTAGGTATTTAGCTAGGTAGGTGTGTCATTTATAGCTGATAAGAGTGTATATAAGTAGGGTTCATTATTATAAGTACCTAGGGTAAAGTGATATTCAAATTTATGTACTGGAAGCTTTTAGAAGACCGTCGTTCTAGAAGGTTCCAGCAAACTTGGCTTCTAGTAACTACTATCTTTGGAGGATAAAGGGCTGCAAGCGGCTTGCAGGAGTCAGTCTATATACGACATTCTTCTTCTAAACGCTAAAGACAGTGTAAGTGAACACCAACCATCTGTGAAATAAATCTAAATTGCTAAACCATAAATGTGACTTGTTAAAAATAAATATAAATTGTTAAATAAATCTAAGTTTAAAATAAATATCCTGTAAAGAAGACCAGTTTTTTTTTTAATTTGAAGACTATTTGAACACTTAAAACATAACAATAGATTATAAACGGTTTTCAACAAAAATGTACCGGTGTTCATTTCTCAATAACCGCTTACACTTAACTAATATCCACTTGAACGATGTAAACGTCTTAAACGAGTATCGTTGCAGGTTTTTATTTCTCCTTCGGCTTCGGAAGATGAATGGTAATTTAAAGATTACCTTCCAAAGTTTGCTTCGACCGAGGCAGGAATAACGACGAAGGTATTTTTATGCCTTGACTTTATAATGTGATGGGCGATGGCTCATCATTATTAAGAATTATTAAAATACCTAGAAGGTTTTACGACTTTCTTTTACGACACTGTCCGGTCGATAGCTCATTTGGTAGAGCGTTACATTCAAGGCCAGAGTGCTATGATTCGATCTTCTATAAAGGGTGTAATAAATTATTTTCCGTTTCAGTTCCTTGACTTAGAAGTTGGTATGTGGCTGACCACCCATGCTGTAAAAAATGGTTCACTTTGCCAATTTCACCCCTGTTTCAGGAAAGGTCGGCAAGAGTTGCAGGGCTTATGTTTATTTGAGATTGGGTTTTTATATTGTAGGTCCACATGCGGCATGTGTGAGCGCGAAATTATGCGTGTCTGCTTGTGGGAATGCATTTAATATGAATCTCAAATGATACATATCTTTTCAACTTAGATTTAGATTTAGATCACTCAATTTTTACAAAAATAAGAACCTGCCTTCTCGGAAGCTGGAAAATCCCTACTTCAACTGAAGCGGTTGGCGTAAGGCCGGCCCTTTTATACATAAAAATCAAAGGTTCCACCCGCCGTATGCGACCCTTTTGGGGATAACGCGGTTAGAAGTCACACTATTATAATAATTATAATATTAGATCGATAAATTTAGTGAGCGTTGTTTTTGTGTGAAACACACCATGACCTATAGCATGAAGTAAATATCAAGCCAGACCCAGTTGCTGTAAGGCTGGATGGTCATTTTATAAAGGTACATTATTATTTCAACCCAGCGAAGAGTAAAATGATAAATTAAAAAAGTGTTTTTGTGCTCTTCCGGGAATCAAACTCACGACCTTTCCATTACGAGTCCGTCGCGTCAACCACCAGACTACAGACCGTTCTAATATTCTGCATTTTGTACAATCCTTTTTCACAGTCACCACATTTGTAAATCGAAACTGTCATCCAACGTATTTGTGGTATTCTGATTTTTTCACACGTTATTCTAATAAAAAAATCTGCGAATGTAAAAACACACCCCAAACTGCTTATGCGAATCCCCGGCAAGGAAAAAGGGTCACAAAAAAATTAATAATACATGTCGGAGGGAAAATCTTATGCAACAGTTTTTTTTTGCAAAGAAAATCTCTTCACTGTTTTGTCTTTTAGTTGAATCTGCATATTTTTAGTATTTTACGTATACGCAAACGCAACTAAACTACACATATTGTGTAACTTCTTGCCTAAGTTATCTCCGAGGGGGTCGCATGCGGCGCTTCGGGACCTATTTATTTTTACAGGTAAGAGGGCTGGCCTCACACCAACCACTTTCAGTTGAAGTGGGGGTTTCCCAACTCCCGGGGGGGCTGGTTCTCATTTCTTGTGAAGGCTTAGTAAACCTTTGAGATCGAACCCTTGCTCTCGGCATGGAATGCAAGCATTCCTACCAATTGAGCTATCGACCTTTTTACGAGTTTGATCGTCGTCGCTACAAAGCGCCAATTCTCAAGCAAGACCCAGTTGCTGTAAGGCTGGATGGACCTTTGGTGACCAGTCATTGGTAAAGGTTTTATGAATTTTTCAACCCGGCGAAGAGCAAATTTGAAAATATAAATGGTATATTTTTTGTGCTCCGCCGAGATTCGAACCCACAACCTTCCCATTCAGAGTCCGCAGTGTTACTACTGAGCTACGGACCGGTCCATACACATATGCTTTAGATAGATATACACATATGCTTTCAGATATAAATATTTACACGTATCTCTTTAGCGATAAGTACATATAGGAGAAAACTCATAGTATCTTGTTCTTTAATAGATCTTCACCTATAACATAAGTCTAGCTTACAGCAGAATCAAAATTAAGCAAAGGTAGGTACATGTCATCAATATAGTTTTTTTTTTTAACCATGTGCTGGAGAATCCCTAGATTTCAGAAATTCTAGGAGTCGATGACACTTTTTGTAGTGCGGCTGAGGTGTTGTTTACGAGCTTGATCGTTGCTACAAAGTGCCAATACTCAAGTTCCAATAAGCAAGACCCAGTTCTTGTTAGGCTGGATGGAGCAGTCAACGTCTACAATCAACATCTACAGTCTACGTCTGCAGTCTACGCCTTCAGTCGACGTCTGCAGTCTACGTCTACATTCTACGTCTACATTCTACGTCTACAGTCTACGTCTGCAGTCTACGTCTGCAGTCTACGTCTGCAGTCTACGTCTGCAGTCTACGTCTACATTCTACGTCTACATTCTACGTCTACAGTCTACGTCTGCAGTCTACGTCTGCAGTCTACGTCTGCAGTCTACGTCTGCAGTCTACGTCTGCAGTCTACGTCTGCAGTCTACGTCTGCAGTCTACGTCTGCAGTCTACGTCTGCAGTCTACGTCTGCAGTCCACGTCTGCAGTCTACGTCTACATTCTACGTCTACAGTCAACATCTACAGTCTACGTCTGCAGTCTACGCCTTCAGTCTACGTCTGCAGTCTACGTCTACAGTCTACATTTACAGTCTACGTCAGCAGTCTACGTCTGCAGTCTACGTCTACAGTCTACGTCTACAGTGTATGTCTACAGTCTACGTCTACGAGTTTAGGTGTTGCCATTGGACTACGGATCGGTCACAGATTAATTATATTATCAAAACTCTGTCCAACTAACGCACATCTATTTGTTCTTTTTATTTTGATATCTTTGCAACTAGGATTAAACATTTTTATTTTTGTATCACGATTTTATTAGCTTACCTTACTTAATATACACCAATTTATTTAAATTTCTGCATTCCATCGTGCGACCTGGTTTTGAGGTTAAGTACCTTTATATATAAAATCCCCCCCCTGTTTTGTGTGTCGATGCCTTCCCGGGTATCGATCAAGTATTCTGCTAGTCGAGTCGGGCGGCGTGCGTGAGGCACAGCGGTAAACTTTGAATGGCGCAAATGTCGCGAAAACTTTAAAAAACATGGCCGCACGCGCCGCGTGTGTGCTTAGCTTAAACGCTACAGTAAAGCCGAATCACGAAAGGGTTGAATCTGTAATTTGCTTGGAAAGTCTGTCGCTGTACCTTGTTATTGTTATCCCCACTGAGGGTGGCAGTTATTTTGTTTTTGAATTAAAATTATGTCTCATTGATTGTAGAGGCATTAATTTGGTAATCTTTCATCTTGAAAGACAAAAAAAAAGATTTTTTTTTTATAGATTTGTGAAGAGGAATACAATTCACCAACTTATTTTGCCTGGCCTGTTGTTGTATTTATGCGAAAACAAAAGCTTGTGTGCATTCAATGGCATCTGTTGAACCAGGGTCGAAGTTATGGTCAAATGGGTCAGACGTGATTCGAACCAATGTTCTTCTGTTCCAAATACGCTAGTCGAACATGTGATTTTACCCCCTCAGCCATAACACCGACCTTTTATTTTATTAACA
Organism: Agapetus fuscipes; assembly: GCA_951799405.1. Taxonomy (NCBI): domain Eukaryota; kingdom Metazoa; phylum Arthropoda; class Insecta; order Trichoptera; family Glossosomatidae; genus Agapetus; species Agapetus fuscipes. The sequence goes on from OX637341.1 coordinate 16,415,006, forward strand.
AGCCGTTTGTATCCTCAGGTATCTAAATAATTACTTGGCTACCTGAGAATACAAATGGATTTTTAATAAAAAAAAATAAAAAAAGGAATGGCGGAACCGATCGGGCTTTCAAGGTCCAATATTTAAATGTGATCCAGCCAACTCAGTCTGATGACTTTCATCGCTACATCAAAACCTTTTTCGTATTTTGTTCTTCGTGACTTCTTGCACATATTCGTTATTTTCTCATGTAAAAAGATAACCATTGTAATATAAATAGTATACTGTCCCCGTCTGAAGCAGCTTTAAGACACGAGAAAGGAAAAATATTTAATATTTCAGTACTAGCTTCGTCCTACGACAAGCCTTCGGGAGTTGCGCCCGTTCACACCGGTTTACTGGAGATGCAAGTCAACTTGAAAGATCCTGTCTGCTTTTTATTACACATGTGACAACATTAAATTCCCTGGGCGGAAAGAGCGCTTTTGCACTAAAAACAGAATCTTTAAAAGCAAGCCCACTTCGTATATTTGAAATATAAAAGTCTATCATAAAACCCTTTAGGTGTTGCGTTGTAGACTTTAAAGCAACGCATAATACTCGTAATATGCTTTGCATACAATATTTTAAGCAACGCAAATATATGGTATTGAGATTTAACATACTAACCAATGAAATAGTTGTACTTTTATCTATGGTATTCGCTACCAACTTCATGCCAATGTTGACAACCGTTTCCTGCTTCCTTTTTTCTTGAAACTTGACAGCAACAACATGTCTGTTAGCCTCATCCACTGCAATCAACTGTAATCTTGTGATATTTGTAAAGTAAAAAATTCAATAAACATTCTTTGTACTTTGTCAGTCAAAGTACAAGCCCTGAAGAAGTCAGTCATATGTTACTGCCGAAACGTAGCAGCCTTCGCAAAAGAATAAAGCAGCCTACAAAATAATTATTGGACCATGGTCTACAAGCCCGGAAAGATGGACTCTACATCCTTATCATCATCATCTGTAGCCGGTCATGAAAGCCTAAAAACACTCTTATATTCTTAACAATCTTCTACGAGCTTTACAGTTAGCGTTTGTGTGATTCGACAAAATTCCAATGCAAAATAAAACAATGGCTAAGTTCGGAAATATGGAAAGATGAGAAAATAATTAATATTTTTTAGTGTTGATCTGTTAACACAGTGAAAGTCCATTTTTATAAATATTTAAAAATATAAATGGTGAAACATTGTTTTAATTCACTTTATTCTTTTTGTTTTTGCTCGAATATTTTCGCATTGACATTCTGCTCTTGAAGATGCCTCATTAGGCGAAAATATTCGAGCAAAAACAAAAAGAATAAAGTGAATTAAAACAATATTTCACCATTTAGATTTTTAAATATTTATGAGAAAATAATTTATTTTGTTTCCACGTCTTGATACAAAAATCCTAGATTGCTGCCTATGATTGTATGAGACTCAAGTCATAGTTTGTTCTGTGAATGCTATTTGTAAACAAGAGTGTATTTTTTAATTTTGTTAAAAGCTCGCCAGTAAAGTAAGCGTGACACTCGCGTATTTAGACACAAAAGATAATAAAAAGCACTGTGTATAATTTGTATCTTTCAAACAATATTTTGTGTTTTTATTGCTCTGCGCGAAGTAAAAAAACACATTGTGTACACAGTGTTATTTTTTTCCGTTTTGTATCTCGTCAATTACTTTGATTAAAATTGGTTTTATTTTGCTAAAACGTTGTTTATTTTGTTTGATATCATTATTTTTCATTTTTTATACTCTTTTTTTTATACACAGCGCAAGACAGGTCATAATGTAGTGGTTAGCGCTACTGACTCGTGATTTGAAGGTAATTTGTTTCATTCCTAGCGGAGCGAAAAATAAAAAATATTCGATTTTTCAAATATTGAAGAATGGTAATAACCAATAGAAAAGCCTCTTCTTTTGGTACTATAATAGGATCTGTATGTATGTGAAAAATCCTCACTTAAGCCTTCTCGACTAGTCACAACAAAAGAAACTCGTAGAAAAACTCACATTCATCCGTTTGCAGTCGACATCAAAACTATGAGAACTTGGTGTGTTCAATATTCATTATTATTACCAAACGTTAATGGAACGACCTACCTGTATTTATGTTCTCACACCAATTTAGTCCAGGGATAGAAGATCATCACCACGGTAATTCTGACCTATCGAATATCGTTCATATTAGTATGAAGGCCGGTCAATGTCCAATCAGCTGTTGGCTCGCGACCGTCTTGTCTTCATATCTACTAATCTGAACGATAAGCGGTAGGTAGGATCTACCGTGGGGATGAGACTTCTATCCTAGGTCTATTCAACACCAGTATGAATCGTCACTTCCTTTCAGTGTCTCAAAACAAAAAAAAAACACTGTATAATGTAGCTAACGCCCCTGCAACAATCAAGACATCGACCTTCAATTCACCAAAACTCACACCTCTACGGCACTCCAACAAGTGTCATGAAACTCCAAGTTCTCTGAAATATGGGAAGTTTCTCACAGAGGATTCCAAGAAATACCAAATCATTAATTTACATATAAAATCACCATGTTAACATATCTGACATATAATTTCCTTAAATAAAACAAGTTGTCATAGAAAGAACATAATAACAGTGGTTCCACCAAGATAGCTCCAAATCACCAATCAGCATTACTGCATATCTGATATATTATTACTGCAATCAAAACAGTTGAAAGAGCGAATTACTGGTGTTTACCAATCACCATTTCTACATACATCTGACATATTATTTCCTGCAATTAACACAAGTTGTCATAGAAAGATTGTTATAATCGTGATTCCTCCAAACTATCTCCAAACACCATTTCTACATTATATCTGGCATATTATTTCCTGCAATTAAAACACGTTGTCATAGAAAGAGCGCAATAACGTTGATTCCACCAAGATAGCTCCGAATCACCAATCACCATTCCTGACATATTGTTTGGCACCCTCTGATAGTTGCTATTGTGATAGACAGAGGGGAGGCGAATCGCTTACCAATAGAGTAATGAAATACACTGACAAATCACCAGTAATTTCCAGGCTTTCTAGGCAAAAAAAAACAATTTAGATTATAATCGTAGCATAAATGCATACATGCCCCTTTTTCAAAATAATTACTCTTTGAATTAAGTATGAAACCACTTTTTTTAATTTTCTTCTTTGTGACAATAATGTTATCTTTTGACTAATAGCTCGGTATGAGGCTAACCACCAATACTTTAAATATGATTCTCTTATGAAATATCATGCATTTTATTTAAATATCTCTAATGCTACATTTATTTTGCAACTTAGATTAGATTAGATAGCTTTTCCGTGGAAAGAAGGTGAGAGTTATAATAATAATAATATATGGATGATTTATCTGGTGAGCGCTGTTTTCGTGTGAGTCACACCTCAAGAGCCCTCTGCAAGCTTGGTTGTGACTATAGAAAGCGATTTTTTTTTAAGCAAGACCCAGTTTTTGTATGACTTTTGGTCCATCCAGCCTAACAACTGAGACATTTGAATGTATATTTTTGTGCTCCGCCGGGATTCGAATGCTCGACCTTCCATTTACGAGTCCGAAACTTTACCACTAGACTTCAGTACCCTTAGTACGAGTTGCAAAACTTGAGTAAAGTAAAGTTTACGGAAAGTATTGAAAAGTGATTTTCCCCAAAATCTGCCGTTTTTATTTCTTACACTTTATGGTCTTAGAAAAAAAGAGTTACAGTGATGAAGAAAATCAATTTCAAACAAACAAAAACGGCAGATTATGGGGAAAAACACTCTTTAATACTTTCAGTAAACTTTACTTTACTCAAGTTTTGCAACTCGTACTCAGGGTACATCGGTTGGACCCAATGACGCACTTTTTTTTCTTACACAAATCGTTTCAGCGGCTCTATTTTATGTAGATCGATTTTTGCCACTTAGACCGCAGATTATAGATAAAGGCAAATCTCAGCTTTATGCATTTCCCCATTACAAATGCATTTCGCTTGTTTTATAATTTGAATGCGGGGCCCGTAAAGCAATAGAGCAGACCACAGTCCTGCAATAACGTTTCCCATCCAACTAGGAGTCTCCACTCTCCATACTACGCGGCCATAAAGTACGCTGTGATGTGTTTTTAATACTCAGTTATAAACTCGCAGGGTCGCCATTATTTTCGACTCATGCGAGTGCAATGATATTGAAATGCAGGGAAAATATTTGCCAGGTCTGGATTCAAGGCATTTGATTTGCTAATATTAACGACAAAACAATGCTCTAATGTTTCTGAATTATGTAACCTATATAATCTTTAATCTAAGTTGCAAGGATATATTCATTTAAAGCTCTCAGATGTAAGCCCACAAACCAACACGTGTAGTTCGCGCTTACAAATGCTGAATGCGTACTTACAAATAAAATACAAACCTCAAATGAACATAAGCCCCACAACTTTTGCCGACCTTATGTAATTTTCGAAAATCGTGCAACTAACTGATTTATTTTTTACTTTGCCATTTCTTTATTTTTTAATCCATAAATAAGTTTTTAATTTTTTTTATTTAAAAAAAAAAGGCAATTTAAGTTCACTTTTAAAATGTTATTTTTTGCTCAAATATTTTCGCCTTAAAAGGCATCTTCAGGAGCAGTGATATTTGTAAAAAAAATCTTTAATATCATATCACCATCGTGCATCGTATTTTTTAAATAAATACAATGGACTTTCACTTTGTGAACCACCAAGCCCTAACTTAATTTATGCTTTTTATACAAACGTCAATTTGAAAAATCGCTATCCTATTTCGGTGTTTATTTCGAACCCCATAATAAAAATACCGGCAAGGTTTATTCAGCTTTCACAAGAAATGAGTACCAGCCCCCTCGGGAGCTGGGAAACCCCCACTTCAACTGAAGTGGTTGGCGTAAGGCCGGCCCCCTTAGCTGTAAAAATAAATAGGTTCAACTCGCCACATGCGTTTGTTTGTTTGTTTTTTTTGGTGTTGAACCTGATATCGTTCCATTTACAATAATTCATAAAAAAAAATCTTACGTCACACAGAGTCTATATTATGCCAGTCATATTGCAAGGGCAGTAAGGAAAGTGTACACGATACAATTCGGGCCGACCACCCCCTCGTCCTAGCGCAACAAACACCGAGGGTTGTTGGATCGATCGTCTCATCCCTTCCGTATGCGTCCCCTCTCACTACAACTCTCCCCCTAAAATACCAACTTGGGGGGGGGGGGGACTGCCCCCCTAAAATACCATCTGGGGGTGAGACTGTCTCCCCCACCAAAAGTGGTGACCTAACAGTGGCACTCCACACAAATAGAAGGAACATTCTAGATCACAAAGGATGTCGAACTGTTGCTTGGTTTATCAAGAACTAATACGTGAATGATGTTGTTATGATTTTAGTTGGGTTCTTTTAGTCAAACTGCAATTTATTTATTTTACACAATGTTGGTTTACAGTGTACTAATCATTTTTTCTAGCTCTTAGCTTATCGACTTCACGGCTCAATGTTTCAATCGACTCTGGCCTGCACACAATTGCGGCTCACATATATATACGTTCATACGGACGTTCCTCGACTGTTCTCGTTTTCCCGAAAATGGTGGATGGTTCCACATCAGATCATTGTTCCACCAGCGTGATGAGGATCACGAATGCACTAATACTACCATCCGCTCGTAGTTATATTATCAACACAATAATATGAATTCACGTATATGTATGTATATGAATAGTTTATTTTTATTTAACGTGACAAAAAGGCTTTGTTTTGTGTGTGTCACACTTCAACGGCCCTCTGCATTACAAACAAGGCACTAAAAAAGGTGCGCCTTTTTTCATCAGATCATTTCAGTCGGTTCTACTCCATTTGTCCCGCAATCAGAAAAGCACGGTCCCTAAAATTATAAAATTAGTGTGTATTTGAAGGCGTGGCTGTGTCAACCTGACAGCAGACGTAAATACAGACCTCAGTGTCACCTAAGCGTCTTATCACACAGTCCAGTCCGGTGGCAATCATGAAGTGTATGGGGATATAGGTTAGCTTTCACACTATTCGGAACTGAAAAAAGGAGGTACGTGTCTCAAAAATCGAAAAAATGGTTGCATAGAATTCTTTGAATTTCGTTTCACCCGCAAAACTATTTTGCTTGTTTTCTTTTCGTCCTGGCTTTGAAAAATAAACGCCAATTACCAGAAGCAATAAAGAGTAATAAAGCAGATCTGAGTTTGACATAGGTACGTGTACAAATCTGTTTTCCGAGTATAAAATTTCACGTTTAAACTCGACCATTGGGTTTAATAAAAAAATATGGAAAGTAAAACAGTCATTCAAAGACGCCGTTTTTGTTTTCAAATATTTTTCGGTAAACGCTATGAAAGCTTAGACGTGTTTTTTCTATACTTGGGGCTCTCTACACTTTATTCCCTCGTAAAACCTCATTCTTTTACAAGAGATTTAATACGAATAGTAGAAATGGTAAAACGAAATCCTGTTCTAATTTTGGCATCTACGGAAGTTGTACTTTCTGGACGTTCTGACGAGGACAGGAGATCAAAGGACAGTAGTTCATGAATTTGTCAAGAATTTATGTTTTTTACACAAGGTAATGATTTGTTGTTGCCGAGTTTGTAAAGAGGAATGCAAATCTTCAACCTTCTTTTGCCCACTCAGAAACAGGTACTAATTTATTTAAGCAGAACTTTTCGCAGAACATTTGACCCATTACCTGTCGTTGTTTATGTATATGTACGGAGGGTTCAATGTCAGGGCGATGGATGAGCCACGACATAGACAAAGCGCCTTTGATGTGACTACTCACGAAAAAGAGCTATTTAAATAAGTAATTATTGTTAGTTATTATTTGAAATAATAATTCATAATTTGTTTAATTAGTGATACCTCAATACTGAATTAACGACACCTCAGTAATTGTTAACTAAGGGTCAAAGCTATCTTTAGCCTTCCTTGTGTGATTCAAACCAACGTTTTTTTTATTCCAAGAAGGTTGTCAAAGTCTTTACTCGCTTGGTCATAACTTCGAACAAAAATATGTTCTACTAAATGCATATTTTACTTACTAGCTGAATAAGTGTATGCTAATCGCATTGGTTCAATTGAAAAAAAAAACCTTATTGTGATGCTTGATCGGACGATTTCTCTAAAATTTTACTTTTATTTTTATTTTTTAATACAACTGTCTAATATCTCCAGTATTCCAATCACTTGCCTGTAGTCTATGCTGGGACTCTTTAGACAACTTACTACTTATCATCATCATCATCATCATCATCATCATCATCATCATCATCATCATCATCATCATCATCATTGGCACGACAACCCGGGGGGGGGGTCTTGGCCTCCCTCAGCAACCGCTGCCAGCGCTGTCTATCCAACGTCTTCCTCCTCCAGTCCCACATTCCCACTGCACGGCAATCCGCCACCACTCCATCCAGCCATCTTGAACATGGTCTTCCCACTGTCCGGCGTCCCTCCAGATTTGTCATCACAACCGTATTCTCCAGGCTCCGATGGTCCATTCGCTGAATGTGCCCCAGCCAATGCAGTCTGTTGACCTTTATTGAGCGGACCACATCAGTGTGCTGGTACAGCTTATACAGTTCGGAGTTATATCTTCTTCGCCATATGTTTCCGTCCTTTATTGGACCATAAATACGTCAAAGTATTACTACTTAACAGCTGTTTTAAACTACTTACAAACTGTCTTCATCAGAACTTGGCATATTTCCATGTTCGAAACACTTTACGACAGTAGTCCCTTCCGAAAATGTTGCATTCCAACGCAACAAAATGCCACCGTGCTCCCAACACACATCCATGAAATGTATTACGATTGTCATAAAAAGAAACACATTGCACCTAACGACCGGCCTTTGTGTGCACGGCAGTTACCTTTATTGTGACAAAGAAATGGATAAACAGGTTCTAGAAGTAAAAAAATAATGATTCATATGGAGGAAAAAATTGATAGAAATGATTTTGTAGGAAGAAATGAGAAGCGGGGATCCGGGTGATAAAAAACAGAAGTGAGAAATGGGAGAGAAAAAAAAACGAGGTTAATGTGGAGAAATAAACGAAGAACGAGCGATTGATAAAATGAACAGTGATATTATAATAGATATTAAGGTTTAGATATGATAAGGTCATGATATAAGGGACTATTGAAGGAAGTAGGATACAAGAAAGCCGACGGTCGCTTGAGGACATCGCAAATCAGCCTGGCTGAACAACCTTCTTCAATATCTTAAAGTAGCCAACATGACTACCAATCTTAAGTTGAAGTAAGAATAAAAAGAGAAGACGTTAGAATTGGAGGAGAAGAAAAAAAACGGATTGTTAAGACTCCGCTGAAGACAGAAGCGGAGAATAATGTTTCTGTTGGTTAAAAAAAGGATAGCAAGATTTCGGTCAAATGCAACAGATTGCACTCAGAAGGGCTAAATACAAACTGTTGCATTTGATCTATAATAATAATCTTGGACCGGTCCGTAGTCCGTAGTGGCAACACTTCGGACTCGTAAATGGAAGGTTGTGGATTCGGATCCCGGCGGAGCACCAAAATATACCATTTATATTTCGAATGTGCTCTTCGCTGGGTTGAAAAATTCATAAAAAAACCTTTACCAATGACCGGTCACCAAAGGTCCATCCAGCCTTACAGCAACTGGGTCTTGCTTGAGTATTGGCGCTTTGTAGCGACGACCAAGCTCGTACACCTCTGCGGCACTAAAACAAGTGTCATAGACCCCTAGAGTCTTTAGAATCTAGGGAGTCTCCCGCACAGGATTTCTTAAAAAAAAAAAAAAAAAAAAATCTATAATCTAAGTTGCAGAAATATATAAACATTTAAGGCTCTCAAATGCATGCCCACAAACAAAGGCGTGTAGTTCGCGCTTACAAATACTGAATGTGTCCTTAAAAATAAAATCCAAATCTCAAATGAACACAAGCCCTACAACTTTTGCCGACCTTCCCTGACACAGGGGTGACATTGGCAAAGTTAGCCATTTTTTACAGTACGGGTGGTCAGAATCATACCAACCTATAAGTCAAGGATCATTAGAGATAAAATGAAGAGAAAACGATCCGTCGGCAGGAAACCAATCTCACGCTCTGTTTTATACAAGATTGGACAGGGATAAGGACAGTGAAGGACATGTTTTGAGCTGCAAAAGATAAAGAGACATTCTCGCAAGTGATAATCAAAGTCAAGTGGTTTGACAAGACACTAGCAAATAAAGAAGAAGTAAGGGTTTCTTTGAAGAAATAAACGGATAGAAGGGATTCTGTTGAAGAAGGCACAGATACAGGAAATCTATTTGAAGAAAAAAACGTGTAGTGAAGTTTAAATTGAAGAAATAAACGGGTTGTAAGAATTCCGTTGAAGAACGAAACAGATAGAGGAGATCTAGTTGAAGAAAAAAACGGATAGTGAAGTTTCAGTTGAAGAAATAAACGGTTAGTAAGAATTCCGTGGAAGAAAAAAATAAATAGAGGAGATCTAGTTGAAGAAAGAAACGGATAGTGAAGTTTCAGTTGAAGAAATAAGTAGGTAGTAAGAATTTTGTTGAAGAAAAAAATAGATAGAAGAGATCTAGTTGAAGAACGAAACGGGTAGGAAGAATTCCGTTGAAAAAAGAAATAGATAGAGGAGATCTAGTTGAAGAAAGAAACGGATAGTGAAGTTTCAGTAGAAGAAATAAACGGATAGTAAGGATTCGGGAGGAGAAAATTGATCGGAAAACAAAAAAGTGCTTGAGGGTGTTTTTGGGAGATAAGAACGTTTGCTCCGTAAGAGATTTGGGGAAATATATTACATTTAACGCATCCACAAGAAAGGGGACTCCTGACGTATGTATTCAATAATACCCTCAAATATTGACAGCCAATAAAACATAGTTTTGTTTTTTTTATATACTCGTAGAATCATATAACTTTTGCTTGTATGTTAGCAAGAAAAATAATCTTAGATGAATTGGAAAGCTTTAGTTATCTGTAATATTTCATATGACGCGTGACTACACCGGAACAAAAGTTTTTTATTATTAGTAATAAATGCAGATTGAGGAGATCGTGGAAGAATGGCATATACAAAGTGGGTGTAAAAGAAGAAAATACATGAAAAAGGTGATGGAAATGAATGAATTGAAAGAGTAAGGATAGGAAGAAATGGAGGCAGCACTGCAAAGGCTTTGGCTACCCCTATCGAACGGCGACAGAGTTACAGTAACAGTTACATAATGCTGATAAGGATTAAAGAGAACTGCAAAAAAATCTTCAATAAAAAGTGTACCTACTAAAAAAAAAAAAAAATTGTTCTTTTTCCAAAATAACTTAATAATCTTGACCGGTCCGTAGTCCAGTGGCAACACTTCGGACTCGTAATTATGGAAGGTTGTGGATTCGGAAATCATAAAACCTTTACCAAAGACCGGTCACTAAAGATCCATCCAGCCTTACAGCAACTGGGTCTTGCTTGATTATTGGCGCTTTGTAGCGACGACCAAGCTCGTACACCTCTGCGGCACTACAACAAGTGTCATAGATCTTAGAGTCTCTAGAATCTAGGGAGTCTCCCGCACAGGATTTCTTGAAAAAAAACAGTTTTTTTTTAAATTACCAGAAAAAAAATCCCTAGAACATGATCTAGCATACTCTTTTATGCGCATACAGTAGGCTTTATTCCATAGTTTCAATACCAAGACCGATACTACGTATTTTATATGGGATCGTAGAAGCGTAGACCCGAGAATTTCATCCGCTCGTAGCAAATATTTGGCATGGGCAGCTTCGACCAGATGAATGGCCGGCATATACAAACGCTGTCGATAGCCTGACCTATTCAGTACCTACATCAACTTTACTTCAAAATCAAACCGTGTGCCATTTCACCAAAAAATGCATCGAAAGTAAAGCATTCACAAGAGACGCTGTTTCAGTTTGCATACTTTTTTTGCTAAACGCTCAGGTTGAGTTCAAATGCCAAGTTTTGTACTCAGAGCACTGACCCATACTGACCAATCTTTATACGTGGTATGCATAGATAGTCGTAAAAACACAGTGGCAGAGAAATTCACATGTGGCTTTAACAAAGGAGGAAAATATATTGAAGCAATTCGTATATTGGAAAGTGAAAATCTCTCTGAAAATGTTTTTTTCATAGGTGCATAACAATTTTGAAATTTTATCACTCTCACAAAAATTTCTACAAATTTAGTAAAATAATTATTTGAGATGTAGACCTACGTAAGACTCCTTGAAATTTCCTGAAGGGACTAAGGGTTGTTTGCTTAAGTTATTTTTTGTACATCATTTATATATTTTTGTGCTCCTTGACTGATTATATGTGGCTGACCCCCCGTGCTGTAAAAATTCAATGCCACTTCAGTTTCAGGGAAAGACAGCAAGAGTTGCAAGGTTTATGTTCAAGTGAGATTTTTTAATGTGTTTGCACACATGCAGAATGTGTAGGTGTGAACCTACCTGAGCCTGTATGTGGGCATGCATTTAATGTACGTTAGATTATACACAATAGACTACAAAACGAACGAAAAGGTTTTCTAAAGCATCAAAGGACATAGGTGTAGTCGTCAGGCACATACAATCTGTAAATCTCCAACACGGTGGGACTGCCAATTAAGTCGTTGATGGCCTAATGAGAGAACACCATAAGGGACCTGTCGAGACGTCCCTCCCTTTGGGGCGACGTGAAAGGACACAAGGAGAAGAAGAAGATTCAATATTAAAACTTATATTAAAATAATACGATGATTTATTTGGTGAGCGCCGTTTTTGTGTGTATCACACCTCAAGAGCCCTCTGCAAGCTTGGTCGTCGCTGTAAAAAGCGCCAATTCTCAACCAAGACCCAGTTGCTGTAAGGCTGGATGGACCTTTAGTGACCGGTCTTTGTTAAAGGTATTTAAATTTTTCACCAAGCGATATTTAAAAATATAAATGGTATATTTTTTGTGCTCCGCCGGGATTCGAACCCACACCTTCCATTTACGAGTCAGAAGTGTTAATCACTAGACTGCGGACCGGTAGAAAGTGCGTAAGGTAGAAAACATTCTAGAAATAAATAGTCTATCTCACAACCTACTGTTTTTTTCTCTGTGGGTTATCCATATCGTTTCCCGCGGACGCGAATATATGAAGATGTTTGCGGGAAAAAAATACCCGCAAACGCGAAAAAAATACTCCAGTTTTGCAGAGGGGCACCTAATTTATAGGCCGTTTGTATATTTTATGCGAATATATTATTTTTGCCGGGAAATATTCATTGGGATACCTTAATATTCCAATATCGTGCCTCAAAGGAGGAATTTCCAATAAAGTGATTGAGTTTTTCCAAAACAAAATAATTTCCATCTCGTATATGAATATTGCTATTGTAAAAATATAATAGGCAATTTGAAAAGATAACATAGTTGCTTAGTTTTGGATAGTAAATATGAGAGCGATTAAATTTTTAACTTTTTGTACTCGTATACTTTATCTATTTAAAAAGATAAAAATAAGGTTGGTCAAAAAAGCGATTCCCTACGAAGACGCAACGCAAACGCGACTAAGCTACACATATAGTGTAACTTCTTGCCGCGTTATCCCCGAAGGGGTCGCATGTGGCGAATGGAACCTATTTATTTTTTCAAGTAAGGGAGCCGGCTTTACGCCAACAACTTCAGTTGAAGTGGGTTTTCCTAGCTCCTGTGGGGGCTGGTACTCTTTTCATGTGAAGGCTGAGTACACGTTGTCTGTATTTTATTTTGGATTTTGAAATAAACACCGGAACGGGAAATCATTTCTGACACCCTCGGTGGGATTTGAACCCAAGCTCTCGGCATGGAATGCAAGCACTTTACCAACTAAGCTATTGACGGAAGACGTTGACATAAAACATTGTTTTTTTTTATGTATATACTTTAATTCGGATCGGCTCAAATGTGTCAAAATAATCTTCATTGCATGGATGCTCAATGCTCATACAAAGCTATATCTTTTTAAGCAATCAAATACTTTGTTTATGTAAGAAATAATATTGAAACAAAACCTGATCCGAAAACGATCAAAAACTCTGCAGCTCTTGCCGCATATCCCTGAAACAGGAGTGGTATTGGCAAAGGCCTGATGTATTTTGAGCCATAAACCACTGCGTTTGGCTGAATATTAAAACCTGTTTGCTTTACGCCCCGAATAGAGGTGGGCCGAAAGCTGACAGGAATATTTTACGTGTACCGCGAAACGTGCTTCAGGAACATCACTAATTATTCAGTGTAATTATTATGAGTAGCAGTGAATCAGCTTTAACGGTTACTAATACAGAAGAACATCTCTAATATTCTGTAATCTAAGTTGCAAAGAGATACATTAACAAGAAAAAATCATATAAAAAGCATTCCCACAAACAGGTACGTGTAAGAGTTTTAGGCTTACACGGCCGGCTGATGATGCTGGAGTTATGTTTTCCGGGATCATACTTCACGCTGAAGAAGCCCATCGTAGAAATGGGCGAAACGCCCGGAAGCTCCAGTTTCCACAGACCACGGCAACAGATCCCGGAAAACATCACTCCAGCATCAGGTACGTGTAAGTTCGCGCTTGTCAATGTTGCATGTGTACTTGCAGAAAAAATGAAAACCTTAAATGAATAAAAATCATGCAACTTTTAACGACCCTCCATGAAACAGGTGTGACATTGGTAATTTGAACTATTTTTTACAGTATTGGTGGTCAGCCTCATACCAACCTATATGTCAAGGAATTCACTTATTGAAGTTACTTATAAATAAGCAATCCATCTTAAATTTATAATTTAAGTTGCAAAGTTCAACTCACATTTTTATTCGTGTATAACTCACAACGCACCGCAAGCAGACAGATTGTGACATTTTGTACTTAAATAAGGATAAAGACAGTTTATTTTTATGTGTATTGTTACAAACGAATGAGTTAGTGTGGACGTGAGCCTAGGCACGCTGATTGGTGTGTGTAATGTCTCTGGTATAGTGTAGAACAATCTGGTATAGTGTCGGAACAATCCTAGCAAAAGTATCTACTATGTTCTCAGACATGCAAGAATCGTCTCTGCTGCATATATAAATACGAGCAAATATTCTTTGGGGAGACAGAGTCGCTTTGTCCATTGTAACGCGAACACCTGTAAGCAGAGAGTGAATAGTGAAGATTACATAGTACATTGTAACCTATATTGTGAAATATAAATATTGTGAAATAAATTTAAAACACAATTTAACTGAAAGAACCCCAAGGCAAATCATAACACTATCATACCTCAAGAACCGTTTTCGAGCTTGGTCGTTGTAATTCAGACAAGCATACTCAAGAAAAAAAGCAGGGAAGTCGAGGTGAAGAGGGATGCTATGCGGTTACTGCAGGTGCTGGAGGACCACGGTCGTGGACAGAGACGGATGGAGGCTAAGGATAACGGAGGCTAAGGAGAGGTATGGACTGTAGAGACATTGAAGAAGAAATACAAGGATTATAACCTTCATGAAGTACATCGCTACAAATTGATCCCACTGCCTTCCTGGGCTGGAAGTCTCATCATCACGGTAATTCTTACCTACCGAATATCTGTAATATTTGTATGACCACCCATACATTATAACATGGTTCACTTTGCCAATATCACCTCTGTTTTAGGAAAGGTCGGCAAGAGTTGCAGGGCTTATGCTCATTTGAGATTGGGTTTTTATATTGTTGGTCCACATGCGGCATGTGTTAGCGCGAACTTATACATGTCTGCTTGATTGAATGCGTTTAATATGAATCTTTAATGATATATATCTTTGAAGCTTTGATTAAGATTTAGAAGAATAATCAGCTGTTTACTTACGCCCATCTTGTATTGACAGGTCTTCATACAAATATTACCGATATTCGGTAGGTAAGAAATACCGTGGTGATGAGACTTCCCGCCTAGACTACGTACCTGTTAGTATACTTTGATTTGATTGGTTTATTTATTGACCTCTTCCAAAAATACTTAAGCCGGTGGAGCGGCATCAAAATATTGACTGAGCTTCGCTGTCTTGTAGAGCAGATTTAAGCCTGGCTTAAGGCCTGGGCTTTGAGTTGAGCTCAGAGTTGAAGTTTGTAAACACAGAGAGAGAAGTTGAGGGTTGTTGAGGTGCAGGCATGCCTTGAGGCTTCGTTGGATGAGACTGTGAGAGCCATCTGCCAGATGCAAGGAAGAGATTCCATATCAACACATATAATCACTTGAAGTAATAGTTTTTTTCAGTCCAATCCGAGACCGGTTCGTAATCCAGTGGTAGCACTTCGAACTCATAGATGGAAGGTTGTGGGTTCGCATCCCAGCGGAGCACAAAAATTAATAAAAAAATTTAAATATGCTCTTCGCTGGGTTGGAAAATTCATAAACCTTTACAAAAGACCGATCACAAAAGGGTTCATCCAGCCTTATAGAGACTGGGTCTTGCTAGAAAATTGACATTTTGGAGCAACGATCAACCTCGTTTAAAGTCCGGACGATAGCTCAGTTGGTAGAATGCTTGCATCCCATTACGAGAGCAAAGGGCAAACAGCAAAGAGCAAAATAATATTTTTTTAACGAAGTCCTGTGCGCAGTGACTCGTCTATGACACTTGTTGTAGTGCCGCAGAGGTGTTTACTAGCTTGATCGTCGCTACAAAGCGCCAATACACAAGCAAGACCCAGTTGCTGTAAGGCTGGATGGACATTTAGTGACCGGTCTTTGATAAAAAAAAATATGAATTTTTCAACCCAGCGAAGAGCATATTCATGACATATTTTTTGTGCTCCGCCAGGACTCGAACCCACAACCTTCCATTTACGAGTCCAATGTGGTGTAACTAGACTACGGGCCGGTTTTAATTGTTCAAAAAGTTGTTTGCGTCTTTTTTATTGTTATGCGAATTTTTTAATGGTATTCATTGTGACATTCTTATAGTCGGTCCAATATTTGAGTTTTCATACAATTCAAAATATTTTCCCCAAAAAGTCATTAGTATAATTTGATTGCTTCATATTTAGAAAACGCTGAGAAAGACGAAACTAACAAGCGTGTATTGTTCAAAGAATAAGTTATCTTGCGGGGGCAAGATACACTCTCATTAGACACAAAGGGACGGGATGAAATGCCTTATCTCGGCCGGTAAAGTTGGAGTAAACTTAGCACATCGTGATATTTTTGCGGGCCAATTATCTCGAGTTTTGTATGGAGTTGAGAACAGTTAAACAAGGTAAACAGCTGTGTGCAAGATCACATATTTTAATACCGGGAAAGATAATTTATCGGTGCGTGAAAAACATTATTTTGATTAATAAATTGATAATTTTTAAGATTCAAATCAAACACTGTTTTATTTTCACTTCAACATAAGTCCTGCAACCTTTGCCGACCTTACCTGACACAGTGACGTTGGCCCATTGTATACACAAGTGAACCATTTTTTACAGTATGGGTGGTCAGCCTCTTACCAACATATAAGTTAAGAAATTCATACTTTTAAACTTGATTATTATTTTATTTCATATGTTTTAAGAAAACAAATATACTTTATCTTCAACGCTGTTTATTTCCATTTTTTTTTTGTATTTATAATAGATTTAAGAACACTTTAAATCCTTAGATCATCTTCAGGTAAAGGAAAATGAATCGGTTTTTTCGTTCATTTTGTAATAAATAGACGTTAATTCTGTAAATTAAATACATACAAACTAACAAATTGAAAATAATTTAAGATTTTTTTGTTTTTACGTATCACAAAAAAAAAGTGAATAAAAAATTGGATTAAAAAAGTTATTCAATTAATCTGAAATAATGATGCAATGTGATTAATTTGTTCAAAAAGTATTTTTTTTACGTACACCACTTTGAATAATTGTGGCCGGTCTTATACCGGGATACAAAGCAATCGCTATACAAGTCTCCCATATAATATTTCAAAGCTAAAATAAAATTATCTATTCTCTCCCTGACATTTGAATCAGGCATCTTTCAATTAATATTCCAAAGCGATAAAAAAAATTATATACAACTTATCAAATACCGGTATTAAGACAAAACGACTGGTATTCAGATTTCCGGATATTTTCATCCCTGATTTCAAAACTCTTTCATATCCCATCTCACAAGAGATTACACGCTAGACCGAGTAATTTTTATTTAATCGTGCCAGAATTAAATAACATTATTCCACCCACTTCACATTTCATTCCAGATCTTTCGCGATACTCTTTTTTTTCAATTTATTCCAGTTATCTTACAGTACTCTTTTTTAATATCATTCCGGAAATTGTTCTTACTTCTCCTCAGAAGATTATACCATTTATTTTTAGATTATATAATCTTTAATTGTAATTTTTCAGTGTTAAAATGTACTCTAGTGTATAATATGTTGCTTAACTTATAGGGTGGTATGCGGCAGACCACTTATGCAGTAAAATTGGTCCACTTTGCCAATGTCACCCCTGTTTTAGAGAAGGTCAGCAAGAATTACAGCGTGTATTTTAATTTGAGATTTACTTAGATTTTCATTTTTGGTTGGGCAAACACTACAGATTAATGCAACTAGGGCCCTAGCAACCCGGCCGTGCGACGTCACATTTTTTTAGAACATTCTCACATTTCATTTCAGATTTTTAAGTGTTTCTTTACCTTTCACTCTAATTGTTTTTGGGCTTATAATTTTTGTCAGCATCTTACGAAAAAAACTATCAATTTCATTTTCATTTCAATTTAATTTTGTACCAAACTTATATTTTTTTCTTTTTTTATTTCATCCCGTATCTTTTACACAACAATAATCATTCCGAATCTTTAACGATATTTTTCTCTGTATCCCAATGTAGGAAAATGTTTCATACAATTTATTTTCATTTAATTAAATGTCAAAACGAGATGAGAATAAGAATATTTTTATGAAATTGCTTGAGCGTTTCGGTAAGAAATAATTTCCGACTGAACATTTTTTTTTGTACTTCATACTTAAGATTAAAAAATCTTAATACGTTTGCATTTGCGATGAAAATTTTGCAATATACGAGGAGAGAATCTAATCTAATCTAAGTTGCGAAGATATGTTACATTGGAGATTCACATTACATGCATTCTCACAACCAGACACGTACAAGTTCGCGCTTGCACATGCCTCATGTGAACCTACAACATAAAAACCAAATCTCAAATGGACGTACACCCTGCAGTTCTTGCCGTCCTTCCCTGAGACAGGGGTGACATTGGCAAAGTGAACCATTTTTACAGCATGGGTGGTCAGCCGCATACCAACCTATAAGTCAAGGAACATACACGGCAAATTTCATTTTTTAAATCAATAAGTAATAATATATATGGACATCAAAAACTAAAAAAACAAATTTCACTTTAATAAACCCTAGCCGTCAACATTACAGATCAACCGCCATTTCTTTCTGTCCTTACATACTTCTTTCATTTTCTCCAGAGTCATAACCTTCTTCATACAGGCTCTTCTTTCGTTATGACTCTGGATATTCCATTCATTCGCAATTTCGGATATTTGGTCCATCCATACCTTAGACTCTTAGAGAATCGAGGATGATATAGGGGTTGGAATGAAGCAGATTTCGAGGTGTACAGTCTCGAAAACTGCAATAGTTCTTATCGTAGATAACTAAGCAATCCAAGATGGCCGCTCACAAACAGCTGATAGGACAATCAAACCTAACCTATAATGTCAGCCTACAGGATAAATATTGAAATTTAAACATCATACTGAATGCATGTTCATAAATATCACATGCCTGGCCTGAGGGCTGGCAAAGCAAAAGGCGTGATCCAAATAATTAGAAGTTTTGCACCTGTGGAGAATTGAGTCTATTAACAGAATTACAACTTTGATCATATGCAACAAACTAAGCTACACATGAAGTGTAAATTTTTGCCTACGTTATCCTCCAAGGGTTCGAATGTGGCGATTTGGGACTTATTTATATTTACAGGTAAGGGGGCTTAGTGTAACTTGTACTACTACCATCAATGTCTAGGAAAGTCGGGGTTAAAATAACTCTTTACATTATTCCTCCATATTAAAACTGGAAAATTAATTTAAAACATCTATTTTTTGATACTTGAAGAAGTAGCATTTGTATAAGGAACCAATTGATTAAAATTTAACACTAGCAGAGTAAAATATAAGCGTAAACCTTTTTTTCTCTGCTAGTTAATGTGCTTAGAGAGTAAACTAGATCACCGAAGTTAAGTTAAAAATGTAATTTGTCATGTATGTTCCTTGACTTATAGGTTGTTATGCGGCTGACCACCCATACTGTGAAAAGTTGGTTCACTTTGCCAATGTCACCCCTGTTTCAGGGAAGGACGGCAAGAGTTGCAAGGCTTATGTTCATTTGAGATTGGGTTTTTATATTGTAGGTCCACATGCGGCATGTGTTATGCGGCACGCGAAATTATACATATCTGCTTGTGGGAATGCATTTAATATAAATCTTAAATGATATATATCTTTGCAGCTTAGATTAGATTAGATTAGAAGCAACATTGGGCGTGGATAGTACTTGGATGGGCTACCGCTCAGGTTCACCACGTGTCGTTAGCATCTTGGACCGGTCCGTAGTCCAGTGGTAGCACTTCGGACTCGTAAGGAGCTGTCCATATATTACGTCATTCGTATTAAGGGGGGGGGGGGGGAGTCTGGTCTGCGGATGATGGCAAATGATGTACGAGTACCAAAAGTGACGTCGTTCTTGTAAATACCAATTTCTACCAAATATACAAAATATTATGTAAGTGTTATAACATTATTAATTATTAAGCTCATCCATTATTACAGCAAGAGGGGGGAGGGGGTCATTAGATAATGACTAAAGGATGATTGTAAGGGGGGGGGGGGTCGAAAATCGGCCAAAATCGATGACGTAATTTATGGACGGCCCCTAAATGGAAGGTTGTGGATTCGGATCCCGGCAGAGCACAAAAAAATATACCATTTATATTTCGAATGTGCTCTTCGCTGAGTTGAAAAATTCATAAACCATTACCAAAGACCGGTCACTGAAAGGTCCATCCAACCTTGCAACAACTGGGTCTTGCTTGAGAATGGGCGCTTTCTACAGCGACGACCAAGCTCGCAGAGGGCTCTTGAGGTGTGATACACACAAAAACAGCGCTCACCAAATAATTCATCCTAATATTATTTTTATTATTAAACCTCAAAAATTAACACACTTCTGCGACTTAAATTAAACAGAATCTATATTTTCATCAGCTGTTCTCGTAACTCTGCTCAGTCCGCCATTTTCGTTTCCTTCTTATATTCTACTTACGGAATAACATTTCATGAAACCTTCAAGTTCATGTTGTTTTTTTTGCATGAGATGATTTTTTTTTGGCAAAGAAACTCCCCGCAAAGAAAATGAAAACACAAGAGGTGAAATATGATGGCGCGAAAAATATTTCCTTAATAACGCGTGACATACTTATTTACGTCAAAAAAAAACTGAGTTCGGTGTTTTTTTAACGTTATATTTCAACTTTATTGTTTAAAAAAAATGCGTACCTTCAAGTGGCTAAATACTTATTGCCAACTGAAGATGCAAATGGATTGTTGCTTGAAACCAGTCGTGGAATTTAATATATTGTTATATTTTTAGTCGGTTTTTTTTTAAATTTAACTGCAATTATTTATTTACACGGTTTGGTTCACAATTTACAACAATTGACAATCCCTGCTTATTGGTCTTAACGTTAAAATGCTTGGAGCGATTAATCTATTGATGCCCTTTGTAGTCCGTATATATAGGTACAAAAGAGATCTTTCTTGCATATTCCAGATCATTCAATCTCTCGCTCATACCAGACCGCCGTTATATGTACCTTACTACTACCATCATGGATCATACTGAACTGTTCTACACACACTATTGGGCCTGTACAGGCGCACGTAGGTACTTGAATTCATAGTACGTAACAATATAGGTACTTAATCGCTTTAATCTAAAACAATTAAACACTGTTTCTTTTCACACAATATATCAATTTATTTCAATTATAAATTATTAACGTTTTCGACCCTATAGGTCATCATCAGGTAGGATTACAATCATGTGTGAAAAAAAACAGTGTTGTAATTTGTTTTTAAGAAAACATTAATATAATCAATCAATATGAATTTTCACAGTGTTAATACACAAACCATAAAAAATATACAACAATTAAGTTGTCGCTTGCACATGCGGTAGTTATTTTCTTTTCTAATAACAACAATTTTTTAATAAGGAATATTCAAATCTTTGATATCCACTACTTTTCCCGCGTATTTTCGTTGCTTTCTCACCAGAATGATATCATCTGCGAGCAATGATTGTATTTATTGCTTGTACTCCTTGACTGATAGGTTGGTATGCGGCTGACCACCCATGCTGTAGAACATGGTTCATTTTTCCAATGTCCTCCCTGTTTCAGGGAAAGTCTGCAAGAGTTGCAGGGTGTGTGTCCATGTGAGATTCGGGTTTTTATAATGTAGGACCACAGGCGGCATGTTTAAGAGCAAACTTGTACATGCCTGTTTGTGAAAGTATATAAAATGTGAATCTTTAATGTTACATATATTTTGCAACTTAGATTAGATTAGATAACACACTTTTTTAATAAGGAATATTCAAATCTTTGACATCCACTACTTTTCCCGCGTATTTTCTTTGCTTTCTCACCAGAGAAGCAGGATGATATCATCTGCGAGTATTACAGCGTTATGAGTTGGTATTTTTCTCGTATTTTCTCTCTCCGGGGACGATAACTGTCATTCCGGGAACCTTCTGTCGCATATTATGTTACAAGACCAACAAAGGAAATTCCGACTATCTCCTTTCCAAGAAGGTACACGGCAGGTATTTTTTATAATTATTCTTCTTATACCTTCTTATACTTCTTATACCTCTATATTCCTTGACTAGTAGGTATGAGGCCAATCACCTTTACTATAAAAAAAATAGTTTGATAAGGTCGAGTCTATTTCAAGAAAATTCGGAAACGGGTAGAAGGTTTATGTTTAGTCGAGATTTGGGTATTTATTTCATTGATATACTAACTAACGAATGTGTAAGCATGAACGTAAAAGAAACTGTTTTAGGTAACATACATTAAATGGAGTCTTAAAAGGCGAAAATAAACTGCACTTATAATGCAACTTCTTCTCCGCGTTGTCACCAGGAACCTTTTAATTTTCCTGGTCACACTTTCACCAAACACTTCATTTCGAGTCCGTTTTCTATCTCCCGAGTGCTCTGGTTTTCATTTCTTGTGAATTCTGAGTAAACCTTGGTGGTATATTGTATATTTGTGTTTGAAATTAGCACCTAAACGGAAAATCATTTCAGACACCCTTGGTGGAAACGAATCTTTGATTGTAAAATATATTGCAAGATAAAGAGCTAGAAAGACGCATAGAAAATTATAAAAAAATATGCTCGTAATTCTGGTAGTGAAAGGAACTTCTATTTTTAGTCGCAAATAAGAGAGAGAACAAAGTGAATGTATAGAAAAAGCATTTCTTTTGGCCGAAAATAATACAGGCCTCAAACGCGGAGTAATGGTCTGAGGAAACTTTATAATTCGTCTGCCAGGAATCAAAGTTACACGATCTCCTAATTACCAGAACGCCTCTGCCATTGTGGGCGCTGTTGCCTGCTGTTGACAAGAAGTAAGTATTAAGTGTAAGTAGTTAGTGCTTAGTATTAGTGGTTTGGGCTGAGCAAAACAAACTCTTCTTAAATTTTAAGAAATGCGTTATGATGTCCTTCACTAAATCTCATAATCCCACTTTTCATGAGTATAGTATAGGTGGGCAAATACTAACTCGTGTGACCTCATTTAGGGATCTGGGAGTTGTCTTTGATCCCGGACTGAATTTCTCAGACCATATGACGCAGTTGACGACCGAATGCTATCGGCTTCTGGGTTTTGTTATTACTTATTAGACTCTGTAAACAATTTACAGAGCCCAGGGCGATGGCGGATGTCTTCAGCTGCGTCGTTCGATCTAAATTAGAGTACGCTGTTGAGGTGTGGACACCTCATCAGCGGAAGTACATTAATATGTTAGAACAGCTCCAGAAGAAGTTCCTGAGGTACCTCCTCATGAGAACGCAGGGAAACTACCCTCAGTTCATGCACCATGAGGACCCGCTTCGGGAAACTGGCTTCAGGAGCTTAGAAACTAGGCGCAACGGGACCCTGATGGTGCTCACTTATAAAGTCATCAATGGTTTAATAGACAGTCCCACCCTGTTGGAGGGTTTCAGGTTGTTTGTACCATATTACTATATTCGGGGGCGAGATCATGATCTTTTTCATGTACCAATGAGCCGCACCGATGTCTTGGCACAGCATCCTTTAATTCGGAGTGTCAAACTCATTAACGAGTCAAAAATAGATATATTTCAATATAATGTAGACACCTTCAAAAGTATGGTAAAAGAGTTCCTCCCAGGTTGTTGATGGCTGTGAGGGTGCACTGTAATTAGGGCAACCTGTTGTGCACCAAAAAAAAAAAAAAAAAAGTAGCTAGTGGAAAGTGGTTAGTAGTTAGTAGTAACTGCTAGTAGTGGTAAGTGGTTAGTGATAAGCTGTAAGCAGTATGCAAAATAATGTTATCGGTTATTGTTTAATATTAAGTTGTAAGAGTCCGGTCTTTAGTCTATTATGGTTAACGCTCCGGTTTTTTCATTCGAAAGACGTGCATCCGATTGTCGGGGAAGCAAAAAAAAAAGTAAATATATCATCAGATATATGCTCTCAATTGGGTTGCATATGTCATAACTATACCTTTACGAAAGACCGGCCACCAAAAATTTGTCCAACCTTACAGCAACTGGGTCTTGCTAGAGAATTGGCGCTTTTTATAGCGACGACCAAGCCTTCAGAGCTATGAGGTGTGATTCACAGAAAATCAGCGCTCACCAAATATGTAAATCAAACTAATTTATTTACTTAAATGATCAGTGGTCAGTTGTCAGTGGAAAATACCTCGGAAAAAAAGTACTCGAAAGAGAAATTTCTACCATACATGACATTTTCAATTTGAAATGCATCATTCATGCGATCTCACTTCATGTTTTATACTAATGACAGCACCTTATAAGCCTCAAACATTAATTAATCGTATTTAATATATTAACTTGAACAACATCACATTTTACAAAATAGAGGGTAAACAATTAAACATACAGGACCCTACATCTCTTACAAAATATTATAAACTTACACTTCTTAAAAACCCAACTGTCCTAGTTTGAGCGTAGCTTTTTAGATGGCAAGAGAAATCCTAGCTTTATCCCATGGGAGTAAGAAGAGGTTGTGAACTAATCCAGAATTAGCGAAAACTGCTAACAAACTTGTGAAGAATATTATGCGGGAGCTTTTGATGTAAGCGCGCGTATTAGAATTTCAAATGATGTGACCTAGGACGCCGCAAGACACTCTTGTGGTTTAGACCATGTACAGAGAAAGCAGATTTGTGTGATAGTAAAAAAACTGCCAAAAATGAGCTGTTCTCTCGGAAGACAATATTATAAATCAGAGGGGGCCAATTCCTGACTGCCTTGAATAGTGCTCATCCCCACGGTAATTCTTACCTACCGACTATCGCTAATATTTGGATGAGTGCAAGTGAACAGCTGATTAGTCTTCATACAAATATTACCGATATGAGGTAGGTAAGAATTACCGTGGTGATGAAACTTCCAGCCCTGGGAGATTCATTACACTTTTACAAAATGTTTTTACCTGTATGTTGTATTCCTGGGACCAATGTATTAAAAAAAACATTTACTTGAGCTTAAATATGGATTTTTTAAATTTATATCGCTACGAATGTGTAAGTTTATGCCTACGTGGTTTTGTGATTGTGTGTCTGGGCGTATTTACTTGCTATATACCTCGTGGGTGTAGACGTAAATGTTTGACACTTTGAACCGCTGATACTTCTGGTACTCTCTAGAAACATCTATTCGAGAGGCGTCTCGTATCGTCTGGAACACGCGAGATTAAACCATTGGTCATCGGGCGGTGGCTCTGTAAAAGATCAGTAACAATTATTGATACCCAAGCAGTGAAGCCGCCAATACAGAAAATGAAAGAGTGAACCATTTGTAATCGATTTAAAAAAAAAAAACTTTAAAATAAATTCATCTGCAATTTTATTAATGTGAACCCGAAATAAATCATAAAATATGTGAAAAAAAAACTGTCTTTATTTGATAAAGAAAAATCCTTCGATTTAACCACAATATTCTTGCGAATACACTATTTGATCTGCGGATTTTCCAAAAGCTGATTTTACAAACTATGTAAAAAAAGTATTAAAGTTGTTGTAGATTTCAACCTATTTACTTTCTGACAGCTGCAGTAACCACTAGACTATAAATAACTTACGGTCAAAGTAGTACGTTCGCAGAATAGTCCTTGGTCCTTAGATCTTTGGTAATCCTTAAATCCTCTGATAAATCCAAACATTCTGGTTCATCTTCCACACTTTGCCTTAGGGCCATTAAGATTTCCTACCCTAATCTAGGGTCTCTGGTGCCAAAGACCAATTTGAACCCTACCCCATCGACCTAATTTTCGTATGTCATCAGAGACTTGCTAATACCCCTGTATATAAAGAAACGTAATCAAGCGTCCGACCCCAACCATTAGCCTCTCTGACCTTTTTACACTTTGGGGTACTATTCAAGAAACTAGCGGATAGGTTGGTGAATTTTTTTCTCGGATTTTACCTAAATTATGTTGGTCCAATGCATCAAATTTACTACACCAAAAAGCTTATCATTTGTTTCGGATTTGTTCAGGAAATTATCGATCGTATCTTTTTTTTTTTATTCATGTAATTTATAATCCTGCATCCTTTTTTTCTTCGTCTTCTTCTTTCTCTTGTTATAGATCTAAGATCTCTTTATTGCGGAACTTCTCCAGTGATGTAGAAGACCAGCTGTTCTTACATCTTTTGGGAGGTCGACCTGGTATTCGCTGGTCGTCTGGTATTTCCTGTGCCACGATTCGGGTTATCCTTCTTCCACTCATGCGGTCTACATGGTCCCTCCAAAACCGTCTCCTCTTCCTGCTCCATCTATTGTTAACGATGTCTTCAGTGTCGATCATGTTTTTGATATCTGAGTTCTTTAATCGGTCTCTCAGTGTTTTTGCAGCAATGGCGCGGAGTGTTTTCATCTCAGATGTTCTGAGTAGGCTCTTGGTTATCGAAGTGTCTGCTCTTGTCTCGACTCATGATTGGTTTCACACAGGTTTTAGAGATAAGTACTTTGCTATCTATTCGCATATGTTTGTTTTGCCTTATGAGACTGCTCAGACATCCTGCTATTGCAGCAGTTCTGGTGGTCTGGTTTCTGACCTTACATCCTATAATAGGTGCCTTCATTATCAATTGTTCCTTGACTTATAAATTGATGTGAGTTGGTATTTGAGAATCAGCTTAGACAACGGCTTACGTTTCTGCTAAGCTGATTCCAGTTATTTATTTTAATTTTTATTTTATTGACGTTTTAGGCTGATTGCAGTATATTTAATTTAAATAAATCTATCTATCGTTCTATATTTCTATGAGGCTGACCACACTATAAAAGTATTCAATTTTTCAATGTCAACCCTATTTCAGGAAAAGGAGCAAGAGTAAAATCGGGAAAATTATAAAAAAAAAGTTTTCTTCGCTTTAATTTACTTTGATGGAATAATTAGAGGTCGCTTGTTTGGTTATCCATTTTTAAGGACACAAGTTAAAAATTTAAAGAAAATACACTTTTTGTGGAATTGCGTCCCGCGCGCAGAAGGTTCCAGAAAATTATTGGAATTCCTTGCGACGTCAGATTCGTAATTATTTTTGTAAGACTCTGGATTCCAGAGATTCGAGAGAAATATTAAACGAACTATTCACCCAAATATTTTCTTCGATTGAGAGAAATGAAGTACCTACCTTTAGCATATACCCATTGGTATTTTCTTTGAATATTTGGGTACTAATAAAACAATCTAGAATGAAAAACTATACTTGGACCGGTCCGTAGTCCGTAGTGGCAACACTTCGGACTCGTAAATGGAAGGTTGTGGATTCTAATCCTGGCGGAGCACAAAAATATACCATTATATTTCGAATGTGCTCTTCGCTGGGTTGAAAAATTCATAAACCTTTACCAATGACCGGTCACCAAAGGTCCATCCAGCCTTACAGCAATTGGGTCTTGCTTGAGTATTGACGCTTTGCAGCGACGACCAAACTCGTACACCTCTACACTACAACAAGTGTCATAGACCCCTAGAGTCTCTAGAATCTATGGAGTCTCCCGCACAGGATTTCTTAACACGTGTTTCACGCACACAACTAGATCGAAACTATATCAAATGCTCTCGACGATAGCGTATAAAATATAGAGTGAATCTTTTTTTTTCGAAGAATCTAGAAGCAAAATGATAATTTTCAGGCCGTAAATTCCGTGTTGAGCATCATCGTAATCGCTGGCTCCATATTTTACGCGGGAAAGACTACTTTTCACATTTCCCTTCAGTCATAGTACTGTAACACCCCCACAGATGATCACCCGGAATGCTACATGCTAGCGTGTCATTTTTTTCGTCGTTTTTAAAGTGGCTATAATCTTTAATCTCAGTTGTAAAGTTTTTTTTTAATTGATTTGTGAAAAGGAATAGAATTCACCTGGCGCGTGCATTGGGTATAAGATTGTGTATTGGGTAACGATGGCTCCAATCGAACAAAAAATTTGAATTTTAAATCTAAATTTCAAGCTTAAATGCGTTTTTTACCATAATTCCCTACCTATTGGGCCCATGGGCCTGTATGGGATGCCCGCCCCTGCAATTCACCAGCCTATTTTGCCTGGCCAGTTGTCTTCAAACGAAAGCAGAAGCATGTGTGTATGCAATGGCATCTGTTTTACCAGGGTCGAATTTATGGTCAAATGGGCCGCGCGTGATTCGAACCAACGTATTCTGTTCCAAATACGTAAGTCAAGAACAGTGACTTAACTTCCCCCGCCATTACACCGACATAATAAATTAACATTTGTGATTAATCAAATAAATATACTCGCTTCTTTTGGAGGATGCCTTTTTAGGCGAAAACTGTTAGACATATTTAAAATAAAATAATAAAAAAGTGAATTAAAACAGTATATTTATTTGATTAATTATACAATGGACTTTCACTGTGTAAACCACCAAACCCTGAAAAATATTTGTGATTAAGATTAAATGCATGCTCAAAAGCAGAATTGTCTAAGTTTGCACTTATACATTCCGTATATAAGCTTACAAAGTACAATACAAACAAATCTCAAATAAACAGCAAGTTCTGCAACTCTTACAGCCGTTCCCTGACAAAGGCGTGACATTGGCAAAGTGAATACAGCATCGGTGGGAGTACAGCCTACGGTTCTTAAATATACACTATACACCAAATATCTTCCCCTTGTGAGACAGCACAAAAAGAAATAAAGAACCTGAAATGTACACTTGAAAGATCGTTCTTGAGTGTTGTACATATCTAATCTAATCTAATCTAAGTTGCAAAGATATTTAGATTGGAGATTCACATTACATGCATTATCACAAGCAGACAACGACAATTTCGCGCTCGCAAATGCTGTATGTGAACCTACAACATAAAAAATCAAATCTCAAATGGACATACACCCTGCAACTCTTGCCGACTTCCCTGGAACAGGGGTGACATTGGCAAAGTGAACCATTTTTACAGCATGGGTGGTCATATTGTAACGAAATACACTGGTACATGCTTGTTGGTGTACGTGTGTTTTGAGAGAATGTTCTGGCCCAGACGATTGTGGTTGTAAAGTGTGTATGTAGGTAGGAAATGGACTCTTCAAGAAATAAATATGTCCAGAATCGTCTAAACAAGTGTGGTAGTGGAACTTTCTAGGGCCGGCTGGAATGGCCCCTAGGTTCCGCTATAAGAAGGGTGACAATCGGCTGGAGCGAGTCAGTCTTTCAAAGCACTTACACAGAGGAATATCTAGTTACTAGGGCGACCAATATGGTGTAAAATAACTGTAATCTGTACGAAATAAATAAGTGTGTTAAAATAAATCTGTTAAAATAAGTCTGTTAAAATAAATCTATTGTAAGAAAGTCTGTGTAAATAAACTGTATGGCTAACTTGTGTTGAACTTGTGTTTTAATTAAGGACCCTCAGGAGAAACGTAACAATATCATACATACATATACGAGTACAAAAACATGCAAAAATGTCACGAAAGACCTATCGTCTGTGGAGGGAATAAATTTCACTTTTA
The DNA here is from genome assembly GCA_951799405.1 of Agapetus fuscipes. Taxonomy (NCBI): domain Eukaryota; kingdom Metazoa; phylum Arthropoda; class Insecta; order Trichoptera; family Glossosomatidae; genus Agapetus; species Agapetus fuscipes. The sequence continues at coordinate 16,444,393 of OX637341.1, forward strand.
GATTCCGGTCACGTCCAAGGTTTACTCAGTCATGCCGCTCGCTTCTTCTTCGTTAGGAAAACTAATAGGCCATCTTAAAATAGTTCAGGCTCACCATCTATCGGGAGCTGGAGGAGCGTGATTAAATAGTGGAGAAACCAAATTATCAGCAGCGAACAATGTAGCCACGTCTTGTATCGGGAGAAGATAATAGGAGAGATATAGAATACGAGAAGGAAGAACGAATAATATGAGAGATGAAATAATAAACTAGTTTATTATTGAGTTGAGAAATGAAAACAGGAAGTGATAGCACAATAGGATGTATTCATTTTCAACGAAAATATTTACCGTTATATTTTATTTTTATGTTATTTACTTTTTATATACTACCTTAACCTTTTTTTTAGAGAATCCTGTGCGGGAGGCTCCCCAACTCTTGAAAGTTTTGGGGTTCTATGTCACCCTGGAAGGGTGCCGCAGAAGTGTTGCTTGAGTTGTTGCTTCTGTCGTGAGGCGCTGCAAGGAAGTGGTGATTGATGTTGGTTTTGAATAAATCCGGAATAAATTGGGAAAGGGAACACAGATACTGGTAGCTCATTCCATAAACGGGCAGTTTGGCAAATGAATGAGTCATGAAAACGCCAAGTTCTCATAGTTTTAAGAGCGACTGCAAAGGGATGAATGAGAGTCGTACTACGAGTTTCCCTTTCTGAAATGCGAGGGGGAGGGATTATTGAATGGAGTCTTACCTATTGTTTTATTAACATTATATTTTATTTAAAGATATTATAAATAGGTTCCGCCCGCCACATGCGACACCTTTGCCGTCGGAAAAACGTGGAAGAAGCTACACTATTTGTGTAGCTTAGTATTGTTAAGCGTATTAAACAAGTGCAGATTTGAATTTTTGCACAACAAATATCCAAAGTTTATTTTTCCAACACATTTTTTTTATGTGACCTTACTATTTTTGGGATACTTAATAAAATAAAAATGTTTTGATTTAACAAAAAAATAGTTACTTGATTAAAAATCTACGAATTAATGTACACTTACAATTGTTTTTTTTACAAGCATTACACTATACCTATATAATATATACATATTCTGCAAGTCATATTTTTCTTATATTAAAAGTATGACTGAAAAAATCCAACAAAATTAAATTTAACTTTGTAAAAAGCATTTTTTTTTCCCCCGGCAAGTCGTATTCTTAAATATTTTTAAAAGATTTCCGAGAGCTTTCAAAATTCCGTTTTTTTAATTACAAGTTATTTCAACTAAAATGAAGAACATTAAATAAGTCATCTCGCGACAGAACGAGAGCGCTTGCCGTACAGACGGGGACATCTGTTTAGTGGTCAGTCGCCTACAGTCAGAAATATTATCTAAGTTGCAAGTGAAAAGTGATAAGTGATAAAATATTGAAAACTGTAGTTTTAAGTGTTTCTTGACTAGTCAAAAATATTAAATGTCATAAAAAATAAATATGTGATAATAATGTTATAGTAAATTAAATTTTCCAGACGTAGACTAGAGGCAAGTTACATATTTTAAGCCTGTGATAGGTAAGTATAGAAGTTGAAGTTATAAAATAATCCTCCAAAAAAAGAGTTTTTTTTCTTTAAAAATTGCATTCTGTGTAGTTTTAATACTTTTGAAATCGCCACCTTAAAGGTAAAACTAAATAAGTGTTGGATTACTGATTTTAGAAATTCCTAATAAAGCATTTTGTTGGGTGTAGCATCTTAAAGTAAGCTGACTAATTATAAGAAAGTGCAGACGAAAAATTTCTAAACTACAGGACTTTCACACTTTTAGTGGACATTGGAAAATAATGTAAGGAAATAGCGGAGAAATTCTTGCTAGCTTAATATGCCACTTATTAAGTTGTACCTTTGCGGTATCGAAAAATTTAGTAAAATGAAATCGGTTATTGGCTTTAAATACTTTTTTTACAATAATTGTTTGTCATGTTTTATTTTTGTGCTGTAGAGCTTTAACAACTCTACAGCACAAAGTTTCAAAGAAAACCTTTACTCCGGATTGTTCTTTGACTTAAATAGGTTGGTATGCGGCTGACCACCCATACTGTAAAAAATGGTTCACTTGCCAATGTCACCCCTGTTTCAGGGAAGGACGGCAAGAGTTGCAGGGCTTATGTTCATTTGAGATTGGGTTTTTATAATGTAGGTCCACATGCGGCATGTGGTAGCGCAAAATTATACATGTCTGCTTGTGGGAATGCATTTGATATAAATCTTAAATGATATATATCTTTGCAGCTTAGATTAGATTAGATTAGATTAGATAAGAACACCCACTGGAGTACGGACCAGTCCAATAAATGTCAACGACACGCGGTGTACCTGAGCGGTCACCCATCCAAGTAGCATCCGCGCCCAATGCTGCTTAACTTCGGTGATCTGATGAGAACCGGTGCTTTCAACATGGCATCGTCGTTGACTAAATTAAATTTCGTCTCATTTTTACTGTCATGGTATGAACGTCCTCTACTTCGTCTCATCTTTTAATTAATACCATCGCTCTGTTTTCCTCGGGAGCTAAATAAAAAAAACGACAATTATGAAATTTGTCAAAAGATGTCGTTAACAAATTTCTCTCGATTACGACATGTTCCGAAGTTAGATTAAAATTCCTGCAAGGCGAAGGCAAAAGTTTTCCCCCCGGCAACTTTAATTAAACAGCATTAAGAAATTCTAGAAAGTTTCGCCGTCCATTGAAAATTATCAAGTAAACAAGATGGCTAAACAGTGCTCCTTATACCGACCGGCACTTTTATTCACAGTCACTTTTGACAAAGATTTATATTTTATAATCAAAATTAGCTAGCTGAGCAAACATTCACGAAAAAATACTTCTTGCTAACTAATACACATTTTAAAATTAAAAAGAACAAAGGGATAAATGAAAGCTTTTGTTTGGAGCATTTTGTTGCATGACTACAATTTCAGCCAATTGTCACCCCTGTGTCAGGAAAGGTCGGCAAAAGTTGTAGGGTGTATGTTCGTTTGAGGTTTGGATTTCATTTGTATGTACCCATTCAGCATTTGTAAGCGCGAACTACACGTGTTTGTTTGTGGGCATACATTTGATATGAGCTTGTAATGTTAATATATCTTTACTACTTACGCAACGCAACGCAACTAAGCCACACATATAGTGTAACTCTTGCCGCGTTATCCCCGAAGGGGTCGCATGTGGCGAGTTGAACCTTATTTTATTTATTTTTACAGGTAAGGGGGCCGGCCTTACGCCAACCACTTCAGTTGAAGTGGAGGTTTCCCAGCTCCCGAGAGTGCTGGTACTCATTTCTTGTGAAGGCTGAGTAAACCTTGCCGGTATTTTATTTGGGGTTTGAAATAAACACCGAAACGGGAAATCATTTCTGACACTCTCGGTGGGATTCGAACCCGAGCTTTCGGCATGGAATGCAAGCACTCTACCACCTGAGCTATCGACCGGACAGATTATAGATTATTATAGACAACAAAAAATGGAGCATTCAGAAATAAAGGCATTCGAAATGCGGATTTAGAGGAAGATGACTGGAATATCATGGGTTGAAAGAAATTCACACAATAAGGTGTTGCACGAAATCAAATAAAGAAGAGAGCTTTTAGGTCACATTTTGAAAAGGAAAAGCAAAATAATAGAGCACCCGATCATACAAAATACATATAACCTTTCTTAGCAACATCTTTGAAGGAAGATAAACAATAGGTCGCCCATGAACTTCATACTCACAGGACTTGAAGCAGCTCATAGATGTCTCATCTTTTTCGCAGCTCAAGAGGATGGAAGCAACAGAGACAGATGTCTGGCACAACAAGGCACTGGTTTTTGAAGATGGTGAATCAAAATCAATCACTGATTTTTACGACAACTACTATGTTAGCTTCCAATGCTATGTGTGAATTATAAGCATACAAGGGTTGTTAAAAAAAAGAAGACGGCAATATTATAATTGGTGAAGCATTTACTTTGTAATCCTTCATTTTCAAACGTGTGCATTATCAACCAATTTGTATGTGGCTAAAAGATATATATATACGGTGGAAAGGAAACACTTGAAAAGTAGGACAGGAAAAACTCTCAGAAATAGACTTGAGATTGAGTGGGTAAAATTCAAATGTAAGTTGAAAAAGGATGTGAAAGTAACGGTACAAATGAAAGATGGTTTGAACATCTAGAATGAATGGATGATATTATACTTACAAAGTGTTTATACCGAGGAAATGTGAGAGGGAAAAGAGGAAAAGGAAGACCGAAAAAAATATAGTTGAATGAGATATACACAGCGAATGTAAAATAAGGAAAAGTGTGAAAAAGTTGATGGGTGTATATGAAATGAAGAATGTATGCAACGTTAGGAGAAAACGGAGGCAAATCTCAGATGCTCTGGCCACACTTATCGGGATGGCGATAGAGTAACAGTTACAATTTTAAAAAGTACAACCACAACGTTGAACAATCTTCACATCATCAGGCACAAAATATTGTAGATTCTTAGACGTTTTAGTCGTCCGTTGAGCCCAAGCTTCGACAAGGTAATGATGCATTTGTATTAAGACCTGTCAATCCAAGATGGTCGCAAGTGAGCAGCTGATTAATCTTCATACAAATATTACCAAAATTCGGTAGGTAGGAATGACCGTGGTGATGAAACTTCCAGCCCAGGCATCATTAGTTTGTCAAAGCGTGGGCGCAACGGGCGACTAAAATGTCTAAGAATAGCCCCGTTAGTGTCAGAGTAAGTGTTGACTCTTTATAACCGTTATATTACTGTACAAAGATTCACAAACTTTGCGAGTAATTCATAATGTATAATTAATTGATTCCGTGTTGCTGTTGACTTTTAAGAAGCCGTTGATGTACGAGCCAACAAAAGCGTTTATTCCCATATTACAAAACTTACACAAAACAAAGTTGGGGAAGCTTTGAACAGCAATATTTAAACAGAATATTTTGAATGAATTATCATCATTGGTAGGTATGACAGCCTAATATGGTCTTCCTTCTAGGGTCTTGGCTTCTTTGATCAACCGCAGACATCGCTGTCCGTTCAGCGCCTTTTACTTATTGATCTCCTGTTTTGTCTCTATTTTCTATCTCAGGGCTTGTCACTGTCTTTCCTGGGTACAAATGGTTCAATCACTGAGCGCAGGGGCGTACAGAGCATTTGACACCGATGGGTAGGCAAAAATGAAAGAAGAAAAAAAAAAGCAGAAATTCTATTTTTGATGGTTTGTGTATTAACTAATCTAATCTAATCTAGGTTGCAAAGATATGTAATATTGTTATGTAAATATAAATATTGAAATAAGTATGGGTAGTTATAGTGTTATGTAAATATAAATATTGAAATAAGTATGGATAGTTATAGTTATAAGTATCCTCAAAAGTATTGGTAGGTAAGATCGATAATTATGTATAAGTGTAGAATTCTCTAGGCTAAGTAGGTATTTGTTATAATTATAGGAATACTGTATTGCATTGGTAGGTAGGATTTTGGTTGTGTCTAGGTAGTACGTGAAACATCGAGAAGTAATAATTACTCTGGAACCTTCTAGCAACTATAGGTCTAGATTATACTGCTCTAAAGAGTATAAAGGGTGCAAATGGCCTGCAGAGCGGCCAGTATCATAGAGACTTACAAACACATCGAAGTCATCTGATCAGTGAACCAAAACCAAGTGGAATAATCGAGAAAGTAGTGTGAAAATAAATTTTGTAACTGTGTAAAATAAATAACTATTGAAGAAGACCTGTGTATTTTTAATTTGAAGACAATTGAACCCTAATTTCGTAACAATTGGTGTCAGGTGTGGGGTTCGAACCCACGCTCCCCTTCGAGTCACTGAGCTTAAAAATGAGCTTCTGGAGAGGGACCTGGAGACCTCAGGAGGAAAGGCAGCCTTACAAGCACGCCTCATAGAGGCCTTGGAACAGTCAGGCGAAGACCCGGCATATTTTGTCATGGCGTCTGGAGGGGACCGCGCCTTGGACGAGCTAAATATCAGCATCAACAGTAACCTGACAGGACTGAAGACTGAGATGGCTGACAACGCCAAGACCCTGGAGGAGAAGATGGCTGACAACGCCAAGACCCTGGAGGAGAAGATGACCACCAACCTGAAGGAAGTGGTGACCGACCTGAAGGTGGAAATGGCTGACAACGCCAGGAATCTGGAGGAAAAGGTGTCCCGAAATCTCACAACCCTGAAAGGAGAAATGGAAGAGAAGATGACAGCCCTGAAGGGGGAAATGGAGACTCGTATATCAAGCCTGGAGGACCGTCTGCGTGCCGAGCTGGCTGACAAGTGCCAGATGGAGTCCACCAGAATATCCCCCAAAGACGGCCTTCACGACGAGACCGACCAGGGATGCTCAACTCCAACCAGGGTCACTAGAGGGGATGACGACCCTTCGCTGTCGAAGCACAACCTTCCGACCTTCGACGGGAAGACGTCGTGGGAGGAGTATTTGACCCTCTTTGAGACGGCTGCCATGATGGGAGCCTGGAGCCAGCAGAAGAAGGCTTCGGTTCTCAGCCTGTCGCTCCGAGGAGACGCTCTCAGGGTTCTGCAGGCCATACCCCTGGACAACCGTGGTGACTTTGGGCAGCTGAAGCAGCGCTTGGATATGCGCTATGGCCACAAGTGCCTGGAGCAGCTGTACAAGTCGCAGCTGAACACAAGGGTGCAGAAGCCCAACGAGAGCCTCCAGGAGTTTGAAATGGACATCGCCCGCCTGGTACGAGACGCTTACCCGACAGCCTCCGACGACATCTGTGAGAGCTTGGCAGTGGACAAGTTCCTAAATGGATTGCGGGAATGGGAGACGCAACAAGCCGTAAAACTGGCCCATCCCAAGGCTTTGAACGAGGCGCTCAGCCAAGCTCTCGAGTTTGAGGCTGTCAAACAGTCCATCAGGGGCCACGCCAGGGTTCGTGCAGTCGAGGCAGAGGAGGTCAAGCTACCTACAACCGAGGAGCTAATTGAAAAAGTGCTGGAACGTCTGAGACCTCGAAGACGAGACCCACGCTGCTGGAACTGCGGACAGCTGGGCCACCTTAGCACCAAGTGTCCCAAGCCTCAGAAACCCAGAAAACAGGCTGCGGAAAACTAGAAAGGGTTAATGGGAAGGGGCAACCGTTGACCATTAATATAATATATAATATAATAATATAATATAATAATATAATATAATATAATATAATCTAAGTTGCAATTTTAAAGCTCTCAGATGTATGCCCACAAACCAACAAGTGTAGTTCGCGCTTACAAATGCTGAATGTGTACTTACAAATAAAATCCAAACCTCAAATGAACATAAGCCCCACAACTTTTGCCGACCTTCCCTGAAACAGGGGTGACATTGGCAAAGTGAACCATTTTTTACAGTATGGGTGGTCAGCCTCATACCAACCTATAAGTCAAGGAATATGAATGAATAATAAATTACATTTAAATATAAAAAAGAACAAAACCTTACAAAGAAATCTATACAAAAAAAAGTCAAAAATTTCCTATGCAAAAATGTAGCAAATGAATACACCAACATTAGAAATCAACATTGCAGATTAGCCGCCACTTCTTCCTGTCCTTGCATACTTCTTTCATTTCATCCAGAGTCATAACCTTTTTCATACAAGTCCTCCTTTTATTATGACTCTGGATATCCCAGTCATTCGCTATTTCAGAGATTTGATCCTTCCATACTTTTCTCGGTCTTCCTCTACCACGACATCCATGTCGTATTACATACATCATGTATTGTGCACCACCACCATGTATTATTATACAACACCATGTATTATTATACATCATGTAACATTGGGAATTCACATAATATGCATTCTCACAAGCAGACACGTACAAGTTCGCGCTTGCACATGCCGCATGTGAACCTACAACATAAAAACCCAAATCTCAAATGGGCATATATCCTGCAACTCCTGCCGTCCTTCCCCGAAACCGGGGTGACATTGGAACAGTGAACCATGTTCTACAGCATGGGTAGTCAGCCGCATACCAACCTATAAGTCAAGGGAAAAATAAATAAATAAGAAGTTCCTTGACCGGGGTGACATTGGAACAGTGAACCATGTTCTACAGCATGGGTAGTCAGCCGCATACCAACCTATAAGTCAAGGGAAAAATAAATAAATAAGAAGTTCCTTGACTTATAGGTTGTTATGCGGCTGACCACCCATAATATAAAAAATTGGTTCACTTTGCCAATGTCACCCCTGTTTCAGGGAAGGACGGCAAGAGTTGCAAGGCTTATGTTCATTTGAGATTGGGTTTTTATATTGTAGGTCCACATGCGGCATGTGTTAGCGCGAAATTATACATATCTGCTTGTGGGAATGCATTTAATATAAATCTTAAATGATATATATCTTTGCAGCTTAGATTAGATTAGATTAGACTAGATGCTAGAATCAAATCCATTCTGTAGCTAACCTTTTTTATCCACAGCTTTAAATCTATCGCAATCTACAGCAAATATTTGATTAAACTCCGAACAGCAAGCGAGAGGAATCTGTTTATTAACACTTACTAGAAAGTATCTCTCCTTAAATAAATGTTAGAGCGATTCCAAGTGTAAACAGCGTTCTACTAAGTACGTCTGCACTCGTACAGCAGCTTGAATCTTTGCTTAAAGAACAACAGTGACGTGCAACCTTTAGGTTACAAAAATTTAGTCGTAATTGTGTCGATGGAAAAAAATTGGAAGGGTGATGATTTGCAGGGTGCAACACTAAATTAATTCTTAAAATATTTTACAGCAAAAAAAACGAATTTCCCTTGACCTTTACAATTTCGTAGATCGACAAAAAAAAGTGGAAAAAACAGTGTTTTGTATAAATTTTTCAAATTTCTAAAAATAAAAATAGGGTTCGGTCCTTATCCTTGTTGCCCCGATCAACAGAGAGTCCAGGCTTGCAGAGCATATATTGCGTCCCAATCGTCGTCGAGGCACCTCGATCATTTTGAGCTCTCAAAATATATACGATTCAAAATGACATCACACACACCAAGTGAAGAAAGCGCGTGAAATTCGCTTGCGCGCATCCAGTTTTAACAAGAAAACACTTTTTTAAACTAAAAATATTGTCTATTGTCAAAAAAATATACCAACGCCTTAAATGTTGTTTTTTACTTAGTTAAAATTGCATTAGATTATATACACGTGCATGTTTTGGCAAGCGGCTGACCACCCATGTTGTAGAGAATGATTCATTTTGCCAATGTCACCCCTGTTTTCAGGAAGTTCAGCAAGAATGCAGGATGTATGTTCATTTGAGATTTGGGTTTTTATATTGTAGGTTCACATGCGGCACGTGCAAGCGCGAACTGAAACGTGTCTGCTTGTGATAATGCATATAAAGTGAATCCTTAATGTCACATATCTTTGCAACTTAGATCAGATGTTTGCGCACCACTGCCATGCAGGATATAGGATCGTAAAGGTGTGGAATGGTCCAGGCAGGCGCGCCCAGAGCAGTTCTGTTTGCTGTACCAGTGTGCCAAGTGATTGAGAGAAAACATGCACACCAACTCTATAACGTGCTATAAGTAACACATGTGTGTATGCTTAGCAGAACACCTTCTCTTTCTTCTTTTGAAATGATCATTTTATTGAAGATCAGCGATGATCCTATTTAAGGTATACTTCAAAAGCAATTTTTAATAATGTTTAGCTGAGTAAAACTAATTGTTCAGATTGTTTAGCTACTCTAGAGGAGTTTCTGATAATGGTAGGTACTCAATCCGAATTCCTCACAAAAATAAGCTACTCAATAGGAAATTTTCACAATGGTAAGCTACTCAAGAGGAGTTTCTCGCACCCAAATTTCTCACAATAATAAGCTACTCAACAGGAAATTCTCACAATGATAAGCTACTCAAGAGGAGTTTCTCGCACCCAAATTTCTCACAATAATAAGCTACTCAACAGGAAATTCTCACAATGGTAAGCTACTCAAGAGGAGTTTCTCGCACCCAAATTTCTCACAAGAATAAGCTACTCAACAGGAAATTCTCACAATGGTAAGCTACTCAAGAGGAGTTTCTCGCACCCAAATTTCTCACAATAATAAGCTACTCAACAGGAAATTCTCACAATGGTAAGCTACTCAAGAGGAGTTTCTCGCACCCAAATTTCTCACAAGAATAAGCTAATCAACAGGAAATTCTCACAATGGTAAGCTACTCAAGAGGAGTTTCTCGCACCCAAATTTCGCACAATAATAAACTTCTTACTCAACAGGAAATTCTCACAATGGTAAGCTACTCAAGAGGAGTTTCTCGCACCCAAATTTCTCACAAGAATAAGCTACTCAACAGGAAATTCTCACAATGGTAAGCTACTCAAAAATAATTTTTCACAGTGATAAGCTCCTCTAGAAGAGTTTTTCACAACTTAGATATTTGATGGTTTCAACTTACTGATACTCATGGCTCAGAAGACATTGTAGATATCAATGAATTATTAACCAAATTGTTCTTACTAGTTTCTGCAAAAAACTTGGAAATATCCAATCCTCTTACCCTGTGAACAAAGAAAGAAAAATAATTAGTTTATTTAATCGAAAAAAAACAAAATATATTCTTCATATACCTTATTGGTATGAGGCTGACCACCTGCAATGTATAAAATGTGTAATTTTGCCAATGCAGTTGCAGAGCATATTTTAATATGAGTACATTTGTATGTTGCATTTAAAAAAACTCCAAACCCTTATTCTCAAACACCAAAACCATGGCTCATCCGTAGCCTACAGTGAATTTTTCGTGCATAAAAACTTTAATCTGTAGATCAGCCAAGGCTCAAACGTTTTGCGAATAACACTGTTTAGCTTTAAGAGAGCACCAAAATTGAAAACAAAACTGTTTAAATACTTGTATACGTATAGTGTAATCTATAAATTTATGCATTTTTGTCATCCCTGTTACAATGGAAGATGGCAAGAGTTGCAAGTCTTATGTTCATCGGCGGGCAATAAATGTAGATTCTAAAAGATAAAATAAGTATCTCTGTAATTTAGATAAATCGCAACTGAGCTACACATATACTGTAACTTCCTGCCGCGTTCTTTGCGAAAGAGTTGATGTGGTGAATATAATTTATTTCAGGTTGTTTCATAGGTTAATGTTATTTTTATTGAAAAAGCATTGCGTAGGCATTATTTTGTAAAATATACATTAAATATTGTTTTTTTTTTGTAAAAATACAACACAGAGAAAATTGTATTTTAAAACCTACTCCTTTCGTGAATTGATATAACCTATCTATAATTAGATTGTTTCACTAGAAGGTCAAAATTTTAATGTAAATATGAAGTTTATTTTATACACATATTTGCTGAAATAATGTGTACAAAAATATGTTTTTACAAAAAAAGTTAAAAAAATATTTACATGATTATGTGATGTTTTTGAATATGATGAATAAAAGGTTTTAACGGTTAGGGTTAAAGGTTAGGTAAAAAAATCCCGATTTTGTAAGGTTAAATGTTATTCTCAAACACCAAAACCATGGCTCATCCGCAGCCTACAGTCAATTTTTCATACTTACACACTATAATCTGAAGATTACCCATGGATCAAACGCTTTGCGAATAGCACTGTTTAGCTTTAAGAGAGCATCAAAACTTAAAACAAAACTGTTTAAATACTTGTATACGTATAGTGTAATCTATAAATTTATGCATTTTGGTCATCCCTGTTGCAATGGAAGATGGTAAGAGTTGCAAGACTTATGTTCATCGGCGGGCAACAAATGTAGATTCTGAAAGAAAAAATAAATATCTCTGTAATTTAGATAAATCGCAAGTGAGCTACACATATACTGTAACTTCCTGCCGCGTTCTTTGCGAAAGAGTTGATGTGGTGAATATAATTTATTTCAGGTTTTTTCATAGGTTAATGTTATTTTTATTGAAAAAGCATTGCGTAGGCATTATTTTGTAAAATGTACATTAAATATTGTTTTTTTTTTTGTAAAAATATACAATGCAGAGAAAATGGTATTTTAAAACCCACTCATTTCGTGAATTGATAAAACCTTTCTATAATTAGATTGTTTCACTAGAAGGTCAAAATTTTAATGTAAATATGAAGTTTATTTTATACACATATTTGCTGAAATAATGTGTACAAAAATATGTTTTTACAAAAAAAGTTTAAAAAATATTTACATGATTATGTGATGTTTTTGAATATGATGAATAAAAGGTTTTAACTGTAAAAAAATCCCGATTTTGTAAGGTTAAATGTATACACTGATTGATGTGAAATTATTTCTATAAAACCGTAAGACGATCATTTACATTTTGGCAAAGATTATTTATATTTAAGGTAGGTACATATTTTCAAAGGATGAAAGTTGGACTCTTACGTGTGAAAAAAAATACGTTTCACACACCACTCGTAACTCCTTAACAGATAACGCGGTAAGATGTTTCACTATATTTGCTGCTTAGTTGCGAAATGAGATCGATTAACAAAAAAGCCTCAAAATGGGCATCAAATACCAGTCACAAAAATTCATCTAGCTTTACAGCAACTTTAGAATTGCAGCTTTCTATAGCGCCGAGCGAGCTAGCGTAGGCCTCTTGAGTTGTGATTCACACACAAATAACGCATAACAAATAAATCGTGCTAGTATTTTATTATTACATTTCCATCCACGCGTAACATATAAGAAATGTGGTGTTATTTTTTTTTTTTATTGTAATTTCACATATCGTACATGTAGGTACTTCAAATTTTATTGCAAAAAAATTTCGCATCGTTTTATTACATATCTCCAGGCGTTCTAAGAATACGCGCCATGCTGGCAATATATTCATGAATTTTTAAAAATATAACGTTTTCGAGTATTCACAATATCATAATCCTAACAGCATCTGTCTCGCTTCACTGCGCAATTCTAGGATATGGAACTAATTTATTTTCACAGGTGAGTGATCCAACCTTACGGCAAGCATTTCTAAATCTAAATCTAAGTGGCAAAGATATGTATCCTTTGAGATTCATATTAAATGCATTCCCACAAGCAGACAAGCATAATTTCGCGCTCACATATGCCGCATGTGGACCTTCAATATAAAAACCCAATCTCAAATGAACATGAGCCCTGCAACTCTTGTCAACCTTCCCTGAAACAGGGGTGACATTGGCAAAGTGAACCATTTTCATTCAATAAAGGAGTTTTTCTAATCCCGAGATATCGAGCAGATTCTCAAACGAAACGAAGTAAGTATTTCAAAAACATCTATCTATCTATAATTATTTAAGGTTTAACATTTAAGGTTTATGCCATATGCATGCCCACAGACAGGAACATGTAGGTTCGCGCCCACGTATTCTCTATGTGTGCATACAAATAAACAAAACCTCACAGGAACATAAACCTTGCAGCTCCTGCCATTTTTCCCTGAAACCGGGGTGGCATTGGCAAAAGTGAACCAATTTTTACAGCACGGGGAGTCAGCCTCATACAAACCTATCAGTAAAAGAGATAAAATCATTTAATTAATTTTATTTATTGTGAAGAAGAAGAAAAACTCTTTTGAAAATATGCTTTAGTCCTGGCTATTTATTTCTTCAAAATTTATTTTTTTATGTTGAGAATTTTACAAAAATTTATACAGGTAAGGAACGAAAAAAAAGAAAAAAAAAATCTACTCGATCAATATCAAACTTCACAGTATTTTACATAGTCAGCCACTTTTTGTCCACTGCTGGGCATAGGCTTCCCCCATATCTGTCCAGGCGTCTCTGTCCTGGGCTCTCTGCATCCAGTCACCAGCAACTCTTTTAATATCATCTGACCATCGTGTAAGAGGCCTTCCTCTAATTCTTTTGTCTTCACGAGGTCTTCATTTTACCACTCTTTTCGTCCGTCTTTGCTCTATCTAATTATATCTAACTAATATCTATCTTGAGAGTAATCTACACGTTTTCTAAAAATAAAAAATTGAGGTACAATATTATATTTTAGATGCTTCATTTTCATTAGTATAAAGGAAGCCATCTTGCCAATATTTTCACGAATTTTTAGCAACAGGCTTTTCTGGAATGTACTCATGGTATGGATATGATGAAATATGAGAAAATATTATTATTTTTACGACCACAAAGAATTCGCTTTTATATTTGAACGAACATTAAATAAAATTACTATATTT